>CM034148.1:32613573-33813573 GCA_019776745.2 Taxus chinensis
ACTCCTTGACCACACAACTAAGACCTTAGAGACTTCACAATGTTCTTCACATTATTTTTACAAGGATAAGAAGACCTAAGGAATAATTCAAAGAAATAATACCTTTCACATTTTTAAGGATCATTTGAAGGTAGTAAGACATACACACAACCCACACACTTCTTGAGAACATGGTTGATGATGAAAAGAACCAAGATAAACCTACTTTTGACACATTCTTCACATGCACATGTAGACATAACATACTCTAATAGTCTTTTCAATCCTTTAACACTTTAACACCTCCTTATCACAAGTTAGGGAACAAAAACATTCACTAATAGAGACATGATATGATTTGACACAAATCTTAGGATAATTTGACTGAGAACACATGACTATAGGTCATTTTTAACTTAATACCAATCTAGCTTTGAATTAAAACCATGCACATACTTATTCTCCTTAGATGATCTTACTTACTTCTCAAATGCACAAATTATCGATCAAAAACTCTTGGTAGAGACAACACTTTCTCAATGAGATTTCAAAAAAAATTGACTTGATTATGAAAAATATACCTTTTACAACATTTAGACTAGATATACATCATAATACTGATCGTACTCACTCTTGGACTAATAAAAATGGGTCCATTGAGAGGAAAACTCTAAAAACACATACAAAAACACATTAGAGGACAACACAACTAAAGAAAACAAAACATTTAAGACACATATTAATTACAAGAATTCAAGGACACAAGAATATGTCACTTCACAGACCTTATAATGCTGAAGTGTTCCAAAATCCAATCCTCTTTAGATTCTCATACACTGGGTAATGGATTACATTCAGGAACATGTTTTCTTCTTCAAATCTGAGCCCGTCAACAAAGGAAAACATTACTTCTTGATTTAACTTTCCTCCCATATTGATGCCTCTAGCTCCCTCTTTGAAAAATTTCATTACATTAGGCTACATTTAAGAATAAGAGTTTTATCTCTTAACATCCTTACACTTATTCACGGGATTTTTCTTCTTGAAAACACTTCCATTTTGAGCTTGAAACCTGCTAGAGTACCATGAAGATCCTATTTGGTGACCATATCTTGCAATATTACCTTGCTTGTGACATTTCTGATATACAACACCATTATATTTATTATTGGGTCAAATACTCTCAAATTCCATCTCAAATCCTTCGCTATATGGGCATACTCACAACATGAATGTCATTCACCATTCAATAACCCTTCACCATTCCTAGGAGACCTTCTCTTACAATCTCTAGCTCTATTTCAAAAATCATAACAAACATAACAATAGCCATTAAATTATGAACCATACCTCACAACATTAGATTATTTTAAGTAGTTAGACATAATTGGATGAGCCTTATTTATCACATTTTCATCTGATTTTGTACTTGGTCCCCAAAACCATCATTCTTCACATGTTTTCCTTCAAATCCTAGGCCTGTTTTTGTCACTAGCCACCATTTGGCCTTCTAGAATCTCATCAAGATCTTCATATATATTCTTAAGTATTTCAATACATATTCAACCTACTAGATGCACTCTCTAAATATGATTCAAGGTCTTTTAATTTGTCTTCATACCTAGAACACGCTTCCTCTTTTTTCCTTTAGGGTTTTATACATATTATCCACTTGAGATTTTAAATCCTTGATATCTTGATCATGATCATTCTCCATATCCTTGATCTGATCTTGGTTGGAATTAATCAATGAATGACATACTTAATTACTTTCCTTAATGATGCTTCAACATCTGATGACTTACCCATTGCTTATACCTCAAAGGATATCCTCCAAGTTACTAAAATTACTTCATAAGGACCTACTATAATACCAATATTAGAAGTATAGTGGAATGAGTGAGGGGTGAATCTATCCTAATAAACCTTATTTAATTAACCATTAATCATAAATTATCATTTATACATCCATTCAATCAACCATGAACCATGTGTGTGATTACTTAAACATAAAAACAACCATTCATAAGAGAAAGAGAAAGAGAGTACAAAAAAACACCAAATGTAAGTGGGAAACCATCACGGGGAAGAAAACCCATTGAAACATAAAAATTAAATTTCCATGCTTCAAATTTAGTGAGGCACAAACCGCACAGGATCACTAACCCCTAGTTTAGTAGAGCATCAACCCCTAATTTAGTGAAGCATCCACTCCACAAGGAGGATACAACCCCTAAGATGACTAAGAAAAAACTCATCCACCTAATAAATATTATCTTTGAATTTAATTTTTTCCACAACTAATGGAGACCTCTAATTTAGCTCACATAATCTTCTTCAAAACCTCATTCCTTTACTTTGCTCTATCTTTTCTTCTTGTACTTGTCTTAGATTTAAAACCATTGAAAAAAATGCTCTATAAACTTACTCAACTTGTAAAAAAATATATTATCTCTCGACATGCAATCAAACCTACAAAAAAATTCTCCTTGGTCGCACTTTTCCCTCTAAGAGCACTAGTTAAAAAATGAAGCCCAAACCTTACTTTTATGATCTTCTCTTCCTTTAAACTTACCATAGGTCAGTCCTTAAAAATTTTCATGATTAATAAAACTTAATTAATTCCATTTGAATCATTAAAATGGTCACATATGACCCTTATAGGCAAGCCATGCCAAAAAACCACTCATCATGCACTAAAAATTCACAAAACCCCATCACTAGGATAAGAAAAATCCACTCATACCAAAACCATACTTATTAAAACTCCTAAATTCACCAAAAATGATTAATATAGAATAAAAACATCATAATGTATCACATTTCTTTGTACCAATCAAATATTTCAGTAAATGGGTGCCCATTAGCTATATCCTTCTAAAACAAACTATTTCAAGCACCTTATTTGTACCTTTGGGCCTCAAAAAACCTAAATATGAACTAAATATGGCATGTGACCACTATATGGAGTTAAAATACCTATAAATAACTTTTATGAAAGTTAACTCTTGAAACATCCACCGTTTACAAACCATAACAACGTTACTCTTCACCAAAACAAGCTGCCCAAAACCCTATTTTATAAACTCAGCTAGTTTCAACCTTACTACCACTTTCAATAACTTTTAATCCCTTAAATAGGAACCAATTTCATCCATATTAACTCTCCATTTTATATCAAGCATCAAATCATACATCATATGATCCAATCAACTCAATATTTCAGAAAATACAATCTGTCCTGAAAATTAAGAAACCTTCATTTCCACAAAATGACATGTAAATCACATTAAATTAACTCATAATGATAATAAAATTATACATTGTACTTATAACTGAATCCTCTTTCCATAAAATATTGGAAATCCTTCAAATCTAAGTGGAATTCCTTTAACCAATCTAATCTCTAAAAAACTACTTTTTATGCCTTCTGGACTCAAGAACTGGCTATGAGCTCAACTCAATCTATCACTACAAAAAAAATTCTAAGATAAAAAATATATATCACCATTATAAATGATTCCTAAGAACTTAAAAACCTTCACTATGCATAAATAACTCAAAATCATCACCTTATCTCAAATATCCAATTTCCAATATTTATGCAAATATCCAATTTCATATACCAATGGAAATATATCTAAAACCATATTCACAAAAAAACTTTAATGGAGTCCTAAATCCTTTTGTAGGTCCCTGCAATGTCAATTTTACTATAGGTTGCTTCAAATTGCCCCAAAACCAATCTACATAAATAAGGTGTAATTTGAACTTTTTCATCACAAACATGACTCAAAAACTTCATGGACATCTAGAACACCGCAAGGGATACAAAATATGTTAATTATCTTTACTTATTTGGGAAACTTATCCTTAAACTAAACACTTCATTAAAAATATATCCAGGGTGGGGCCCACATATCAACACTTATCTAATATACCTTTCTAGAAATCTGGGAGCATCATATAAAACATCCAATCATAAATTTTTCATAACCAATCAAAACTAGTCTCGTACAAGTAATTTTCTCCAAGATACTCCTAGCTAGGGTTTGCTTTAGGGTTGATAAATTGGTTTACCTTCTTAACAATTGTTCATAAAAAATGTGACAATTGAAAGGAACGATAACCAGATCGTATCAAGCCAAGACATAGATCCTAATTAAACACCATGACAAATAAGATGAAATAATTCACCAAAATAACTTTACATAAAACCTTTGCAAACAAATTAGTAACAATATCAAATATTATTATGGAACACAATGTAATACATTGAGAATGGCCTTGCTTAAATAGGCAAGGAATAACCAATCTAAGAACCAGTCAAGGTCATAGATCAATCCAAAATCAAGGAAATAACTACTCATCAAAGAACTAGTCAAAGGACCATAGATTTAGGAGAGAACTAGACATCAAGGATCTAGTCAATACCATAGATCAAGGAAAGAACTATACCTAACAACTAAATAATATCTCCTAATATCTAAATAAGATAAAAGAAATATCCAATACACATAAGTGGGTGAGGATAATACAATAAAGGTAAAAAAGTACCTAGGTGAACATGAGCTAAGGTAAATACCTACTCTAACACCCCCCCTCAAGTGAAGCTAGGGTCCAAAATAGAAGTGGTATGTCCACAATATGAGTCCCGGAAACTAGGCCTGATGAGTTACTCATGTATAATAACTGGGAAAAGGGACACCGCAAAGGTACCCAAAACCAGTAACAACAAACTAAAGAGAGTAAAAACCCACCCCACTCCAAGAGGCCATCCCAAGAAGCTCAGCTCAAAAAAATCATCAATGCTGAAGAAGTTTGGTGTGGCACTGTGGGTCTTATCCCCTACTCTCAATCACAAACTCTCAAACAACTGACACTAGGGGTTTCACAGATAGCTCCATATAATGAGACTATCAATGGAGTGATGGTGGAACGTGAAAAAAAGAAAAACCCAAACATAATTTGATCAACTACTACTGCCAATATGTGTCCACATCCCGAACAAAAACCAAAGCAACAAGGAAATGAACACAAAATATAGAGTGGTCACGATTCAAGAAATCCATTTAACAAGGCAAGGACACGAAACTTGAAGAAGTAGGATCAACACCACACCCTCCCATACTGCTGAATGGGTGGAGTGATGCTACAAATTTGTATGAGCTTCCCAAAACAACTACTCGAACACTGACAAACTAACACTAGAATGCACCAGAATAAATCCCCCATAAGAGATACTGTCAACATGCCAAAATTTTTGAAAATACAGATACAAAATCTCTCAACAAACAAGTGAGATACACTACACATGATAAAGAAAAATTCTCAAAAGAAGAAGCATCACAATGTAAAAGGTATAGAAAGTGGAGCAAGAGGCTGAATGGTGGAGGAGCCATGCCTGTAGAGTCCTCTCAACGAATGCCTATATCACCACCATGAGTGATCAGATATCCACCCCAAATCAACACGGATGGATGAAGAAGATGCCTGCATATGACTTGATGTAAAATGTACAATGGGTGCATGCAAAAGAACATCAGAATGTGTATCAGGTTGATCATGGCTGACAACTGAAATATTAGGTTTCTCAAGCCTGAGTGAAGGTGCAGAACTCTTGTGTTACTCATGATCCTTAGAAAGAGTCGAGCGAACAAAAAAAGGAGCTCTATCAATGTGTGATCCCAATGAAGTATCTGCTCGAAAACCAATTTCATGATGAGAATTCCACTTAACATGTGGAATATAAGAAACAATACCCTGTGAATGTCTGCTAATGACTCCACTAGTGAGACCCATATAATAGAGCATGAGAGATCTAAATTTAGTGGTATGCTTCTTAAAAAATCCATGCAACTGAGTAGAAATAGGATACACAACATGTGGTATTGTAATAGGCACAGATGTGGAAGAGCATACTGTAACAAGCTTCATAGGTGTATGAGCATCAAGAGCAGGAACATACTCAAAGATGGACAAATCAATGTCAGTGGGTTCATGAGCAATAGCTACAAGTGGATTAGGAGCATGGATATGGTTGTCCACAATATGATGGTGGTGTTGTAGGCTAGCAAGTTTGTTTTGTAGGAAGTGTATTATTATATCCTTATCGTTAATGAGTGATTGTAGAAGAGAATTTCACTTCTTGAGTGATCTATTTTCTTCCACAAATTTTACAATATCCTCTTGAAGTCCACATACTTTAGAGAAAATCATATCATTCTTAGAATACATGATAGATACAAATTGTAACTACTAAAATTTTAGGACATCGGGCTCAGCCAAAATTGCGCCCATAATTGATTACAACACTCCTTCATATTTGGCACTTTATAATTATACTACAATTCTAAAAATAAATAACTCCGATGGAAAGAGCATGAAAAAACAAGCACTTTTGTAAAAAACAGAACTCAAAACCTAGTTACCGATCAAAAGTTACAAGATTTTTACTATTTTTCTCTGTTATTTATTGTAGTTGCCTTCAAAACAAAATAAATTGTTGTTTCCTTCACCACACAAATAAAATTAAAAGGGGATGAAGCTAAACACCTACTCATAGGAATCACAAGCTTTAAGCCCTCATATGACCAAGGGCTAAGGATTTTAATGGTTGTTTGTACAACTTGCTCTTATGGGATTTGTTCGAAATAGTACAAACGTGCACAACATCCATGGACCCCTGCCAAAAAAGGAAAGATCTGAAAACCTTCTTACATGCAAATCAAGATAGATATACTGTAGCTGAAAATTTCCATGTAGATATCGAGAAATCCAACAAACCCAAATAATAATCCCATGATTTTTTCTTTACGGCTTGAATCCCGAGGCAGATCGGTGTGCTTCCCTGCAACAATACAAAAAACCCAGAAAAATGACTACCTCCAAAAATGGTCAATTTTAGGGTTTTTCCACCTTTCGGATCCAATGGAAGCCTTTGTTTTGCATAAAAATGATTGCAGAAATAAAATATGACTAAATCCCAAATATATGAATATACAATGAATTTATTTACAAAATAAAACTTACAGATGGATGCGAATAGCAATCTCTAGCTCTGATACCATGAAAGGAACGATAACCAGATCACACCAAGCCAAGAACATAGATACTAATCAAACACCATGACTAATAAGATGAAAGCGATTTTCCATAATAGCTTTACATAAAACCTTTGCAAACAAATGAGTAGCAATATCATATATTATTATGGAACTCAATGCAATACATTGAAAATAGGCCTTGCTTAAATAGGCAAGTAATAACAATCTAAGAACCAGTCAAGGTCGTAGATCAAGCCATAAATCAAGGAAATAAATAGTCATAAAAAACTAGTCAAGACCATATATTTATGAGAGAACTAGACATCAAGGATCTAGTCAAAACCATAGATCAAGGAAAGAACTATACCTAACAATTAGATAATATCTCCTAATATCTAAATAAGATAAAAGAAATATCCACACACATAAGTGGGTGAGGATAAATACAATAAAGGTAAAAAAAGTACCTAGGTGAACATGAGCTAAGGTAAATACCTACTTTAACAACAACTGGGAAAAGTGGACACCGCAAGGTACCCAAAACTAGTAATAACAAAGTAGAGAGGGAAAATTTATGCTACAAGATATTCCCAGAAGCTTGGCTCCAAAAATCACGTACAATGCTAAAGAAGTGTGGTGGGCACTATGGTCTAAATCCACTACTCGATCATAGAACTCAAAAACAACTGACACTGGACTTCACCAGAATATCTCCATGCAAGAAGACTGTCAATGGAGTGACGTCGAAAGTGAAAAAAAAACACCAAACATAATTTCATCAACTGCTACAAATAGGTGTGCCATGATACAAGAACAACCAAGGTAACAAGGAAAGGACACAAAACCCGAAGAAGTAGAATCAACACAACACCCTCCCATATTGCTGAATGGGTGGAGTGATGCTACAAATTTGTATGAGCTGCCTAAAAAAACTACTCAAAAACTGACAAACTAACACTGGAATGCACCAGAATAGATCCCCCATAAGAGATACTGTCGACATGCCAAAAGTGTCAAAAATACAGATACAAAATCTCTTAACAAACAAGAGAGATACACTACACCTGCTAAAGAAAAATGCTCAAAACAAGAAGCATCACAATGCAGAAGGTATAGAAAGTGAAGCAAGAGATTGAATGTTGGAGGAGCCATGCTTGTAGAGTCCTCTCAACGAATGCCTATGTTGCTGCTATGACTAATCAGATATCCACCCCAAATCAACATGGATGGATGAAGAAGATGCCTACATATGACTTGGTGTAAAATGCATAATCGGTGCATGCAAAAGAACATTAGAATGTGTGTCAATTTGATCATGGCTGATAGCTGAAATCTCAGGTTTCTCAAGCCTAAGTGAGGGTGTATAACTCCACAGCAAACCACAAATAAAACCCAATAAAACCACCTAATTTTTTTTTAAGTTTCATAACTAAACCAAGAAGATATGACAAAGATCTCAGTTCCCCATGAAAATCATATTATCCACAATGAGCATCAGAAAGTCCACTTTTACTTTAAAAACATATTAAAACTTATCCTGTCTTTCCAAAAATTATATATATTAAAATTCCCATTACAAAATCACCTAAAATTTGTCATGAAACATTATTATAACATCCTCTAACTTTCCATATTCACATTATATCTCAAATATACTTGAAACTCTCAGACCACAATGACTTACCTTTGCCAAACTGCATGTTTCTCACTTAATTTCTTCTAAAGGACGTCATAAATGCATCATGCCACTGAATACTATCCTAAAAATCACCATACACATCAAGTAAAATGAAACCATGCTGATACTATGATCCATCATGACTAATTTGGTCTAAATCTCACACCACCATCTCATTCTACATGCTCTAGGGCTAGGAATAGGCTTGAAATGATCTGACTCAACCATGAAACCTCATGACTTGACCTTGATGACTTCATTTAGAATTAAGGAAACCTATAAAACACCTCATAGACCATGTATGACATTATGACACACTCCAAATTACTTGGGAGGAATCAAACCATGAACTAACACACCCTACACCATACACTTGGACTACATAGAAATCACCAAACCAATCAAAATTCATGCTTGACACTTGAAAAAACATCATGGAGAATCACATGACCACATGACACAATTTCCCATCAATGGAGTTTACATAAATGGAAACATAAACAGAAAATGGTTAACACCACTTTCAGTGTTCATCCCTAAACCTCTAAAACTTTGCTAAACTTACCTAAATCAATTCCAACATGTTCCTAGATCTTCAATACCACATCTAGATGATTTAGAGATTTCAAATTTATCCCATAGGATGAACAAATATTTCAAAAATATTGACAATATCCTTTCTAGGAATAATAAATAATTCACCTGTAGAAGCACTTCATTGAAATAATAGATAAACATCATGAAACTGTTTCAAACAATTAGGGAAGGTTTGTATGACATGTATAAGGAGATGTAAGATTAGGATAGGTATGAAATAAAGGGAATATTGATCTAGAGATGAGTTTATGATGGTTTTCAAGTACATTTTTGACAAAAGGGTTAAGTTGTTATGTTTTAACTTTGAATTTTTCCTTAGAAAAACACATGACGACAACTAGCTTTAATTTGGGGACTTGTTCAGGATCAAGCACAACAAGGACATGGCAAGAAAAAAAACCAAAGAATAACAAGACACTACATATATTAGTGCATTTTCCATTATGATTATGGATTCATTTATTCCAAATAAACACATAAATGAGAACACACTAAAAGTGGAAAACAATATATAATGGAAAGGGAAAATATATTATAGGGGATGGAAATTTGCAAAGGAATGGATAGAATGTATACAGACCCAGTAATGGGTTTGGGGAATAATAAACTATCATAGAACAATATATTAAAATAAATCCTTTAAGGATTAAATACCATTATCCAATAATGTCATGTTCTTGTGATGGCTCAACATAGTTTGAAAAGAAGAATACATACTAATATTCCATCTTCATACTTACATTGCACTAAAAATACCCTTATATCAAATGAACAC
This sequence comes from Taxus chinensis, assembly GCA_019776745.2. Taxonomy (NCBI): domain Eukaryota; kingdom Viridiplantae; phylum Streptophyta; class Pinopsida; order Cupressales; family Taxaceae; genus Taxus; species Taxus chinensis. Next base: position 32,623,649 of record CM034148.1, read on the forward strand.
TTTGTTTTTTATTGATAAGGTGGGTTGAAGGGACCTGCTCCCTATAAAAATCAAGGTCTAAAACCTGAGAAGATAAAAAAACAAGAACCGTCGGGCTAAAATCCTAGAAAACAAGCCTATGAAACTAAACTAGGAAAAATAGCCAATAGTCTACTATTTCCCACCCTGGGATGGGAAGAAGTCTTCAATATTACCCATTCAAAATTTTTTACTTTTCCTACTCTTTACTTCATGCCAAATGCCCGTGTCAGATGGAACAATAATCATAAGATCATTGTGATTTCCTGGGACTTCCCTTAAATTGGGAAAAGACTCCTGATCTGAATCTGATTTGTCAGATACGTGTCCTCTTTTCATTCCTCCCACTAACTCCACATTCTCCCAATTTCCAACTTATGAAATTTTCTTCTTACTTTCTATTGTTTTTGTTGTTTGATGTTCCGAACCACCCTTAAAATTTTAAGCAAACACCATATCCGGATTTACACTTCCCCATCTACTAGGAGTTGACGAGCTTTGCTTTTTAGCTCCATTTTTATTTAAAGGACAACAAGCTTGAAAATGCCCTAGGTTTTTGCAAACTTTGCATCTAAATGTGGTGTTCTCATAATCCAAAACCTTTGAATACTAATTTTTTCCAAACTTTAATAAAATATGATCTAGAAATACTTTACTTAGATCAATTTCAACACATATGAAAGCATACGTGCATAAACCTGAGTGAGTTCTATCCAAATCTTATTTAATAAACTTTCCCAGACAAGTACCAATACTATCTAGGGCATACCATAGATGCAGAGGGAAATTTGAAAGCCTTACCCAAATAGGTGTTTAGGTAACTGAATGAGAAGTTGTATCAAATTCTAGAAGCTAAGGAGTTAAATACAGACTGGCATTACCCTAGAACCACGGTCCTCCAGATATGCATTGCTGATAATCCTTGGTTTCTTTGAAATGTACAAAAAAGAAACCCCTAGAACAGAGTGAAATTTCATACTTATTGGTACAGTTTTCAAATATCCATTTATATATTTCGGTAGAGGAAGACCAAAGGCCATTGAAGTGCCTGATCACAACATCTTGAACCAGAGATTTAAATTATTCCTCCATCTCAGAATTTTTGATCTCTAGAGAAGATATTTCTTCTGCCATATCGACCTGATATGCCTGGTTACCAGGAGTATATCCACCATGAGTTCCAAGGATATCTTTGAACGATGTATACTTAGAAGAAGCAACATAGGTTTTTTTTTTTACTGTTCATCTCATATCCTTTCCTCCCACCTTTGACCTGTATGCATCCCTATCCGATTTGGAAGGGTTTGGATTAGGGTTAGAGGGGCTCCCTGGTGTAGCTTCTCTGTAACCCACAACTCTTCCCTAAACTTGAGAGACCCATAGAGGCACCTCCAAGTAGATAGAATCCATTCACCCCACCCAATCCATGAATGTTCTCACCAGATCTCGCAAGGATAGAGTTCTTCACTGCCATCGTCATCCTGTTCAGAATTTTATTTATGTTCATTGACCTCAAGATAATAGTAAGTTTAAAAGAACACTTTGTTACTAGCCTAGAATCCTTGTTTTTTATATCCCTAGCCCAATGATTTGTGAACATGATAATCCAATCCACCATTTTTTCAAAAGTAGAAACATTCATGATCATTAATTTACAACATGAATTCATTATTTGAGTCAACGAGGTACTGAGGAGAAGTGAGAAAACAATGATTCTCTTCCCACTCGATAGCATTTTGGAAAATTTTCAAATTTTTTGTTGAGAAATATTGCTTTCAAGAATAGACGTTACATCAATGGTATGGATTTCATCATCATCATTGAGAAACTTTTGCAGTATGGAAACAAGTTCAAGACAAGATGGATCTTTGGGAATAGTGAAAGAAAGATGAGTCCACATTTATTCACAAGATTCTTGCATTCTAACTTTGTTGTCCGAAATAATTATTGCCAATACCTACCGGCTCAAAATTTTACCTTGACATCATTTTCAAAACTCTAATCCTTGATTTGGTCATGGAAGTATTCATCACCCTTGAGTGAATACCGTAGTATGGTTTCTTTTTCCAACTTGGTAGGGTATCCCAAGGTAATGAGAACAAGTTGAAATTAAATCCAATCAAAAGGATCCTAAAATTTTTAATTTGTTCTAAAAAAATCCCTTCGATAAAAATTAGCTCAACATTATCCTTACTATCATCCTCCATGGTGGAGGAGTTGTCTTCATGAGTGAGAATATGCATAGGAGACTCGAGAATATCATTTTTATTTGTATTCATGATATTCTTCACAATACAAAAAAGAGGAAGACTTACCTTCACCTTCATGATCATCTCTTAAGGTATTGAGGAGAACATTGATCTCATTCATTTACTTCATATCAACATAGAACAATTTTTCTTCCAAAGGAGAAACATAGCTTGCCTCATGCCTATCTTGCATTTCCATGGTCTAAGTCAGAATCTCAAGACTGAGTTGATGGTATTAAATTTCTTCCACGGTCCTTAATATAGCCTCCACTAATTTTTCCTTCAAATATGAAATATTCTCATTTTTATCTTTATTATTAGAGTCATTACATTAGGCCTCAAGGAGATGATTGAAATATGATCCACACATGGCCATAAATCCTTTAAAACATCCTTTTTCTCACGATCCATGTTTCTCGTCATCCAAAGATCACCTTCTTGCAATGGTCATACCTGGTTTTCAAAGTTCTCAAACAAGGATAAAATATCCATACTGCACAGGAAGGGCACACCTTTGAGCTCAAAATACATTAGATCATCCTCATGACATAAGGGATAATACCTCATTGGAGTAGAAAATATGAGAAAAATATTCAATTTCACCTGGATCATTCCTTACATAACATTCTTGTTCACAAGGAAAATGAGATATTATGTACTTACTCTGATGATCATCATTGTGCTCCTTTTGTGAGGATGGTGAAATCAAATCCTCATAAAGGTCATGTTCAATTTTCTCATCTACCTTGGTTTTGAGAAATAAATTGAACTATTCCATTTTCTCATCCATAATTGTGTTGAGAAGGGAATTTGATTATTCAATTCTCTCCATTTCATCATTCAACATTTGTGCATTAATCAAAGAATCAAAATTAGAGATCATATTATCCATGACTACCTCGAATTCATCATATTGAGTGCAGGATGTAGGATTTATTTCTCATACATCTTCATGGTTTATGGATTATCAGAAATTGTTAGAGTAGGTATTTACCTTAGCTCATGTTCACCTAGGTACTTTATTTACCTTTATTGTATTTATCCTCACCCACTTATGTGTGTGGATATTTCTTTTATCTTATTTATATATTAGGAGATATTATCTAGTTGTTAGGTATAGTTCTTTCCTTGATCTATGGTATCGACTAGATCTTTGATGTTTAGTTTCTCCTAAATCTATGGTCTTGATTGTTCTTTGATGACTAGTTATTTCCTTGATTTATGGCTTGATATACGACCTTGAATGGTTCTTAGATTGTTATTCCTTTCCTATTTAAGCAAGGCCCATTCTCAATGTATTGCATTGAGTTCCATAATAATATATGATATTGTTTCTCATTTATTTGCAAAGGTTTTACGTAAAGTTATTCTAGCAAATTGCTTTCATCTTATTGATTGTGGTGTTTGATTAACATCTGTGTTCTTGTCTTGGTACGATTTGGTTATTGTTCCTTTCATGGTATAAGAGCTGGAGATTGCTGTTGACATCCGTTTGTAAGTTTTATTTTACAAATAAATTTATTTGTGTATTCATATATTTGGGATTTAGTAGTATTTTGTTGCTGCACACATTTTAATGCAAAATAGAGGCTTCCATTGGATCCAGAAGGTGTGAAAACCCTAAGATCGACTGTAAAATCACGGGATTATTTTTTTGGGGTTTGTTGTTTTTTTCAAGATCTACACAGAGCAATTTTCTATTGCAGCGTAGCCATATGAGGGCTTATAGTATGGTCATATGGTATGGTCATATGAGGGCTTAAAACTTATGATTTCTACTAGTAGGTGCTTAACTTCAACCCCCTTTAATTTTATTTGTGTGGTGAAGGCAACAATTGTTTTAGCGGTACCTAAAATAAATAATAGAGCAAATATTTAAAAGCTTGTAACTTTTGATCGGTAACTCAGTTTTGAGTGCCATTTTTTTCTAAAGTGCTTATTTTTTCGTGCTCTTTCCATTGGAGTTATTTATTTTGAGACTTTCACTATAATTATAAAGTGCCAAATATGGAGGAGTGTTGTAATCAATTGTGGACACAATTTCGACTGAGCCCGACGTCCTAAATTTTTGGGAGTTACATTTTGTACCTATCATAGATTCTAAAAATGATATGTTTTTCTCTAAAGTCTAAAGTATGTGGACTTCAAGAGGATATTGTAAAATTTTTGGAAGAAAATAGATCACTCAAGAAGTGAAATTCTCTTCTACAATCACTCATTCACGATAAGGATACAATAATACACTCCCTGCATAACAAACTTGCTAGCCTACAACATCACCATCATATTGTGGACAACCATATCCATGCTCCTAGTCCACTTGTAGTTGTTACTGCATGCTCTTCCACATCTTTGCCTATTACAGTACCACATGTTATGTATCCTACTTCTGCTCAGTTGCATTGTTTTTTAAGAAGCATACCACTGCATTCAGTTCTCGCATGCTTCATTCTATGGGTCTCACTAGTGGAGTCATTGGAAGACATTCACAGAGTATTGTTTCCTCCTCGATTCCACATGTTAAGTGGAATTCTTGTACATTGCTTTTCGAGTAAATACTTCATTGGGATGACACATTGACAGAGCTCCTTTTTTTGTTCACTCGACTCTTTCTGAGGATCATGAGCAACACATGAGTTCTGCACCTTCACTCTGGCTTGAGAAACCGAAGATTTTATCTGTCAGACATGATCAACCTGACACACATTCTGATGTTCTTTTGCATGCACCCATTGTGCATTTTGTACCAAGTCATATGCATGCATCTTCTTCATCCATCCGTGTTGATTTGGGGTGGATATCTGATCACTCGTCGAGGTGACATAGGCATTTGTTGAGAGGACTCTACAGGCATGGCTCCTCCACCATCCAACCTCTTACTCCACTTTCTATACCTTCGACATTGTGATGCTTCTTGTTTTGATTAGTTTTCTTTAGCAGGTGTAGTGTATCTCTCTTGTTTGTTGAGAGATTTTGTATCTGTATTTTCGACACTTTTGGCATGTTGACAGTATCTCTTATGGGGGATCTATTCTAGTGAATTCTAGTGTTATTTTGTTAGTGTTCGAGTAGTTTTTTTTGACAACTCATATAGAATTGTAGCATAACTCCACCCATTCAGCAGTATGGGAGGGTGTGGTGTTGATCCTGCTTCTTTGGGTTTTGTGTCCTTGCCTTGTTACCTTGGATTTTCTTGGATCATGACACTATGGATTTTGTGTCCTTTCCTTATTTATTTGGTTATTTTTCTTGGATCGTGGCACACCTATTTGTAGCACTTAATCGAATTATGCTTGGTGTTTTTTTTGCACTTTCGACATCACTCTGTTGACAGTCTCCTTGTATGGACCTATTCTAGTGGAGCCCAGTGTCAGTTGTTTTTGAGTTTTGTGATTGAACAGTGGATTCAGACCATAGTGCACACCAAACTTCTTTAGCATTGTATGAGTTTTTTGAGTTGAGCTTCTTGGGATGCCTTGGAACAAGTCTTTACTCTATTTACTTTGTTATTACTAGTTTTTGGGTACCTTGTGGTGTCCCTTTTTCCCAGTTATTGTACATGAGTACCTCATCAGGCCTAGTTTCCAGGACTCATACTGTGGACATGCCACTTCTATTTTGGCCCCTAGTTTTACTTGAGAGGGGGTGTTAGAGTAGGTATTTACCTTAGCTCATGTTCACCTAGGTACTTTATTTACCTTTATTGTATTTATCCTCACCCACTTATGTATGTGGATATTTCTTTTATCTTATTTAGATATTAGGACATATTATCTAGTTGTTAGGTATAGTTCTTTTCCATGATCTATGGTATTAACTAGTTCTTTCCTTGATCTATGGTATTGACTAGATCCTTGATGTTTAGTTCTCTCCTAAATCTATGGTCTTGACTAGTTCTTTGATGACTAGTTATTTCCTTGATTTATGGCTTGATCTACGACCTTGACTGGTTCTTAGATTGTTATTCCTTGCCTATTTAAGCAAGGCCCATTCTAAATGTATTTCATTGAGTTCCATAATAATATATGATATTGTTTCTCATTTATTTGCAAAGGTTTTATGTAAATTTATTTTGGCAAATTGCTTTCATCTTATTGATCGTGGTGTTTGATTAGCATCTGTGTTCTTGGCTTGGTATGATTTGGTTATTGTTCCTTTCAAAAATCATTAGGTCATTTGTCATACAACAAAAATATTCCTCTCTTAAATCCATCATTTCTCCAATAGGTTATGCCTCAAGCTAGAATGATGAAACTCATTAGAAGTGCACAAGAATCTTCCAGCGATGAATACCTAGTAGTGTAGACAATCATCAAGATCTTCTTTTAAAAGATGATATTCTTCTTCTTCGACCTTGTAAAGTGCTTCAAGATGTTCATACATTCTTTGTAAGACCAAAGCATAATCCCAAACCTTACGATAGGATTTATGATCATAATTTTTTTTCTTCCACACTTAGAATACTTTGCATATACCCTCTTCTCAAAACATCTAGTTCTTCATCTCCATATGTAAGAAAATCATCTAGAGGAAGGAGATGAAATACAATGTTACGAGCTTATTGGTCAACTGTGTGAGTTTTAAAGTTTTAACTTCAGTATATTTTCCACCCTCATGCCATTCATACAACATTTCATATATTTTGTAAATATTTCTCATATGGATTCTCAATCATTAGCGGGTGAAATTCCCATTTTATTTTATCTAGTAGTAATATTATTGAATTTTAGTAACTGTGAGTTGATGATGGCATCTTCACAAATAGAAATCTTATCCATTCTAAAAATTATTTTCATGGCTACTGAAGAGATGGTATGGGCATTCTTTCCCTCAGCATAATATTTTATTTTGTAAGAGATGTTCCAAAATGATGGTTGATAAAATATTTACATTTCTTGGCAGTCGTCCTCTTCTTCTTCTTCTTCATTGTTACTCATTATTACCAAACTCCAATATTGAAACTTCATCATCATAATGTGGGAAATGAATATGATATAGATTCATTTCTTGACAAAGTATCCCTGAAAATCTAATTTTTATTTGAAACTTGATTTTTTAATTTTTAGAATATATAGTTTTATTGTATTTTTTTGAGAGCTTTGTGTGTGCACGTGGGAAAATATCTCTCTAGCAGAGACTCCAAAAATTGTTAGGAAAATAATTTGTCATATGAAAACTTAGGTGTTTTGATGAGCCTTCTTAGCTCAACTGATCACCATGATGAGCATATCATGGTCTAATGATAACTCTCAAGCCACTAGCAAGTGACCTTTGATTCCTTGGTATGTATATACACTTGTCTAAATTTCCATGCAAGATTTGAGACTGAATTACAATCATGTAATCAATGAAAACTACTTCAATGGTGTACCAAGTATCTCAACTCAACTTCATTCTTCTATGAGTCTTCAGTACTTCTAATTGCATGTTCAAAACCTCATTCTTCATTATGATAGTCTATGAATTGTTCTAGTAGTATTAAATATAACGAGTCCAAAAAATATGACTCTTATTAGGCATCCAAAATTTTTCTAGATCCCTGCTCTATGTAATATGACCTTTAAAATTTGACACTTTCTGTCCTTTCACTAGTCTTGATTTCACCTATTACTCATGGTATTCAAATGGAGATTCTACAAGCAAGTCTTGGCCATCATACCTATTTAAAGAATGGAATACTTCTATTATAGTACAATATAGATTGTTTGGAAGCTTCCACTATAACATATCAAATTTGAACTATACACCCACATGTATGTAATACAAGACCACCAATTAATATGTCAATACTGCCCTATATTGTAATACATCTAGAATTGACTCCTTCTTGCTCATGTCATACTAATCATTAAATATGGGTAATTAATTCTTGATATTTCATTCAATTTAATCTAATTTTTAATTAATATCATCAATTCATTCTCCTTATATGCACTATACTATTATGCAATCCAAGATTAAGCTAGTTCTTGCAACATACCATTTAGACCCTTTTTCCTATGCATTTCACACCAACATGGTAAATATGAACATAAAACCTATCATTGGATTCATACATTTTTTTATTCGTTTTTTAGGCATCATATCAAAATATTAGGCTTCCCTATGAATTCTCTGACATCGTTCTTCATTTAAAGTTCTTAATATTTCACCCCAAGATTCTCATAGCTCTTGTATGTTCAAATCAAGACCTAAATGCAAGTGGAAGGCTTCATGCCCTAGGTTCATACTATATATACTTCATTTTTCATGTTCTATCCATCATCTTTAGTGATCATACTTACTAATGAGAGGTCAAGCACTTGTTTCCTTCATCTTCCTTAATACTCTACCCTAAGGCTTTTTATAGCCCTTTTAAACCCAATCCATATATCAAAATCACTACTAGTACCTTTTAAACCTCAAGAATCATGATTTAAGGTCCCCTTTATGTTATTCCTGATGCTCTACTACAACTCTTATGTATTTATTCTTCACCTATTATGCCCAATTATCTTTATTTTTCAGGGTTCTAGGTAGTCTAGTTGGGAGCACAGTCTGTCTTGACTCCAAGGAAATATCAATTACTTCACAAAATCCTCCAAAAACTCATTATAAATCCTTAAGAGGACTCTAAGATCTCATCAACATCATTATTTCTCTTGACATATCCCAATTTGTCCAAATTAGCATCATAATACCCTCAGTGTGTTTTCTCTTTCTAGCTTGAAATTTCTGTCAACGATATCTCTAACTGTGCTTCTCCAATCAACATGAAACATGGGGAACCTCTAATTCGTGTGGAGATATATAAAATTAGAAAGTTTTATCTTATTTCATTGGTGTCAACAAAAGTTAATAGGAGCCCTAGATTGAGCCTGAGAAGTAACAAAATTTCTATAAAAACCAAATTACATGTTTTCAAGACCTATAGAATTTATTACGGCATTCGTTATCACCTGTAGAAGCTCTCCATGTTAATAGTCTAGAGAAATTAAGCATATAAGTTCCAGTGAGGGTTTTAGACCCATTGTCTTATTTTAGCATCCATGCACAGTCCCCTAAAAACCTACTAAATTTACTTTGATAATCTATATTTCATGCAAATATCATTATAATCATATAATACATATGCTATGAGAGAATATTTAGGGGTATATAAAGCCAATATGTTCAATTACATTCATTCCATATTCAAACATACTTCTCCACATAATGTTCCACACTGATTTTTACACTTCTTCTCCAAAACTCCACTTCTTCTCCAGCAATCATTCTATTTATTTCCCCCTTCAGTTGAAATTTGATCTTATATCTTGTATATTGCTAGGCATATCTGTAGTAGACCATATCTAGGCCTAAATACCTATCTTGTGTGTTACTCTTAACTATACAAACACATATTAAGGAGTTTTTTGGTGGTCAAACATGACCTTTAATGGTCATACACAATATCTTTTATCCTTTTTCACCCCCTCCTATGGTCATACACAACTCATGCACACCCTATTCAACATCTCCTACTTGTCAAACTTGACGATTTACCTCTTTTTACAATGATTTCACTTTCATTATTACCATACACATTCAATTTGAATTTGACCAATGAGCTAATGGAGGGAAAACTTTGATAACTCCTAGTTTATTCTTAATGCCTTTCATAGGCTTATTTAAACTTTAATATCATTTAAACTACCATGATGATGCTCCTGCATAATGTTTTCACCAAAATCTCATAGGGCTACATCCCTCCTTCTTGTGTATGGGGAGGATCCCATTATTTAATGTAAACTATCTAATCATATCTTAATGATGCAGAGGTGGCTAGTAGGTCGGGGATCACATAGGAACACTTCATTGAACATGTGGAAAAGTACTTCTATGGGGTATAAGGGAGGAATTTACAATGAAAAAGGGTGAAGGAGATAAATTAAGAAGGAGAGGGTAATTATTATGAGTATAAAACAATGGAGTTCACACACAATAACTAGACTAGTTCAACATTAAATTAGTGGAAATCAACAATGTAATCCATTAGTGAGACTAACATATTAAAGACACATAGTTCCTTATATTCATATATCAATAACACAAAAAGTTCCTTATTTATCACTATACATTAAAAGTGCATAAACAAAGATAATAGAGGAAAACATGAAAATGGTAAATGGAATAAATGTATATTTTATTTCTTGTTTTGGTGATAAAAATATCAACACCCAAACCACATTCCACAATTACTACCAACAACTAAAAATTTCAGGATCTTTTGGAATGGAGAAGCCATTTGATGTAGTACACCTAGGTTCTTGAACAAAATAATTATATTATCTTATTCCCTAATTATAACATGTTTATAAATCCCCACTCATGCCTTCCCATCCATCATGATAGGTTCTAATAAAAAAAAATACCTCACTCTCGAACAATTAACAAAGGAACAATTAAATTATAAATAGAGTCCTATTTTAATAACTATGATTATCTTCCATAAATATATAATTCCTCCTTCAAATCATTATATTCATGTATTCAACATTCCACATGTTCATAGGATTTCAAGTCCTTGTTTTTTATCTTTATCCAACTTAATTTACTTTGTAACTACATATGGTTCCTAAGGATTCCAAATAAAAGTTCAAGGAATAAATTATCTTTAAAATTCTTCTAATGACACTCTACTAGTTTTCAAGAAAACCTTAAGGATCCCCCAGGGGTGAATTATCAAGCATAAAGAGAAACTAAGTTCATGAAATCCTTCTACAAACCTGTATTGTTGACCAAAACTCTAGGGCTAGCTCAAATTAACCTACAATGGTGGACTGTCATGGGTTTGATAATTTATAAACACCTTCAAAGATAGAATTTTTTTAATTTACTATCCACTTTAATTATTTTAACTATACCAATGATTGTAGGAAATTCCAATTTCTTGTGAGGGCTTTAACTTACAAAAATAACATCGTCTTTGCTCTAACACAACTGTGTCTATCGACTGTAAAAAATAACTCCCTCAAATGGCCATGAATCAACTTAGTTTATTTTTCATGATTTTGACAATCCCATTACAAACATTTATTTCAAAATTGAGAATTTTTTATTTGTTAAATCTTGAGAAATCAAAATTTCTTCCTTTTATGCCTTAAAATTAAGGTTGCATGACTATGGTAAAATCAAGGGGAAAATTTTCACGGTTCTTGATCAATTTTTGATCTTCTTTAAATATGAAATTTTTATAAGGATAAATAAACTCTGGGGAAGCTTCCTATACACTTAATTCCCTATGAATAATTCTCACAAGTCATCTACAACTTGAGTTTCCTCCAAATTAGACTATGTTTGCATAGAATATTACTATTACCTGTTTTCCTAAGGTTTCATTAAATCTTATTTTCTCTATAAAAACAATGTGCTCATCCAAATATATGTAAACCAAATCATACCATCCCTCCTCTTGCTAGGTTTACTCGTCTTGATAAAACTCTATGTCCTCAACCTTCCACATGTACGCTATACAGTCTCAAAATATGAATTTGCATACACAAACCAGTACTGTCATTCTTGGAGCTCCAAACCATATAATTTTTATTAATCAATCAAGTTTCCAAAATATTTACAAAATGGATTTATACCTCCTTGTCTCGAACTACCTCATAGCTAAACTTTTTGGTCATATTCAAGCATTTTACAAGCTAATGGTTACATTAAAAGATATGTGAAGGAGCTAAACCATGATTAGGAGTTACAAGCTCATTCATTATCCTAATAAATCTTGGATACCACATGCTTGAGAAAAACCTTGTGACCTCATAAACTAGCCTAGAAAGCCAAAATTGTCTTTAAAGAATTCAAATGTTCAAATTAGAAAAAAATGGAGGGAACCCATATAATTAAAAATTATAATATCTAAATCCTAAAAGGACATCAAAAATGACTCATAGAAATCTTTAAGACCCTAATAAAACAAAAAAATTTAATCACTACATGCCTAGAAAAACCCTGGTGATGATGCCCTTGCATCATACTGCCAAGGGGAAAAAGAAAATTCTTATGGTGTGTTTGCTTACAAGATGGTGATTTGTGATCCTTTCTTTATTTAAAATTTAGCATGACCTTCTATGAATGCCCTTGTACTGTATGTATTTCCTCATATGTAATTTTAATTTGTATCAAGTTCTTGGTAAGGTTATTTGAATGGATCACCATCACAAACTCCTTAACTACCTTAGGATTGTGCAATGCCCTTCCCAATAGTTAGTTGGGTTAAACATATAATTCATGTCATTATGGAGCATTTATTGATGTTTCTTGATTGCTACAAAAACTCTAACTTATCCCTTTTCCTCTTCTTAATTCAATTCACTCTCAATAATGAGAAAGTTTGGTATTTTATTGATATATCCATCTTGATGTGACTGCTCCACCTTTTCTCTCTCCTTCACACCTACACTAACAAAATTAAAATAGGGGTTAACATTCAAATTTTGAGTTTATTCTTCATGCTTTCTTATGCTCATCTTCTTCTTGCATTTTCAACTTCATGTTTCCATGGACTATTTTATCACTTTCTTGATGTATGAGTTATCCCATTAGAGGGTTTGATTTTACTCATAGGATGAGTTATGCCAATTCTTGTCGACCACTATCAATTCACCAATTCCTTTGTATTCATCTTGACCTACTATTCCATTCTCAACCTCCATACAAGTACTTTATTTTACAAGTGTTCTTGGTATTCACGCTCTTCCATAAACCACTGCCAGATTGTTTTCACTTTAATACCTTTGTTCTCATTCACCTCACCTTCTTGTCTCTACTGAAATAATACCTTCAATCCCATAAACATCACCCTTGATTGATTATTAGGCCATGATTTCTCATCCTTTAATTAATTCAAGGTGCTTCTAGTTCTATCTTTCACAAATGTATAGGTGTTTTCCCATCCATCATGGATGGCTCTTTTTTCAAATTGCCATGGTCTTACCAAGAGAAGATGGCATGCATCCATGGGAAATATGTCACAAAAAACCTGATCATGATATATAACTACTTTAAAATCAACCAAAAACTTTTGATTCACTAGCACTTGATGCTCTCTTTGTACCCAAAAGACTCTATAGGGATTAGGAAGCTTTACCTTCTTCAAATTTAGCTTTTCCACCATTTTAGTGGAGACAAAATTATTAATGCTACCATTATCAATAATGAGTTTGCATAACTTACCTCTTTACTTTCATATTGTTCTTAACAAGGTTCTCCTCTACATTGGTTCTTATTTCTTTCTTGCATTCACCATATCTCTCCTAATCATCGAAGATTATCCAGTTTCAGGTTCCTTTCCAAAAGATGGTGATTTCACACTCTCCTCTTCATCTACTTGTGATATTTGGTTTCTTTCTTCATTATCCTTGATGCTAATTGCTTGAGGGTATTTAGGAAATTCAAAATATCTATGTCTAGCAAACTTGTTGCATTTAAAGCATCTTCCAGTGAATTCACCTATGCCTCTTACATATCCATCTCTGCCTCTGTATGAATATCCACCTCTTGAATATCCACATTTGAATGAACTATGTGTTTGTGAACTAGTCACTTCTTTATTTGTTTGCTACTTCTATTGTCCTCTTCATGTAAACTGATTTATTCCTCTTATTTCTCTTCCTCTACTTCTCAAATAATAATTTTGTTTTCTTGAAAACTTTTCCTTTTCTCTCAAGGATGCCTAATATGCTTCCTCTACCAATCTCAAATGAAATAAAAAAATTTCATCTTAAATATTCAACCTCAATCCATTCACATACCTTGAAAATTCTTCAACATCATCATGTATATGAACATACATCATAGCTAGTTTGTAGAATTCATCAATATAATCAGCTACATTTAACTCTCTCTATCTCAAATTTTGTAATTTCTTGAATAAACTAGTTTGATAGTCTATAGGAATGAAATTAGATTTCAACTTGGTAACCATATTGTCACACTTCTTGATATTTTATTTATTTCTGATTAATATTCCTTATAGAAAAAATTCCCACCATATTGTAGCATATCTTGTAAGCTTGGTAACTACAAATTTCACCTTTTTGTCTTTTGTAATGTTCACAAAATGAAAATATTTTTCCATCTTTGTTATACAATCTATGAGTTCCTCTTGTAGGCTACCTCCATATGATGGCACTTTAATATTTGGGATTTGTGCTCCCTCCCATGAATTCCTTCAGTATCCTTATTTTTGGTCCTTCTTCTTCTTATTCTCCTTGTATTATTGCCATTGGTATTTCTCTCTCATCATCACTTTCATCCTCCAATAATTTTCCTCTTCTTTAGGAGACCTCTAATTCTCCTAACCTATCTTAAATATTTCTTATCATTGTAGCTAACTCAACACCTTTGAGTTGTTACCTATTTCCACCTCCACATATTCTCCTTGGTGGAATTTTGTCAATTATTCACTTTCCTCTCAAAAACTTTTTTCTTCAGTGTTTCTTCTCTCTTTCTCTGTCACTTTCTTATAAATTTCTTCTCCTTATTTTCTTTGATACCACTAATGATGTAGTACACCTAGTTTCTTGAACACGCTCATTATAATAACTTATTCCCCTCTTATACCATGCTTATAAATCCCCACTCATTCCTTCCCATCCATCATGATAGGTGCTACTCAAAAAAATCCCTCACTCTGTCATATAGGTTCAATTTGGTCTTTCCTTCTTTAGGCTCTAGCTATGGATTAAAAAAAGTTGACAAAGGAATAATTAAATTTTAAATAGATTCCTAGTTTACTCATATATTATGCTCTTCCCTGAATATATTAGTCCTCCTTCAAACCATTATATTCCTCTTGTCAACATTTCACATTGTCACATGCTTTTAAGTCCTTTTGTTTGTTCTTTATCTAACTTAATTTACTTTATAACTACTTATGGTTCCTAAGGATTCCAGATACAAGTTCAAGGAATAAATGAGCTATGTAAATCTTATAATTACACTCTACCAGTTTTCAATAACACCTTAAGGATCCCCTAGTGGTGAATTATCAAGCATAAAGAGAAACTAAGTTCATGAACTCCTTTTACAAACATGTATTATTTACCAAAACTCCTAGGCTAGCTCAAATTAACCTACAATGGTGGAATGTCATGTGTTTGATGATCTATAAACACTTTAAAATCTATAAAAGAGGTTACTTATTCTCCACATGAATTATTTAAACTATATGAATGATTTTTAGGGCTTTCTAATTTCTGGTGAGGGATTGATCTTGTAAAAATGACATCCTCTCTACCCTAACACAAATGTGTCTACCAATTATCACAAATAACTCCCTCAAATGGACATGAATCAACTTAGTTTAATTTTCATAAATTTGGTGACCCAACTACATAAATTTATTAAAACTTTTAGAATTTTTATCAGTTAAATTTCAATAAATCAAACTTTCTTCCATTTATGTTTTAGAATCAGGGTTGCACAACTGTGACAAACCCGAGGGGAAAAATTGAAAGGTTCTTGATTAAATTTTGATCTTATTTGAATCTAAAAGTTATTTAAGGATGAATAAACTATGGGGAAGCTTCATAAACACTTAATTCCCTATGAATGATTCTCAAAATCCATCTACAACCCGAGTTTCCTCAAAACTAGATTGTGTTTGCACAGAATAATGCTACCTATTTTCTTAAGGTTTCATCAAATCTTATCTTCTTTGTAAAAAAAATATCCTCATCCAAATATATGTAAACTAACTCATACCATCTATCCCATTTCTAGATATTTATGTCCTCAACCTTCCAAAGTTACACTATATAGTCTCAAACTTTGAATTTCCATACAAAAACCGGTACCCTCATGCTTGGAGATCCAAAATAACTTTGATTGATCGATGAGTTTCCAAAATAATCACAAAATGAATTTGTACCTCTTTGGCTTGATCTCCATCATATATGACCTTTCTTGGTCATATTTAAGCTTTTTATAAGATAATGGTTACATTACAAGATATGTGAAGGAGCTAAAAAATGATTAGGAGTAACAATCTCATTCATTATCCTAATAAATCTTGGAGACCACATTATAACTTATAAAAATTACCACACACCTTATTACCCCTAAAATTATCCTAGAATGTCAAAATTGGCTCTAGAGAATTCAAATTTTAAATTGGAAAAAAATGGAGGGAAACCATCTAATTCAATTTTTGAAACTCTATATCCAAAAATGACATAAAAAATAAGTCATAGACATCTCTAAGACCATAGTCAAACCAAAAATTTAATCAATATATGCCTATACCAACCCTTGTGATGATGCCCCTGCATCACCATCATAACTTATAACATTTTGAATTGACCTTTCACCTACCCCCCACATGAATCTTCATGATCTCATTCAAATTGTGACTTTATATATTCCTAGGAAATGATAAATAAGTTACCTTTTAATAAATAAAATGTAATTTTACAATTCAACTTTAGAAAGTCACTTAAGTGAATTAGATAAAATATCATAATTACATATAATGAAGAATTAGAAAGGGGAGAGAAGAAATAGGGAGAAAGAGAGGAGGAAGGAGTTGTCATATCTGATGAAGAAGAAGCTCATTTGATTAAGGAATTGTTAATTCATGGTCCCTGGTGAGGAGTTTCCTAAATAGGATTTTGTTCCTTGAAATAATTTCTGAATTGATCTAACATAACCATTAAATCATCCACCTATGGAATGCAAATTCATCCTAATACCTTGATCCATACCTCGGGAACATCCCTGATCTTCTTACATTGACTAGGCAATATTTAATGATCATTTAAAATTAAAAAATAGATTCCCTAATGTTTGAAAAAGACTCTAAGATATCTTCTTTGAAGAATAGATATCCACTTGCCACTTTCTCAACCAAATTCTAGAAGGAAACAATGAGTTCTTCTGATGAAAAATTCCTAGTGAGTGGAGGGAATTCAAGTATTTGAACATGTTTGTATACCTAATTCAAAATCTCAAAATCCTATTTTCCACAAGATTCCAATTCAGAGATGACATCTTTAAGCATTCCATATCTTTCATCCACGATGTGGATCCAAACCTAAGACAAGATCTCATTAGCTTATGTAAGCATATATTTGTTCATTAGCTGATGTAAGATGATGTAAGAAATCATCTCACACACCATTGGGAACACCTCATCTAAGTAAATTACTTATTTTTATTTATTTACTTATGAAAAAATTGTAATAATGTATTTTATGAGATAGATGACCTCTGGAAATAATTCCTTTCCTTGCTCGATGATTTTCTCAATCCATTTCTTATTAGCCTTCCATTACATCATGTATCCTTGTGCTTTCTTAATAATCTCAGGAATAAAATTGATGATCAGAGGAATGTCTTATATAAGGAGAGAATATGTTGAATCAGGATCCAAGAAGGGTTGAATGTAAGCACTGAGATCTTTTACCTGTTCTTTCATCTTTAATATTGTTTTCTTGTATTATTCATTCCATGTGAGCAGCTGAGAAGATGATTAATTGAACATATAAGAATCATCCATGTGTGAAGATTAACCCAATGATATGTGGATCAAATAATAATCTAATGGATTCATTTCCTTAATAGGATTTTCATTCTAAGGCCTAACAACTTCAACACACTTGTTACCTGAGGTGTCACTCAAGAAGTGGGAAGTTGATAGGGCCTTCTTCCTTTTCTTGGAATTCCAAGTTGTTGATATTTCTTTGAGGTGAGGAATGATATCCTAATTTGTTTTTAGTAGCTCTCTTTTGAGAATTTCTTTAATTCATGGGAATGGATCTTTAGGAATTTATATAATGTTTTTTACCAGAGCATTTTTAAGATTTATTGTGGAAACACCTCTTGGTCATCATGGGGAAGCTCCACCCTTTGAGAAGACATATTTAGATGACCTTAAAGGGATGAAGGTGGAAGTGAATCAATTTTTTCTTGACTTGAAAATTTATTTAAAATATTCAATGGAATTTTCATTCTTATAAACTTTCCTCAACCAACTCACCCTGGAAAACTCACTAAGCTTACTTAACTAGCTTTTCGAATTTTAATAAACTAGCTTTCCAAGTTCCACTTAACCATCTCGCCAAGGAGATATGATGATTGATTAAATTTTACCAATGTATTATTATGATCATTGGATCTCTTGACTCTTTTTTAATCTCTTTTGACTGTATAATGTCCCTAGGTTTTACCTATTGCTCCCTGCGATGTTATGCCTTGCTCTTGGGCACAAAATTGATGCTTTAAGATCCATGTGAAGAGTGAATTAATTATTTTGGGATATTAAAACACCTTGAAACCCTGTGAAGATATTAAAAATCAATGAGATGAATGAAAATGGAGGTAGCTACAACTTTCTACATTCAAAATGGAGACTTTTTATTTTTAGTAGGTGAAACAGGACATACTATTTTGGGATATTTCACTTGTTTTTATCAAATTTTAAATTCTTGATCCTATGTCATAAAAAATTCAAATCCTTTGATGATGAATTTATATTTTTATTAATTTTTTGTTTTTATCAATTCTTTTTTTGTTTTTCTTCTCTTTTAGGAAAATTGTTAATTTTATTGTCTACTATTTTGTACTTCTTTCAAAATGAGCAAAATGAAAAAAAATGAAATTTAGAGAAATTAATATTTTTAGAATGTTAATGGGCATGGAATATGATATGTTTATTAATTAATTATTCTGGCCTCGGTTTTCATTAGAAATATTATTTTTGAAGTCAGTTATTTATTACGATGACGTGCTCCAAATTTAACTGTGTTCTACCTATTAGAATGCTTAGAAATCAAAAAATAAATTTACTATGGAAAGGGTTTTTTAAAAAAATCATGGCAGACATTAATGGAGTCACTGAGCTCGAGCTATAGGAATTATTTAGATAATAAATATCTGCTTAAATCCTTGGTACGATCAAATTCTTAGTTCATTGACAGTGAGAAAATATTCTTTCTCACAATCACAAATGCTCTGGAAAAAAATTGACAAAATGATGGATGAATTTGTAGGTTTTTTTATGTTTTTAAAGTCTCAAATCTGAACTACACATAAAAATATTTGAATAAATGGGGTGGATTTTTTTTTTTAACTTTTCAAGCTTCTGACAGTGTTTTTTTAAGTGTCAGATGTGGTAGAAGCAAGTAGTTTAAAAAATAGGGTTTTACACTGGATCATATGTGGAAAATTTTCATTTCCTAGATATCCCCTTGGGATAGGGTAAACACTCTATAGAAAATTATTCCCTTTCCTCTTCTTGACAAGTGTTTAAATTTCAATTGGATGATGGTAGAATGGAGAAAAACACCATTTTAGCACCATGGAACGAAGACTGGGCATATGAGGAACCTTGACAGGGGATAGGAGAAGGGAAAATTTTATTTTTCCATATATACTTTTGGGATAGGGATATGAGGGAAAGAAACATTTCCCCTACACTGGTGATGACAATTGACATGGTTTGGTTCGGCGAGGAGGGTGAGGTGAAAAGCTAGTTTTTAGCATTGCGGAGCTCAACTTGATCACATTAAAAATCATGGAAGGGGAAAGAGAGGGGTGAATTTTATTTTACCCTATTTCTCCTTAGAACATAGATAGGATGGATAGAAAAATTATCATTCAACTGGTTGTGAAAAGTGGCAAACCTTGATTACACAACGAGAGGGGATGGAACTAGGGTGAAAAGGGCCGTCATAGTGCTTAGTAAGGTCATATGAGGAACTTGTTGGAAAAAATGGGGTAGGGAGAATTTTATTGTCCCCTATATCCCCTTGGGATGGGGATAGGAAGGACAAAAAATGCACCTTAACCTGTAGGTGACATGTGTCCTCTTGTAAAATTTGGCTAAGTATGAAAGATGTACCTTTTAAGAGAGAAACTTATTGTCGATGTTACTAGAGCTCTAGGAGGTATTTTTAAGTGAATCCTTATATGAATTTTACTACTAATAACCTTCCAAGATAAATGAGATGTTTCTAAAGATCCAATTCTATCTAAAAATCCCTAAAGTATCTTCTTTTGTATAGGAATAGTAGGGTTGTGTCTGCTGAAACTAAGCTTCCCTAAGAAGTACTTGAGTCTTGTGAAAAGTTTTGACATTCCATCATGTAGAGGATTTTATTATCTTTCCAATTACTAATTATTTGACTCCTAAATCCTTATGGATCTCCAAAAATTATCCGATGAATCTTGGGTACCATTATAGACCTCAAGATCCTTAACCTTGAAAAATCCACTTTCATTGTTTATCCCTAGACATCCAAAAATTTCCTAAACTTTCCTAAATCAGTTCTAAGATGTTTTTATCTCTTCAATACCACATATAGATGGTTTTATACCTTTAAAATTTGTCTTGGAGGATGCACTTCTATCTCAAAAAGACCAACAATATATTTTATAGGCATAATGAAGAATTCACCTTT
The DNA here is from genome assembly GCA_019776745.2 of Taxus chinensis. Taxonomy (NCBI): domain Eukaryota; kingdom Viridiplantae; phylum Streptophyta; class Pinopsida; order Cupressales; family Taxaceae; genus Taxus; species Taxus chinensis. The sequence goes on from CM034148.1 coordinate 32,644,344, forward strand.
AGAAGCACTTCACTGAAAGAATGAAAAGACATCATCAGAATGTTTCAAACACTTACCGAAGGTTTTTATGACACATACGAGGAAATGAAATATTATGATGGAATCAAATAGAGGAAATGTTGATCCAGAGAGGTGTTGAGGAGGGTTTTCAAGTAATTTTGTGACACTAGGGTAAATTTTTTCATGTTTCAAGTTTGAATTTTATCTTTACAAAAACACATGACAATGAGTGGTTACCCAGGGTTACACTCATCTCAAAAATCCAAATATATATGGGATAAATACAATCAAAATTATAGACATATCCATCAAATGATGGCTATATAAAATCAAATTATGTTAAATAAAGCTATAGACTACTCCATCAAAGGATGACTACCATGAAATCAAATAATAAAAATAAAAATTATAGACCACTCCCTTAAAGAATGTCAACCCAAAAAAAATACATGGAATTCCCACATCAATCAATCCTCTTATAATAAATTATCTTTCCGCATTTATTAACCCTCATATCATAATAAACAAAGCAACCATAGAATGATATCTTACAAATAATCAGATTTCCCATAAAACAAAAGATTCCTACATCAATTAGCTTGTGCATAATAAAATAAAGCCAGGAAAAACCCTGGGAACTACCAGAAGAGCCCATTCCCCTATGCTTACTACATACAAAAATTTCCCATGTTAAAAAAGGATAGATATAACTATCCCACATATATCTATGATCCTGGTATGACTAACCATTGTGAGTCATATGTTAACATTAATTATGAGGTTGCATGTGTAGTATCATACATATAAAAAATTTACAATCATACACTATTTATGCCAAGAACACCAAGGAAGTAAACATATTGCATCAAATTCTTATCCATCATATAATGCATTAATAAATTAACAAGATCATCATTTGTCATAAATATAGCGAAAACCATAAAATTCATATTATAACACATTTATCTCTAATATGAAAATAATTTATCTCTAGTAAATTTCATAAAAAAATCACAAACCCAAAAGACAGCTCAAACATATATATATATATATATATATATATATATATATATATATATATATATATATATATATATCAAAAGTGTCTATACAACATCAAGGGCTTCAAGAGTCTCATACATCAGGATCTTTCTATATATCAAAATCTATCAAAACATGGTCCTAGAAAAACTAACTAGTGAACTATATCCTTGTCAATCGAATTTCTCCTCCAGCACTACTTCCTTGATCCTCATCTAGACCTCTAGTTTTTCCCTCGCCTAGATCTCTCGGTGGGTGACCCACACTTGTGACCCTACCTAATGGAGCTAGTCATCGAATAGCCAAAAACACAACATATCAAGGCTTATCTAGAAGCCTCCACCTCACTAAGTCCTCATAATAGTGAAGCACATTTCATAAGGCATGGTAGTTATCCATACTCACATTACCAGGTGGCCACATCTGACCACTAGTCTGAGATCTAGATTCCTATAGCTTAACATTGATATCAATGGGCCTGTCACACTAAATTCATATCCTAATATCTCTATATCACATCTATACATGTCGTTATCATCTCTGGCTTATGTAAGCTCCACTTGTACAATAGTGAGCTATTGGCTCAAACCCATATGCCTCTCAAGTCATAATGTCTTATGTTGTTATGGCATTTTTCCCTGTCACCAATAAATATATTTCACTCAGCTAACAATGTGACTTTATTAGCCTCTAATTTCTCTATAGTGGCCTAAAACAATATTACTATATCATCCTCCTCCCCTCTCTTAGCACCACCTTGCAGTACAGTCTCCACACAAGCTCACACCATCTCTCAAATCCATCTAACTTCCCCTATCACCAAATAGTGTAAGCCTCAGTTACTCTCACATCATAATGTTGTGAAAAGTACAATGGAATTATTGGGGGGAGTGAATCAGTCCTTCAAAACCCTTAAAATTTTCAAATTAACTTTCATACACTATTTAACATTCAACCGTGAATTAATGTGATCTTGACAACATGTAACAACCATCCATAAGAGCATAACCATGAAAAATTACACAAGAACACAAGATATAAGTGGGGAAAAAATCAAGGTGAAGAAAATCCATTGAAATTATAATTATATTACTCAAATCAAAATAATTTATTGAAGAAACAACTTCAAAAGGAGCAACAACCCATATTTTAGGAAGGAACTAACCCCATAAGGAGGATAAAACCCCTAATATGATCAAACACCAAATCAACCACATTAAAATGAAGATCTCTGATGTATTGTTGTTGGCACAATTGATGGACATAAAAAAATTTAGCTCACGCACTTGTACACCCTCTTCAAATGTACTTTCTCCTAACTCACTCAAACTTGATCTTTCCTGACCTGAAAATAGACAAATTATCTTCCAAAGAATCTCTTCATAACTCCTTAGACATTCACACACACTCTCATCTCTATCTTAATGCCCTTAAATCACTTCCACTCTTTCACCTAGCTCACACTTTTCCCTATCACTTACAAAGTTCAAAAATGAACCATACATGCACTTTTATATGAGATTAACTTCAAAAACATAACATCGGTCAGTAAATACCTAAGAGGTATGTCATACCAAATTATTCCTCTTCAACAAACTAAACTTTTTAGAAAGAAGTTTTGGAAAATCAAATGGTTTACACCCTTTTTGTCACTTTTAATACGTCTAAAATATATTCAATATGAACACAATTCATCCCTCTTGACTCTAAATTGGTAATACAATAGCATCTAACATAAAACCTGGGTCTTCTACATCCATCTTCTCACCAAATGAGTGTTATCATGAACCATTCAAATTGGGTCAACATGTGACCTCAACCATGCCACCTCAATGCACTTTCAAAGTTCCAAAACACATTAAAAATGTCATATGAGATGTGTGTAACACCTCCAAGGAAATTATAATCAATCACAAAATATCCCAAGTTCTCAATAACTTCCATTTTCCAACACTGCTAAACTACCCTTTTAGGTCCAAAAACTAGTATTCAAAGATAGGGCACACTTTACACTTTAGGGACCTAAACCATGAACTAAAACTATTATGTACATGTAGTAAAAAAATCTCAGGAATCCATAAATGGTGATTTAGACAATAGGTTTAATGGACATATTTTGTACAAAATGAAAATATTCATAAATAAACTTTTTTAAGTGGGGCCCACATATTTTAAAAAGATCTAAAATACCTCATTCAAAAGCTAGAGGAGTTTTATACAACATCCAATAATCACATTTCCAAAAAAAATCCATTTTGGGCTCATACCATGAGGATATTATCCATCACTCATAACCTAGGGTTTCAAAGCCATACAAAGTGAATTATCTTCTTAACAATCATTCATAAATGTTTGGGCCTCATTTGACCTAATTAAAAATTTGAGGTATTCTTAACTCCATTCCCCAACATACATAAAAGGATAAGATCCACATGCAAACCTTACAAGTGTAAAACATGAGCATTTTTCTCACTTTGAGCTAGAAAACATGCTTCCAAGAACCATGTTTTGTTCCAATCTTCATATCTTGCAAAATTATCATCATGAAAATATGAATTTTTTCCCATAGGTTGGTGAAACCCATGTACCATAATCTCTAATCATCATCTTGGTTCAAATAGGTCTGCATCTTGTTGGTCTGAAAATCTGTCGGGTGGACAAATCTATGGATAGACGAGCCAATAGTGTGCAGGGCATAGCCCCTCTTTGAGTCAACAAAGTGAAACTGGTTTATTGCTATTCTACCAGTAGGAATCTATGTAAGTCTCACAATATTCTACCTTCGGGGGCTGGGATCTCATCCCAGTAGAGGTACTTCCAAATGTAAGAAGAAGGGGAATAAGTGAGGCGGGGAGATAGGAAAGATCTGAAGGGAGAAAAGAAATGAATTCCAAAGCAGAAAGGTCAGAGGGTCTATGTTTTGGGCTAGTAGTAAACAGAGCCGAACTTACTCGCATAGACGAACAAAGCAATACTGATGAATAAATGACAATAAAGTAGAAGTAGATTCAACAGAACAAACATACAGATCTAACATAAGAAAGCTCTGATGTATAACATAGGTATTCAGCACAAAGTCTAAATATTGTATTAATATTTCCTTCTGTTACAAAAAGCTCAAAGTCTTTTCTTCTTACTTCTATTTTTCATCTGAAAAGTATTCATCCCCTTGAATACAACAAGTATTCAAGTATATATAGAAGAAGGAAAAGAGAGAAGGCCAAAAAGCAACCAACAACCTAATTACAAAGTATCTACAAAATATCTAAAAGTCAATTGTTGACTTTCGGCAACTTGGTGGATGACATCATCCCATGGTGCAACATGGATGATGTCATCATTTGTGCCAACATACTCTTAGATATTTACAAAAATAAAATCGAGAGGAAGGAGACTATTCATCGTTGTCTCATGGCCAAAAGGGAGTGTCTTGCTTCTGTTGTTGCTCGGGAGAAGTGATGTTAAACTAGGCCCGATATTCCATGAACTTGCTGATCATGGGCTGAAGTTGATCTTGAGCAAGATCCTTGTGGTGATCACTGATAACTTCGCAAGTTTCACGTTCATCCATGAGCCTTTCTGGGAGCTTGGAATATTCATTTCCCACCTCTATCAGGTACCCTATAAAGTCACGACAGGCCAGAAGGTTGTTGATGCATTCGGTGTCGAAAGTGGCTTCTGGCCCTAACCCTTGCGAGACGATCTCCTTAAAGATCCGAATAGTTTGGTCTGCCTTCCTCAGGGTGAAAGAAGGAGTGAGTAGGCCTGGGGACATTCTCAGGATGATTTGCTCCATCTGGTGCATAGCCTCCAAGGCTTCCTCTTTGACTTTATCTATCTTTTCGAGGACAAACTCCAACTGATCGACCTGGTAGTCCAAAGTAGAAAGGATTTTGTTGGGTGCTCTGGGGTGATTGAAGATGCCGAACTTGACCAGATCTTCGACTGAACAGTCGAGCATTTTCTAGAAGGTCTCATGCTGCAGCCTAGCATGGTCCAACTCTTCGGAGATGGGTCCTGCAATCTCCTGGAGTGCCTTGTTTGCTTTATTGATGTTCTGATACAACTCGGTGAACTTGACGATTACTCCCTCACTTTCCTTGAGGATTTGGTCTCTCCAGGTGGATACTACCATACCTTGCTTGCCGATTTTGGTGTATTCATTTATCTTATCCTGGTTCAGGGGCTTAGGAGTTTCGGTGGTAGTTGTAGGAGGTGCACTGCCCATTTTCTATAAGGCGTGCAGATGATTTTTATTTTGCTCCTTTAATAGCCTCTTTTCTTCCTTTGCTTCCTATAGCTTCTTGCAAAGGGCATCGACTGCAGATAGGGCCTCTCCCTGAAGGCTTTCAGAAGATGTTCCCATTGTGACTTGGGTCACTATATAATCTGTCAGAGACAGATCCTTTTTATCCTTTAAAGGATTGGGATATGCAATCTCCATTACTCTTTCTCCTGATGCACTCTGAGAGAAGTGGGTTATAGGCTTTTGCTTCTTAGCCCCCTTTGCTGGGATGATGGAGAAGTCCATCGGTGCGATAGGAACTTTCCTCTTTTGCTGGCTCAGATGCTGGGAGATCCACACTGGACTTATGGGAGTGGGACCAGAAGTGGAAGAGGGGGAAGCTGCAGTAGTGGAGGGAAAGTGTGTAGAGACACTTGGTGGTGGCATCGAGAGGGAGGACGAGAAAGTGCTCACAGGGGGAAGGGACATTGTAGGGGAGGAAGACATGGGAAAGGAAGGGAGCTGAGAGATGAGAGAAGAAATGGTGGGGGACAGCTCCGTGAGAGAAGAGAAGATGGATGACGAGGAGGGGGGAACAGTAGAAGATGGGGGAGAGGATACGACCAAAGGAATGGTCACTTGGGTCACATGAGGAGGAGAAGGAGGAGAGGGAGAAGGGATAGAAGGGACCTCAGCAGTTGTAGCAGTGGCAACATACTGAGTGGATGTGCCCATCGAAACATCTTTGGCCGCTTCTTTCTCTAGAGATAACAGACTCACAACCTATTCTTGTGTGGCGGAAGGGGGACTCTCAGGAGCTCCTTCTTGAGCAGAGCTTAGTTCTCCCTCTTTGTCTTTGCCTCTTCCTTTTGGCAGATGCTTTGGCCTGACAGGTGCGTTACCCAATGGGGACGTAGTGAAACCTACCCCGAGGTAGATGAGGGCATTCATCCTGCACCAGTGTTTTATCCACCGCAGAGTTTCTTTGACCCTATCTTCAATGGTCTGGGGTGCTTTGGTTCTGTCGATTGCAGTAAATGGCTAGTTGTCCCCATCCATGTCAAGATACACCTGATCAACTTCTTGATCGGTAGTTTGATAACCTTTTGGGACAATGGCCACACCGTACTGAATGATCTCTGCCAGGGCCAGGCGAGAATGGTCCTTTCTTCTGAGCTTGACCTCATGATACAGGTCGATATAAATGTCCTCGATCTGTGGAATGTGAATTGGATCGAGTTTTTCTTTGGGAAGGTAGCTCCTTGGATCGAAAGTGGGCCTCGCTGGGAAATTGTGCTTCAGATTGAGCAGTTCTAGCTCGGCAACCATTTCCCGGGCTTTGTGGTGAGAGATGCATGTGTATCCTGCCCACTGTAAGGGGGAAAGGAGTTCCACCCTTCTTTCTCTTCAGGCACTTCTCATGGTATGTTACGAGCTGTCTGGATAGCTCCAACAGGATCAGCTTGGGACCGGCATATCTTGGAAATTTGGTGGGCTCACCCAGGAAGTTAGCTGCCCTGAGATAGGTGAAGGTGGGAAATTGTGTGAATAAGGCCCCCCACTTCTCCGTTGCTGCGACAATGCTCTTGGTCGTTTGACCGTGAGTCATGTTGGGCCTCAAAAGGCAGACGACGTTGTAGAAGAAAGCATCGTTAATCTTGGTAAACTACGGGATGCTATTCTCCAGCTTCAGCTCTGGGTAGTACTCATATATTCTCACCTGGGGCCAAACCCCGCATCGGCTCAATGCTGGATAATCCCTTTCTGAGGCTGCAGCATAGACTACGTAGGAGTTCATGTAGAACCTCCCCGTTGTGGTGAGTTGTTGGAGCTACTCGGATATGGTGCTGCTTATGATCTCCGCCCACTCGAAGCATTGATCTGGTATGTTCTTGTTCATAGTTTCAAAGTACCTGAGCATCCATTTGTGAAAGTAATGGGTGTCAGAAAGCCCAAACACTCTGCTTAGGAACGTGATGGTATCACTTAATTCCTCAGAGAAATTGCTACGGTGAATAACCTGTGGCCATCTGGTTACCACCTTCTTGTTCTTTAAATACACTTCATTCATCAGCTGCATGCACTGGTCTTCATTATCCTCCCATGCCTTAATGTAGTCCTCTTGGCTCACGGCCACGAAATGCCGGTGGTGAGGGATGCCAAGCATGATTTCGAAGTGTCGGGCGGTAAGGTTGATCACGACTTCTCCCTTCTCATTTTAGACACACCTTGTGTCTTTGTTGTAGCAGTGGGCCACTACCATCATGAATTCATTGTTCACTGCACTGACGGGGATCCCCCTAGCAAAATGCAGGCCACTACCTACTAGTTTGTCCATCCAAGGACTCCTCATGACTCTCTGGTTCTGGCCCAGAAATCTTCCATGTCAATGTGACCGAGCTCAGAGTCTCTTATATCCAGGTCACATTCTACCTGGGACTCGGGCATTCTGACCCTCTGATACTTGTACTTCATCTCTTCCTCTGTAAGCTTAGCTTTGCCCTTTGATTTGGTCGGTCTCTTGCTTGATGTAGACATATGTGGATCTGAGTTCAGTTGCTGATCTGCAAGAAGAAGAAGTGAAACCCAACATAGAAGAGCCATGTTAGCTGTTAGATCTTCCATTAGAGTATTACAGAATGAGGAGTTAATAATTTAAAGGCTTCAGGGTGCATGGCGCATGAACACTGCAAGTTGTAGGGTTAATAGTATGACACACATAAGAAGGGTGTTACAAGGAACAAATTAGCACCAAAGGGCACAGGGTGCAAGGATGCTGCACATGACATTTTGTTATTGTAAGTAGAAGTGCGCCTGCGCCATTCATATGTGTTTTATGCTAGGCGCAGATAATTTTCATGTTGCACGGGGACAGGATGCGCCAATGGCGCATATATTTTTCATGTTACATGGAAATTTGGTGTGCTGAAGGGCACAGGGTTGATGTGTGTAACATAGGCTTTATGTGTGCAAAAGGGGAACTTGGCGCGGTGCAGGGAAGGCTTGCATGACATTGTGCTGCTGTAAGAGGGGATGCGCCTGCGCTATTGTTTAGGATTTACTCAGTTTCACATGGCGCAGGTAATTTTCATGTTGCAAGCGGGATCAGTGCACCTTCTTGGCGCGACTGTATTTTATGTAACAGGCGTGGTGAATGCGCCAAGAGGAAAAATCATAGTTTTAAAACTAATCTTTCAGGTTTTCTCTTTCGTGACAGGCTCGTGATCTTTCAGGCCTCTTTTACAGGGTTTTTTGGATGGTGAAGGGGGCACAACAAGGATATCCAAGTGATTTTTGAGGCAGAGCCCTCCTTACCAATAGATCTGGAAAGAGGAGGAAGAGCTTGGAGAAAGACAACAAGAACAACAAAAGGGGGGGGGGGGTTACAAATCCATTGCCTCCTACCATACAAATAATCAAAACAAAACATAGGAGTAAGAACCACCTACCCGGAATATATATAATATGTGAGAGGTGAAACGGGGTCCACGAACGCGATACGAGGAGGACAGGCATGCTGACAGGTGCAGAGGAATAAAGTTATCACGTGTTTTCAATTGTGAAAGTGACAGGGTGGGTGCGCCTATATATAGGAAAAGGTGCAATAAATGTGCCAACCACTTTTTCAAGAGGCACACCAAAACATGTGTCGACATGTCAAACGGTGCACCCTTTGGCATGGATAAACAAGTGTCAACACGGGAATACTTACGCCTTTGGCGCAATTTTAAGACTGTCAACACTTCATTCCTTGCGCCCTTTGGCGCACCAAAACATGGTGCAACAATTTATGTGTTAACATGAAGGCACATGCACCTTGGCACACGCAAGAATGGTGCATCATGGGAAGGTGCACCAAAACATGTGTCGACACGTCAAACGGTGTGCCAAAGGAAATGAAGGGGGCACAAATTTACTCTGTGTAACATAGATAAAAGGTGCGCCCAGCCAAAAGGTATCAAAAATGGCTAAGTTCGGAGAACTAGATTTCCCGGAAAGGGATTTTGCAACGTTCCGAACGTAGAGGGGTCCCTGACGAGGGACCAAGACAAAATTTGGTATGGTTACCTATAAAATTGCCCTCGTCAATTTTACAGGATAACAGCTGGCTCTTTCTGGGGACTATCTTTGAGCGAGACTCAAGGGTAGAGAACCTCAGATCAACATGTGCCTATCCATTGGGTAACAGGGTCAAAAACAAGGGTGAGGATGAAAGAAAACACATGACGAAAGCAAACACACAACAAAAGTGAACTGTACAAAGAAGAGAGCAAGCTCTACTTCCTGAATATTTTGAGGTGCTGCCCGCTATAGGGAAGCGGGAGATCAGTTCTGTCTAGATACGAGAGATAGAAGCTATTTTCTCCATTGAGCTGTTTGATCTTGAAAGGCCCTCTCTATAGAGAATAAAATTTCCCGTGCATGCCCTTTGGCTCTTTCCGTTTGTCCCACAAAAGGATGAGGTCTCCCACATGGAACTCTCTTTGCTTAGCTTTTTTATTGAACAATCTCTTGACTTGATTCTGATGTTCGGTGATCCTGTCGACCACTCTTATTCTTTTCTCTTCAAGCTCTGATAGATACATGATCCTCTTTTCAAGGGAATTTTGGAAAGTCTCATCTTTGATTGCTCGTGCCAAGCGCAGAGTAGGGAGTTCTGCAGAAATGGGAAGCTCGGCGTCGGTCCCATATAACACTTGAAAAGGTGACATACCGAGAGACCTCTTGGGAGTAATGCGGTCCTGCCCACAAAGTGTCATATAATGACTTGTGCCACGTTCGCTGATTCTTATCGACTAGCTTTCGTATGATGGCCACTAGGTTTTTATTACTGGATTCTGCCTGACCATTTCCCTGGGGGTAATAATCTGAGGCATGAGCCAAGGTTATCCTGTATTCATAGCAAAAACCAACAACTTCTCGTGAGGAGAAGTTGGAAGCATTATCAGCAACAATCTTGTTTGGAACGCCAAACCTGACAATGATATTCTCTTTGATGAAACTACAAACAACCTCAGAAGTGGCATGTTTGACAGGTATGGCTTCCACCCATTTCGTGAAGTAATCTGTTGCTGTCAGGACATAACTATGTCTAACACTCGATTGGGGATTGAGTGCACCGATAAAATTGATTCCCCACTACCTGAATGGTTCATCAATGACGATCGGCCTGAGGGGAAAAGTAGCCAATTTTGGCTTACCAACAAATTGCTGGCAAGGCTCACACTTTGCTACCTAAGCGGCTGTATCCTGGAGCAGTGTCGGCCAATAGTACCTAGCCCGGATGATCTTGTGTGCCGTCACGGAAGAGGAGAAGTGACCACCACAGGCCGAATCATGAAAACTCTCTAGTAGCTTTATCTGCTGTGGCTTGTCAACACATCGCAAGAAGATGCCATCTATTCCACGTTTGTATAGACCGTCATCCCAGATGACATATCTGGCTACTCTGAGCTTTATAGCATGCTTCTCCTTTGTAGTTAGATGGGCTGGGCATTCACCATAAGTGAGAAAGAAAGAAATATCACGATACCATTCGTCACTGGTTGCGACAAATAGAACCATGGGTAGTGAATCGGCTTTCTCCAGTTGGCTTTGCGCTCCATCGGCGCAATCATCTTTTCCGTCAGGGTCTTCTAAACCTCGGTTTTCAGCCATGAGCTGACAAAGGCCCTTGCCTCTTACCAACTTAGTCAGTTTTATATCGAGATCATACTCTTGGACTTTTGCAATCCAATTTCCTCACAAACTCCCTAACTCCTGTTGAGTTAGGATGGACTTGACTGTCGTGTCAAGGACCAGTACCATTGTATGAGAATTTAGAATGTAATACCTGAAGTTCTTGACTGCTTTGACCACGGTGAAGGCATGCTTTTCCAACTGGGACATCTTTAATTCATGAGGCTTGAGAGGAGAGCTCATGAACGCAATCGGGGATTCAACATCTTCAGAATTATTTTGCATTAAGATAGCCGATACAGTATGCTCGGATGCATAGCTATACATGATAAAATCTTTGGAGAAATCGGGACATACCGGGACTGGTGCGTGAGCGACAGAGGCTTTTATATCTTTGAATGAATTCTTTCCTTCTTCGCTCCATCAGAAAGTTGGTGATCCTTTCATCATGTTTGATATGTGGCGAGTCTTTTCAGCAAAGTCGGGGACAAAGCGCCTGAGAAAATTCACTTTTCCGAAGAAAGAGTGAACGTCGGTTTTGCTTGTGGGTAAAGTAAGGCTCTGAATAGCCTTAACCCTTTCAGCATCTATCTTCGTCCCTTCCTTGCTTACAATGTGTCCCAACAACTTTCCCTTCTGTGACTCCAAAAATAGACTTTTTCAGATTCAGGGAGATCCCATGCTCTCGGCATCTAATCAATACTTGCTCCAAATGATCGCAATGATCATTCTGCTATTTAGAGAACACAGTTAAGTCATCCAAGTAAACTACGATGACTTTTCCCATCATTCCTTTGAATGCAAAGTCCATGGCCCACTGAAAAGTGGTGCCGGCATTGGTCAGACCAAAAGGCATCTTGTTGTAAGTGAATGTACCCCAAGGGGTAGTGAATGTTGTTTTGAATTGGTCTTCGGGCAAGACTTCAATCTGATTGTATCCTGAAAAACCATCAAGCATGGACAACATTTCCGATCCAGTCACTGCTTGCAGAACCTGATCCATTATGGGAAGGGGGTAGTTGTCCTTCAAGGAGGCTTGATTCAAGTTACGAAAATCTACGCATATGCGTATCTCGCCATTCTTCTTGCGTACTGGTACAATGTTCGCCACCCAGGTACTGTGATGGATAGGAAAAATGATCCTTGCATCCAACATTTTCTGAATTTCAGATTGGATAGTACCTGAGATCTTAGGATTGTAATGTCTCTACTTCTGGCGAAAGGGTTTGACATCCTCTTTCAACGGGATGTCATGTTGGACGTCCTTCGGCTTGAAAGACTTTAGATCGGCATAGGACCACGCCAATACATCCATGTATTTCTTCAGCAACTTGACGAATTTCCGCTTCTCTTCGGGTGCGCAACATTTTCCAATGTTCACAAACTACGGATGTTCTACCAAACCTAAATTAACTGGTTCAATTTCTAGGGAGGAGTTAGGATCATCTCACCTTTTCTTCTTGACAAAACGATCGTGCCTGTCGAACAACCACTCTAGGGAAACCAAACCTTTTGGGATTTTATTTCCTTTGAGCTGACATATGCCATCACTTCCTTTTGAATCACCATCTTGATCAGTAACAGATTCACGGCATGTAGAAGTGGATCCTTCAAAATGAAGCTCACTAAATTCTCTACCTTTTCTAGGAAGGCAATAAGTTGATTGTCATCATTGAATACCTACCAGTGCTGAGAATTGTCTGGCACGCTTGGGTGGAAAACTACCTCAATGGTATAGGTGTCTGTTTTCAAGCCTGGGTGAGGGAGCATGAGGGATGCTGAGATGGCTAATGAGTCGGCCATGTCATTCTGAGCTCTTGGGATGGATTTTATTGAAAAAGTGTCAAACTCCTCGATGCTGTCCCATACCACGTTGCGGTAATGTCTGAGCCTTTCATTCTTCACTTGGTATATCCTTTTAACTTGATTTACGACCAGCTCTGCATCACCCTGTACTTTTAGATTCTTGATTCCTCTTTCCTTTGTGGCTTGCATGCCAAGTAGCAAAGATTCATACTCAGCAGTATTATTCATGTTGAAAAATTGTAACTTGAAAGAGAGAGGAATAATCTCCTCTTCGGGAGATATTAGCACGGCTCCAGCGCCGCACCCACTAGTCGCACAGCTGCCATCAAACTGCAAAGTCTAGATCTTGTTAAGATCCTCTGCTTGGATGAGGACATCCATTTTTTCAGACTCAGTAGACAAGAAATAGTTTCCCATCCCTGATGATTCGAAGAGAATTTGGGCTTTGGGGTCATCGGAGTTAGTAACCAAGTACTTCTTTTGTGATTCTGGCTCCAATGTTTGCATTATACCTTTGACGGGGATTCTAGCCTTAGACCAGTCCATATGAATCTCCCCTCCAACTTCACTACAAAAGCTCCTTCCTAGTAGAATTCCGTATGCTGCTAGAATATCAGCAACGAGGACGGTCATCTTTACTCTTTTCTCTGGGAATGCCGCAAATGCGAACTGAGCGTCCTTGATTTGACCGATCAGCGGAACCTACTTGGTTTCCAAGGAATAACATCTGCCAAAAGGCTTGGTAAGGGTGAGTCCCAAGGCATGGGAAACTTTTGCTGGCATGACGTTATCGGAAGCCCCAGAATCAATTATGCAGTTGCTTAGTTTGTGGCCATTGATTAGGAGGGAGAGATAGAAAGGTTCTATCTTGCCTGACGTAGATGTTGAGGCAACATTTATGCGAGATGGAGGAGGAGTAGAAAGGATTCCTTTTGGGGAAACCTGAGTAGTTATGATAGCTTGGCTTTGGATGTATTCAGTCAACCTTACAAGCTGCTTGGGATTTGACTGAAGATATTCAGCCTCAGACATCTAGATTTTGGTCTTTTTAGCGTGATCGATTATATCAAACGTGGCCAAGGATTAAATTGATGAAGGAATGAGTCCCTCATTTCGCAATGGTAGGGTAGGATTACTAGCCTTGATAGGAACATGAGAGGGCTGATTCGGAGGGGAGATAGGGGAAAAAGATCTTTTTGAAAAAGATTTAATAACAGGTTGAGCAGGAAGGGGACTACCTCGTTTAGCGATGGTTGGAGGTGCATGTGACACGACCTTCACTTTCTGTGTATTGGCAGCCATTTCTGCTTCTTTTCCTTACGAGCGGGTAAAAACAACATATGACTATCCACTTGCATATCCTTGGGTACCCTCCTCTTCGTCAGATTCTTCCTCATCAAATTCCATATACCCGATAGTAGAGTCGCCAGTCGGTTCACCGACATCTTGATCATCTTCACCTGGCGATGAAGGTTCTTCATAATTTTTCTCCTCTTCTTTGATTTCGGCTAAAGCATTGATCGGAGGGGCCTCGAGCGCCAACCGTGGAGTAGCTGTGGGTAGGCGGGGCCTTTGTGAGACGTTGTTAGAAGTAAAGCTCCTCCGTGGAATATCCCGGTACGAAGTGCCAGGAGAAGACTGAGCTAGCTGCTTTTTTAATGCGAGCAAGTCATTTGCCATCTTTTGGAATGCTGGATCGGATGAAGTGGCGGGAGAAGGAGCTGAAACTTTCAGCTTGGATGGCTCTCGCTTCAATTCGCCAGATATAAGCAAATTATCTTCAATCTGTATGGCAGCAGCTTGGGCGAGAACTAGAGTAGTGACTTGTTCTTGCAAGAGTAAGAAACTTACTTTTGAGCTCATGGCGTTCACGAAGAAACACTTCTAATTTTCTGGCGTTGGGAGCATGGTAGGTGGAACTCGATTGATTAGTGAGTTGAAACGGGCGATGAAATCGCGCATGGTTTCATTGACCTCCTTCTTCAGGTGAGTGATCTTTGATAGCAACATGAATGCGTCCTCGGAAGGCTTATACCTTTCTTCAAATGCAGTCCGTAAGGTGGCCCAACTAGTAATAGATCCGGCCAGCAAATGCTGAAACCATTCCGCTGCTGGTCCTTGCAAGGTTTCTAGAAAGAGGCGAACTGACACATCTTCATGGGTCACATCCAGGATACTGCATGACATGATGAATGTGGATATGTGTGAATCTGTGCTTTGGTTCCCGCTCCCATCAAATTTAGGAAAATTCTTTCGGTTTCCGTGTGGGAGCGCGTGAACAGGATGTGGTAAAGCCAAAGGGCCCATAGCATTTCCCCATGGCACTACCATTTGAACAGCTGGAAAGAGAACGTGTGCTGGGAGGATGGTCCCACTGAGCAACAAAGCACTGCAAAGTGATGTGGATGCACCTTGTGAGAGGTGCTTCCTTCGTGGAGGTGAGACACTCCTGGATGACCGGTCAGCTGAGCTTAGTGACGAGAAGCGTGCTGGTGTAACACTGAAGTTGTGCCTTTGAAGCAGATCAAAAGTAGGATCAACTTCTCCATGGGCTCTCCTGCTACGAGTAAATGGTTCACCTGCCAGTGTACCTTCTAGATCTGCAATATATTGGAGTAGATTTAAAACTCTTTTTGGTTGTACTTGCTGATTTTCTGAATTTTCTAACAAAAATCAGCAGCATGTACTTTTCTAAATATTTAATTTTATCCCTCTTTTAACAACCGATTGCGGTTTTAATGACAAAGATCAGCGAGGATAAAATGATGGTAAAGCTTAGTAAGCTGATTTTCAGATCTAGAGTTGACTTTTTAAAGAGTTTGAAAATTTTGGTAAACTATCAAAACTCAGATCTACAGAAAAATATAGATTTTTGTAAAAACTCAGCGAACTAAAGATCTCTAACTAGCCCAGATCTATGGACCTCTGAAGAAAATTTTCAGTTTGGGTCACTTTTTGCAAAAAAATTGGATTTTGAACAAAAGTTAAAAATTTGCAAATAGGTAGTGATTTTTCGATTTTCACTGATTTTCTGACATACCACTATCATAGATCTGTTAGATCTGTTTGATCCCTAGTAGAGTCACCAAAAACTGTTGGTCTGAAAATCTATCGGGTGGACAGATCTATGGATAGATGAGCCAATAGTGTGCAGGGCATAGCCCCTCTTTGAGTCAGCAAAGCGAAACTGGTTTATTGCTATTCTACCAACAGGAATCTGTGCAAGTCTCACAATATTCTGCCTTCAGGGGCTAGGATCTCATCCCAGTAGAGGTACTTCCAACTGTAAGAAGAAGGGGAAGAAGCGAGGTAGGGAGATAGGAAAGATCTGAAGGGAGAAAAGAAATGAATTCCAAAGCAGAAAGGTCAGAGGGTCTATGTTTTAGGCTGGTAGTAAACAAAGCCGAACTTACTCGCATAGACGAACAAAGCAATACTGATGAATAAATGACAATAAAGTAGAAGTAGATTCAACAGAACAAACATACAGATCTAATATAAGAAAGCTCTTATGTATAACACAGGTATTCAGCACAAAGTCTAAATATTGTATTAATATTTCCTTCTGTTACAAAAAGCTCAAAGTCTTTTCTTCTTACTTCTATTTTTCATCTGAAAAGTATTCATCCCTTGAATACAACAAGTATTCAAGTATATATAGAAGAAGGAAAAGAGAGAAGGCCAAAAAGCAACCAACAACCTAATTACAAAGTATCTACAAAATATCTAAAAGTCAACTGTTGACTTTGGCAACTTGGTGGATGACATCATCCCATGGTGCAACATGGATGATGTCATCATTTGTGCCAACATACTCTTAGATATTTACAAAAAGAAGATCGAGAGGAAGGAGACTATTCGTCATCGTCTCGCAGCTGAAAAGGGAGTGTCTTGCTTCTGCTGTTGCTCAGGAGAAGTGATGTTAAACTGGGCCCGATATTCCATGAACTTGCTGATCATGGGCTGAAGTTGATCTTGAGCAGGATCCTTGTGGCGATCACTGATAACTTCGCAAGTTTCACGTTCATCCATGAGCCTTTCTGGGAGCTTGGTATATTCATTTCCTGCCTCTATCAGGTACCCTATAAAGTCACGACAGATCAGAAGGTTGTTGATGCATTCGGTGTCGAAAGTGGCTTCTGGCCCTAACCCTTGCAAGACGATCTCCTTAAAGATCCAAATAGTTTGGTCTGCCTTCCTCAGGGTGAAAGAAGGAGTGAGCAGGCCTGGGGACATTCTCAGGATGATTTTCTCCATCTGGTGCATAGCCTCCAAGGCTTCCTCTTTGACTTTATCTATCTTTTCGAGGACAAACTCCAACTGATCGACCTGGTAGTCCAAAGTAGAAAGGATTTTGTTGGGCGCTCTGGGGTGATTGAAGACGCCGAACTTGACCAGATCTTTGACTGAACAGTCAAGCATTTTCTGGAAGGTCTCATGCTGTAGCCTAGCATGGTCCAACTCTTCAGAGAGATGGGTCCCGCAATCACTTGGAGTGCCTTGTTTGCCTGATTGATGTTCTGATATAACTCGGTGAACTTGACGATTACTCCCTCACTTTCCTTGAGGATTTGGTCTCTCCAGGCGGATACTGCCATACCTTGCTCACCAATTTTGGCGTATTCATTTATCTTATCCTGGCTCAAGGGCTCAAGAGTTTCGGTGGCAGTTGTAAGAGGTGTACTACCCATTTTCTACAAGGCATGGAGAAGATGTTTATTTTGTTCCTTTAATAGCCTCTTTTCTTCCTTTGCTTCTTGGAGCTTCTTGCAAAGGGCATCGACTACAGATAGGGCCTCTCCCTGAAGGCTTTCAGAAGACGTTGCCATTTTAACTTGGTTCACTGTATAATCTATCAGAGACAGATCCTTTTTATCCTTTGAAGAATTGGGATATGCAATCTCCATTACTCTTTCTCCTGATGCACTCTGAGAGAAGCGGGTTATAGGCTTTTGCTTCTTAGCCCCCTTTGTCTGGGATGACGGAGAAGTCCATCGGTGTGATAGGAACTTTCCTCTTTTGCTGGCTCAGATGCTGGGAGATCCACGCTGGACTTATGGGAGTGGGACCAGAAGTGGAAGAGGGGGCAGCTGTAGTGGATGAGGGGAAATGGGTAGAGACACTTGGTGGTGGCATCGAGAGGGAGGCTGAGAAAGTGCTCACAGGGGGAAGGGACACTACAGGGGAGGAAGACATGGGAAAGGAAGGGAGCTAAGAGATGAGAGAAGAAATGGTGGGGGACAGCTCCGCGAGAGAAGAGAAGATGGATGACGAGGAGGGGGGAACAGTAGAAGATGGGGGAGAGGATACGACCAAAGGAATGGTCGCTTGGGTCACACGAGGAGGAGAAGGAGGAGAGGGAGAAGGGACAGAAGGGACCTCAGTAGTTGTAGCAGTGGCAACATCTTGAGTGGATGTGCCCATCGGAACATCTTCGGCCACTTCTTTCTCTGGAGATAACAGGCTCACAACCTGTTCTTGTGCGGCAGAAGGGGGACTCTCAGGAGCTCCTTCTTGAGAAGCTTGAGTTCACCTTCCTTATCTTTGCCTTTGACCTTTGGCAGATGCTTTGGCCTGACAGGTGCATTTCCCAATGGGGACGTAGTGAAATCTACCCCGAGGTAGATGAGGCCATTCATCCTGCACCAGTGTTCTGTCTGCCGCAGAGTTTCTTTGACCCTATCTTCAATGGTCTGGGGTGCTTTGGTTCTGTCGATTGCAGTAAACGGCCAGTTGTCCCCATCCATGTCAAGATACACCTGATCAACTTCTTGATCAGTAGTTTGATAACCTTTTGGGACAATGGCCACACCGTACTGAATGATCTCTGCCAGGGCCAAGCGAGAATGGTCCTTTCTTCTGAGCTCGACCTCATGATACAGGTTAATATAAATTTCCTCGATCTGTGGAATGTAAATTAGATTGATTTTTTCTTTAGTAAGGAAGCTCCTTGGATCGAAAGTGGACCTCGTCAGGAAATTTTGCTTCAGATTTAGTAGTTCTAGCTCGGAAACCATTTCGCGGGCTTTGTGGTGAGAGATGCATGTGTATCTGCCCATTGTAAGGGGGAAAGGAGTTACGCCCTTCTTTCTCTCCAAGCACTTCTCATGGTATGTTATGAGTTGTCTAGATAGCTCCAACAAGATCAGCTTAGGACCGACATATCTTAGCAATTTGGTGGGCTCCCCCAAGAATTTGGCCGCTATGAGATAGGTGAAGGTGGGGAATTGTGTGAATAAGGCCCCCCACTTCTCCGTTGCTACGACAATGCTCTTGGTCATTCGACCATGAGTCATATTGGGCCTTAAAAGGTAGACAACATTGTAGAAGAAAGTGTCGTTAATCTTGGTAAACTGCGGGATGCTATTCTCCAAATTTAGCTCTAGGTAGTACTCATATATTCTCACCTGGCACCAAAACCCACATCGGCTCAATGCTAGATAATCCTTTTCCGAGGCTACAACATAGACTACGTAGGAGTTCATGTAGAACCTCCCTGTTGTGGTGAGTTATTAGAGCTGCTCAAATATGGTGTTGCTTATGATCTCTGCCCACTCGAAGTGTTGACCTGGTACATTCTTGTTCATAGTTTCAAAGTACCTGAGCATCCATTTGTGAAAGTAATAGGTGTCAGAAATCCCAAACACTCTACTTAGGAATGTGATGGTATCACTTAATTCCTCAGATAAATCACTATGGTGAATAACCTGTGGCCATCTGGTTACCACCTTCTTGTTCTTTAAATACACTTCATTCATTAGCTGCATGCAATGGTCTTCACTATCCTCCCATGCCTTAATGCAGTCCTCTTGGCTTATGGCCACGAAATGCCGATGGTGAGGGATGCCAAGCATGATTTTGAAGTGTCGGGCAGTCAGGTTAATTATGACCTTGCCCTTTTCATTCTTGAAACATCTTGTGTCTTTGTTGTAATAATGGGCCACCATCATCATGAATTCGTTGTTTACTGCACTGAAGCGGATCCCCCCAGAAAAATGCATACCACTACCCACTAGTTTGTCCATCCAAGGACTTCCTATGATTCTTCTAGTTCTGGCCCAGAAATCTTCCATGTCAATGTGACCGAGCTCAGAGTCTCTTATATCCAGGTGACATTCTGCATAGGATTCAGGCATTCTGACCCTCTAATACTTGTACTTCATCTCTTCCTCTGTAAGTTTCTCTTTTCCCTTTGATTTGGTCGGCCTCTTGCTTGATGTAGACATATGTGGATCAGAGTTTAATTGCTAATCTGCAAGAAGAAGAAGCAAAACCCAACGTAGAAGAGCCATGTTAACTGTTAGATCTTCCATTAGAGTATTACAGAATGAGAAGTTAACAATTTAAAGGCGTTAGGGCATAGGGCACATGAA
The DNA here is from genome assembly GCA_019776745.2 of Taxus chinensis. Taxonomy (NCBI): domain Eukaryota; kingdom Viridiplantae; phylum Streptophyta; class Pinopsida; order Cupressales; family Taxaceae; genus Taxus; species Taxus chinensis. The sequence continues at coordinate 32,664,468 of CM034148.1, forward strand.
CAATGCAGGCTATAGGGTTAATATTATGGCGCACAGAAGAAGGGTGTTACAAGGAAAAAATTAGCACCAAAGGGCATAGGGCGCAAGGATGTTGCACATGACATTTTGTTATTGTAAGAAGAAGTGCGCCTGTGCCATTCATATATGTGTTCTATGTTAGGCACAGATAATTTTCATGTTTCACGGGGAGAGGATGTGCCAATGACAGCCTATATTTTTCATGTTACATGGAACTTTATTGTGCACCGAAGGGCGCAGGGTTGATGTGTGTAACATAGGCTTTATGTGCGCAAAAGGGGAACTTGGCGTGGCACAGGGAAGGCTTGCATAACATTATGCTACTATAAGAGGGGATGCGCCTACGCTATTGTTTAGGATTTACTCGGTTTCACATGGCATTGGTAATTTTCATGTTGCAAGCAAAATCAGTGCACCTTCTTGGCGTGACTTTATTTTATGTAACAGGCGTGGCGAATGCACCAAGAGGAAAAAGCACAGTTTTAAACTAATCTTTCAGGTTTTCTCTTTCTTGACAGGCTCGTGATCTTTCAGGCCTCTTTTATAGGGTTTTTTGGATGGTGAAGGGGGCACAGTAAGGAGGTCCAGGTGATTTTTGAGGCATAGCCCTCCTTACCAGCAGATCTGGAAAGAGGAGGAAGAGCTTGGGGGATAAAGACAACAAGAAAAAAAAAGGGGGGGTTACAAATCCATTGCCTCCTACCATACAAATAATAAAAAGAAAACATAGGACGAGTAAGAACCACCTACCCAAAATATATATAGTATGTGAGAGGTGAAGCGGGGTCCACGAACATGATACGAGGAGGACAGGCGTGTTGACAGGTGTAGACGAATAAATTTATCATGTGTTTTCAATTGTGAAAGTGACAGGGCAGATGCACCTATATATAGGCAAAGGTGCAATAAATGTGCCAACCACTTTTTCAAGAGGTGCACCAAAACATGTGTTGACACGTCAAATGGTGTGCCCTTTGGCGCGGATAAATACGTGTCAACACGGGAATACTTGCACCTTTGCCGTAATTTTAAGACTGTCAACACTTCATTCCTTGCACCCTTTGGCACACCAAAACACGACGCAACAATTTATGTGTTAACATGAAGGCACATGTGCCTTGGCGCATGCAAGAATGGTGCATCACGGGAAGGTGCACCAAAACATGTGTTGACATGTCAAAAAGTGTGCCAAAGGAAATGAAGGGGGTGCAGATTTACTCTGTGTAACATAGATAAAAGGTGCACCCAGCGAAAAGATATAAAAAATGGCTAAGTTTGGAGAACTAGATTTCCCAAAAAGGGATTTTGTAACGTTCCGAATGCAGAGGGGTTCCTGACGAGGGACCTGGAAAAAATTTGGTATGGTTACCTATAAAATTGCCCTCATCAATTTTACAAGATAACACATCTTCTCACCACCACTAGGACTTGCATGACTAGTCCTTAGGTTTTTACATGTCCTAGGCCATAGGCCATAACAAAGTAGAAGAACACTATACCTCAACATGAAACCTATCCAAAAGGTCGTAAAAACCTTGAGAAATATTTTATCACTCATGTACATTTCATCATGGGATCATAAAGATATGAAACTTATTCTCATGTTCCATTTGGCCTCCAAGCACCTAGACTAGGTCTAGATGACCACCTGCAACTATGTCCATAACCTATAACTACACTCTAAAACTCATGTGAGTGTCTCATAACACTACTATCATGATCTCCATTCCTCTACCATACTCCTCAAGTCCCCATGGAACTTAAACCAACATGTTACATCACCTGGGCTAACTAGGTCACCTGATTAGGCTTGTTATGTCAATCCATTCTAAATATGTATACTCATGTCATCATCCTATACCTTGTTTGACCATGTAAACATAATGAAACAAAATTATATAATATTCCTAAATCATTCTCTTTGTCACTAATTATATTTTACATCAATGACCACACTCTATCTCTCTCATGACAACACATGCCCCACCATTGCCCCTGTGCATCCATTCTCACAGCTAATACATCCTCGTCATCCATCTCAAATGGATCTTATATATCTAGAAGTGCCACATCTAAGTTCTGTAATCTCATTTGTAAGATACCTCTTCCATCAATACATCCTGAATAAGTCCAAACTATCATCAGATGCGACTAAATTTGATAAGTTCCCACCAATCACCTCTCTGACCCAATACCCATATATCTTACTGTATAGCTAGTAACTACCCCTATACACCTAGACATATTGTAAATCCTTTATAAGGCCTCTAAAATACATCTCTACCCTATAATCCAATAGTGAGCTATCTATAGTGATCCTAGCCTCTAACATGCCATTTAGATAAGAAATCTAACCTCAATCTCATAAACCCTATAGGATACTCCACACCCACCCATCTCTCCCATGGAACACCCCTTTGTCAAGCCACTTTAATGTGCCCATAGGCCTATCTCTAAAAAAAATCAACTCCTAACCACTACCCTATCCTCTAAGATAAAAACTCCCTATATACATTTTATAACAAGGCAGGGGCCCAAGAAAACTTTATCTAGTAATGCATCATATAAGCTACTAATTCCATCAACATTGAAGAAAATATACCCTCTTCTAAATCAGGTAAGGCATAACAATTTATCCCCATCATCATCATGACTAGGGCATGACCCTCCTCGTCATCACTATAGAATTTTCCATAAGAAAAAACACCAGAAGAATATGTTAAAAGAATAAAAATGAGAGGGGGGTGAACTAGTATTATAAAAAATTAAATTTATTTTCCATTTATTACAACATCATTCAGATTAACCATTCAACTTATACATACAATGTGAGATTATTATGTGTGTATCAATCATCCACAAGTTCATGAAACAAAAGAGAACACAAGTACACACAACATATAATGTGGTAAACCCATAAGGGGAATAAAACAAACTTAAACCTCTGCAAATATTACTCATACTAAAGGACTTGTAAGAATATTGCACATTAAGTAATATTTATTTAGTAAATCACCCACTTCACAAGGAACTCCCACCCCTATTTAGTATAACACACCCCACTAAAATGAGGCTACCACACCCTAAATTTAATAAACACACCCACCTAGCCACATGATATAGATGACCATTACATTATTTTGATAATACAACTGATTATGATCAAATATTTAGATCCATGCACACTAAACCCTATCAAAATATCCTCTCTCCTTACTCAAATTTGGTCCTTCATTTGATTATTAGGTCTAATTTTATTACACACTTTATCTTCAGCTATTATCATCTCATAAAATATATTCTTGACTCTTTCCTTAACCCTCTATACTCTTACTTCACCTCTTATATCTAACTCATATCCCCATCCTCAAAGCTAGTGAAAATGAGAAAATATAAATGATGACACTAGCTCATAACAACTTATAGGCTAGACATGATAATATAGGCCAGTCATACCAAAATAGAACATATCAACATACTCATATAAATCACTCCAAGAGACCCTAGTAGGTCGGAAAGTCTAAGAAAATCAAGGACTAGCACACACATCTCTATTAGGCCTAAAACATAAGCTTACACCTCTAATGAATGAATCATGACCTTCAAGTGCACAATCAAACCTTTTCAAGGCTCCAGAAGCTTCACCTAACCCATGGAAAACCACTCAAAATCACCAACTAACTCAGGAACACATATAACCTTGAAATTATCCATGAGACACACATAGAAGCAAGAAAAACTAAACAAGGTATTCAAGAACCCATAAATCAATCATGAAAAGTGAATGAGTTCACATAAAAAAAAATCATCACCAAGGATTAATAATTGTACCATTAAAAAGGAAACTAAATATAATTTTTTGAAACAAATCACACCATCTTCCAAAAGAGGGCTTAAATCTCTCAAACAATAACATATGTGAATTAGGTCAAAAATGCCAATATGGGCTCAAGAACTAGTATTAAGGAAACATGCTTAAAACAACTTCAAAATCACTTCCAATATCAACCATCACCTATAAAAATTTAAGGAAAATTTCACAAACATGCTCATGCACTCACAAGTATATTGCATTTGGAGAAACTTATTTAACACACACACTTGTTTTTGTCACCTATCTTGAGAATCCTAAGAGGGATGATTTGGCCATTAGGGCTTGAGTCAAAAACCATTAATCTAGATCATACCCAATGCTTCCACACATCATGAGGGACATGTACAAGATATTCAAGCTCAAATAACCTTAATCCAATAATAAATTTCATCAGACTCAACTCAAACCTTCATGACTACGTTTAGCCTTTAAGGCCAAAAAAGTGGTAGGGTGACTTGGAGGAAATGTAACTCAAAATTTATTCACTAAATATATCTAAAAAAATTTCATAGTAATTTAGATCATCTCCCAAGGAATCTAGAACAATTCAATTCTCATCATGAAACCTCCATCTTAGCCCTAAAACTATAAATCTCCAAAAAACAAGGGTATATATTGAGGAACTGGGGCAGAAGCCTGATTATCTTTATTAAACTCAATCAACCATTTACATATGAATGAGTTGTAATACTTATAGGTATTGAACAACTAAATAAAAACAAGAAAATAGAGCTACATAGGTGCAACCATATTCTTAAATACATAAGCTTCCAATATTACATCCGGGAAGCATAAAAATACAATCAAATAATTATATTGTTAAAACAATATAACAACTCCCGTATTGTTCAAATACAAACAATAAGATGGTTATCATTAAATATACCATATACAAAATAATAAATTTATTATTATGCAATGCATATTTAATTAGGATAATAATAATATTTTATCCTAACATTCCCCCCTTTAATTGTGCATTGTCTCAAGGGATGAGGAGAGGAACTCTCTTAACAACTTGAACTTGTCACGTGCATGTGACTTTGTGAAGATATCTACTCGTTGTTCAGCTGTTGGAAAGAATTGAAGATGGATGTTGTGCTTCAATGCATGTTCATGTATGAAATGAACTTGTACCTTAACGTGCTTTGATCTCTCATGAAAAACTGGATTGCAAATAAGTTTGAGAACACCTTCATTATCAACATACATGGTGGTCGGTTTGTCCTGTGGTATTCCAAGTCCTTCTAGTATGCGACATAGCCATATTTCTTCACAGACAGCTTATCCTACATAACAATACTCAACTTCTGTTGAAGAGAGAGAAATGAAGTGTTTTTTCTTGTTTCCCCATGATATTGGTCCAGATCCCTCAAATAATAAAAATCTAGAAGTGGATTTTCTACCATCAATGTTACCAACATGATCTGAATCCAAATATCTAGTCAAGAAGAAGTTGGCATTCTTCTTGTATTCTAGACCAAGATCCATTGATGCTTTAAGATATCTCAAGATGTGCCTTGCTTCTTTCAATGACACAATTTGGGTTCTTACATAAACCTGGATAGATAGCTTACTACAAAGTTGATATCTGGTCTAGTGTAGGTCAGGTAAATGAGACTCCTGATCAATTACCGATAGAGAGTGGAATTTACCTTAGGAAATGGATCTAAACGAGATAACTATAATATATTTTCCATAGGTGTAGCAATTGGTGTGAAATCCATCATCCTAAATTTCTCGAGCGTTGTCTTGGCATATTTCATGTGAGAAACAAAGATGTGATTCTCTTTCTTCCATACTTCCAACCCAAGACAATAGTGCATTAGCCCGAGATCGGTCATGTCAAACGATGTTGGGTTTTAGAATGGAACATGGCTAGAAACCACAGTCAGGGGACAAACATATCCCTCCTCTTTAATGGGAGAGGTTCCCTTATTGAAACTAGGAAACACAAATGTACAAATATACAACTCTTAATGTCTGGATCCTGATATTTTGGAATGTTTTCATACTTGAAATATTATCATACGAAGTATTGGAAGAGTAGAGAGATGAAGAAGGAAGAAGAAACAATGTTTTTCAGGAGATATAAGTAGCAGAATATATCCTTACTCACATTGAACCAAGAAAATATAGGAAAAAGATCAATAACTTCAGCACCAATGTGAATCTACAGACACAAATTCTAAAGATTACACAGACAAGAACAAAAAGTTTCTTTTGAAGGAAAAAGACAAATGATCCATTGAATCGAGCCAGGAGAGAGAGAGATATATAACAGAGGAAATGAGAAAGAAATATTCTATATTGAATTACTTCCAAATTTACAATGATCCCAGAAAACCAAAATCCTTTTTTTCATGGCCGAAACATGTTATTATACAAATTTATGTACATCCATACATTTCCCCAAGAAAATAATATCCAAAATAAATAATGTTTGTTGCAGATCCATGTTTGAAAGTGACATGAAACAAATGCACTCATGAAAAACAGAGGTTCAAAAAGGATAATATTTCATGTGTTCTAGTATGATTAATTTAGAAGGGGGCATCTCATGATTTTCTTCTTCATGTGGTCTTGCCATTTCCACCTTTTAACCACTTTCATAGCACTCACAACTGCTTACTGGTAAATTTTCCCCCTTTTTTAATGCGAATGCCCGATAAAATCCATTTTCTGATAATCAAACTTTACATCTCTTTAAACTTATCGATTTGGCTCCACAACAAACCAAAAAAAACGCATCTCATGAATGAACAAAAGGAAACAGAGAGAGAAGAACGTAGAATGGTTCACATTTGTATTCTTTGGAACTCTGGTTCATTAATGGTGTCAAAAACCATATGAGTTCATTTTTAACCACTCTTTCCCTTTTTTAGCTTTGAAATTAGACCCTACGCGTGGCAAGCTCCAAGCAACGACAGGCCTAAGGAAAAATCCTCATTTTAAGACATTTGGAAGAAAAAGCATAATTTCTCATTTTTCTCCACCCCTCCACATCCCTGCCAAAGGTCTGACACGTGGCACACCCTGATTGGAAATGGGGTTGCAGCTCAAATTATCATTTTCCTCCACCGACCCACTATCCTGATTTCATTCTTCAACACATGGCATCACCTGATTGGTTGCAGGGATGTGCTTGTCTTTTATACTTTATCTATTTTGAAAAGGGTAAAAATTCCAAATTTTTCCCCAAAATTCCATGCCTCCACCATTGACTTTTCAATATAGGCCACGTGTCCCTTTCTGATTCACTACGGGCTTCAACTCAGAATTTATCCCTTCACATTAGCAAGGCCACGAGTCATTTTAGAACTTTTCACCCTTTGTGGAAACAAAGCTAAAATTCCTAAAGTCCTCCACTAGCCCACTATTATGATTTCATTCTTTAACACATGACATCACCTGATTGGTTGTGGGGATGTGCTTCACTTTTATACTTTATCTATTTTGAAAAGGGGAAAAATTCTAACTTTTCCCCCGAAAGTCCATGCCTTCACCACTGAATTTTCAACGTAGGCCACATGTCCCTTTCTGATTCACTATGGGCTTCAACTTAGAATTCATCCCTTTGCATGAGTGAGGCCATAGATCATTTTAAAAAATTTCACCCTTTGTGGAAAAAAAGCTAAAATTCCTAAAGTCCTTTGCCATAATGCTTTAGAGAATAAAATAGATCTATCACCTCGAACTCTTGCCAAAAAATCCTCCAGCCAATCAGGGACACATGGGGCAAATCTGACATTTTCTTCCAAAATCACCAAAAGTGTGCTAAATTAAAAAAAAAAAAAACCTGTCTGGTCACATCCAATGAGAAGAAAACACATAGCTTCACCTTCTGAGAAAGAATTTGATAGGGAAATGAATGTAAAAAAAAATTGCAGAGAATGGGAAAAAACACCATTTTTTTTGTACCCGATGAATATTTTTTTCTACAAAAGGTTAATGTGCAAAGAATGCAAGTTCCCCACATCCTTCAAATGCATAAAATAAGATCATAAACCCCCCCCCTCCCATCCATGAGAATAGATAGAACATTATAACGGCTGCAGTATGAGGAAATGCATAAAACATCGTGGGGGATCAAAACGAGCACTTGAGGGGCTCGAAAACATGAATTCCTCTATGGAAAGACTTCAGTTTTCACAAAATTGGATTTCAAAAAGGTGGGGAATCGAGGGGATAGCAACTGGCTCCTTCCGGGGATGATTTGGCAGAGGAAAGTTGTAAAATCAAGAACCATAGAGAATTATGGGGATGAAAATATTAGTGCCTTATCCCATTAGGAAATGGAGTCAAAAAGCAATATCAACACAGAAGAAAACGCACACAAGGAAACAAGAAAAAAAAAATGAAACACTATAAAAAAATGTACAGAGGGACCGCCAAAACTCTTAGGTTTTTGAAGAAATTAAAGATTTTCCCACTATAAGGAAGTAGGAGAGGAGAATCATCCATGTAATAAAAGTAAAAATAGTTCTCACAAGCAAAATGTCTAATTTTAAAAGGACCAAGCCAAAGGGAATCAAATTTACCATGGCTGCCTCAAGTTTCATGCCTTTTTTCTGAAAGAAGAACATTGTCTCCCTCTTGAAAAGCGTTGGGTTTATCCTTTTTGTCAAATAGAGATTTTACTTTTAGTTGATGAGATGATATTCTATAAACCACTTGCAATTTGTCTTCATTTAACTTCTGGAGGTACATAATTCTTTTGTATAACAAATTGGTAAATCTAGCATCCTCAATGGCCTTCATCAAATGTAAGGCTAGTAGTTCCAATGTGACTGACAACTAAGCTTCAACTCCATATACCACTTGAAAAGGAGACATTCTAATGGCTCTCTTAGGTGTAATCTTATCTGCCCATAAAGCATCATCTAGTTTCTTATGCCAATTCCTCTGAGATTCATTAACAAGCTTCTGAACAATGCTGACCATGTTCTTATTAGTTGATTCTGCTTGCCCATTACCTTAGGGATAGTAATATGAAGAGTGGGCAAGGGAAATTCCATAGCCATAACAAAAATCCATCATCTCAACAGAAGAAAAATTGGAAGCATTGTTAGTGACAATATTTTTTGGTATCTCAAACCTTATTAAGATGTGCTCCTTGATGAAGTTGCATACTACTTCAAAAGTAGTACTTTTAACTAGAATGGCTTCCACCCATTTGGTGAAATAATCAGTTGTAGTCAAAACATGAGTATGACCTGCACTTGAAGGTGGATTGAGTGTCCCAATGAAGTACAAACCCCATTGTTTAAAAGGTTCCTCAATCATCATTGGTTTGAGAGGTAAAGGTGCCAATTTAGGTCTTCCAACAAAGGTTTGACATGCTTCACACTTGCCTACCCACTTTGATGCATCTTTGAACAAGGTAGGCCAATAATATCTAGCACAAAGGATTTTGTGGGTTGTGACAGCAGAAGAGAATTGACCTCCACAGGCCTAGTCATGAAAGGTTGAGAACAATTTTTTTGCTGCTGCTCTTTGTCGACACATTTCAAAAACCTTCCATCTATGCCTCATTTGAACAATGCATTTTCCCACAACACACATATTGCGCAGACCTTAATTTTATGGCTCTCTTATCCTTGGCACTCAAATGGGATGGAAATTCTCCATAAGTAAGAAAGTGTATAATGCCACCATACCATTCTTCAAGTGAGCTGAGGAAAATAATATGGATATCAACTTCCTCCTTGGACAATTTGGCATCAGATCCTTCAACAATGAGTTCACACAAGCCCTTTCCTCGAACTAGCTTGGTGGTTTGATGTCAAGATCATACTCCTAAACTTTTGTTACCCAATTTACTCTCTTGGTTCCAAATTCTTGTTGTGTAAGAATGGATTTAATAGTTGTATCAGGCACATGCACAATAGAATGAGAGTTGAGGATGTAGAAATGAAACCGCTTCACAGCTTTGACCACTGCAAAAACATGTTTCTCCATCATGGTGTACGTCATCTCATGGTATTTCAAAATATAACTCATGAATGCTATGGGGAGTTTTCATGACCTTCAACATTCTCCTGGGTTAACACATCAGTTAGAGTACTTTCATTAGCATAGCAATTGATAATGAAGTCTTTTCTGTAATCAGGGCATGCCAAGATTGGAGTCCTTTTTATAGCTCTCTTGATGTCTTCAAATGTAACATTTCCTTTAGAGGACCAACCAAAAGTCTACTTCCCTTTAATCATGTGGGCTATTGTTCAAAGTAAGTTCAACAAAAGCAAGTATGAATATTCTTAAGAAGTTGATCTTGTAAAAGAAAGAGTGCACACCCTTCTTGCTTGTGGGGAGAGGGGTCTTCTGAATTACATGTACTCTTTCTGGACCAATCTTAACTCCCTCCTTGGAGACAATGTGTCCCAATTATTTTCCCTCAGTGACACAAAAGACACATTTCTTGGGATTCACGGAGATGCAATTCTCTCTACACTTTTGGAGGACAATTTCAAGGTGTTGGAAATGATCAGCTCTAATTTTTTAAAACACAGTTAGATCATCAAGGTATATAACTATGCATTTTCCCTTGAGACTGCCAAAGGCTAGGTACATTTCCCTCTGAAAGGTGGCACCAGCATTGATGAGGCCAAAAGGCATTCTCCTGTAAGAAAAGGTGCCCCAAGGAGTGGTAAAGACAGTCTTATGCTGATCTACAACACTTACTTCTACTTGATTAAATCCTAAGAATCCATCAAGCATGGAAAATATTTAAGAACCTGTAATAGCCTGCAACACTTGATCCATTATGGGGAGTGGATAATTATACTTTAAAGAGGCTTAATTCAAATTCCTAAAATCAACACAAATCCGAATCTCATCATTCTTCTTCATGACAAGCACAATATTAGCAATCCATGTTGAATGGTGAATGAGTAAAATGATCTTAGCCTTCAATAACTTTTGGATCTCTTAAAAGATTGTATCAACAATTTTTGAGTTATATTGCCTCTTATTTTTCCAGAAGGGCTTGATCCCAACTTTTAGAGGAATGAAATGTTACATCTCTTTTGGCTGAAAAACCTTAAGGTCATCATAAGAATATGCAAGAACATCAACATACCTTTTCAACAGATTCGCTGATTTTCTCCCTCTACTCTGGTGTGAAAAACTTTCCAATGTTTACCAGCATGGGTTCATTAAGACTCCCAATTTTTATATTTTCACAATCGGTAGACTGTTGATCTCCTTTAGAAGTTTCAGACTTGATGCACCTATCATGTTTATCAAATAACTCTTCCAAACTTACCAGCCCTTTAGGTATCTTATTACCTTTCAGTTTTATGCATCCATCATGGTCCATTTCTTCTTTATTATCTTCTTCATTTGGGGGCGCACACTCTCTAGGAATATTTCCACCTCATTCAAAGTACAACTGGTAAAAAATTATCTCTGAGTTCAAGGAAGGAAAGCAAGTGTTGATCATCATTAAAGACTTGCCAATTGTTTGGATTGTCAGGAACACTAGGCCTATGAATCATGTCAATGGTGAATTTACCTTAAGAGAAATCTAGATGAAGAATTAGTAAATACCCCGAGAAATCCAAGGAATTATCCCTGGTGTTTCTTTCCCTTGGCATGGCTTCAATGGAAAAGGCATCAAGGAACTCAATGGAATCCCAAACTAGATTCATGTAATGTTTCATCCTTCTATTCTTCACTTGAAAGAGATCTCTGACCTGTTTTACAATCAGCTCTGCATCTACATGAGAAAGGATATTATTGATCCCCATCTCTTTTTCCATGCTTAAACTGAGGATGAGAGCCTCATACTCAATTGCATTATTTGTTTTTTTTGAATTGGAGCTTGAACAAGAAAGGATGAATTTTCCCTTCAGGAGAAATAAGCACCATACCAGCTCCAAAATCAGCTGAGTGGCTCCCATCAAATTCCAAAATCCAAATGCCATTAGGATCAAGAATTAATTCCTTAGGATGGTTAGCCTCATCTTGTGATATGATCATGTAGTTACTATGAATAATGTCCTCATAAAGTATTTGTTCCTTTGGGTCATCTATTTTTTTTACGCATGATATATTTAGTTTGTTTCTCAAACAGTAGCTTATTCATTTTACCATTCACTAGAATAAGAGCTTGTGAACAATCCATCATGATTTATCCTCCAACATCTTTGTGAAAAATTCTACTCAGCAGCATGCCGTAGGAAGGAGGAATATCAGCTATCAAAATGGTGGCTAAAACTCTATTCTCTGGAAAAAAGCAGCAAAGGCTACTTGTGCATCCTTGATCCTTCCAACCAATGGAACTTCTCTACTTTCCATTGAGTAACATGAACCAAAAGTGTGGGTTAGGGTTAAGCCTAGGGCATGAGATACCATGGCAGGCATCACATTATCTGAAGCACTAGAATCAATAACACAATTACTAAGTTTGTGGCCAGCTATGAGGAGAGTGACATAAAATGGTTTAATCTTCTCATCAAATGAAGTGAATTTTGCCACAAGGCTTGGTTGAGATTAAGGAGGAGTGGGAAAGAGACCTTTAGAACTAGAAGATGAAGGCTTGGATTTGGAATTTACAAATCCTACCATCTTAGCAAAGGCCTTGGGATGGGTTTGGTAGAATTCTACTTTCGAGATCTGGATCTTAGTTTTCTTGAGATGGTCAATAATGTCAAAAGAACCAGAGGTAGATGGAGCATCATTGATATAAGTAGATGAAAATTTTGACTTATCAACTCTATAATTTGAATGGAAAGAAGTTTTAGGAGTAGAAACAAAGGAGGAAGGAACCAAAAACCCTACCTTTGGTGTGGAAGAAGTTAGAATAGGAGCTCCTATCCTTGCAATCACTGAAATGGTTGTAGGAGGTTCCTTAGATATTTTAGCAGGATGCACCACTTTCTCCTTCTTGTTTCCTTGCTCACGAGTCATGACAACATATGATTCATTGTTCATCTCTACAAATATTTGTTCATAATCATCCCTCTTCATCTATACCTTTAGTGTTGAGAAGATGGACATGATATCCACTCAACTCTTCTAATTCTTCATCAGCTTCCTCTTCATATTATTCACATATTTCATTCTCCTACTTTTCATTAGGATCCAAAACTTCACATGTTGCATTGACTAGAACTTTAACAGGTGGGCCTTCAATTTCCAATCTGGTCTGAGGATAGGGCAACCTATTCCTGGGCTGAAAGCTCTTCCTAGGAGCATCTTGATAAGGAGCATGTTGGGCTAACTGCTTGTTGAGAGAAATGAGATCATTAAAAAATTTCTTTACCAACTCATTTACATTAGCTCTAGGAGAAGATGTGGAAGAAGGAGATGCTTTGGATTTGGATGATTATCTCCTTAGCTTTCCAGACATGATCAGATCATCTTCAACACTAACAAAAAATATCTTATCAGCATCTAAAGTGGCAAGATTAGCTCTTCTAAGTGCAGATCTCACTTCAGGAAGTTGGGCATTAAGGAAGAAACATTTCCGAATCTGATCCACAGGCCATGTGTTATGTGGGATCTTTTTAACCATCATGTTTAATTTGGCCACAAATTCCCTCATGGGCTCATGTGAATCTTTCTTGATTTGAGAAATCTGGGCCAAGAGGGCATGTACATCCTCAATAGGTTTGAAATGCTTCTCAAAAGGGTCATCATGGTGTTCCAATTGGTGATGGATCCAGCAAGGAGATGATAAAACCAATCAACAACATTATCTTGCAATGTATCTGCAAAAATACTAACAGAGATATCCTCATGTTCAACTCTGAGAACACCACAAGCAACAATGAAGGCCACAATATGCTCATTTGGATGAACCTTCCCATAACCTCTGAATTTAGGGAAATTATTTATATGCCTCTAGGTAATTCATTCAATGGCTAGGGAAGAGCAAGAGGCCCAACCCTTTTTCCCTAAGGAAGAGGAGCTGCCATCCTTGGAAATATTGTTTGGATAGGAATTAAAACACCAGCGAGAATCAAAGCATGCAAATTAGGACTGATTTGATCTTAAAGGGATTTCACTCCCAGAATTTTTGTCTCTAGTAAGAGGAGTACTTACATATCTTGTTCCTCTTCCTTTCTTGATGAAGGGAGAGAGAAACCTTGATGATCCAGAAGTTGTAAATGAGGGTATTCTTCCCCAAGGGTTCTTCTACCCTGAGTGTATCTTAGAGTTGTCAGATCAAAGATGATCAAGAATTTGTAATTCAAAAAATGGAATCCATTTGCAATGAATTCCTCAACAGAGTCACCATAATTTGTTGGGTTTTAGAATGGAACATGGCTAGAAACCATAGTCAAGGGAAAAACATGTTCCTCCTCTTTAATAGGAGAGGTTCCCTTATTGAAAGCATGAAAAAAAATGTACAAATATACAACTCTCAATGTTTGGATCTTGATATTCTGGAATGTTTTCATACTTAAAATATTATCAATATGAAGGATTGGAATAGTAGAGAGATGAAGAAGGAAGAAAACAACAATGTTTTTCACGAGATATAGGTAGCAGAATATATCCTTACTCATATTGAACCAAGAAAATATAGGAAAAAGATCAATCACTTCAGCACTAATGCAAATCTTCAGACACAAATTTATAAAGATTACACGGACAAGAACACAAAGTTTCTTTTGAATACAAAGAAAAATGATCCATTGACTCAAGCAAGGAGAGAGAGATATAATAGAGGAAAATGCAAAAGAAATATTTTGTATTGAATTACTTCCAAATTTACAATGTTCCAAGAAAACCAGAATCCTTTTTTCATGGCTGAAACGTGTTCTTATAACAACTCATGTATATCCATACTTTGTCCCAAAGAAAATAATATCCAAAAGGAATAATGTTTGTTGCAGATCCGATTTTGGAAAGTGACATGAAACAAAACGCACTCATGAAAACCAGAGGTTCAAAAAGGTAAATATTTCATGTGTTTGAGCATGATTACTTTAGTAGGGGGCATCTCATGATTTTCTTCTTCATGTGGTCCTGCCATTTCCACCTTTTAACCACTTTCATAGCACGCAAGTGCTTACTAGTAAGTTTTCCCCTTTTTTATTGTGTATGCCCGATAAAATCCATTTTCTGATAATCAAACTTTACATCTCTTTAAATGAAGAGAGAAGAACAAAGAATGGTTCACATTTGTATTATTTGGAGCTCTAGTTCGTTAATGGCATCAAAAACTAGATGAGTGAATTTTGGCCACTTTTTCCCTTTGTCAGCTTTAAAATTAGACCCTACGCGTGGCAAGCTCTAAGCAATGAAGCTCTTGGGGAAAAATCCTCATTTTAAGACATTTGGAAGAAAAAGCACAATTTCTCATTTTTCTCCACCCCTCTAGATCCCCACCAAAGGTCAAACACATGGCACACCTTGATTGGAAATGGGGTAGTGCCTCAAATTCTCATTTTCCTCTTCCGGCCTGCTATCCTAATTTCATTCTTCAACACATGGCATCACTTGATTGGTTACGGGGGTGTGCTTCACTTTTATAGTTTATCTATTTTGAAAAGGGGAAAAATTCCAACTTTTCCCCTGAAATTCCATGCCTCTATCATTGAATTTTCAACATAGGCCACATGTCCCTTTTTGATTCATTGTGGGATTCAAAGCATAATTTATCTCTTTGCATGAGCGGGGCGCGCAGGTCATTTTATAACTTTTCTCCCTTTGTGGAAATAAAGCTAAAATTCCTAAAGTCCTCCGTTGGCCCACTGTCTTAATTTCATTCTTCAACAGATGGCATCACCTAATTGGTTGCGGGGATGTGCTTCACTTTTATAATTTATCTATTTTGAAAAGGTTAAAAATTTGAGCTTTTCCCCCAAAATTCCATGCCTCCACCATTGACTTTTCAATGTAGGGCACGTGTCCATTTCTGATTTGCTGCCTGCTTCAACTCAGAGTTTATTCCTTCACATGAGCGGAGCCACAAGTCATTTTAGAATTTTTCACCCTTTATGGAAACAAAGCTAAAATTCTTAAAGTCCTCTGTCGTAATTCCTTAGAGAATAAAATGGATCCATTGCCCCAACTCCACCAAAAAATGCTCCAGCCAATTAGGGACCCACAAGGATGCAGGGAAAATCTGACATTTTTTCCAAAATCACCAAAACTAATAATTTCAAAAAGAAACCCATCTACCTGCATCCAATGGAAAGCAACCATGTAGATTCACCTTCTGAGAAAGAATTTGACAGGGAAAAGAATGTAGAAAATTGTAGAGAATGGGAAAACACCATTTTTGCACCCGATGAAGATTTTATTTCTATACAAGGTTAATATGCAAAGAATACAAGTTCCCACATCGTTTAATTGTATAAAAGAAGAACATAAACCACCTCCCATCCATGGGAAATAGATAGAACATTATAATTCCCGCAGACTGAGGAAATGCATAAAAAAACATCATGGGGAATCAAAAGGAGCACTTGAGGGGCTTGAAACACAAACTCCTCTATGGAAAGACTTCAATTTTCATGAAATTGGATTTCAAAAGGGGGGGGGGGGAAATTGAGGGGACAACAAACGATCGATTAAGATCTTTCTTCATTACATCAATCATCTTCACTGAACTGCTAGTGATGACTAGATCATTGACATAGATAATGACAATCACAATCTCCCCCCCCCCATTTCTTTTTGAGGTAAATATTGGGATTGTATGGATTTCTAACAAATCCATTATGTATGAGATGCTCATCAATCTTGATGTACCATGCCTAGGGTGTTTGTTTGAGGCCATACAGAGATTTCCTAAGTCTACATACCTTTGCTTCTTTACCAGGTACTACATATCCCTCAGGTTGAGTCATGTAGACTTATTATTTTAAATCTCCATTTAGGATGACACTTTTTAGGTCCATATGGTGGAATTTCCAACCAAATTGTGCAGCCAGAGTAGAGATCATTCTGATTGTTTTGATCTTACTAGTGGGAATAAATGTTTCCTCATAGTTTATGCCTTCTTTTTGTGCATACCCCTTTGCTACAAGTCTTGCTTTGTACTTTTCCACTGTCCCATCTACTTTGTAATTTGTTTTGAATATCCATCTACATTCAATGGGTTTCTTCCCCGCTGGAAGATTGACAAGCTGTCAAGTGTCATTTTTCATCATTGATTGATATTCAAAGTCTATGGCATCTTTCCAGCTTTTGACTATAGGCATTCCTAGACTGTAGAGGGCTCATCAAAATCAATAACTCTACTCATCAAATAAAAAGTTTCTTCTCTTTGCTTTCCTATGAGTCTGATGTCCAGGGGTGGATGTATCCAGTGGCGCATCCATTCTTGCATATCGTAATGTGTTAGTACACCACTTGGGCATATGCTGAACTATTCTCATGGGTTGTGGTTCTATCTGATCAACACCATCATCCCCATCGTCACTTTCATCTTCTGAGGGAACATAAGCTTCAATTTTTAAAAATGGAGAAAAATCTACATCTGGTGAGTATGGAGGAGGAGACTCTACTTCCTTCTTCTAAAAAAAACTCAACATCTTTGTTAGTGTAGAATTTTCTGGTCTTAGGATCCATTAATATATACATAAGAGTCTCTTCACTGTACCCAATGAAGATGAGTTTCTGTGACTTCATGTCCAATTTCTTTCTGTTCTTCTTGGGTATGTGTATTCTTGATTTACACATGAATACTCTGAGGTGTGCAAAAGATGGTTTTCGTTTTAAACATGCTTATTGTGGTGTTTACTCCGTCAAGAGAAACTGTGGGCACTCTGTTCAAAAAATACACTGCTATCTTTGTTGCTTCTACCCAGAATGTCTTTACAAGTCTAGAGTCATCGATCATGCATTGCACCATTTCCATGATAGTATGATTTCTTCTCTCAAAAAACACCATTTTTCTATGGTGTGTGGAGGAGGCATTTGTCAATGAATCCCATGAGTTTATAGGTAGTCTCTAAACTCATTACTGGTGAATTCCCCCCTTGATCTGAGCAAAGAGTTTTGATGTGACGACTTTTTTTCATTCTCAACTATTACTTTGAACTTCTTAAAATTTTTAAAGGATTCACTTTTTCTTGTGAAGACAAAAAATACACATTTTTCTTGAATATTCGTCAACAAAAAGCATGAAGTATTAGAACCCAGAATGACTTGGTTGCATCGGACTATAAAGATCAGTATGAACCAGGTCAATCTTTCCATGAGCTTGAAATGTATTCTTCTTGAATGAAGCTCTGTGTTTTTTTTCCTGCTAGGCATTGAGGACACTTGTTTGTATCCTTCTAAAGAGATGGTAGCCCATATACCATATTACGCCAGTGAAGTGTCTAGAGATACTTGAAACTTACATGACCAAGTCTCTAATGCCACAACTGTGCTAAGGTAGATTTCTTAGCCACAAGTCCCTGATCATCTCTATGGAAAAAATCAATCTGGAACATGCTTCCCACATTAGAGGCTTTCACAACTATTTTTGAGCCTCGTGATTTATCTCAAATCAAACATGTTTTCTTTCCAGAATGACTATCAAATTCAATTTTTAGATTGTGATCAATGAGTTGACTGACTAAAAGTAGATTCTTTGTCAACCTAGGGACATATAAGACATCAGATAGTGTGTATTTGTGTGAACCAAGGGGTAGAGAAATGTTCCCAATCCCCTAAACTGTATATGAAGAATCTTATCCCAACGAAACATGATTTTTTGATGGTGTGTCCCTCATTAAAAAAAACTAGTCTTTGTGGCTGGTCATGTGTCAAGTGGCCTCCAAATCAACATACCAAACATCACTAGATGACATGGATGGTTCACTTGATCGAGCAGTGAACAAGTAGTCTTCATTGTCTGATTGTTCTTGTTGCTCAGCAATATTTCCTTATTGATGGCGTCTTCTTTTCCAGTTCCCCTTTTTTACCCATGATTGTGGTTAGAATGTCCCTTGTAATATTGTTTTTGTTGAGGTCCAAAGTTGCTAGATGAACCTTTCTTTTAAGTATTATACCAACAATCTTTTAGGTCATGTCCTCTACTGGAGATAGGACATTTCTTCTTCTATTTTTTGTCCCCTTGATTCTAATTTTGATTTTGGGAATTTTAGTAGGAATTATCTTTTCCTTTACCTTTTCCTTTCCATTTTTGATGCGAAGAGAGTGCCTACTCTTCTTCATTTTCCTTATTGTGCATTGCTTCCTCTTGTTGCAGTAGGTTTACCAATTTGTCAAAACTAACGGTCGTATCTGACACATTTAGTGTTGTAACAAAAATGGAGTAAGAATTGGGGAGTGATCTTAAAAAACAATGGAAATGAGAGCATCATCTAAAACCGCTTCTCCTAGGGCTAGAAGTGAAGCCCTCAACTCTGCAACTCTTCTTAAGAAAGCTTCAATCTTCTCATTTTTTTGAACTTTAATGTGTGTAACTGACTCTACAAATTCAGTATAACAATCTTGTTCTTGGCCTCGTATAGTGTGCTCAACTTATCCCATGCTTCTTTGGTTGTTTTGGCATCTCGAATGTGGGGTTGCACATCATTGGACACTCCAAACAAGATGATGAGTTTGTCCTTCTGGTCTTCTTTATCAAATTGTCATTGATGTGTTATATCAGTAGTTGATCTCATCAGAGTACCATTCAAAGTAGGCCAAATCTCTTCAAACTCAAGTTATGTCTTTATTTTTTTCTTCCATGCAGCATATTTATTTCCTGTAAGTAGTTTTGAATCCAAAAGAAAACATTTGGGGGCATTGGTGCCAATTTCACAGAAAACCCTAACATGTTTTGGCTCTTATCACTCTAGGTATAAGATCTCCTAATATATATACCGTCATTCTGATATACCGAACCTTTCTATATATGCACTCTTCCGATATACTCGATGGTACGTGGAAGAAGCTCACCCTTTCTATATACCCGATGGTACATGAAAGAGGGGTTAATGTACATGAAAGAATTCAATACGTGGTACCAAGACAATACTGAGAGGGATCTGTTTGATTATTGACACCAGCTCAAAGAAATATCCTCATACGCATGCATAACTTCACTATATACTTGGATAATTTCTCAGTCCGGATTTATGTCATGTAATCATTCACAGACAGATGGGATGGCTCATAGCATGTGCACTGTGACCTTATTACTCCTTGTTGATTTAAAGGGTCAACACCCAGATGACAATATTACAGCTATATTAGGCATTAAGTGCAGTAGTAGTTGTGACGATTTTACCCGTAAGTGCTTCCCAGAGGAATTGTATATACCGAATGATGCGAATGAGATCTAAGATCTCGTGAGTGTTTCAAAACTAGATTTAAACTATTTTTTATTACAATTCTTCCAGTTTCTGAGAAGTTACAAAGTTTGCAGTTGACTATGGCAACATCCAAATTAGTACAATATATTGAAGTATACAAATTACATTCAAAAATATGGAAAAATTTTAATGGCAGGCAAATTTTCTTTTTTGTTTTACGGGCCCTGGTGGCCTTCGGAGCCCAAAATGACCCACTATGCCAAAAAAATTGAAAAAATATAGCTGAAAATACAATTTTTGGATAGGCCTCCTTTAGTAAAAAAATGTCCAAAATGAAAAAATAGGCTGAATGGGGGAAAAAAAAATATTTAACCCTAAATGAGGGATTTCCCCGCTAAATTTAGTTAGTTATAACTAAATTTGAATTTTCCACTAAAGTTAGCGGTTCCTCTAAGTTTTCTGCCAAATTTCAAAAAGACTAGTTGGGGGTGGGATTCGAACCCCACACCTCCCACTTCTAAGTCATTTGGTCTATCCACCTTGGCCGCTTGTGCACTTGGTGAATGAAAATGAGAAATTTATATTTAAAGAAAAAGGGCGTTCTAACTAACCTTTTAAAAAATGTGACCTGGCAAAAATAGATCATCCACTTGGCGCTACATGCATTAATTTGGATTCGATTTAGGTTTTTTATCCTTAGAAAGAGGATCTGAAATTGTTTTTTATTGAAAAAATCAGTTCTTCCTTATTATTTACGCATCTTTTTGATTGATTTTGCGATCGATTAGCATGTATAGACCGTCATTTTTTTTTAATTTGTAGGTTGAGCCACTATTCGCAGTTATTCACTATTTTTGTATTACTTTTGTAGAGTCACTGAGAGGTGACATGGAGTCACTGAGAGGGTAAGATGAGTAGAGAATTTGGTGGAGGCGTTGAGGAGAGAGAAATACCATTGATTTAAATAACCGCCTTGTATTATTTTTTGCTACCAACATTTTAACTCCATTTTTAATGATGTAGGTCGTTGGAGCTTATGTACAGCCTTGGCTGCTTTCTCTAAAACCTCATTCTTTGGATGATGAATAGCCACATATCTATTACAAATAATAATACCTTCTCCAAATATGATAGTATAGATAAATTATTTGTAACTAAATAATTTAAAGACAAAACCCCTGATGGGAATGTTTTTTATTGTTAATTCCATAAAACCAATTTTCCTAGTGCAAAAGGCACCAAGGCAAAAAAAAAGTACTTTTTGGTTACCTAGATTTCACACAAGAGGTTGTGGGATTATAGGGAGATGTGGGAAGCTGCTGGAGGCAGCACTGGCTCTTCGACGAAGTAGATTTTCTTCTCCATGAATTCTTCTTCCTCTACAACCTTTTCAAACCTTGCAAGGAGCTTCAATTTGATCTGGTACCAAATGCAGATTGAGCAACAGGGGCAAAAGCCTGATTATCTTTATTAAACTCAATCAACCATTTATATATGGATGAGCTGTAATACTTATAGGTATTGAACAACTGAATACAAACAAGAAACAAAGTTACACAGGTGCAACCATATTCCTAAATACATAAGTTTCCAATATTACATCTGGGAAGCATAAAAATACAATCAAACAATTATATTGTTAAAATAATATAACACATCCTATATTGTCCAAATAAAAACAATAAGATGGTTATAATTAAATATAACCATATAAATAATAATAAATTTATTAATATGCAATGCATAATTAATTAGGATAATAATAATATTTTATCCTAACAAATGGTTCTTCCTCCTACTTTCATGAAATAGATGGAACATGAAACCACCACCATCAATATCCCTAAAGAGTCCTTTACAACACTGATTTATTATACCAGATTTCCAACATCATTTGGAGATCATACGGTTTTTTTTCTTCCATATCACTATGCTATGAGGAATTAAATAGGGTTTTCTGACCATCTTAGCTTCTTAACATTTGTTCATAAATTCTCTGACATTCATTTGATCTCATTATTCTTGATTTGGATTCTCAACTCCATGTAATAACATCCCTGAAAGGAACATGAAACCCATACAAAGTGTGCATGAGTGGGTGCATAAAATAACTTTCCCGATCGAGATGGATTTTGCACTCTTAAGAACTCAATTTTAACCAAAATATCATTTTCTTTGATTTTCCCTTCACTTTCTTGACCTGAAATTTGACCCAGAGCACCATAAATTCCTACTCCATGCTTTCTAACTCTCATGCATTCTCAGCTACTCCTAAAACTCTCCAACCATTAAGACTTACCTTTATTTTCCTACCTTGTTCTTAATTTGTTGCTTCTCAAGTACCTTGAAACAACAACAAAACTCTGAATAATGAAATAAAAATATTCTTACACATTTTACACAACATCATAAACACATTTCCCATGATTTTACATGACCTCCCTACTCCATATCTCATGCCCACCATATCATTCTCCTTGGACTAGGTCTAGGATTAAGCCTAGAATGATCACTTCAACACATGATATCACATGAACTAGCCTTGTTTGACCACTTACAGAACTTAGACACCTTTACCACACCATATTCACCATTATTAATCTCATGAAATCCTTCAACAACCTCTGGAGTAATCATACTAGCT
This sequence comes from Taxus chinensis, assembly GCA_019776745.2. Taxonomy (NCBI): domain Eukaryota; kingdom Viridiplantae; phylum Streptophyta; class Pinopsida; order Cupressales; family Taxaceae; genus Taxus; species Taxus chinensis. The sequence goes on from CM034148.1 coordinate 32,687,218, forward strand.
TGACTATTCCTAGACACCATGAGATGACTATAATAGTCAACATTGTCAGTCAAACTTCAAGTTTGACCTTGATTTAAACCTCATGGAGATAGCTATGAAACATAGAATCCATTTTCCATCAATGAAATTTGACATCAATTACAATACCATAAGACACAATAGACAACAATCTCTACCTTTTGTCATTGATGGAAACCACCTTTAGAAACATTGATGGAAACCACAAGAGAAAACACCTAAAAATAATCCCCTTTTTCATGTTTATAATCCTACTCTCCCCCCTTTTATGTATATGAAAAAGTCTCATGAAAAATTAACATGAAAATATAATGACAACATACAAAGATAACAATGTAAAATTGACTTGCTTGTTCACAATCTCCCCCCTTAGATTGTACTTTCTTTCCTTTTACTTCAATAGTAGTAATAAAAGATCCATGGACCTAATATAAAAATGCACAGAGCTCCCCCTAAGTATATATTAATTGAATTATGTCTTTATACATGTGGTACATGATCTTCTAGGTTTGTACCATGCTAAATCCATAAAATCTGCCTCTAAAAAACTACCTTTGAATCTTGTAGGACCATGAGCCCTAAATAACTTGAACACACTTCATGAGAATGGGTTCAAGTCAAATGAAATAGTCATGAAGTAGTTTTTCAGTGATCTCTGCCTTTATTTTAGTATATATTTAATCAATTAGCAGCTCTGCCTTGACACATAAACAATTCCGTTTGCATTCATTTAGACATGGGTCAACATATACTTAAAGCCACTTAGATTCCCTTATACTAATGCTCTCTAAACCCTTATTCTTGAGACTATTTCTAATATTAACAACTTGTCTTGATCTTTTTTTTTTTCTTGTAGGATTCTTCACAAATTATAAGGACCTGAGTCAGATTACTCATTTCAAATCCAATATTCATTGAGTGGAATCTTATCAATACTTCTACTTTGAAAATTTTATCATACCTTCAAGTAGTATATACCCATCTAGATGAAAAATCAGACCTTTGATTAACAAAAAATAGGAACATCAGACAACATATCTTACTCATAGAGTCTTATTCTTATTTCAATATCTCAACATAGCTCAGAGTGGTCCTTCAAGAATTAAACAAATCAAACACAAATCCTAGACCCTTATACCTTGTTCATGGAACAAATTACAAACACTCATGGAAGATATCATACCTTATTCATAGCTCAACTTCTGCTCTTCATGAGATAATGTACTTACACACAACTCCTAGACCCAAATAAAATAATTCAACATACCTTATGGAGCAATTTTATTAGTATATTACACTTGGAGAAACTGTGAAAATCTTCACTTTAAACCAATAATTCATGACATGAAGATAAAATGATTTGCATATATCAATACCAAACATGGCTACTTGAAATAGTTATCTTTCTTCACAGCTAAATATGAGACTCTGTAACCATTAATGATCTTATAGTCTTCAAAATTTATATTTCACGATTTGGAAACATACATCAACATACTAGATTAAGAAGACATAGTTTCAAACTTTTCAAGATATTCATATAAGGTCCCTCTCTTTACCTATGACTACTTGGTGAGAAATTTTTTTGGGTAGAAAAATTGGTGTGTATCTTTCAAACGCTATGGGACATTAGGTACCTCTACTTAGATGGTACAGCTCTATGTTATTGTGAGTGAACTAAAAGGAAATTTTTTTGATGGCCAAGAGTCCAGGGATCTAATAGGTACACTCGACTATACCCACAAAAAAATTCTTACAAAGGAATTATAAAGGATAAAATTGTTGAATGAGAAGGAAGAGGGAGTGAGAAATTAGGAAAGGGAGGATTAGCTTTAACAAGTAAAAAATCATATTCTTGCCAAAGATAATTAGAAGTATCATATTCACATATTATATGAAAGAAACAACTATTCTTATAACATCAACAATGAGAGGAAACCATGTACAAAATTTTTCACACATTCATGCATCATGAAAAGAAGAAAATCCTTTCTTTATTGATATCTTCACAAGTTGTAAAATGCTAGAGAATTGAGAAAAACACGTACGAAAATTTGAATAACACTATCTCTTTTTCCTTTCTCCAATAGGTCTCTCTTGTGTACACAAAATTGACAACCCTTAAGAAAGATTTTGTCATTACATTATTGTTGGAGCTCAAACTTACACCTGGGAATGATCGTTTAGGATCATAAAATTTGAGGCAACATGGAACTCTCTCTCAGTTACAGGACCTTGTGAAGTGAGACAAACCGATGGAGAAGGCCAAATTCCTCTACCTATTTCTACTACTAAAACTACTCCTACTACCTACATAAAATCCTAAACTAAACATGCCAAGGGACCAAGGATGGAAGGAAATGAAGAAAGGAAAAACCTAGGATAAAAGGGATGATGATAACACCAAAAAGAGGGGCAGAGATACTCATAGGTGAGAAACAATGGGAGAACATGATGAAGGAGAGAGCATAATTGAGTTCTACAGTCAAAAAATCATTCAAAACACTAATTCCTTGGAGAAAAACACACTTGAAAATTTTTAAGGAGAATAAGAAATGCAAAAAACACTTGCAGATGCAATGGAAGGTAAGAAAAAATTACAATAAAATAGAGAAAGGTTAGAAGATACCCACAAAACACATGTTTTATTGCTTCATGAATGAAAAATCCATTATAGGAGAGGAGAAGAGGCAAGGATCACCATGAAAGATGTCCAAACATGAGGTTTGTAACTCACAAGTGTTATGGAACCATTTGGACAGAGTTCCATTATAATGAATATCCCCCCTTCTCAAAAATGAGAAGTTAATATATATAAAAGTGTTGGAGAAGAGAGAAAGAAGAGAATCCCAATAATATTCCCCAATCTTTCAACATTGGCCTAAAAATTATCTCTAAGAACCCTCCTAATCCATTTTCCAACATTTTGCATCTCGAGAAAGGAGAAAATACCATACATCATTAAATTTTTGCAACTTGGTTACATGGAATTACATTTTTTAGCTGGACTATATTTTTCCATTTTCTCTCATATATCTCCATAAAAATAAAGATTTGTGGATTCCATGTTGTAGATCTTTAAAAAATGGGTCCAGTGATCGTTTTTGAAAAATGGACATCCTGGTTAAAAGATATGGGCCTACAGATTTGGGGGTGTTGTTTTGATTATTTGGAGAAAACTTGGGCTTTGGGAGAAAATCATATTATAGTCTTTAAAATATTTCCCTTTTTAACTTTAAAACTTTACCTGTTATCATTTTAATACTTTTATCCCATTTGAATAGGATATATCAAGTAATTGAGGAACCATGGGTACTCATTCCTTGTGGGTTGTTGGGGCCTGAAATGCCTGCAATCTTCACAGTTTATACTTTCCCCCAACCTCATTTCTTTGACTATCAACTTTTAATACTTTGCGGGGAAATTTTTCTTATAGTGAACAAGTTTCCTATTGTTGGTCATTCAAAATATGACACTTAGCGAGAAACATACAAAAGATTCACATGAAAGAATAGAGCACGTTCAAAGGTGCAGAAGGGTCAGGAAAGAATCATGCATAAAGAAGAGAGATAGATTTAGGACTTAGCCATTTTCATGTGTATGAGATATTTTTGGAGATAGCGTGCTGAAAACACTAACCCATTAAAGAATTGTGCGACACACATTACCTATTTTTGGAGGATCGGCTATGAAGTGCTTTGCATGGGTATAAGCTAAGAATAGATTTACTACTGACAGTTAACTAGAATAAGTCTATTGTTAGAGAACTTGCATGTGTGGCTATTATTGCAATGGCACATGGATAATAATTTCATGTGGCCTATTTTTGGGATTGGATAAGCATTGAAGGGAAAGTAACCACCCTTATAAATATGTAATGGTCTATGTAGTATGAGATATACGAAGATATATATAAGTATGAGATGTGTAAGGGCCGAATTACTGTGAGATTATACTATCGGATATGTTATGTGTACGAGCATATAATGCTAGTACTTTAAGAAGCTTTTATGTATTACTACATTTAATATAATGGAGGTTATTAAATAAATCAAGGTGTTAATCATTGCTATAGTTTATTACTGCATAAATGATTTCATTATGTTTATCGTGTGATTCATGATTCTTTAAGATCTAGATCTAAACATGCTTTGTTGTATTAATGAGGGATATGAATGCATTAAGTCTTCATCATGCTAACATCCAACAACAAAAACCCTAAAGAGGGGCCTGGTACCTTTTTCGAGCTTCAGGTGAGTGCTCAGTCTAGGCTGAGTGATGTGCTAACACACCTAGGATTTTATTGGTAAATTCTAGGCTGCATCATTGGTTCTATTGCTCGGACCTCTTTTTCAGTTGTTTTCAAGATGGTTCACAATGAATACATACCGGTTGACCCTAACAAGTGTTGAGGAGTGGAATATTGACCTAGAAGAAGAATATGCATAAAGGTTCAACAATGGATTTGAGTTTGACGCACGCACGTGGGTGGAGAAAAATCTACATGACTATTTATATGAGAGATTCTTCACTATATTTCCAATAGAAATTTATGAGTGGTTGGTTTCTTATGTGTCTAAATGGAGTTGGAGGTATCGCAAACTTGTTTGGATGAAGGAATAATTTCAGACCCTTTATTATGTTGATCTGATTTGGACTCGCGTTGTGGATACATGGTTATGTGGTGTTTTGAACAACTATATCTTGGAGTACTCAATCTCCACTTATTCATGCCTAGAGGTAGCTGAATTCCAATTTTTACAATATCCCAGGGGAACTTATCTATAAGGCATTCCACTGGAAATAAAAATTCTCATGGTAACCCTGAACTTGGAGAAAAAACTGATGGTGAAGTAAACCCCACCATGCGTAGGGGCAGGAGTAGGTTTGGTGAAAGATGGAAGACCCAAAAAAAAAAAAGGAAAAAAGAGGAAAGGTGAATTAAGTAAAATGAGGTGCACAAGAGGGACATAAAGAAGCATTGGGATGTTGCAAAGTGAATGGCATTGTGGAGAGAGATAGTTCAGGAAGGGTTTGAAGTTCACATAGAATACATGGAACCTGAGCATCAGGAACTCCCCCATTTGGGAAAGCATGAAAGGTAACCCTCCTCACCCTCATGTAGAAGTGCGCCAGTAGAGACAACCTAGGTCATGGGCGTGCATCTGAATCCACCTAGCAACCTTTCCCTTAAACTTGGTGTTCTAGTACCTAGTATAATAAATAGTCATCAAGCTAATTTAGGTAGTGGGAGAGTAGGAGTGAGTCATATAAAAATCACAAATTGTTTCATTGTTATATGGGAGTACCTTTTTAGATGTATCATCCGCACAAAATTTAGGTGTGTAGACTTTAGATTCTCTTCTGGGAGTAGTAATACTTTGCAGACTATCAGGGTCCAGTTGAGTACTACTGTTGGGACATAAAGAAGCACATCTTCTAGTCTGACTCCAGCTATGGGGTTAGGATAAGGAGGTATAGGTGGCTCTAGTTCTAGGGGATGTGGTCATTCTAGAGGAATATGCAACACAAGAGATTCTAGATCAGGTGGGCAAGGTCTGTACCAACCCCAACATATTTATATGGAAATGTCCCTTTATCTCCTAGAGTATAGGCGCATAGAAGATGCTACTAAACACATGCACATGTTTGAAATATTGTGGTGCACAAAAGGAATCACGGCTTCTAAGCATAGGGAAAGTCAATTTGCTACTACGTTACAAGGGTGCACACACAGTTGCTACATAATTTTTGACCCTTATTAGACTTATGTAGAATATGCAATTTTAAATGATGCTTTCCTTAAATAATTTCATATCCTAGAGTTTGAAAAGAAGAGTATAAGTGCGCTCAAGGATATTAAGCAAGGCACTACTGAGAGTGTCAGAGAGTATGATGCTCATTTCAAATACTATTATCTAAAATTTCTTATGATATTCATGCAAGTCAGCATGCTCAATGGTTTTTTTGCGGGCCTAATAACACATTTTAGAATGGTACTATCAGATAAAACATACATTGATCTATGCGAAGCACTTAAAGTATCTTTATGCACTGAGTTAGTTCAAAGTATAGACAATGGGGTGAGCTTGTTTTTAGAAGCACAGATCACAGCTATGGAAAAATAGTTGGAGAAGCTATCAAAAAATTCAGCACATGAGACACGCAAAGGGATTTAGTGCATAGATTATGAAGTGGAAGGTAACATGAAGGATAGTTTGCTATGTACCTTGGGATATAATATTATAATGTATATTGGTTGATGGAGATGCCGACATGTGGCACACATCCCCTTATCTTATTATATCATTCATTTATGATTTATTATGCTTAGGAGGTCGGCCTCAGTATTTCCCATAGGTTAGAATGGTATATATAGGGGTTAGAAGGTTGTATTTAATCATGATATTGAGTATTGGAGTGTTATTTTATGGTTTGGAGGTTACCCCCCTCGAAGTGGTATTGGAGGTTGCCCCCTCGAAGTGGCAAAGATATTATATGAGCATATTGTCATCATTTATCTATATTTTGGTGTTATCTCATGTTATTCTGTTGTATATGTTCTGATTTATACAAGTAATATCCTTACATAGTTTTCCTCACATATTAGTATTCTCATTATTGTTGGACTATGAGATATGTCATTTAAACCATAATGCTAGTCGTTTCCCATTATTACAATGTGTAATAAGGAAGAATGTTTCATGTTACTACAAAATTTGTAGGTCCATGACTCATGACATGGAAGATTGCCAACTGATTGGTCAGATCCATGATGCTATAGACATCAGTGTACGATAGACAAGAGTTTTAGATAACTCTAAAGGAAAGAATGAGCATCAAGATCGGGAACAAAATCAGGAAAGCTATAATCAGAGTGAAGGGTGGTTTGAAGGTGGCCATGGAAGAGGTCAAGGATACCATGGTGGATTCAGAGGATGAGGCCATGGTGGTGGAAGAGGTGAGTTCCCATGTGGAATGTGTTACACATGTGGATCTCCTGACCACTACAGGTGAGAATGTCCTCAAAATATTACATGTTCTTTCTGCAGAAAGAATCATAGTTATGAGGAATTCCTAGACTTGTATGAGCATCTTAATAAGCAGAATAAACATGAAAACAAAGGCATATGGATGGTTAGGATACAATGCACTGTGAAAAATTAGTGAATACCCAAGTTGGAAGTAGAATCCAAGGCATTAAAGGTAAAAATGACGACCCGGGCTAAAGCAGCACACGCCAAAGAAGCGTTACAACAGAAGCCTACCATCACTAAGGAGGAAGTTCTACATGCATGGTACCTAGAAATTACCCATTAGAAGGAGGTTTACTAGGAAACCATGGAGGTACTCAGGAATCTTCAGGGTGAAATAAAATATTTAAAGGATAAATCACAGAAGATGGAGCAAAAGAAAGCAGCAGAGACGGTCCAAAATGATATGGATGACTTGAGAGAAGTGTTCCAATTATTGTGCCAAGAGAATATCATTCCATTGTTGGGGAATTGGTTAAAAGGAAACAATCCATGTGCAAGTACTAAGGCTAGATGATAGATCTTTCATGCAAATCTTCCCCCTTATAGCCTAGATTATGAAAAGGAAATAAATCTGAATGCTATTGTGGATGGGTTGCTATTGAGTAATATACTGATTGATACAGGTGCAGAAGTCAATGTTCTTACTTTAGATGCATGTGTACAAATGAGGATACCTCCATTGCAACCATACTCTAATGTTTTGTTCATGGCTAACTGGACTAAGGAAACTGCCATTGGAATTTTGAAATATGCGTCCACTACCATACAAGGAGCCAAGTTCACTAGAGATTTTGAGGTTTTAGCACTGACACAGTCGGATAAATTCCCAGAAATACTAGAGAATCCTTGGTGATATGCAAATAATTATGGTTTTTGGTTCAACAAGGTTTATATCATCTATTAAAATAATTAGGAAAGAGTTATTATCCCTTTAATAGATGGAAAATATGTGCCCTATGTTAAGCCCTTAAGTGAAGAAGACCTGAATATGATTTATGTATGCGCCATCCGGGATCCAGAGGTGCTTGATCCATGTAAAGAAATAATCCTTTAGTGGGAGGATGCATAATCTATTAATGATACTACAAGTGTTTCTTGTGATAATTAGGCTCATAGCACTTATGAGTTGGTAGGACACGAAGTGAAGAGCATATTTCCTAGGGTCAGCAAACCGCATTATATCAAGAGAATAGGTAATAAATCGATACCTTGTTACACTAGAGAAAGAGACCCTATGGTGTTCCTACATGCCATGGAAGAACAAAGGATAGATCCATTAGAGACAAGGAATATGCTATTATATAGCCTATGCGGGACAACAACGCGCTGGTGGGTGGTCCACAAGGATAATCTTATACAATGGAATGAAATTAGGATTTCTCTTGCTAGTAGGTTCTTAAGGAGAGATGCACCTACTCAAATCTACAATTATCATGGTAATCAACCTGTTTAGCACCACGTTCAGAAGTGTGAGAGACTTTGGAAAGAGGGGTAGGAATCTTTACCAACTTCACTCTGGGTTCACAAGTTTTATTCCAATTTACAAGGTTGCGTGCATGCTTGGTATGTATATGCAGAACTCCATAGAGAGATATGAAATTGGTAGGATTTAATTATAGGAATGACCCAGATGTTTGACTTCTTCTCTACTAAGCCTACGGTAGAAGAAGCATTAAAGTTCATAAAGAACTTAACTATAGGAGATAGTTCCAAGGCTTAAGAACTCATTCAGGATTTATTCGATGAAGGAAAATTAGGAGCATGTTTTGTTAAAGAAACAGAAGCCGATGCCACAATAATTCAGCACACTTTCCTTGAGAAAGAAAAAGGAAAAATGGTCTACTTAGTGGATGATGACGAAATATAAAATATGGATGTAAACCATTCAACAAGTAGGTGTGAGGTATTAGACAGTGCAGATAAGACCACATGTGCCTATCATGAACCTATGAAGACAAAGAAAGTGAATATTGGATCAGATGCTAAGCCGAAGGAAGCCATAATTAGAGACTATTGGCCAGACTCTGAAGTGGCAAATCATAGAGTTACTATGAGATTATCAGGATTTATTCCCTCGGGGGTACCACGAGCTTAAACACATGCATGAATAATAGGGGAGATGAGGATAAATATTAAAGAGGGTGTGCACGCAGTTAGAAAGAGACCCTACAGGATGAACCCCAACTTGTGTGAAAAGGTCAAAGAAGAGATTGACAAAATGTTGAAGTCTAGAATAATGAAGCCCTTGAATGAGTTAGAATGGGTTAGTCCAATGGTGATCAATATCAAGAAGGATGGATGGATTAGGATTTGTTTGGACTATAGGGAGATGAATGTTACATGTGTGACTGATCCCTTTCCTATGCCATTCATTGAGAAAATACTAGAAGGCATTATAGGGTGTGAAATCTATTCATTTACAAATGGGTTCTCTGGGTATCATCAGGTTAGGATTGCCAAGGAGGATCAAGAAAAGACTACTTTTACCATTAAATGGGGTAGCTTCACCTATACTGTGATGCCTTTTGGTATGAAAAATTGTGCCTGCTATATTTTCATGCATAGTTATCCAGGCATTTAAAGAGTTTATTCATAACTTCTTACAAGTTTATTTAGATGATTGGGCCATGTATGGAATGGTCAAAGACCATTGTGACAATTTGCGCTTAATGTTCAGAATATGTAGACAATTGAGTATCTCTTTGAACATCAAGAAGTGCATACTTTCTACACCATTTGGAATATTATTAGGACAAAGTTTTTTTAGTTGATCCAGCTAAGGTTGCAGTCATTATCAGCCTAAAGAGCCTACCAGTCAGAGTGAGGTGCATGGATTTTTGGGTCATATAGGATATTACAGGAATTTTATTAAAGGATATGCTAATATTTTCACACCCTTAGAAGAGTTACTCAAAGGAAAAGTGATTTTTTATTGGGGAGAACTGCAACAATGTGCATTTGAGGCATCAAAAGAGCGACTTACTACAACACCTATTCTGTGCTTTCCCTCATGGGATTAACCATTTAATGTATATGTGGACACCTCTGGAACAACCATTGACATAGTATTGGCTCATCCAGGGGAAGGTATTATAGACCATCCTATATGTTTTGTAAGTAGAAATTTGACTCCTGCAGAGAAGAACTATACAAAAAATGAGCGTGAGGCCTTTTCGATGATCTACGCACTAAAAAAATTTAGACAGTAACTTCTAGCTACATAATTTTTATTTTATACAGATCATATGTCATTGAATTATTTGGTAAAAAATACCATTTTAAAAGGGCACATATGTAGATGGGTACTCTTATGCCAAGAATTTGATTTCATAGTTGTGGTAAAACCAGGGAAAAATAATTCTAGACTAGACCATTTATCCAGAATACAGTCAGGAGAAGAAGCATAGGAAATTGAATATATCATGTCAGATGCCCAGTTATATAGGTTACATTGAGCACCATCAAAATTAGAGGACATTTTTTTTTCTATGAATAGGTATGACAACAGAAGGAATGAAATCCTTAGAGAAGAAACAAATTGTTATACACGTGGCACCCTATATGTTGATTAACGGTTACCTATACAAGTTAGGTTAGGATGAAGTATTGCACCACTGTGTACTAGAACATGAATGCATAGACATCATGGAGGAAGCTCATGGTGGTATTGTAGGTGGCCACTATGTAAGTGATTGAGTGTGCGCAAGATTCTACTCGCTAGATTATAGTGGTGGTTAGGCCCCTAGAATATTGACTAAGTACAAAAGGCATGTAGGCATGCAAGGTCCCAGTTAAGGAAGGTGCACAAAGATAAAGCACATAAGGTAGGGTTTAAGAAAAGGGTTTAAGGAAGCCTATGGTGCATGATGCACGTGGACAAAACCAATGGTTTGGGACTTAGTAAAATTATAAGTTTGGGGTAGAACACGTGAAAATCATGACCCAGTTGCGCATGGATAAGGTGCCAGCCTGACAAAAGGTTGGCCCAGGAAGGAGTATGCCTACGGTAGAAGATTCTACAAGCACATCATGGTATAAAGTGGAAGGATCAAGCCGGAGGAGCATGCTTGCATGGAGGACCACATTCAGACACTTGGCATCAGACTTGAGGGTGCTGGAGGATGATTTGGTAGCCTAAAAAGGCTATAAATACAAGTGCCTATAGAGTAAAAAGAAACAAGAGGAAGAGAGGAGAAGATAACTAGAGAGTGGGTGGAGCTCTGCAAAAATACTACAAGAACTCTACTAGTGAGTAATTTCATTTGGGAAAGGATGTATTAGGAAAACGAACTATAATTTTTCTTTTTATCTTAGCCACATTAGTCCAGTTGTAATGCATGACTATGGTCTGCTTCTCTGTGACATTCTATAAATGGCTCCATGGATGTAATGAGGTTACCAGTTTATATATATATAAACATCAATGATTCTGATGAATACATATTTTTATAGGTTCTCTTTCATTTTATGTTAAGTATGGATTCTTATATACTTCTTTCTATTGTGGTACAAGTTATATAATCTATTAAGTACTCTGTCTAGAATAGCTGCAAGGATCTAGAGGCCGTTCTGAGCTCTATGGCTCTTGTATGTCTTAAATCCTCTTGAAATATCTTAAACATAAATCATGGATGATGTTTCCCACTAAAATCACATAAAAGAGAGACTCAGTTCCCATGCGTTCCTCGAGTGAGCGTTTAGCTTCCACTGGGTGATAGGCTGATGTGCATGGGGTTTCCTTTCTTTTGTGATAGGGGTAAAAATGACTACATCTTGGTTCTGTTGTTGCCAGGACATATTTTCAAAGTTGTAGTGGGAAATAACATTCATCGTGATCTGTGTAATGAGTAATGATAGAATGGTTAACATTGGAAAGTGTTGAATCATGGTTCAAGAGCACAGAGGATGAATTTGCTCAAAGATTCAACACTAGACTTGAGTTTTTGATGCACGTAGATGGGTAGAAGAGAACCTCTATCATGATCTGTATGATTTTTTTTTTTGTTTCCTCCCAGTGAAACTATATGAATGGCTCTCAGCCTATGCATCTAGATCAAGTTAGTGTTATGGATCGCATGTGTGGACCCAAGAAGAATATTAAAGGCTTTAGGATGTAGTTATGACATGAGCCCATGCTATGGATCATTGGTGGAAAGGAGTATTGGCTAGCTAGACTCTGGAGTATGTCATTTCCACATATTCTTTTCCATAGGTTGCTGAGTTTGAGTTTCTATGGGAGCCCAGAGGATCATTTCAACATGTTGTCCCTTTGGCTATGAAAGTATTGATGGCTACCATGAGTTTAGAGGTATTTCTAATGGCTGACTAAACTATTCTAAGAACTGGGAAAGGAAACTAGAGTGGAGGAATATGGAAGATGATGCGATGGAGAAAGAAAGGGAGGAGAGACAACTTGAGTATGGTGAAGTGCGTGAAAGGGAGATTACTAGACAACACAAGGTTGTAGGTGTGATGGATGTATGGTAGCAGAAATTATAGGAAGGATTTGAGGTTCATGCAGAGGACACAAAACCTGAGCAATCTGTATGAACCCATCTTGGCAAGCGTGTAAGAGTGACCCCTTCAGCTTTTGATGAGAGTTCGTTGCATGGAGAAAGAAGAACCATTAGTGCACCTCTGACCAACCTAGTGACTGGACCCTAACGCTTGGTTTTCCAGATCAGGGGGAAAATATTGCTAGTCCAGTTGGTTATATTGGAGGTGATCGGTCTTCACCCAGGAGGTATAATTTCTCATTTGGGCTTTCTATGGCTGTAAACACCAAACCCAGTGTTAGGAATTTATAGGAAAGGTATAGACACACAAGATTTTGGTCTTACATTTTGGAGTGGCATGGGGTATACTATTGGGTAGTGGGGCATTGTTGCAGACCATAGGCACACATTTCAATGGAATTGTGGGGACCCTTGGAATGACCACTTTAGGACCTGGTGGGTGTGGTGGATCTAGTGGTTTAGGAGGAATAGGAGTTGGTGGGTCTGGTGGATTTGGTGGTTCAGGGCCTGGTGGACCTAGTGGATTTGGTGGTTCAAGACTCGGTGGATCTGGTGGTTCAAGACCTGGTGGACCTGGTGGATCAGGTGGTAGAGGAAATACATGCAGAAACCAAGGCTCTGGCTTAGGAGGATTTAGGCCCCAACTACCCCCACAAGTTTTCTTTAAAATATCTCTACATTTTCCTAATTATAGAGGTATTAAGGATGCAATGGAACATGTTCACAAGTGTGAACTTCTATGGCATGCAAAGGGTATCACAACCCCAGAATGGAAGACTAGTCAGTTTGTAACCATGTTGCAAGGGCACACGAATAGATGGTATAGGAAGTATGACCCTCATCAAATAGTGGTGGACTATACTTCTTTAAAGAACACATTCTTGGTAGAATTTCAAATTCTTGAGTTTGAGCATAAGATCATCAGTGCTTTGAAGGAGTTTCAGCAAGGAATGGCAGAGAGTGTGTGGGAGTATGATGCATGCTTTAAAACTCTCTTGTCTAAATTATCATATGATATTCACCCTTCAAAACATGCTCAGTGGTTTGTTGGAGGATTGATCACCCCTTTTAGAAGGGCCTTATCTAATAAAATTTTTATAGACCCGCACAAGGAATTAGAAGCTTCTCTACATTCTGAGGCTATTGGTAGTGTTGATACTAGTGTTAGCCCATTCCTAGAGGCTCAGATTGCTGCTATGGCCAAGCAGTTAGAAAATTTTTCTACAAACTCAGCCCATGAGACTCACAGTGGTTTTTGGTGCACAGATTGTGAAGTAGAGGGGCATGTTAAGGATAGTTTCCCTAAGAGGATAGTACGCACCATGGTAGTAGATTGTGAAATTTGTTGTGGGGACCATGATGCAAGTAGATGCCCCTTGCTACAGTGCATAATCAGGAAGAATGTATCTGGTTACTACAAGATTTACACCTCTACAACCCATGATACTGATGACTGTAGGCTCATTGATTAGATCTATGAGGTCATTAATCATGGGGTGTGTCAAACCAACATTACTAGTAGTTCCAAGGGTGATGATCACCATTATGAGGAGCGTACAGATGAAGGTGTGCATGGAAGAGGTTTCTGAGGAGGATTTTGTGGTAATGGTAATTGTAGAGAAGGAAGGAGTGAGTTTCTATGTGGAACCTGTTTCAATTGTGGATCTACAGAGCATTACAAACGAGAGTTCCCAGACCTGTTGCAATGCTCATGGTGTAGAAAGAAGCATAAGTATGAGGAGTGCCCAGAGTTGTTTGAGCACATGAATCAGAAGCACTGGTAAGACAAGGGCATTGCAATGGTCAACATTAAGAAGGTAAACACACAATGGATGCCTTGAGTAACACCAGATGTAGGTTTAGAACCTGTCTTAGTAACAACAAGGGAAGAAGCCATGCGGGCAAGATAGATACCAAGGTAGAAGAACCTAGTTTCAAGGGAGGAAGTAGTTCATGGAAAGTACCTAGACCCTATGCATCAAAAGGAGGTGTAACATGACACTATGGATGTCATTCAAAGTTTACAAGGGGATATCCAATGTCTAAAGGAGAAATCAAGGAGGGTGGAACAAGGGAGGAGAATTGAGGTGCCAAAGGATGACCTAGATGAGGTCAAGGAGGTGTGTAAAATGCTAACGCAAGAGAATATCATTCCGTTGCTAAGATCATGATTAAGAGAGAAGCTACCATGCACTGGAGGAGAGCATGAGAGGTAGGTCTTGCATGTAAACCTTCCTCCTCACAGCCTTGACTATGACAAAGAGATCACATCGAATATAGTTGTAGATGGATGGCTCCTTAGTAATATCCTCATTGACACTGACGCGGAGGTTAAAGTTATAACTTTGGATGCATGGCCTCCAATGGGAAGACCTGTGTTACAGCCAGCTTCGAATATGCTATATATGGAAAAAAAGACTAAGGAAATGCCCATCAGTGTCTTAAAGGATACAACTATCACTATCTAGGGAGCTAAGTTTACTGGGGACTTCAAAGTCTTGGCACTCGTTGAGGCAGAAAATTTTTGAGCACTACTTGGGAGCCCATGGTGTTACAAGAATAATGTAGACCTTTGGCTCAACAAAGGGTACATCATCTTTGAAAATAAAGAGGAATGGGTCATTATACCCCTAGATGATGGGAATTTGACACCCTATATTGAAACTTTGGGGGAATAAGTTCTGGACAAGATATATGTGTGCTTAATCAGGGACCCCAAGATAATACATCCTACTAATGGAGTTATCCATTTTGAAGATGCTCAGTTAGTAAGTGATACCACCAGTCTAGCATGTGAAAATTGGGTGCATGGAACTTATGAATTGATGGGACGACAGTTGAGAGGGTCGGTGACCAAGGTGTGCAAGGTCTGAAACCTAGGAGGAAGGGAGATGCCTAAGTATTCAGGAGGAGCCTTCCCTGAGATATTTTATAGGAAATGGAAGCTCAATGGAAGAATGAGAAGGAATGGAGGGGGATGTTAAGTTATTTTATAGTTGGCCCAACAACATAGTGGTGGTGGGCTACCCATGAGGAGAGACTTTTGGAATGGAACGAGGTAAGAATTACTCTCTCTTTTAGATTCTCTAGGAACAACATGCCCACCACCATCAAGGACTACGATGGGAAGGATCCCACCTCTTACCATATCCAAGAGTGTGGAAGAATCTAGAGAGAAGGCATGGAAGCTTTTACACCATCCCTCTAGGTGCACAAGTTGTATTCTACACTACAGGGTTACACGCATACATGGTACATTCATTCAGAGACACACCACCAAACAGGGAATCGGCAGGAGCTTGCGGATAACCTCATTCAAATATTTGAGTATCAGAGTACCAAACCACCAATTGATAAGGTCTTGCAGGGTATCAAGTGCCTTATCATGGAGGATAGTGGCATGGAATAAGATATGTTGTTGGAGTTACTAAGTGAACCAGGTTTGGAGGCACACTTTGAAGAAGTAGAGGAAATAGAAGAGTTACAGCTTGATTGCATGTGTTTGGAAAATGAGAAAGGAAATTTTGTGTATGTGATTGATGGAGAGGAAGCAAAAATCTTGGATGTTATCCATTTTTTAGGAACATGTGAGGTAGTGGAAAGTGTTGATACTCACTCACGCGCCCTACCATGAGCCCTTAAAGACAAAGAAGGTTAACATCAGTTTAGGAGAAGAACCTAAGGAAGCTATTATTTGAGATTATTGGTTAGAGAAGGAAGTATCTAAGATTATTGATCTATTGCATGAATTTGAGGATTTATTCCCACGTGGGTACCATGAGCTCAAAGGTGTTCACCATTCCTTGGGGAGATGAAGATAAAGCTGAAGGAAAAATCATGCAAGGAAGGGTTTAAGAAAAGGGTTTAAGGAAGCTCGTGGTGTGCGATGTGCATAGACAGAACCAAGGGTTGGGGACTTAGTCAAATTAGACATTTGGGGTAGAACATGTGAAAAGCATGACCTGGTGGCATGTGAATAAGGTTTCATCCTGGCGACAGGTTGGCCCAAGAAGGAGCATGACTGCGGTAGAAGCTTCTAGAACCACATCATGGTATAAAGTGTAAGGCTCATACCTGGAGGAACATGATTACATGGAGGACCACATTCAAAAACTTGGCATTAGATCTGAGGGCGCTGGAGGATGATTTGGTAGTCCAGAAAGGCTATAAATACAAGTGTCTACAGAGTAAAAAAGAGATAAGAGGAATAGATGAGAAGAGAACTGGAGAGTGGGCAGAGCTCTGTAGAAATACTGCAAGAACTCTGCTAGTGGGTAATTTCATATCGAAAATAATGTATTAGGAAGGGGACTATAATTTATCTTTTTAGATTAGCCACATTAGTCCAGTTGTAATGCATGACTATGGTATTCTTCTCTGTGACATTTTATAAATGGCTCCATGGATGTAATGAGGTTACTAGTTTATATATATATAAACATCAATGATTTTCATGCATACATCTTTTCATAGGTTCTCTTTCATTTTATGCTAAGTATGGATTCTTATATACTTCTTTCTGTTGTGGTACAAGTTATATAATCTGTTAAGTACTCTATCTGGAATAGCTGCAAAGGATCTAAAGGCCGTTCTAAGCTCTATGGATCCTGTATGTCTTAAATCCTTTTGAAATATCTTAAACATAAATCATAGATGATGTTTCCCACTAAAATCACATAAAAGAGAGACTCAGTACCTGTGCATGCCTCGGGTAAGTGCCCAGCTTCCGTTGGGTGATAGGCCGACATGTATGGGGTTCCTTTCTTTTGTGATAGGGGTATGTTAGCTAGAAAATATGCTTGTGGACAAATTTGTGGATTTCAGGTAAACTCTATGGGAATCTAAATCCCTCTACATTTGAATGGTGGAGCTCCCATTATTTAGCATTTAAAACCTAAGTGGATTTATGGTTTTTTTTTAACCAGAGATCCACAAGAACAATCCACTGTCCCTATGGCAATAATAATAAATCTTTGCTATAGCAGAAATTGATCTGAGAAAGGGGAGGGAGTGAGAATGAAGGAGAGGAAAATAAATGTTGTGGGTAGAGTGTCAGATGCCCATACACATCAACTAGAATTTTCATTGCATGCATTCATTAAAAGAAGAAAGACAAATCTGCAACTTCTGAGCATAAGAAAAAATAAAACACGCTGGTCACACAACACCAATCAATTTTTCCATCAAGGGGACATAAAATTCCTTCCTTTTATATTGATCTCAGAGTTGAAACTTGTACAATGAGTGGGAATAGAATAAAAATGTAGAGGAGGAGAATAAAAGAAGACTAACAATCATTTTTTCCCTCTGTTCACAAAAACATGCTTCCAGTTTTCAAATTCGATTATCAGCCCCGCGAATGACATTAAAGGGTCATTATATTCCCCCAATTCAAATGGTTACAACCTGTAAATTATCCATGCCTCTTCAAATTCCATCCTTGCAAAGAAAAATTCCCATGTCATTTCAAAAACTAGATCCTGTGAGAAAATGTTACACCTGATTTGCTAGTTTGAATATAAGACATTTGATTTACTCCCTGCATTTGGATCTTAGGCTGTTGTAAAAAATTTTGATCATTTCCCCTCTTCTAGATTCCTCTGTAGCCAAGAAAATTCTTCTAACGATCCTAAAATGAGCTTCTATGTGCAAAAATGCATTTCACATTTCAATTTTCTAGTTTGCATATGAACTGTTTGATCCTTTACCCTAATTGCTTTGAAATCGGGCCATCCATGTGGTAGGAGAACATTGGAGTAGAGTCGGGGGAAACATTTTTGTGTTGTTTTCATGCCATATACATTTTCTTGATTTTCTCCCCTAAAACTCCATTAAATTTAAAATTGAAGTGTTCATCGTGTAGAGAATTTCAACATATTTCCATTGATACCTAAAACGTGAAAAACTGAGATCTAGTTTTAAAGATATGGCCCTCTGAATATCTAGGGCAAAATTGCAAAATACAGAGTCAAAATTAGGGTTGGCAGGGTCAAACTTTAAATATTTCCTTTTTTGAAAAATTTCCCAAAAAACTCTATAGGCCCACAGCTCTGATTTGGCAAGGACACATGGCATGCTTTGACTAGATATGGGGTCATCATGTAATTTTGAACATTCTGACCATTTTTGGAAAATGGCTCAAAATGTTGATGTCTTCCATGGGCCCCGCTACTCTGGTCTGGCGAGGACACGTGGCATGATCTGATTGACTATGGGGTTGCAGCTCACCTTTGAACATTATGACCATTTTCACTAAAAAGTCTTGAATTCTAACTTTCCTCCACTGGCCCATTGTTCCGAGGACACGTGGTGCCTTGTGATTAAACACGAGGACTTAAACCATTTATTTTCCTTTCACCTTTGTGGGCTTGTGGGCCAAAATTTTCCTTTGAGACTTTTAACCCCAAAAGGGTTAAGTGTAAAATTTATCTCTCTATCTCCACTGACCCACCAATTTCCTTGAAAAATCTTCCAACTCCACTCCGCCTGCCTGAGCCTTCTTGGAATAAAACTCTCCCAAGCTTTGCGAGCCCACTTAGGGAAAATTTCCCCTCAAAACTCTGTCGAGCCATAACTCAAAAAATAAAAGGAGTTAGGAGGAGTTCATTACCTTTATGGAAAGGGGAAAGAATTATCTATTTGATGGAGGTGTTTCTAATAATCCTTGATCCCTTGGGAAATGCCATATTTAAAAATACTCAGACTGGACCATTTTCAAAGGGTGATAACTAAAAAATTTCTAAGTCCAGACTTGGGAAAAAGAAGGAAAATTTTGAGGGGACAACAGTGGTTCTAGCTTGGGGACATGGCATGGATTGAAAAATTAAAAAAAATGGCATGAGGATCTAGTATATCAAGTTTTAAAACATATAACGTTGACCTATATGAGATAGGCTCGTGAGATAGGCTCTACTCTAGGAACTAGATCTATATGAAAATCAATCTCACGTGGGGGTGGTAACCCTAGTAGCTCCCATGGAAAGACATCAGCAAACTCCTTAAAATGGGGGTGATCATCTAGTTATGGTCCACTAGACCCATCCTTTGATCTGTCATTAACTGTAACAGCATACATATGAAAACCCCATCCACACACACCCACTTAAGATGCACAACGGATATGGTGTGAATAGAAACGGGTCTCCTGACCCCTGAAATCACCAACTAACTCCAAAATCATCTACACAAGATATCATCTTATGGTAACAATCCATCCTCATCCCTGTGTGCAGATAATCAATCCATACCCAAGATGACACCATAAAAGCCCAAAGGAAGGATACTGAGATCTGAAGTAGGGGTGAAAGGTCCCAAATCCACTACACACTCCTTAACTAAGGATTTTATAGAGATCTTGGCTCTAGAAGCCATCTCAACATCCCAGCCATGACCCTACCTAATTGCCACCAACCTACATCACTCTACTAAAGATGGTGTAATGAAAGAATTAGAAGAACCAAAATCAAACAATAAAGAGGTAGGAATACCACCAATGTTACCTATAGTCTCAATGACTGTACTATGATGCTCTTCCTATAGGTTCTCAACCATTACATAAATCTTACGGCTGTGTCCCATGTCACCAATAGACGGCTCTGAGATTTGTGTCTTACCCTTGTTTTTTGGGTTGTGTGGGTAGTATCTCCAAAACTTTCCAGTAACTCCATAGAAAAACCATCCTCCTGATCCTCCCCAATGAGTAACACCTCCAGTAGGTGCTTTGGAAGTCTGTGGTGTGGATCCTGATGATGCGGATGTGGTCTATTGAGGACTCTAATGGTGAGTTCCTGCTGACTGAGCTCTAGGTGCACCCTGTGTCCTGATGGAACCCCTAGGAGGAGTCCCCATACTCTGACCTCTTTGTGTATCAACTCTCTATGGAGGTCTATGAGGTGGGTGGGACTGCTGTTGTTGATGTTGTTATGGTCTAAATGATGATTGTGTTGATCCCTATCCACCACAAGGAAGGAGTATTGACCCCCTTGATCAACTATCCTGCATCTGTTGTATGTGGCTCCAAACTCGATCTCTAGCTTGTTGGGTCTTCCCCCAAGTCTCCTCTGCTATATAGGCCTTCTCAATGACCTCTACTAAATTTTTTGGGCAGTGGATCCGAACTGCACCTCCAATGTCTAAATTTAGGCCCCAAATTGACCTATGAATCCACACCTGCTCATCCTAGATGTAATCAACATACTAGAGTAGATCCAAAAACATACTCTCATACTTGCTACTAAAAGAGATGCATGTCAAAGATCATGAAACTCATCTATAAGCCTTCTGTATGAACCTCCATGAAAAATATCTACTCCTGAATCTCTCCTCAAATAGCTCTGAGGTCACTGTCTCAGAATCAACATAGAGCTTCTACTCCTCTATCCTCCACCATACTCCTCCATCCCTCACTAGAGGGATCGTAACACGAGATTTCATGTTGCTATAACAAGGACAAAGCTTGAAGCAACCGTTCAAGATCACTAGCTAGGCCTCTGCCTGAAATCCACCTGTGTCACCTGAGTAATGTGATGGCCGAAGATTCAGGATCTCCCTGATGTGATATGTAGTTGTGGTTTGACGACCTTTAGGCCTCTCTGTATGCTCATCCCTAAGCCTAGGAATCCGAGACCTCTCTCTATGCTTTGAACTCGGTCACCCTATCCCTTCAGTGGGTGACTCTACCCTGGCTGACTCTGCACAGGATTTCTCTCCTCTATGCTCCTCACTGGGTCGAGGAGATTCCTGAATCTCAATAGAAGGGGCCTCTATCATGTCTAGATTCATGTCCTCCTCCTAATCCTCCTCATAGAGTGGCATTAACATCTTGAAGAGTCTGCAAAGTCTGGGGTAGGATGGCTGCTACACCTTGATCCAACATTTAACATCATACTAAATCAAAAGCATAATAATGTCCATAATGTAGTCAACAGTATCAAAAGGTGTGAAAGGGAAGTGGGCACTACATCCCCCTCCCCTTAGACTTGACTTCCTCCTGGAAGTCATTCGAACAAATGTGGAAACTAAACTCGTAATAAGGTAGCATCCTCCCATGTAGCTACAGTATCGTCATATCTGTCCCACTGCACCTGAACCTTATCAACCTCTTTGCCTTAAAAGGCCTAGGGTCCTGTGATCTAGGATGCAAACAGGATCCACCATCACCTGGCCCTAATCCTACACCTACAATGATGTCTAGTCCAACACATGAGAAGGATATACAATATATCTCCTAAGAACGGAAACATGAAACACATCATGTATGTCAGACAAGCTGGGTGCTAATGCTAGACAGTAGGCTAAAGGGTCAATACACTCCAAGATCTCAAAAGGACCAACGAATCTAGGAGCTAACTTAGAACCTTTTCCATAACATATAGGGTTTTTGTGTGGCATGACATGAAGGAACCCCTTCATGCCCACATCAAAACTATAGTCGATCCTATGCTGATCTGCATACTTCTTCTGCCTATGTTGTGCCTCCTGCAATCTCTACCTGATCAACACCACTTGATGCTCCATGTCCTATAGAAGATCTGATCCAAGAGATACTCTTTCCTCTAACCTTTCTTGACTAAGACATGTCCTGCACTCTCTACCATAAAAATCCTAAAAATGATGAATGCCTATAGAAATATTGAAAATATTATTGTAGGCGAACTCCACTAAGTACAGGAACTCCTCCCATCTAGACTGCTGATCCATCACATACATCCTGAGCATGTCCTCTAAAATCTGATTCACCTACTCAGTCTGTCCATCTACCTCAGGGTGATATGTTGTGCTGAAGTTGATTCTCGTCCCAAGGGCATTCTACATGGTAGTCCAGAAATGGGAAGTGTACAAAGGATCACAGTCACAAATGATCTTCCATGGAATCCTGTGTAAGCTAACAATCTCATCCAAATATACCAATGCCACTACTCTAGTTGTATAAGTGGTCTTCACCAGAGAAAAGTGAGCCACTTTTGTCAATTTATCAACCATGACTATAATGACATCGTGGTGATATCTCAACATTGGTAGCCCAATAATGAAGTTCATGGAAATAGTGTTCCACTTCCATTCTGGTATAACATGAGGAAAAAGAAGGCCAGCTAGATTCTGATGGTCAGCCTTAACTCTTTGGCAATCTAAAACTTGTGACTTGAACTAGGCCACGTCTCTACGAATTCCTCTCTAATGATACAAGTGTCTCAAGGTGGCTTGCATCTTCTTCACCCCATGATGGGATGAATAGGGTGCATGATGTGCCTCTACCAAGATGTCCTGCCTCAAGCCTCCATCTCTAGGAATATAAATCTAGCCTTTTTTCCTAAGAATACCATCTACCTCTAAAGAAAAACCTTTAAAATCCCTCTCAAGGGGTCTTTGAGACTCGATCTTTTCTTGAACTGTGATGTAGAAGTTGTCAAGAGGAATCTGCTAAAGAATCCTACTCTGCAAATCTGTGCTCACTAAAGTGGCCATAGCCACATGTCTCCATTTGTTGAGAGCATATGCTACCACATTCTCCTTCCCCTTCACATGATCGATTTTCATATCATACTCACAAAGAAACTCCATCCAACACCACTGACGAGCATTGAGATTGGGCTACGTGAAGAGGTGGTGAAGACTCAAGTGATCTGTCTTGAGTGTGAATCTCCAACCAAGAAGAAAGTTCCTCCATCTAACCAAAGTGTGCACACCTACTGCAAGATCAAGATCATGAGTCGGATAATTAATCTTGTAATCTTTGAGTTTATGAGACTCAAAATCCACTACTCTACCCTCCTACATCAACACACCTCCAAGCCCTGCTAAGGAAGAATCTGTGTAAATGAAAAACTCACCCTGTGGGTCTGACACTACAAGAATAAGTGTTTTAGTGAGGCATTCCTTTAGTGTCCTAAAGGCCTGATCATATATGTCTAGCCAAACAAAATTATTCCCTTTCCTCTGAAGGGAAGTGATGGGGTGTAAAATCTGAGAGAAATCTAGAACAAATCTCTTGTAGTACCCTACTAATCCCATGAAGTTTCCCACCTCGGTCACTGTAGTGGGTTTTGGCCATTCCATAATGGATCTAATCTTGGAAGGATTGACAGTGATACCTTCCCTAGAAATGATATGACCCAAATATTACACCTCTTTCTAAAAGAATGCACACTTCTCCAAGTTCCTGTAAAGCTACTACTCCCAAAGACACTGAAGAACCTGGCAAAAGGTGACCCTCGTGCTCCTCATGCATATGTGAGTAAATAAGAATGTCATCAAGGAAGATGAGCATTAATTGATCTAAGAAGGTCATGAATATCCCATTCATCAAACTCATAAATACTGTGGGGGTATTAGTCAAACCAAAAGGCACCACTGTGAACTCATAGTGCCCATATCTCATACGAAAAGTAGTCTTATGAATGTCTACCTCTAAAATCCTTAGCTGATGATAGCCTGACTTAAGATCAATATTAGAGAAAATTATGGCTCCATTCATCTGAACAAACAAATCAACAATACACAGAAGGGGATAATGATTCTTGCTTGTTACCTTATGTAGCTAGCGGTAATCAATACACAACTACAAAGATCCATCCTTCTTCTTCACAAATATCACTGGTGCACCCCAAGGGGATACACTAGGATGAATAAGGCCTTTCTCCAAAAGGCCCTCAAGATGCAACTTGAGATCACAAAGCTCTAGGGTGGTCATCTGATAAGGTGCTCGTGAGATAGGATCTACTCCAGGAACTAGATCTATATGAAAATCAGTATCACGTGGGGGTGGTAGCCCTGGTAGCTCCCTAAGAAATACATCAGAAAACTCTCTCAAAAGGGGGTGCTCATCTAGTGATGGTCTACTAGACCCATCCTCTGATTTGTCACTAACTGTAATAGCATACATCTAACAACCCTATCACACACACTACTTAAGCTACATAGTGGAGATGGTGTGAATAAAAATAGGTCTCCTAACCCCTGAAATCACCGACTCAACTCCCAAATCATCTGCCCAAGATATATCCTTTTGGTAACAATCCATCCTAGCCCTGTGTGTAGATAACCAATCCATTCCCAAGATGACTCCATATAAGCCCAAAGGAAGGATACAGAGATCTGAGGTAGTGGTGAAAGGTCCCAAATCCACTACACACTCCTTAATTAAGGATTCTATAGAGATCTTGGCTCTAAAAGCCATCTCAACATCCCAACTATGACCCTACCTAACTACCACTACGCCTGCATGGCTCTACTAAAGATGGTGTAATGAAATAATTAGAAGAACCAGAATCAAACAATACAGAGGTAGGAATACCACCAATGCTACATGTAGTCTCAATGATTATACTCTGATGCTCTACTTGGCAGTTCTCAACCACTGCATAAATCATGTGGTTGTGTTCCATGTCACCAACATTGAACTCTGAGATCTATGTCTTACCCTTGTTGTTAGGGTTCTATGGGAAGTCTCTCCAAAAATTCTCCCAGTAACTCCACAACCAAAACATCCTCATGATCCTCCCCAACGAGTAGCACCTCCAGTAAGTGTTCTAGAAGTCTATGGCATGGATACTGAAGATCTGGCTGCAGTCTGTTGAGGTCTCTCTTGGTGATTTTTTCTAACTAAGCTCTAGGTCCACCCTGTGTCCTGATGGGACCCCTAGGAGTAGGCACCATACTCCAACCTCTTAGTGCATCAGCTCTCTATGGAGGTCTATGAGGTGGGCGGTACTGCTACTACTACTGCTATAGTCTAAATGATGATTATGTTGAACCCTGTCCACCATGAGGAAGGGGTACTGACCCCCTCGATTTATTGTCCTGCATCTATTGTATGTGGCTCCAAACTTGGTCTCTAGCCTGTTGGGTCTTCCCCTGAGTCTCCTCTACTATATATGCCTTCTCAATGGCTTATGCTAAAGTCTATGGGTAGTGGATCCAAACCACACCTCCAATGTCTAGATTCAGGCCCCAGATGAACCTATGAATCAACACCTACTTATCTGGCATGTATTTCAACATACTAGAGTGGATCCAAAAAACTACTCTCATACTATTCTACTGAAAGAGATGCTTGTCAGAGGTCATGAAAATCATCTACCCACTGATGTATGAACATCCGTGACAAATATCTTCTCCTAAATCTCTCCTCAAATAGATCCCAAGTCATTATCTCAGAATCAACATGGAGATTCTGCTCCAATGTCCTCCACCTTATTCCTACTCCATCCCTCAATATATGGATCACAACATAAGCTTTCATGTTGCTAAAATAAGGAAAAAGCTTGAAGAAACCACTCAAGATCACTAGCCAAGCCTCTACCTAAAATCCACCCATGTCACTTGAGTAATGTGATGGCTGAAGCTTCAGGATCTCCCTGATGTTATCTATAGTTGTGGTCTGGCAGCCTATAGGCCTCTTTGTATGCTCATCCCTAAGCCTAGGGCTTTGAGACCTCTTTGTACACTTTGAAACTAAGTCACCATGTCCCCTCAGTTGTGACTCTACCTTGGCTAACTCTGCATGGGTGTTCTCTCCTCTATGCTCGTCACTGGGTCGAGGAGATAACTGACCCTCAATGGAAGGGGCTCTGTTATGTCTGGCTTCATGTCCTCCTCCTAATCCTCTGCGTAGAGTGGCATTAACATCATAAAGAGTCTGTAAAATCTAGATTAGGATGGCTGCTACACCCTGATCCAGTGGTGGTCGTGGTGGTGGTAAGTTTGAGTCTATGTGAAAATTCCCCTCACCCCCTTTGTGCCTCTTGCACAGACCAAAGTGAGAGTTAGTTCATTTTTCTAAGTTTTATTCAATTTCCATGTTTACTAAAATAAGCAATTTCTAAACTAAGTTGTTTTCTAGATTTAAAAATGTGTTAGGTTTAAGTTTCATGTCCCAAGTTTTCTAGTGTACTTAATGGTCTATATTTTGAACCATTGCTCTGATCTCAAGTGTGATGCTCGTTAAAACAACCCACTTGAAACCCAAGAAAGAACCTAGGGTTAGTTAGGAAAATTATGGAATAATTTTTTTTGTTTAAAGGAGTCTACTACCAGGTTGTAAGACAATAGTTGTCACTAACAGGTTCCAGAACAATTCAAATTCACTAGAACATACTTTTCTTTTATTAACAATTATCAGAGGTCATAAGGTCCAAATTCTAGGGTTAGAAGTTTCAATTAGGTTTAAGGGGTAATTTATTACCATACCCACTCTCTAACATGATTAGAGTTTAAAATTTATTTTTCTCACATTTAACACATTCAAAATTTCCCTAAAGCATTCCCATTGGATAGGAAATTTCCCTAAACCTTTCCGATGATATAAAGAAGTCCTCCTAACTCCTTATAAAACTCAAGTTATGGACCAGCGGGCCTTGGGGTGAAAATTTTCCCCCAAGAGCGGGCCTGTGGGCCCAGGGATGAAAAATTGCCCAAAAGGGTGAGTTGGTAGGTCACAGAGAGAAAATGAGGAAAGGCTGATGCAGCAAAGGTGTTGAGGAAAATTCACCAAGGAGGGGGAAAGGGATGAGTTTGATGCATGGGCCCATGCATCCGCGGAAGAGATTTCTCCAAGGCAGGGGCGGGAGTATGGGGCTGTGGAGTTTTTTTACAAAATTTTCTAAAAACAAAAATTCCAAAAAGGATAAATTTTTTGAGGCTTCCTCCCTCTATTGTGCCACATGGCAGCCTCTGATTGGCTGTGGGCTAGCGGGGAAATTAATAAAAATTTTCCAAAAATTTATAAAAAAGGTTCTAAGGAAGAAAAATTATGTCGTGCATCTGCCGTTGCCTCATGAAGCCACGTGGTAGCCTTTGATTGGATGCGGGATGGCAGGGTGGTGGGGAAAATGTTAAAAATTTTCCCAATTTTTTTTATCAAGTCCCAAGGGAAAAATTCGGGCCACGGGCCTACTAAAGAAAATTTTCCCAAAATTTTAATTCCTGTGAAGAAAACTTCAGAAGGCCATAACTTTTGATAAAAAGCTCAGTTTTCAGAAAATGAGGAATTTCTGGAAATCTCTCGATGCCCTCTTTTTACAAGAATCACATATTTTAGATTTTGATAAAATTTAAAGAGTCAATTTTAAGAAAATGGCCTGTAGGATTTTTAAAAGCAAACTGGTACATTTTAACTTACAATTTTTGTTCAATTTGATCTTCTCCTCCACTCAACATGCCAAACAGACATGGAGAATAATTCTATGAATGATTTAGGAGGGTTTAGGAAGGTAATTTTACTTGATTTATTTCCAATTTTAATTTTTCCAACATTTGACAGAAAAAGTCTACAAAATAACCGTGAAAGGTTTGGGCCCGATTTTGCAATGTTTTAAATGATTTCCTTAAGTGTTCTTCTCAACTAGAGCTCATTGATATTATAGTATACTAAATTTTTATGTTTCAATGTTGATTATTATTTACAAGTTTGAACTGTACATTTTAAATAAATTATTTGTCAGTTTTAAATTTATAACAGAGATCAATTTCTTGATGGATCTATTTGCCATTTCTTCTTCCAAGTATGAAGATTCATTTCCTTTTCATTCTAATACATTTAAGTGATTTAAACAAACCATTCTAAACCCAAAATGCAATTCTGATTTCTAATTTAATACATTTCTAAAAGAGACAAAGTAATACAATTCCTTCATACGTATTCATTTCTTTCAAACAGAGATTTCAAGGCAATAATGAAAATGGAGAAAGGTATTGCAATCCTTTATTGACTTCCGAAAACAAATTTACATTTCTCAATTCCTTGAAAGAAATTAACAGATTTCAATTTCTTTCTTTCAAATGAATAGAACAGAGTATATGAATTTTTCACATTTCAAATTTACAACTTTGATAATCAATTACAAACATATTTTCTTCACAAAATGTATTACAATTTCATCCACTTCAAAGTAGGAAGGGTTACAAAAGAATTTATTTCATAAGGTATTGTCAAATTGTATCTTCCTCCTCTAGTCTAGAACAACAACATGCATGTTCCCTTTTCTTCCAATTTGATCACAACAAAAGTGGGGGAAAATTAATGCTCTCCACCCAACCAAGACATCCAATGAAGAGGAGAAGTCATCCTTCTCCATTGGCCCCCAAGCCCCAACCACAATGTAATAGAAGGTGTGATTCAACTCATAGAAATAACAAGATTCCACAAAACATACACACAACATTCTTTCAACATGCACATTTCAAATTTAAAACACAGTCTATATCAAAACAACAGTTTTGTAACTGCATTGAAATATCATACAAAACTCGGGCTTCACCATGCAAGCCAAAGGATCAAGAACTATGGGGGAAGCTATTTATGCCTCCCAATGGGAATTGGGTATCCACATGTAAAAAACTACCAATAAAATTCACCACACATTCTTTATTCCCCCACAATCCCTCTTATGCCCCCTATAATTTTTCTTATGCCCCCCACAATTAATAAATGCAAGCTATTTCTTTTCCATGGTGGATGTTAAACCCAAACTCCCTCCACAATAAATCCGATGCCACTGGAATTCCCTTATGACCCCCCACATGGATTCCCAATAGCCTTATCCTACACCATTCCTATGAAAGTCTATCCAAACAGCCAACAAATACACAAAACATACACCATTCACACAAACACAAAATAGAAATAACAACATAAAAAAAGAGCTAAGCTCATACCTATCCATGGTAGATTTTGTTCCAACAAAAGAAGATTTTAATGTCAAATACAGTCCCAAAATCAGCAATCTCTAAGTATGAAATGCTCTCCAATCTCCTCCAAATCAACAAGAGCTCCCATCAGCAAAAATGTGCCCCCAAAGGAAGTATGCAAAAGTTCAACACCACCCAAAACAAGGCAAAGAGTTCAAATTTTATAGAAGAGGGAAAGGAAGAGGATGAGGTGGATCCATGTAGGATGCCACTTCACACATCCTAAAATCCAACACAAAAGTAAAATTTCATTCTCCAAAGCACAATAAAGAGGTGGGTGAAAATATGACAAAAACTTACACACTCCAAAAAGCCCACACCCCAAAGGACTGAATTAAATAAACTGTAAGAAGAGTGCAATAAAAACATGCAACATGATTTATAAAAATGCATCAAAAAGGGATAAAATCAACCCTCCAACTATAGGTATGGTTGGTAAATAACTTTAAGAGGTATTGGACAAGTTTTACTTGTCCCACAAGCCTAAAAAAATAGCCCCCAAGGAGAAATTCGAATTTTCAAAGAGGTGGAGCATTTCATACTCCAAAATATGACTTACAAAACTCTTACACATACTTACACATCTCTTACATATTTAATACAAAGGCCAAAAAATTCTATAATTACTTTCTCATATCCCAATTTGATATATTTATTATTATTATTTTTAACAACATGATTGCTCACATAAATTCTTCACAATTTAATTAAATAAAAGAAAGGGACACATCACTAATAAAATACATACAATAAAACAAGGAACCACATGAACAAAAAAAAAAACCCATCGTCACATTTAAATTTGATTCCCCCCATGGGAATCCCTAACAAAAAAACACACACACAACATGTTGTCATGGTGACCTTGTTGAATTCATATAGAATTCCAAAGTGGTTGGTCTCCAATCCCCTGATGTTTGTTGTGATATTTTAACCTACAAAACAAAAAATACCTCCTTTGGCCTCGTGGCCATATTAGAACATCCAAAATGATATAAATATAATCACAAAATCATCTATACATATGAATCACAACAACATCAAGGCAATCAACAATATCACTTATAATCTATATCCACAACTATATCATCATCATATAATGTCCATTTTCTTGGTCTACTCACAATATCCAAAAATCACATGCCCGAACAACATTCATAATATATCCATGTCAAATAGTATATCATCATCCACATATGAAATGTCTCTAATAATAATCATACATCATAACCAAATTAGGATCAACAATAATCCATGGTCCAATATCTAACATCATACTAAATCAAAAGCATAATAATGTCCATAATGTAATCAACATTATCAAAAGGTGTCTAAGGGAAGTGGGCACTATAGATCTCCCATTTTTCTTTCTGACTGGTATAATGTTGGCCACCCATGTTGAGTGGTGAATGGGGAAAATGATTCTAGCATTTAGCATCTTGTTCACTTCTTCCTTGATAACATCAACAATCTTTGGATTATAGGGTCTTTGCTTCTGCCTGAAGGGTTTAACATACTACTTAAGAGGAATGGAATGATGTATTTCCTTCAGTTGAAAATATTTGAGTTCATCGTAAGAGTAGGCCAACACATCAAAGTAATTTTTAAGAAAAGAAATGAAATTCCTTTCTCTTCAGGCGAGCATCATTTTCCAATGTTGACCATCCTTGGATCTTTAGAAGTCCCAATGTTTTCCTTGTCAAAATCAGATGGACAGTGAGAAGATAGCTTTTCTTTTTCATGAATAAATTTGTCATGCTTGTCAAATAGGTCCTCCAGAGAGACTAGACCTTTGGGGGGATCTTGTTACCTTTCAATTTGATCATGCCTTCGTCATCCACTCTTTCAATTTCATCCAATGCATCTTTAGCCACAGCTTCTCTATGTGGATTAACACTTCCCTCAAAGAAGAGATTATTGAAGTTGTCTCTTTGCTCCAAGAAGGCTAAAATCTGATTGTCGTCATTGAAAACTTGCCAATGATCTGCATTATCAAGTACACTTGGTCTGAAGACCATCTCAATGGTTATTTTATCCTTTCCAAAAGAAGGATAAGGAGTCAATAGGGATGCTGATACTGCAAGAGAATCAACTCTTTCATTTTGTTGTCTTAGGATGGCTTCAATAGAGAATGCATCAAAGAATTCAATGCAATCCCACACTCTATTCCTATAATTCCTGAGCCTTGGGTTCTTCACCTAGAATTATTAGAATATTTTCTTCACTATCACTTCTACATCACCAAGGCATATCAACTTTTTTATTCCCATGTCTTCTGCTAAAATTATGCCCAAGAGGAGTGCTTCATATTCTACTATATTGTTGGTGTTGTCAAAACTATAGTTTTTACGCAAAAGGATGCATCACATTGGAAGGAGATTACAACACAACACCATCCCCTAAGCTTGTTTTGGAATGGCTTCCATCAAACTCCATATTCCAGAACTGACTATCTTTCTTTGATTCTGAGGAAAGTGGCAAGTCTTCTTCTTATTGTGAAGTAAGGAAATAGTTTCCTAATCCACAATCTTGAAAGAGGATATTAGCTCTTGCGTCACTAGAACTCCTTATTGTAAACTTCATTTTTCTTACCGGAAGTAACTTCTTCATCTCACCCTTTACTAGAATAGTTACAGAGAGTCCAATCCATCTTTATCTCTCCACCAAGGTCTCTACAAAAAATTCTACTCAAGAGCATGCCAAAAGATGCTAGAATGTCTTCCACTAAGATGGTTAGGAGTACTTTCTTAACATGGTATTCAACCAAAGCCACTTGTGCATCTTTTATCCTTCCTACTAGTGGTACTTTCTTAGAGTCCATTGAGTAATAAGCTCTATTAACTCTGGTTAGTGTCAGGCCAAGAGCATTGACAACTTTGATTGGCATTACATTATCCAAATCTCTGGAGTCAATGATTCAATTTTTGAGCTCAAAACCATTCATGAGAAGAGACAAGTAGAAGGGTTCCACCTTATCTATTTTGGAAGCACCTAGGGCCAGAATGTTTTGAGCAGGTGGTGTAGATGGTGTCAGGAGAAGACCTTTATAATTTTAACTTGAAGGTATATAACTGCTGCTCCGAACAACATTGATTTGTCTATCAAACTGAGAAAGGTGTGTTTGCAACTATTTAATCTTTGAGAGTTACACTTTGGTCTTACTTGTATGTTCCACAAAATCAAATGGGACAATTTTGGATGAGGGGGAAGTTCTTGGAGTGAGGGAAGGTTTACATGGTAAGGGTCTTTGAGGAACTTTGGCTGACTTAGGATAGACTTCATTAAAGGGAGGAGTGCTTTTAATAACTTGTGAGCTAGAAGAAGGAATAGGTGACTTACTAGATATAATAGCCTAATCTCTACCAGCCATTTGGCCTAGTTTCATTTTGGCTGAATCCATTGAGGGTGGTAACGGTGAGCCTCTCTTGATGATCTTCTTTTGTGTGGCTACTGGAGTGGGATCTTCTTTAGTTTTATTTTCTTTTTGAGCCACGAAGGGTATAGTATATTTCTTGGATTGGGATCGAGTGAAGACAACACATGAGATTCTTGGGGCTTCTTCTTCTTATTCCCCATCTTCAAAAAACTCGAACAAGCCATTGTGCATATCAACTTATTCAATTTTGAGGTATCCTTACTAATCCTTTGCTATTTATCCTTCAAGTTCATCAATTTCAGCATCCTCTCTTGATTCTCTGGTGTCACAGATAACATTGATAGGAGGTGCTTCAAGGGCAAGTTGGTGAGGAGGTGGTGGTGTAATTATTTGTCTATCAGGGAATTTTGTCCTCCTTGGAGCATTTCTCATTGTCATTTGGGACAACTATTTCTTAAAGACAACTAGATCATTTTCCATTTTATGGAACATAGGATCTATAGTTACTGACGCTAAACTCTGACCCTTCTGCTTCCCATTTTGGCCTTTCACCTTTCCAGAGAGGATTAAGTCATCATCAGTTTCAATGGAAAAGTTTTGAGCTCCCCTCAGTGTGTTTGGTTGGGCTCTTCTGAGGAAGAAACCAACTTCTGATGGCACGGTACTTATGAAGAATATTCTCAGGTGGTTCTTAGGAGGTAGCACATCTTCAGGGACTATTCGTGTCCATCTGTCAAAAAACTTGCTACAAAGTCCCTCATGGATTTAGAGATTTCTTCTTTATTTGGACTAATTGCACTAGCAACTCTTGACCATCTTCAGTGATCTTGAATCTATTTTCAAATGCTTTTCTAATATCTTCCCAACCAGTAAAAGATCTTCCAGGAAGCATGTAAAACCATTCAACATATTTTTCTTTGAGTGACTCCACAAAAAGTCTAACCGACACATCTTCATCTTCAACACCTAACACATCACAAGTAGTGATGAAGGTTGTTACATGTTCTTCAAGGAGTTAGGAACCATCTCCTTTGAATTTGGGAAAATTATTTCTTGAACCTCTTTACATATCATGGATTATTCATGGGAGATCAAGTGGACCAGTATTTCTTCCCCATGGTACATTGGGTGTACATGCTTCATGTTCATTATTAGCCATTATGTTTATGTTTCTGGCTTCTTCAGTAGCTAGGGCTTCTTCTCTTTCCTCTACTATAGCTTGGAGTCTTGCAATTTCTTCAACTTGAGCTCTAATCTCTTCCTCTCTGTCAAATCGAGATATAACCTATGCTTCTTCTCTCTCTAACTCCTCAAAGTAGGGTCAATCATTCCTCCTTGCCCCAGCTGGCGAGTATACCTTCTATCATCCAACTTGAAAGTTTATTGTGTTCACTTTCACAACCAAAATTTTGTAGCAATGGTGAGATGA
The DNA here is from genome assembly GCA_019776745.2 of Taxus chinensis. Lineage (NCBI taxonomy): Eukaryota > Viridiplantae > Streptophyta > Pinopsida > Cupressales > Taxaceae > Taxus > Taxus chinensis. The sequence goes on from CM034148.1 coordinate 32,721,280, forward strand.
TTTACACTCTTCCAAATATGCCAAGAAACCTCTTTCAGGTCTAAAATGATATCCTTTGGATATGACAGAGCAAAGAAGGTTTTCTAGAAGGATTTGCAAGAATTTCAAGTTACATCCATGCAGTTCATATGGCTGCTATATCTATAGAACTCTTCTATTTGAATCTTTTTGTATTTTGGGATCACAAGGAATTTCAGACTTCAAAGGAAAACTTAATGATATTTTAAAAACCTTTTGGTCATTTTTGGGTGTAGATGTTGCGACTCTACCCCACAGTGGGTGCCAAAAATTGTTGGCTAGAAAATTTTTCTTGTGGACAAATTTGTGGATTTCAGGGCAATGTTATGGAAATCTAAGTACCTCTACATTTGAATGGTGCAGCTCCCATTGTTTAGCATGTAAAACCTAAGTGGATTTATGGTGGTTTTTTCAACTAGAGATCCACATGAAAACTCCACTGTCCATATGGAAATAATAGAAACTCCTTGTTATAGCAGAAATCGATCTGAGAAAGGGGAGGGAGTGAGAATGAAGGAGGGGAAAATCAATGTTGTGGGTAGAGTGTCAGATTCCCACACACATCAACTGGAAGTTTTATTACATGCATTCATTAACAAAAAGAAAGACAAATATACAACTTCTGAGCAAAAGATAGAATAAACCACGCTGGTCACAAAGCACCAATCGATTTTTCCATCGAGGGGAGATAAAATTCCTTCCTTTTTTATTGATCTCAGAGTTGAAAATTTTACAATGAGTGGGAATAGAATAAAAATGCATAGGAGGAGAATAGAAGAAGACTAACAGTCACTTTTTGTCCTCTGTTCACAAAAACGTGCTTCTAGTTTTCAAATTTGATTGCCAACCCCATGAATGACATTGAAGGGTCATTATATTCACCAAATTCAAACAATTACAAACCTACAAATTATCCATGCCTCTTCAAGTTCCATCCTTGCAAATAAAAATTCCCATGTCAAAAACTAGATCCTGCGAGGAAACATTACACCCAATTTTCTATTTTGAATATAAGACATTTGATTTGCTCCATACATTTGGATCTTGGGCCATTGCAAAAAAATTTGATCATTTCCCCTCTTCTAGATTCCTCTGCAGCCAAGAAAACGATTTGATGAGCCTAAAATGAGATTCTTTGTGCAAAAATGCATTTCATATTTCAATTTTCTAGTTTGCATATGAACCCTTTGATCCTTTTCCCTAATTTCTTTGAAATCGGCCCATCCACGTGGCAGGAGGACATTGGAGTAGAGTCAGGGGACAATGTTTTGTGTTTTTTGCATTCTAGAGACGTTTTCTCAATTTTCTCTTAAAAATCAATCAAAATTTAAAATTGAAGTTTCCATTGATACCTAAAACGTGAAAAATTGAGCCCTGGTTCGAAAGATATGGCACTCTAAAGATCTAGGGAAAAAATGGAAAAATACAGAGTCAAAATTAGGGTTGGCGGGGTCAAACTTTAAATTTTTCCCTTTTGGAAAAATTTCCCAAAAATCTCTATGGGCCCACAACTCTGATCTGGAAAGGACACATGGTGTGTTTTGACTAGATACGGGGTCGCCGTGTAATTCTGAACATTTTGACCATTTTTGGAAAATGACTCAAAAACTTAATGTCTTCTGCGGGCGCTATCCTAGTTTGGAAAGGACACGTGGCATGATCTAATTGACTGCGAGGTCATGGCTCACCTTTGAACATTGTGACCATTTTTTATAAAAAGGCTTAAAGTCTAACTTTCCTTTGCTGGCCCATTGCTCTGAGGACACGTGGTACATTTTGATTAAACGCGGGGACTTAAACCATGTATTTTCCTTTCACCTTTGCGAGCTTGCGGGCCAAAATTTGCCTTTGATCCTTTTAACCCCAAAAGGCCTAAGTGGAAAATTTATCTCCCTTTCTCTACTAACCCTCCAATTTCCTTGGAAAATATTCCAACTCTGCTCCACCATCCCGAGTCTTCCTGGCACAAAACTCTCCCAAGCTCCACAAGCCTGCCTAGGGAAAATTTCCCCTCCAAACTCCACCAAGCCATAACTCAAAAAATAAAAGGAGTTAGGAGGACTTCCTTACCTTTCTAGAAAGGGGAAATAATTCTCTATTTGATGGAGGTGTTTATAAGAATCTTTTATCCCTTGGGAAGTGCTAGATTTCAAAATACTCACACTGTACCATTTTCAAAGGGTGACAACTCAAAAATTTCTAAGTCGAGACTTAGGAAAAAGAAGGAAAATTTTGAGGGGACAACAGGGTAAAATGACTACAAGTGGGATAATTTGTATAAAGATTGTAAAGCATATTACAAGGCTTGTGATCACTGTCAATGCCTTCAAAAACCAGTTCAACAAGATGAAATGCCTCTCATACCTAATACTAGTGCAAAAATGTTTGAGAAATGAGATATTGATATTGTGGGTCCTATTTCACCATCTGCGCATAGGATTGGATCACACTATATCATCACTTGCATAGATTATCTGACAAAGTGGGTAGAAACAACCCCTATAAAGGATTGTACAACAACTAGGTTTCTATGGGAAAATACTCTTACAATGTATGGATGTCCATTAATTTTAACGAGTGATAGGGGTACACATTTCTTGAATGAAACAATCAAGATACTATTGGATGAATTCATGATTGCACATCATAAGATGACACCCTATCATTCCTAGGCCAATGGAACTATTGAGGCTTTCAACAAAATTTTGAGCCAAACATTGACGAAAATTTGTGATGTTGGAAGAAAGGATTGGGATGATAAAGTATTTACAGTGCTTTAGGCATATCACACAAAATATAAAAGGTTGAAAAAAGCCACACCATTTCAGTTAGTGTTTGGTGTGGAAGTAGTTCTTCCTATGGAATTCATGTTACCATATTTGTGTATTGCATGCGCTAGAGGTCTAGCTAATGAACAAGCATTATAAGAATGGATTGAAAAGTTACTTAAACTGGATGAGCTACGAGAAATAACACGTTAGAGTAAAAAAAAAGAAAATTCCAGGTAGAAATCATGACATGACAGGCACATCAGGGATAAAAAGCTTGAGATATGACATCTGGTGCTTCTCTATGATTCTAAGTTTTCGCACCATCTAGGAAAACTCAAAGTACATTGGTTGGGGTCGTATGTTGTCACTCACATACTTGAAATAGGCTCTTTTCAATTAGAGATGCTTGATGGAATATGGTTACCCGGGGTACTTCAACGGGAGTAGGCTGAAGCCCTACTATAAATAAGTCTTCTTAGTGTTTGTAATAAGTAAATTTTGCAATTTAGATTAGGTTTTCAATTATATATTTTCCTTAATGTATTTCCTTATTTGTCACTATGTTTTGTCAATTTAGTTGGTGTTTTGTGTAATAAGCATGTTTTCACACCAGAAGCTAATTACCATTTGAAGAATTTATATGCGCAGAGGAATAAACATACCCTTAGTGTGGGGTAGTTATTGATATCCAAGTATAAGACTATTGAGAATAAGTACACATGAAATGAACAAAATGCTATGGGTACTATTCAAAGTTGGAGAATTGTTAGAAAAGATATTTCTTCTAGACAAGATGACCATGGATGGAGATAAATGATGGAATATTATAACACGAGGTAAGTGGAGGACATGAAGACTACCAATGGAAGGTGCGGTGACAAGGTACTTGAGCGCATGGAAGTGAGTTGAAGAGAATTCTGTAGCCAGAAGGTAGGAGGGAATGCTAGAAGGTTATGACTGGGGCGCAAAGATGTATTGCATGGAAAATGGAAAAAAGGACCAATTAATGAGGATTATTGGTAGGTGAAGGAGTAATAAATACACTAAATTTTTGAAAATCTATAAAAAAGGGAATGTGAGTTCATTCTTACCATTGTAATTGTGATAATTTGAAAAATCCAAGTGTGACCAAGTTGTGAGAAGAGTATTCAGGTGCAAATATCTTGAATCAAGACATGAAGAGTAGATTTTTGTGCAAAGAAAGCTTGCATCCCCAGTTGTGAAGGGTTTTAACAAAGCAAGGCATTGTAAAAGAGCTAGGGCATGTAATTTCAACTAGGGAATGCTGAATAGAGCTAGGGTTTTGGTTTGCACATTGTAGGAGATAGAAGGTGAGTATTTGAAATTAGAAGATTGTAGCTTATAGATGGCACCAAAGAAAGCACCTACCACAAGAGCTAAGGGGAAGAAGAAAGTGGAAGTAGAGATTGAAATGATTCCTAAGAGTAATTTCTCAAAAATGTAGTATCTGTAGGGTGTGATTATGGGTCAGGAATGGGATTCCCAACATTAGAAAGCTCAAGATAAGTGATTATAACCATTGTACACCTAAAAATAAGGAGTTGGATGTGTTATTAAACACAAAGACAAATGAGTGCACAAAATAAGACATATTGGTGTATTATGATGCTAGGGAGAAGTTGTTGAAGTAGATTGGAATTTACCATTCGTATGATCTCCCCTACTTCAATAAATATGAACCCTTATACTATTTTTTGATGAACAGGGTACATGAGTATTTATTCTACTTTGTGGAACACATGGTAAGGATTATAGCCATGTTGATCTCAACATTAATAGGGTTGAAAGGCACAGGGGTAGATCTAGACAATGATTTAATTGATAAGGCCACAATCCTAGAGATAAGGAAGGAGTTGGGATATACCAAGGTCTGTGCCAGATGGACATTGATAAAATAAATAAGTACCCAATCATATAATCCATTGCACACTTAGTAACAAAGTTAAATGACCAATAAATATGGTCACAAGTAAATACAATATGGCTACACATTGTGAAGAAGATGCCATAGGGAGTGACTTACAACATCTCCAGTTACATCGTAGAAACTATCATTGAAGAAGCATGCATCAGAGAGAGAGTTAGTTTCAGGGTTATTCTATTGTCTCTATTTTTATGGAAATTGGGGTGCCCAATGGGCCAAAGGAGAAAATATGCGAATACCCTATGGAGAACAAGTCACTTGCAGAAATATTTGTAAGGTACTTGTGTGAAGGATTAATGAGTAGACCATTCAAGAAGAGGGCGGAGAAGTGGTATCATAGTATTTGTGTAGAATTCGAAGAAGAATGGCACATACCCAAGGAGTTACCTTCAGTATTAGGGAAGGCAGTGCAGTTCACGGTATACCATCAATTTTGTATCAAGCGGATCACAATGAAAGATGGGACTTGGAGCCCATGGTGAAAATTACCATATATCCACAAAACATGATATTTAGAGGCATCAGTTAACCATTTTTTGGATGCACGCTACCTAAGATTCATCATAGATAAGGTAGATTGTGGCTACCACACTCTGAGAAAAATATATGTATATCTAGGATAGACTACCTACATTGAGAGGTTTATCTCATATTTAATAAGCATGAAGCTGGTAATCGTGGCCATTACAAATGTTAGAGTAGAACTTGTGTATATTTAACTTAAGCCTAACATAGAGAACAATAAGTATGTGGAGAATGAGTTCACACTCCTAGGGCTGCCGAAAGGTAAGTATACAATGGAAAATGTTACAGCACCTAAGCCCATAGAGACAATAGAAGTAGCCGATGAAAAAGATGAGCATGAAGATAGTGGTGGTTTGGAGTAGAGAGGAAGGAGGAAACCTACATATAGGGTAGAAGCTGAGTGCACGACTACTCCATCCCAACCACAAGAGGAAGTTGATGAGGAATTGGATGCATTCCAAGGAGAGAACCATGACCCAAGGTGTTACTCCACAATTAGTTTGGAGGTCACCACAACTCTCACCTTAGAAGGAGATAGCTGGAAGAAAAAGGAGTAAGTTGAGACTAGGCGAGGAGGTGGAGGAGTCTACAGAAAGCACACCCAAATCCCCTACACCACTAGAGGACGTGGAAGATCCATGCGAGGAATAAATGAAGGATGGAGAAGGAGAAAAGGAGGAAGATGAGACAATGCAAGAGAAATGCTCAGGGCATAGTAGAACAAGCTCTAAATCTTGACGCTCAAATTCCTAAGGGGACAAGATCAAAAAGAACAAGTGGAGAATATGTTGCACCAATCATAGGTTACATTGAGGACACGTGAAATTTTTTTTGTGCCAATTTTCAAATAATAGTGACTCTAAAGGAGTTGTATGGGTGGGAAATGATGGATGAAGATATGCCAACCATGCACACAAGACAATAGTTGTCATGGTCTATGAACACGCACATGGATGAACTATAATTTGATGTATGTGAAGAGTCATGTGTATCAAGAAGGTTGAAGAAGACACCTCAAGCTAGACACATAACATTAAAGCCTACTATTATGTCAAATGAAAAAGTGAGTAATACTTTGGTAAAAGTATCGACAGAGGTGGCACAAAGAAATGTGGATAAGGCTACAACAATTAGGGTGCCAAGAGAAGAACTTAAAACTAAGGATGTAGAAATAGCATGCCTAAAGAAGAAAAATGAATTGGATCAAAAGAATAATAGTGCATTTATAAGCATGGCAGAGGAAATTGGATACCTTTTCCTAAAGGTGAGACCACACTTAGAATCCAAGGTACCGGAAAAGTTTCCTTCAGTGATGTATTATGTATGTACCTTGGTGGACTTAGTGCTTGAAGATGGACCTTTGCACATGCCAGCACCGAAGGATCCAACACAGGAAGTAGAGAGAGAAAAGGCCTTAGTGATAAGGAAGATTGCATCATATGAGACATTGATCCAAATCTTGCAGGAGGAACTGAAGAAAGAAAATCAAGTGTTGAATATTTTTACAGCCCTAGAATCCGTTATAAGAACCAAAACCATTATGGAAGACAACTAAGTCCTAAAATCCATGAAGGATGAGACCTTAGGCCACATAGAATTATTAGCGCTTGTCAAGAAGAAGCACGAGGCTGTTATAGTAGCACAAGAACCACACGAGGAAAGGATAGATGAGCTTGGGGAAATCATCGCACAAAATATGGACTTATTAGAAGGAAGAATGACTACAATGTCCAACATTTTTTTGGTCTTGAATAATGAGAAAGGAGAAATTGCACAAGATGAGCTAGTTAATTGTAGTAGATATCCTAGAAAAGGTAGAGGCCACACTCAATGATTGGTAGGATTTAAAAGTGGAAATAAAATAAGAATATCCAGAATTGATTCTTCCAGTTGAAGAAGAAGATGTTGCAGGGTAAATTCATTCTTTTATTCATAAAAATCATTTCTATTCTTCTTTTCATATTCTTCAATTCATTTGGAGATAACCATTTCTGGGGTGGAAATGCAATTAGTGTGGGGTAACGTTGGTAAGTCAAAATATGAACTTAGCAAAAAACATACAGAATTTTCACGCAAAAGAACATAGTGCGTTAACTAGAAGAAGTCTATTGTTAGCACACTTACATGTGTGGCTATTGTTGTAATAGTGTGTGGATAATAATAACATGCAACCTATTTTTGGGATTAGATAAGTGGTGAAGGGAAATTCCCCACCCTTATAAATATGTAATGGTTTATGTAGTATGAGATATACAAAGATAAATATAAGTATGAGATGTGTATAGACTGAATCATTGTGATATTATACTATCATATCTACTACGCGCATGAGCATATGATGCTAGTATTGTAAGAATCTTTTGTGTATTACTACATTTAATATAATGGAGGTTATTAGTTGAACCAAGGTGTTAATCATGGTTATAGTTTATTACTACATAAATGATTTTGATATGTTTATCGTGTGATTTTTGATTCTTTAAGATCTAGATATGAATATGCTCTATTATATTAATGAGGGATATGAATGCAATAAGTCTTCATCATGGTAACATCCTGTAGTAGAAACCCTAAAGAGGGGCCTGGTACCTTTGTGTGCTTTGGGTGAGCACTCAGTCTAGGCTAAGTGATGTGCTAGCATGCCTAGAATTTTACTGGAAAATTCTAAGCTGCATCACCAGCACTCCATTCTAATCCACAGTATTTTCTTCTCCGCATTCTATTGACTCCGACCCCACTTATCTTCACCTATGTTGGCTATTTCGGGCCTGAATGCCCCTCATAACCCAATCCTCCTAGAACCTCTAGGATCCCAACCCCTGAAATCCCTCCAATGAATGCTACACAATATAATGCAGCTCCTTTAGTAGTCAATGTCCTACGGGGAATAATCTTCCCCACACAACACTCTAACCCTCACTCTAATGAAATGTGGGCTCCAAATCCTATCGTTGAAATCATCCCCTCATGATGTTGTACCACCTAGGTAGTCAACCTCTAATTTATCTGCACTACACTACATATTCTTCCCTCCAATTCATTGTGTACAACTTGATAATGTTGGGAACTAATGATCTTGTGACCCTTGTTCCATCAGTTCCTCCAAAGTTGACAATACCCACACAAAACTAGTTTTTCAGCCATTTCTTCTCCTTATCTCAATTTAAAAAAAAAATTCACTAATAATAATGGGTGCAATTTAAACTACCTGCAAGTTGATTTCCACCAAACACTACCTCCCTAAAATGGATTATGCTAGAGAAAAAATAACTCAAAAACTATATGGAAAGAGGAAGATCATACATGATCCAATTGAAATATGTAGAGTGTGCACAAGAACTTCTTTTTCTGACATAAAACTTATTCCTATCCCGATCTTACCAAAGGAAAAGCAAGCTCAAAAAAATCCTGCCATTGGAATGGAGAAGTAACTTACCTTCCTCATAATTTGAGACCATATATTTGATTTGCCTTTAGAAATGGTCTGTAATAAGAGTGAAAAGATAATCTAGGACTAATTATCCATGTATATCATCAAGGTATCAACAAAAAATAAATAATATACCTCATTAGGTTTCTCTTCATTTGTTTGGAGGTGTTGAAGTTGGTCCTTGGTATGTTAAAGCTCCTCCTCATGCCCTAAAGCAAGCATGACTAGTTGCAACTCAATATTTGGATCCAAAATAGATAATTATTTAATTGGACACACAACCTTTGAAACCAATGGGTTGATTATTTTAATTTTCTCACTCCTTTGAAGTTCAAATCCATGAATGGATTTATCTTGAAAACTTTCCTAAAGAAGATGGTTTCTTTCAAGCTAACTTGAATGTTGCTCTACCTATACAAAAAAAAAATCCTCTACCAAAACTTCCCTCTCCCCAACATGAAACTCCTCATGAATTATTGCAGTATCTAATGTATTTCTTGGTGCATCACTTCAATTGATCAAGATTTCTATATCACGTGGGAGTTTCTCATCCTTTTCTTAAAGACCAATCTGATCTGCATGTCTGATTTCCTCATCTAGCATGAAGTTTAAGGGGTCAAACTCTTCAATTTTCTGTTCTTAAGAACTGTTATGGGAATTAGGGTCTTTTTAGATGTCCTCATCCACAATTGATTCATCAAAATAATCAGACTCAACAAAAGATGAATAAAATGATAGATTTGAGTTTTCATTACCAAAAGAAATCAAGAAGCTCTCTATGATCTCTTCTTCCTGTAGGACCTTTGAAATTGTTTTTTTTCTCCTCTATGTGCTTGTCTTCTCAAGATGATTTTCCATCTTCCTCTGACTGTGATCTTTTTGAAGATAAAACAACAAACTTTGAGGCTATAATGTCATTATGCAAGCTGTATTATGAGTAAAAAAATGTTGATCATCTTCCTCTCATGCTTATTTTTTTGTAATCATAGTCTCCACCTTGTACTCTTAAACTCTCAAACCTCAGTGGAAGGATTCACTAGTAAGGTTATTTGATCAATGTTTAACCTTATAACCCTCTCTTTTAATGTTCTTGTAAGTTCTTCCTTGCTAGGCTCTTCAATTTTTCTCCCTCCTTAATTGATTTCTTGATTATGTTCTTCCCAAAATGGGTTTAGGACTGCATTAGGGGGAATTGGATGGGTCTCAATATGTTTTTATATTGTTTTTGGTAGAGAGGAAGGTACAATATTTTATTATGGAGGGGATTGATATTTAGAAGGAAAAGGGTTAGAGAATTTAAGATGAGGTGGAAGGGAAGATGGAGAAAGGGAATCATTAATGAGAGTAGGAATACAAAATCTCGGAACATGGGGAATAGGGTGAGATGACATGGGTTGGGAAATATGAATGGGAGGGCTATACGATGGTGTAGAGTTCCCCCATTGATAGGGTTTCCCAACACTGGATTGGTAAACCTCCATTTCTTCAACCCAGTCTTCAACTTTAGGCATTATCTCAACCAAGAACTATAACTTTTGTTGAGGTTTGAACTAGTTTGGTGCAAAGAATTTCCATGGGTAAGGCTTCCTAAAACCAATCATAACTACCTTCATTGTACATGTGATTCTATTTTGCGCCATTCTCATCTCCATATCCTCAATCTACTTATAGAAATCAACATTTTTCATAGAGTTGCCATAATCACCTACATAACCTTGTTCTTCATAAACAACATTTTTAGGATAGTAACCATACAGGATAGTGGAGGGTGGTTTATATGCATGTTCTTGATGATGGGGATCAAAAAACTTATTTTGAGGAGGATTCTCAAAACAAGGAGATGGAGGGGACTAGTTTTGTTGTTGCAAATAAGAATCCTAGGAAGGAAATGAAGTCATGATTACACAAATTCATTGGAATAAAATGGAAAGAATGGAAAAAAATATGAATGGAAATGATGGAAAGAAATAAAAGAGAAGGTCTGTAACTCAAAAAATGGGTTACCTAAATCAATGGAGTTTCCATATATTATTGGAATTTCCTCCAAAGGCTAAGATCTCATCAATAGCATATCAAACTTAATGAAATGAAATATAAACCAAAGTATACACCTGTCAAATCTATAGCTTTGAATGTGTTTCTCACTAGGCATGCCAAAACTGTTAGATCTCAAAATTGCACCCTGGATATGATAATTGAGGATCTTGAATTATGAGGAAACATGGGATTATCTCTCAATTGTGGGACCTAAAAATTTGATAAAGACCTCCAGAGAAGGCCAGATTTGTCTACCTATTTCTACTACTACAAATAATCCTAATGTAGAAATCAAATCCTAAAGTAAACATACAAAGGGACTAGGGATAGAAGGATATGCAGAAAGGGAAAACCTAGGCTAAAAAGGGAAGTGATAGCACTAGAAAAAAGGGTGGAGACACTCTTAAGTGAGTGGAAATGGGAGAAATTGATGAAGGATAGATCATACTTGAGTGCCATAGTCCAAATAAAATTCAAAACACTCATGCCCTAGAGCACAACACGCTTTAAAACCTACAAAGGAGAATAAGAAATGAAAAAAACAGTTGTAGATGTAGTAGAAGGCAAGAAAAATTGCAATAAAATAGAGAAATGGTAGAAGAGAGCCACAAAACATATATTTTATTACTTCATGAATGACAAATCCATTAAAAGAGAAGAGAAGAGGAAACGATCACCATGCAAGATGTCTAACCACAAGGCCTAAAATCACAAGTGTTCTAGAACCATTTGGACAGAGTTCTAGTACAATGAATATCCCCCTTCTCAAAACTAAGAAGTTATAATATATATAAGTGATGGAGAAGAGAGAAAGAAGAGAATATAAAAAATATTCCCTAATCTATCAACATTGTCCTATAAAATATCTCTGAGTACTCTCCAAATCCATTCTCCAATGTTGTGCACCTCATGGAAGGAGAAAAGATCATACATCATTAAATTTTTGCAACTCGGTAACATGGAATTTATTTTTTAGAGATAGACTATATACTGCCATTTTCTTCTCATCTATCTCCATAAAAATCAATATTTGAGGATTCCATGTTGTAGAGATAGAAAAAACAAATTTAGTGATATAAAGTTTTTTAAAAATGAATATTTCAGTCAAAAGATGTGGATCTATAGATCTGGGGTGCCAATTTTCTTATTTGAAGGAAACTCGGGCTTTAGGAGAAAATCATGTTACAATCATTAAAATATTTCCATTTTTAAATTTAACACTTTACCTTTTATCATTTTAATATTGTTCTCCCCTTTGAAGTAAATATGTTTGGTGATTAAGGAACTAGGGATAATCATACCTTATGGGTTCGTGGGGCCCAAAATTCCTACAATCTTTACAATTTATACATTTAATAGCCTTGTTTCTTTGAATTTCATCTTTTAATACCTTGTGGGGAACTTGTACTCATGGTGAACAAGTTTTTTGTACTCCTTTTTGCATCGCAGAATTTCCTTCGCTACATTCTATCGACTCCTACCACACTTTATCTTTGGCTATGTTAGTTATTTTGGGCCCGAGTGCCCCTTGCAGCCCATTCCTCCTTGGCCCTTCGGGGCTGTAACCCCCAAACTCCCCACAATGATCTCCACCTGATATAATGAGGCTCCATCACCAGTCAACATCTTATGGGGAATACTTTTCTATAGGGAACATTGTTCCCAACAACCATTATGCCTCCGAATAACACTCCAACAATTTCTCCAATGCAATGTGGGCTCTAAAACCCATTAGATAAGTCATCCCCTCAGAACCCTATACCACTCAAGTCATCGATTTCTGACATCTTCACACTACACTACATCCACTTCCCTCTAATGCATTATGGACTAGTCAGCAATGTGATGAACATGTGACACTGTGACATTTTTTCCCTTAGTTCCTCCAAGGTCTACAATACCCGCACAACATTTTTTTTACCATTTTTTCCTTATCTCAATTTTAACCAAAATTTCACTAACTCCTTAGAATTTTTGGGATAGGGGAGTTAGAGAAAATGGAGTGAATTGCCAAAAATCTAATATTTTCCAATTTTAATGACTTTTCACTATAATTTGTAAAAACATTGATCCTTTTTAAGCCAACCAAGAGGGAAATGCATCTAAATTATCCCAAATTTCCCAAAATCAATTGCAAATGTTCGAGAAACATGGAATTTACCTATTTCCCCCTAAATTCCACCTTGAAGCTTGCTCAACTACCCAAGTCCATTTTGTCAAGTTGCTTTTTTTTTTAAGGGTGTAAAAATTAATATAGACCAATAAATGACTCTTTATCTACCCCCACGTGATATTTCATTTTTCCTCACAAAATGTGAATTTTGACATTATTAGGAAAAAAACATTAAGTTCCCTTTATTAATTAAGGCCAAATTGTTACATTTTTAGAATATAGTCACATTAATGAATATGACAAACATCATGATTTCTGATGTAGGATATCCTCCATGATGTTTGGAGAACATAAATAAGGTTAAATAAGCCTTTAAAGTTATGCATTTTTATTCTTGGTGTTTGAATGTGTTTCCCTCCAAATTATTATAGTTTAACCATTCAAACTTTGATGTAGTAACTCTCTATGAGTGTAAAAGTAGGAAATATGTGTTTTAGATGTGAAATTCAAGTTTCTTGTGAATTACAATATGTTCGCAAGAGGTTGCATAATTAAAGGAAGCCAACATGATCTTGTTTAGACTATTTCTAAGTGGGGAAAACTTACTCCTTGAATCTAGCATGTATGGTTGAGACAAAATCTAAACTAATTAAGTTCTAGTCCTAGATAAGATCCACTATAGTTAAGAAAGACTAATTCAAGATATGTAAGAGGAAGGAGGTTCAATTATCAAAGAGAGGTACCGAGAAGTAAGTTTGGAATGGAGAATCTAATATGTAGAGTTCAAGGGAAAGAATGGTAGGAAAATAAGGTTGTAAGACTAATTTTTTCTCACAAATCATATTGCATTGATCCTCTCAAGTATCATAGACCTTGAATTATTCTTAATTACATGAATTTGGATGAATTTTAATACCATGAAGCTTAATATATGAGCTATTAGTTTGTATTTATGCTCTTACATGTGGGTAAGGGACTGTGCATAAGGTTATGGATTGGACAGGGAGCTTTAATCCCTTAATATGGTGGAATCACACTAAAAACCCTAATTACAATCTCAAAAATGTATGGAAATTAATCAGGATTAGATTGATATTTATTGAGGTTCTTGAAATTGTGTTTTGAGTGAGTTACAAATCTTTTTACAGTCTCAGCCTTGGACTATCACAATGAATAAATCTTAATTGAACTCATAAAATTATCTCAAAATTCGAGAAAAAATCTTCCCCAATCAGGTGTATAGGTCTACAAAATTTGACAAATATACTGCACGTGTGGAAGAAGATATCTTAGACATAAATTTGCAGGATTGTAGAGGACTTCACAGTGAATAGGGGATAGTTGTAGCTATTATAATTTTTTTCAATTCCTCATATGTCAAGGATTGATAATTATATATATGATGTTTTAGAGTAATTACAAGATATTCATGGTGTTATTTATGCCACAAAAATTCTTTCCTAGCTAATTTATACACCACAGTCAAAAATTAGTATCCATGAGAGAATTGTCTAGCCTTTGTTCCTCAAATTGATGTTGAGGATTATTACAAATGGTTTTTAGTCTCTACATGGGGTTGAATTTTTGATAGAGTCTAATAGTCACAATCATTATGAAGACAAGAATCTAAAGATCTAGGCCTAAACTTAAGAGACCAAAGAGAATAGCTAACACAAGAGATACATGGTTCATAAAGATCTATAAAATAACACATTGAGATGGTGTTTATAGAGTTATAACATGATAATTTCATCATATACATGTATACAAGAAGCTAACCATCACTTACTCTAACTTGATTTTATTTACCCATGATATGGAAGAGCTCCAAGGTTAAGACAATTGTGTGAGATCAGCTCAACCTAAGGGTATGTTTTTAGATTGAAAAATCCATGTTTGATCATATTAACCTAAGGGTGATGATGTAATTTTTTGAGCCTAGTACACAACTAAAGAATTATAATTACAGCAAGGATTAGTCAAGATAATAGAGTGAAAAACCTATATCCAGACAATATAAAAATATAATTAACCTAAATATGAATTAGAATGGGGATCTTGCATCATGATTTATGGGGACCATAATCCTATGAAGGTGAGAGTACAAAGACTTAAATTTGAGGTATGTTGACTACAAAAAAATTACTAAATTAGAGATCAGGGTATCTACAATATTTAAGGTTATCATTATATACAAATCCTATATTATGCAAGTATATTATGGAGATTTGAACTCAAGCCTATGCTAATGATCTTAGGTGACTAAAGAAGCTATTAAACTATCAAGAAGAAAATATATGAGTTTATATCATCAAACTACAGTTATTATGAATTATAGAATATACCTCTGTCTTTAAGCACTAACAAAGGATACATGCTTGAGATAAGTGACTTAATTACAAGTATATGATTCAGAGATCCTATGATCTAGTGGGAGTTTAATCTTCGAATCCTTCATATTATACCATAATCCTCATATGGATAAAGAAATTTGGTATTCACTAACTTGGTTGTGGACCTAAACCTACTATTAGAAGTCTTGGTGAGATGATAAGAATGAAATTTGGTATACACAAATACTTATAGCTTTTAAAACTTATATTACAAGAAAGTAAATGTTTTAAATATGGTATTTTCCAACATGATAAATTGGATGCTCAAGAAGAAAGGAATATGGGCCTGAGAGTGAGTCATAGCATAATTTCATCCTAAGAGGAGATGAGCTAAGATGGTACACCACTTGTGGTATCAGATCTTGCTAATAACCATGTGTTCTTTTTATTTTTGCTAAATTGCATATGTGGTGTATGATTGAAAAGAGGTTTGATAGAATATTATTGCTAATAAAGTGATGAGTGCTACTATACAGAAATTGTAGGTTTATGAAGAAATATGGAGATATAAATAATGCAAATATGGTATGTTGTGGAGAATGTTTTCATGTGTGGAAGTTTTGAATACTGTACACTAAGAGTATTATACACTTTCCACAGTTATCTTGCCACGGTTCAGGAATGGGAAAAGTGTGCCTGATATATCAAGAAACATGCTCTTCTCATATGGGTATAATTTTTGACCCATAGGTTTATGGGGTGGTTTGTGCTCATGGTTTTGGTACCCACAATATGTGGTTTTGTGCATATGGTAGGGTTGATGTAACATTGCATGTGTCTGAGTTCAAGTGTGAATCATGTAGAGTTTGTTGAGCATATCTCCAAACACATATGGGTATTGTATTGAGAGAGAGGTGGATTATAATAACATCTGAGAAAGTGATTCTTGGTAGATGTATCCAAAATTAGGTGAACTATGTTAAATATTTTCTCTTTGTGTTGTGTTCTTTTTATTCTACACTTTTATTTCAAATCTATAATATTTTCTGCATATTAGTTTCTACTGTTACAATTCTGTGAGGGATTTTTCTGGATATTTTATCCCTTATTATCTAACATAATAATGATGAGAGAAATATCTATAGAAAAAGAGAGAAGGAGAAATAAAAGAGAGGAAAAGTATCAAAGAGAAGTGGAAGAAGTCAGGAAAATAAGAGAGAGAATTAAATAAATATATTCTATGATCAAAACTATGATGAAGCTACCAGTCCAACAAGTTGGGTGGAGGATCAGAAAAAGAGTGAAGTGGCCATTAAAGCTACTTATGAAGAGAAGAGGGAAATTGATGATTTTCATATAGAGAAAGATGAAGAGTAAATCACCTAGTGAAGATGAAGAGGTTATAAAGAAATTTCTCATTGTGGAGAACAATGAAAAAAAGAAAGTGAAAAGAGAAGGTGAAGTGCCAAGAGGAACACTTGAGAAAATAAGAATGTCCATGAGACATTCATGGGGACCTTTTTGTATCTTGTTTTTATATCTAATTTTTTATTTTAAGGGATAATTGCAAGTATAGGTAGCCTTGTGGACAAGGTCAAGAGAAATACCTTGAAAATTGAGAAAATTGGTGCAAAAGAAGACACCAAGCACACAAGTGAATGTGTAAGAATAAAGGAGGAGATTGTTGTTGTCTACTAAGAGGATAAGGTGCATTTCATTTCTTTAAGACATTGAACTAGTAAATGATGAAGATGAGTTCTATGAAGCAATAGAACATTTAGAGGAAGTAAATGAATAGATAAATATGTAAGGGAAAGATGGTGTAAACAAGCAAGAAGAAAATAAAATGAGAGAATACATGGAGAAAATTGATGAAAAGGTAAAGATGAGTACAAGTATGGATCTCTCTAAACATCTAGTTGTTGATATACATGAAAATAAGATGATGAGAACATCAAATAAAAAAATAAATCATGGATACCCAATGCCTAAATGGAGAGTGAATCACACATCAATGTCACAAGTGATTGAAAAGACAAGTTTGAATGATAATTCAGATTTTTCTCACATTTTTGATAATCATGCAAATGGAAAAGGTGATAAAAGGAAAAATAAGGTTTATCTTTCAATATTGGCACAAAAACATCGGTATATAGTACCTAAATGGCTCAATACGTCAGATGATAAGATAAAGATACATGTTTGGGTGCCTAAAAACATGAGAAATGGTGATGAATCATCTCAAGAAAATCTAGATGTAGATGATGGTGTTTATACCTATAAGCTTATGGATAAAAGTTGAATCAGGTTCAAGCATGCAAGAGCATGAAGCTGAAATGACGAACAATGAAGATACATTCCATGAAGACAAAGATTATAGGATGTATACCAAGGAGGTGAAAGGTAAATGAATTATTTTTGATGACTTGTATTATAATGATCATGACAGTAATTCTGATTTATCATCTCAATTTAGTTTAAGTGAAGATGAAATGTCAAAGAGCATGCCTATGATGACTAACATGTAGTAGGTTCGAACATCTAGAATGGTTGATAGAGATCATAATCACGGTCAAGAAATGATGGAAAGTGGAAGCATGTTGAATGAAGGTTATGAAAGCTTCTTAAAACAAGAGATAATGGATGAGTATGATAGGGAGAAACATGTTATGGAGGATGAAAAAAATGGCCTAACACCCAAATTTTATGAAATCAATGATGAGATAGATGATGGAGTCTTGAATGAAGGGTTGAAAATGATAGAAGAATTTTTGAATCCTTCTAAGGAGCTATTTTTGAGCTCAGACCAGACTAAGATTTTTAGTTCTCAGTATGAGAAACAGGTAAAGCAAGGTAGATAAAGAATGAAAATGAACAACTTGAACATGGTCAATGAAAAAACAAAAAGAAATGAAGAAGAAAATCACTGTAAAGGAACTCAAGATGCTTCATGGCCTCAAAATTTCACTTCTAATATTTCTTTTAATGTTTTAAATACATGTTTGGAAAAGACATTGAGATGAATCAAGTGTATGATTCAATGAAAAATCTCATAATTCAAGAAGGACAAGAAGATTTTGAAGACATACCAGGTGATAAAGAAGAAGCATGGAGTTTTTAAAATGAGAATTTTTTTAGGAAAAACATATATAATAAGAGAGAAATAAGAAAGAAAATGAAGGAAAAAAACAAGGAGACTCAAGCACTAGCACTGAAAACAAGTCCTTGGGATCTAGGCATATAGCAAAGATTGAAGGATGATGAAGACATCTCATTTGAACTAGAGTTAAAATCCTTTATAGAGGGGAAACGTGATGTAGGATCATCCTCCATGATGCTTGGAGAGCATAAATAAGATTGAATAAGCCTTAAAAGGCATGAATTTTTATTCTTGGTGTTTGAATGTGTTTCCCTCCAAATTAGCATAGTTTAACCATTCAAATTGTGATGTAGTAACTATCTATGAGTGTAAAAGTAGGAAATATGTGCTTTAGATGTGAAATTCAAGTTTCTTCTGAATTATAGTACGTTGGCAAGAGGTTACAAAATTAAAGGAAGCCAACATGATTTTATTTATATTGTTTCTAAGTGGGGAAAACTGAATCCTTGAATCTAACATGTATGGTTGAGAAAAAATATCAACTAATTAAGTTCTAGTCCTAGATAATATCTACTACATTTAAGAAAGACTAATTCAAGCTATGTAAGAGGAAGGAGGTAAAATTATCAAAGAGAGGTATTGGGAAATAAGTAAATTTGGCATGCAAAAGTTGATATGTGGAGTTCAAGGGATATAATGGTAGGAAAATAAGGTTGTAAGACTGGTTTTTTCTCATGAATAATATTGCATTGATCCTCTCAAGTTCATAGACCTTGAATTATTCTTAATTGCATGAATTTGAATGAATTTTAATACTAAGAAGCTTAATCTATGAGCTATTAGTTTGTATTCATGCTTCTACATGTGGGTAAGGGACTATGCACAAGGTCATGGACTAGAAAGGGATCTTAAAACCCTCAATATGGTGGAATCACACTAAAAACCCTAACTGCAATTTTGAAAAGGTAGGGAAATTAATCAGGATTAGATTGATATTTATTGGGGTTCTTGAAATTGTGTTTTGAGTGAGTTACAAATATTTTTATAGTCTTGGATCTAGACTAGGGAAATAAGTAAATATTAATTGAACCAATAAAACTAACTCAAAATTTGAGGAAAACTCTACCCCGATCAGGGGAATAGGTCTACAAAATTTTAGACCTATACCGCATGTGTGGACGAAGATACCTTAGACAGAAATTTGTAAGATTGTAGAGGACTTCACAGTGAACATGAGACAATTGTAGTTGTAATTTTGGCAATTCCTGCTATTTTAATGATTGATAATAACATAGATGACGTGTTAGAGTAATTGCAAGATATTCATGTTGTTGTTTATGCAACACGATGTCATTACTAGCTAACTACTACACTACAATCCAAAATTAGTGTGCATGAGAGGCTTTTCTAACATTTGTTCCTCAAATTGATGTAGAGGATTCTTAAAAATTATTTTTAGTCTCTACATGGGGTTGAATTTTGGATATATTATAATAGTCACAGTCAATATGAAGATACAAATCTAAATAGATTGGCCTAAACTTAAGATACCAAGGAGAAAAACTAACACAAGAGATAGCGGGTTCATACAGATCTATAAAATAATACATTGAGATGGTGTTTATAGATTTAGAACATGGTAAGTCCATAATATATAGTTATAGAAGAATCTAACCATCACTTACTCTAAGTTGAGTGTATTCACCCATGATATGGAAGAGCTCCAAGGTCATGAAAATTGTGTGAGATCAGCTTGAAGATCATTCTTATATCCTAACAGAACCTAAGGAATGATAAGGGTATGTGTTTAGGGTTAACAATCCATGTTTGATCATATCATCCTAAGAGGGAAGCGTAAGGGTGATGATGTAGTGTCTTGAGCCTAGTACACAGCTAAAGAAGTATAATTACCATAAAGATTAGTCAAGATAATAAAGAGAGTGACAAACCTAGATCTAGGCAATACCAAAAGAAAATTGACCTAAATATGAATTATAATTGGGATCTTGCATCATGATTCATGAGGACTAGAAACCTATGAAGGTGAGACTATAAAGAATTAATATGAGGTATGTTGACTAGAGTAAAGTTACTAAAATCATAGATCAGGGTATCTACAATATTTAAGGTTTTCATTCTATACAAAGACTGTATTATGCAAGTATAGTATGAAGAGTTAAACTTAGGCTTATGATAATTCTATTAGGTGAATAAAGAAGATATTGAACTATCAAGAACAAAATATATGAGTTTATATCATCAAACTACAATTATTTCGAATTGTGGAATGTACCTCTATCTTTGAGCTCTAACAAAGAATTAATGCTTGAGATAAGTGACTTAATTACAAGTATATGATCCAAAGTTCTATGATCTAGTGGTATTTTAATCTTCAAATCCCTCATATTATACCATAATCCTCATATGGATAAAGAAAGGTGGTATTCCTTAACCTAGTTTTGGACCTAAACCTACTATTAGAAGTCTTGGTGAGATGATAAACATGTAATTTGGTATACACATAGACTTATAGATTTTAAAACTTACATTAAAAAATTTAAATGTTTTAAATATGGTATTTCCCAACATGATAATCTTAATGCTCAAGAAGAAAGGACTATGGGCCCGAGATGAGTCATAACATGATTTCATCCTAAGAGGAGTTGAGCTGAGATGGTACACCAATTTCTCGCAATGAAGAACTAGAAATGGGGTAGAGAGGAGGAAGAAGAATGAGGAAGAAGGGGAAAGAATAAATTCTCCAAATAAATGAAGATATATCCATTGTTTATGAAGACCTTGCTATTGATGATCATGTACGAACATTAAAAATCATGAAATGAGTGTTTCAAAAAAATATTTTGAGACCTCCCAATGTGATCTCAGGATGAACACAAGAAATTCTCATGATGATCCTCCTCAACACTACTCATTGAAATCACCCTATATGACTCACTTCGACTCACACAACTCCGTGAATGATGAATATGGATCCACCTGCTACACCTTGTGATGCTCTTTACTTGCTTCTAGACACAATTTGACTCAAGATGATTTTTCCAAGACCCTTGTGAATTTCTCATTTCTCTATTTGAACCATGAAATCATCCCATTATACCGTGAAGAGTCCAAAAAGTGTAAAGATGGGTGAAAATTAAACCGTTTTCAACTTTATTTTTTTAGAATGTGAGACCATGACCTGTTATTTTGGGACATTGCCTGTTTTTCTCCAATTTCACCTTTTGAACCTTCTAGCACATTTCATCCTATTCTATTGTTGAGGGATTTATATTTTTAGCACATTTATAGTTTTACCTTGTTACTTTTTGGGGATCTGCTATTGTGGGAAAATTGTCATTTTGACTTGTTTACCCTTTACACCTTTTTTGATTTTCCTAAGTGATCCAAACTTGAAATTCAAAGGACTTACTATTTTTGGAATGTAGAAGAGAATAGGATATTCTATTTGTAGTAAGAGGAAGAAATGGCCTCGGTTTTTGATGGGAATTATATTTTTGGGTTCATCTCTTCATTATGATCTCGTTCTCCAAATTTCATTGTGTTTCACTTAGTGAAATATTGGAAATAAAAAATGAAAATTCTACCTGGTGCAAGCTTTAGGCATGGAGCTACCATGAAATCCATTAATAGAGTCATGGATATATTTTACAAAGTCCTTTCCCACCACAGATTGTAGTGAAATTAAATCCAATGGGATATCTTTTTTATCTATAAGATGTGTTTAACATTCTAGTTTGATCCAGCTGCCAAACTGATGAGAAATATGAGGGAAAAAATGGAGTTTTATTTGTTATTAAAAATCTAGGGAATAATTTAATATTCTATGAGTTTCTTCTTGATGGATGCTCTGAATTGTGAGACATGAACATTTAATGGTTTCTGTTCATAAAAAATATTGGTAAAATTTAGGCATGGTAACAGATGAAAAATCAAGGTCTTGGTGTGATAAAATAAATGGAGGATGAGGAATGGACATGCAAGGAGAAATGGAGGTGATGGAAGTAGAAACAATGGAGGGGAAAATGATTTATGGAAGTTGGGGGTTTTGTCCATACGTGCGAGAAGACATGGAAACAACATTCAAAACCAAAAAAATTAAATTTATTCAAATTGAGCATGGGAAATTTTTTTCCCCAATAATCCAAAACATTTGGGATGGTTAGTGCAAAAATGTGTGTGCCTTTCCCATTGGTCTAAGTGCCACTTCATGATTTTTTGTTGATAATTTAACCAAAAATCACTTAAATCACTGAGGGGCCAAAATTGGGTCATATGGGTGACCTAGGAAGGGGCTGAGCATGGGTGGAGAAAAATTTACCAAATTTCCAAAAAAATTGGGATGTGTTTGTGTAAAAAACGTTCACCCCTTCCCATTGGTCCATGTGGCGGAATGTGAGTTGTTGAGGAGGAAGGGTGAGAGAGTTAGAGAAAGGCTCATAAACAACTTCTTTGGTCATGTGGGTGACTAGGGATTGAAATGGGAGGTGGGTGAATTTTTGTGCCCTAACCATCCTAACGTTTTGGGATGGTTGGTGTAAAAAAAAATTCCCCTCTCTGATTGGTCCACTTGGCACTCTGTGGTTGGATGAAGCTAGGGGCTAGAAAACAGTGCATAGGGGCTTAACTGGTCAATTTGGGCTCCAAGATGGTCGTATCATGGTCCAAGGGGATACGTGGGGGCTCAAATAATTTTTTTCCATAATATCCTAGAATTTTTTGACTCTTGGTGTAAAAAAATGCACTACCATCTAGGTTTGACATGTGTCCGCCTAGAAATTTGGCTAACTCCTCAATCTTACCTTATATAAATTACCTTTAAATAATCATGGGATGGGTCTCACACCTTTATTCTACCTACAAAATCCTAAAAATAGGATTTTCTTTCAGGTTTATAGGTTATGCATGCTGATATCAGGTTGTGTACATAATTTCTTGAGTATTGTGAAAAATGTGATACAACTATCCTCTAGAGATATAAAATAAATTTATGATGATATTTTTTTGTCCTCCAACTATTCATGTATCTCTCTAAATCATTTCCTAAAACTCAGAGGTTATTTTTTTACTCTAAGCTACTTCACCCTCCAAGACCTGCTTTTACTGAAACTATCCCAAAACCTCTGAAACTTCCCAGAATCTTTCAAAACTAGTTGCACAATATTATTATCTCTTTGATAAAACTCCTTAATGAATTTTAGTATTTTATTCCTCTCTAAGGGGGTAAGACAACTTTAGGAAAACAAGAAAATAACCTTTCTTAAGCTTCTCAAAGATCATATCTTGAAGGATGTTGACTCAAAAGTTCTTGAATGAAATTGATATCCCTAAATAACTTATTAACATGATGAAAAAACAAATTGGACCAATTTTAAGGATGACATAGGACTGATACAAAGGTTAGCATGATTTGGAGGATGACTCGAGTTGACATTTAAGAAAAAAAATTCACGGTAGGGTATGGTTGTTATGTTTTCAAGTATTAATTTTGTCCTTGTAAAAACTCATGACCAAAGTTGGATCTGACTTGAGGACATGTTTTCGATTGAGCACAATGAGGACATTAGACGAGTAATTCCAAAATATTAGTATATATAACATTGACCAAAACACACACATACATGTAACTGTAAAGAAACAAACCACACTGAAAAGGAGAAGACATACACAAAAAGGAAAGATAAACAAACCTAAATCACCTATAGTACAAGGTGGGGTGACTACCCACTTTCACTATTTATATAACTTCAAATGTTTCCTACTGTGATAAAATTGAAATGTGTATTATCTAGATGCGAGAGATAGAAATAATTTTCACCACAAGCCTCTCTGATTAGAAATGGACCAAGCCCCAAAGAATAAAAATTCACATGGATTCCTTTTGGTTCTCACATTTTGTCCCATAACAAGATGAGGTATCCAATTTGAAAGTCCCTTGCCTTGGCTTTCTTGTCAAACAAAATTTTCACCTTAAGTTAGTGTTTTATGATATGGTCCACCACTTTGATTCTATTATCTTCAAGCGTCTAAAGGAACGACATTCTCTTATCAAGAACATTGTGGTACTGACTGTACTCCATAGCCTTGGAAAATTTTAGTGCATGCAACTCAATGGTGAATGGGATTTTTGCATTGATTCCATAGAGAAATTCAAAAGGAGACAGTATAATTGGCTTCTTGGGAGTAATAATGTCCACCCATAGTTCATCTTAGAGTTTCTTGTGTCAATTTATTTTATTTTCATCTACTAACTTAAAAATTATGGTCAAAAAGGTTTTTGTTTCTAGATAATTCTTGACCATTCCCTTATAGGTAATAGTCTTATGAGTGAGACAATGATATTCCATAACTGTAGTAGAAACTTGTCAACTCTACGGGGGAGAAATAGGTATCATTATCTACCATAATCTTGTGAGGAATCTCGAAATGGACAATGATGTTCTCCTTGATGAAATTACAAATTGTATTAGAATTAGCCTGCTTATCTGGAATTTCTTTTACCCAATTTTTAAATTAATTAGTCACCATGAGCACATAGTAGTTTCATGTGCTTGAGTAAGGGTTAATAACTCTAATGAAGTCCAAGCCCTGCTATCAGAAGGATTCTTCAATTACTACTAGACAAAGAGGAAGCACACATAGTTGAGGTCTCCCAATAAATTGTAGGCAAGCTTTGCACTTGGATGTCGAATCTTGATCTTCTGCAAATAGGTTAGGCCAATAGTACCTACCATGAAAAATATTATGGGTGGTCACCATTGTTGATAAGTTCCCACTGCATTCCTTATCATGATAAGCTCTAAGGATATTTTATTATTGTTCTTTATCTAGACACTTTAGTCCAAACAACCATCGAGCCCTCTCTTGTATAATACATGGTCTCAAATGACATACTTAGCTAACTTAAGTTTCAGATTTATTCTTTGTTTATAATCAATATGAATTAGACACTCACCATAAGTTAGAAAGTAAGCAATGTGAGCGTACCATTCATTAGTGGTGATCACAAAAAGTAATTTGGGCATGTATTTGGTGAAACATTTACATAAAATAAATTATCTTCCACCATGTTGAGCTTTGAGATCCTTTTCCACAACAATCATTTAGCAAAAACCATTCCTGCTGACCATATTAGAAGGTTAGATATCTAGATCATACTCTTCAATTCTTGCAACCCAATTTACTCTCTTAGCTCCTAGGACTTACTAGCTTAAGATGGATTTGATTATCATTCCTGGGACCATGACTGTGGTGTCAGAGTCAAGAATATAGAATCTAAAAATATTTACCCACTACATAGGAATGCTTCTCCAACTGATTATAGTTTAACTCATGATTTTTTGGTGGCCATATCATGAAGGAAATGGGTGCCTCTACACCTTCTTCATTCTTTTGAACTAGGATGGAAGAGAGTGTATGCTCAAAATAATAACAATACATAATGAATTCGTTGTCAAAATTTTTGCATACCAGGGTATGAGATTTGGATATGGATATTTTTCCTTTCCTTTGTCACTCCATTTGAATATTTCCTATGATTTCATCATGGAGGTGATGTGCTTGGTCAACTCAACAAATTCTATAATAAAGAATGTAGTAAACTTGAATTTTCTGAAGAAGGAATGGAATCCCTTCTTGTTTGTGGGTAGAAAAAAATATTTTATTTCTCTTACTCTATCTAGGTCAATTCTTTCCCCCTCCTTATTCGTAATGTTCCCAAGGATTCTTTCTTTAGTGACACTAAAGATGCATTTCCTAGGATTGAGAGATATACCATGCTTTCAGCATCTGATAAAATTTTTATCCAAATATGAAAGGTGATATCCTCACATCTTTAAGAAAATTGTGAGGTCATTGAGGTAGATAATGATGTAGTGCTTTAGATCCTTGAAAACTAAATCCATCACTCATTGGAATGATTATCTGGCATTGATGAGTCCAAAAGGAATTCTTTTGTATGTAAAATTACCCCATGGAGTGGTGAAAGTTTTATTGGACCTGTCTTCTCGAACTACTTCAACTTGATTGTGTCCAAAGAAACCATCAAGAAATGAGAGCATTTATGATCCAGTAACTTACTAAAGGATATGGTCCATGACGACAAGAAGATAATTATCCTTCAATGAGGCTTGATTTATATTTCATAAGTCCGCACAAATTCTTATCTCTTTGCTTTTCTTCCAGATCAGAACAATATTTTTTACCCAATTAGAATGGTGGATAGGGAAGATCATTCTAACATTCAAAATATTCAAAAATTCCTCTTTGATTATATCTAAATTTTTGGGATTATAGGGCACTTGTTTTTCCCTAAAATGTTTAGATTGTTGGTACCCAGATTTAATATCCTTCACAACTTGAGCAACATCATAGATTTTACAAGACACTCAGAGGAAGATAAATGATTTATATGTCATTTTGTATCCAGGGAAGTAATTTATCTGACTTTTTAGCACTCAGAATTTGAAGAAGTGGGTAGCACCTTAAAAGGATGTGATCTTATCCTAACTATTTTAGGTTGTGCCTTTCAACCAAGGTAAGAGAACCTATTTTTTAACCTCTGTTATTGAAGGAGACACAAATACCTTTCTTTTGCACAATTTTTGTAGAGAATACCTTAGGGAAAATATGATCAACACAATAAATCTGACTCTCACGAGTTATCACTTCTAGATTATGGAGATATTTTCAAACACAAGGCTAAGGTTACTAAAGACATTTGGAATCCTGATCTGTTCTGCATACTTTAGCAAATGGATTTTGTTCTTCTATGGATATACAGAGAAAAACAAGGGTAGTTCAGGGTAGGATTGGTTATTTGAATAATTTTTTGGTGGGAGATCAAGAAGATAGATTGGAATTTTCCAGATCCTTGAGAAAATTCACAACAAATAGAGAACTCAATAACAGAAAGCTTCAAAATAGTTAAAACATTCCTTCAACCAGAAGGTGTGCATCAATGGAGGCCTAGACATGTAATTTTTCACACAATATTTGAGAGTATAGCACAAAGGATCGAGTTAGAAGACCCAATAAAACATCAAAATCTAAGATCACTCGCGCTTGAGGTACACTTAGAGGCTTATAAACAATATCTGCCAACAGATGAAAGAAAAGTGATTTTAAATCATTTATTTCATTCCCAAATGAAAGCTCTTCTGAAAAAATGAAATTATAGATGACACTAAACTATCACAAGGATTGAGATCTGTGTGATTTAAAGATATTTTGATACAAGATTGCAATAGGAACAAGAAAAACTACTTGCAGACATTCTGAAAGTGAAATAAAATAAAAAATTCCAAATATTTGACAAAAATTAACTCAAAATTCATTAGATTCATTAGCGAGGGAGAGTTATTTAAAAATTTTCAAAGCTTGTTGATGGCTATACACTTGTAACCAACTCAACATGAATGAAAATCTAACATAGAGGAAGTTAACCTGGTTTCTCAGAGGATGAGATTTTCTCAAAATTTTCTCGTGAAAATGAACCCCTGACCCTTTGCATGACTAATTCATGCAATATATAGCTTTCATTCACTCACTCACTTTGCCCCTAAAATCTTCCCTCCAAAAGTGGAATATTCGAAGCACCTTTGCTTTCTTAATATTTCTGGAAAATGACATTTAACAAACTCACAAAAAGTTTCCAGTTGTTCTTTTAAAAGGTGAATCATTCACAAAACTTTCATCATTCTTCAAAGTGGAAGCATGTTTTTCATTTCCCACGAATGTAGATCCCTTTCATATCATCATTTCAACCTTTCCCTTCCCAATTTTGTATTATGTAACTTTGGATATGGTAATTCACGTTTTTCACGAACCAGAGTAAAAATTCATTTGAAAAATGCCTTGGTTTCACAAATTGAAACCCCAAATTGATTAATTCAAACCCTGCAAGCCAAAACGACATGAATTGGTAAAAAATTTGATGAAGATTGATGCAAAAAACACATCTCCAAACTTCTTGGAGCTCAAATGGTGGCCAAATTGGTGAAATGCACATAGCTACCATTGATCCATTCCTCAACTTCAAATTTGAGCCCTTCATGTGGTAGATCTAGGTAAAAATGGGCATCAGGACATCTGTTTTACCTTTTAACTACTCTTGGAAAATTTACACAATTTCTTGATTTCCTCCGTCACTCCACCGATAAGATTTGGGCCTGACATGTAGCAAAATATGACTGGATATGGAGTCATGGCTTAATTTTACACATTTTGCATCTTTCTGGAAAAAAGGAAAAAATTTCATTTTTCCTCCGTGGCTCCGCCCTCCCGCAAGACACATGTCCTCATATGATTGGCCGAGGGGCAATGCTCTCATTTCATAATTTAATCATATTTTGTGAAGGAAAATTTTTAACATTTCCTCCACCAACCCGCACCTCTGCTATTGACTAGGGGAAATGAATTTTGACTTTTTACCCTCGGGCTCGCAGGTTAGTTTGATACTTTGAGTCATTTGAATACAAGAGGAAAACTTTTCAAGTTACCCCCGATGGTCTGCCTCCCCACCTCTTTGACTTTTCAAACTGCCACGTGTCACCACAACGCACCTTGAGGTGGTCCCAAAAATTTGATACCTTGAACGAGCGCGGGCTCACCATGTGTCCTGTTCCGGTGAGATTTTTCTGAATGCTTGAAGCTCAGCGGAAGGCACCACATGTCATACTCTGAGGTAGTCTCCTTTTGGCCATTGAAAATTCTAAGTAAAATGCAAAGCAAGATGGATGAATCCATGTGTCATCCTGACACTTCTTTAAGATGGTGCCCAAAGAGGAGACCCTGAATGAGTGTGAGCTTGCCACGTGTCCTGTTCCGCCAAACTACTCCAACTACATAAAAAAATTTCCAAGTTTGGGCCAAGTAGCAGAAGCCTCCACGTGTCCTCCTAGTGCTACTCCAAGGCCAAACCAAAAATTAAATCTTCAAATGAGTTCCATTCACCCACATGGACAGATTTCTGAGTTGAGGCTTTTTATAGAATTTTTGAAGTGTTTAGCTGAGCCGCATCCAACCAAAAGGTGCCACGTCCCCTATAGATGCAAGGATGCAAATTTGACCGAGAGAAATTCCTGTCAAACCGTAAAATATAGAAAAATGACCATTTGAGCATGGAAATGAAATTTCCTTCAAGGACAGAGAGTTTAGAAAGTTACAAGGCTCAAATACATTCCTCGGGGACATATCAACTCATTCTTCTTCAAGTATTTCAAGGCAGAAATGTCAAGAACACAAATTCTTATTGTGACAATAGAGGGAACAGAAAAATGTGAATTTTTCAAAGGACAGAGCCTAGGGAACCAAAAATATAAACCTTTTCCAGATGAACAAATAAACTAGGAGACAAATATGGACCCATACATGATATTTGACCCTAGGGGCAGACTAAAAAATGGCAATAAAGACCAGCCAAGCACAACATGGGGAAGGATAAAATGACAGAGGCTGGAAATCAATAAATTTCCAAGGGCAAAAATGGGGCGAGACAATTTTGAGCACCAACACAGGCTCCGACTCAGGGATGGGCACTCCCTGTGAGTGCAACAAGAACAAAAGTAGACCAAGTGCTAAAATATCCATTGGGAAAATGGAGTCACAAGCCAAAACAACCAAAAACTAGCTGATAAACAAACAAAAAGAGGTCTGCCACACACAAATACAAACCAACAACTAACCAAAACAACAAAAAATAGAGCAGAAACAAAAAAATTTGCACTGTATAAGTGATATGCAAAATTCAGTTTTGGGGATCAATCCAAGAAATGCTTTAAATGTCTACCATTAAGAGGAAGCTCAAGCAATTCCCCATCTAGGTCATTGAGGAAAAAATTATTCTCACTAATTCTTATGTCAATTGAATATGGGCCCTTCCACAAAGCATCAAATTTACCATGCTTTCCCTTATCTTCATGCATACTATCCCACAATAGCACAATATCTCCAATACTGAAAGCTCTTGGGGTTACCTTCTTATCAAATAACTTCTTAATTCTCTCTCTAAATTTTACATGCCTCTGATGGGATGCTCTTCTTTCTTCATCAATTTCAAAAATCTATTTAATCCTTGCTTCATATGAACCGAATTCTTGATCTTCAATTTGTTGAACAAACTGAAATGAAGACAACTACAGATGTAAGGGTAGCAGAGTTTGTGTTCCATATACCAATTCAAATGGGCTTTTACCAGTAGCTCTTTTGGCAGTGATCCTATCAGCCCAAATAACAAACTTTAGTTGTTCACCCCACTTCTTATTGTTTAATTTCAAATTCCTTTTAATAATCTTCAACAAGTTTTTATTGTTGGACTCAGCCTGTCTATTTCCTTGTGGATTGTAGTTAGAAGCATATGTAAAATTTATTCCATATTCTTCACAGATTTCCACCAAAGGTCCATCTCTAAAACTCATGGAATTATCAGCAACAATCTTGACTAGCACTCCAAATATGCAGATGACATGATTCAATATGAAGTCCATTACAACTTGGTGCGTTGCCTTCCTAGTGGGGATTTCTTCCACCCAATTTGTGAAGAAATCAGTAGCTACCAAAATCCATTTGTGTCCAGCACTTGATGAATCATAGATTTCACCAATGAATTCTAGCCCCCATTGTTTGAAAGTAGCTTCAATTGATACATGGTGCAAAGGAAGGGAGCCTGAAGCCTTCATTCTTCTAGAGAAATGCTGACAACTCTCACATCTTCTAACTAACTAAGTTGCATCTTTAAAAAGAGTTGGCCACCAATAACCAGCCCTCAAAATATTGTGTACAGTAACCCTCCCAAAAAAATTTCCTCCACAAACTCCCCCATGGAGATCAGAAATTATTTTTGGAGCTTCATCTTTAATCACACATCTCAAGAGGATTCCCTTAAGGTTCTTCCAAGCCAACCCAAATTTTGTAATGATATATTATTGAGAAGCCAGCTTCAGACCTCTTTTCTAATTTTTATTCAAATGTCCAGGGAAGCATAGGTGTCAAAGATAATAGATTACATTCTTGTACCACTCATATTTCAACAATTTTTCAAGAACATCTGCCCTCTCTTCTTCTACTTCATTTACTTCAGCATTCTACAAATTGCTTTTAGCCATGAGCTTGGCAAGACCCAAACCTATTAATAGATTTGTGGTCTGAATGTCCATATCATACTCCTATAATTTGTTAACCCACCTGCATCTTTTTCTTGAAATATCCATCTCTAATAAGACATATTTTACCATTGTGCGAGGAACATATGCAATAACTTTGGAACTCAAAATATAAGGTCTAAAAACCTTAGTTACTTTCACCAATGCAAAGGCCTGCTTCTCCATGATTGTGTATTTTAACTCAACTACTTGCAATGCCTTACTAAAGAAGGAAAATAGGTCTTTCAGATCCATCATCATCCTTTTTCAATAAAATAGATGCAATGGTGTGCTTAGAAGCAAAGGAGAAGATTTGGAAAGGTTTCTTGTAATTTGGGGCTACTAGAATAGGAGCATGCTTCAGTGCTTCCTTGATTCCATCAAAATATTTAAGGGAAGCCTCTTCCCACTTGATATTCTAGTCCTTCTTCAACATGGAAGTGATAGGGAGAGTCAACTCAACAAAATTAGACACAAACCTTCTAATGAAATTGATTTGACCAAAGAAGGATTGGATTCCTTTCTTAGTTTTTAGAACCGGGAGCTTGCTGATAGCTTATATCCTTTGTGGATCAATCATAAATCCTTCTTTAGACACAATGTGACCAAGTATTTTTTCTCTTTACACTCTAAAATGGCACTTCTTTTGATTGAGTGAAATGCCATATTCTCTACATCTTATCAACATTCATTCCAAATGCTACAAGTGGTCAATTCTTTTGCTACAAAAAATAGTAATATCATCTTGATAAACAACAATAAAATCATTGATATAACCAGAAAAAGAAACATCCATGGACCTTTGAAAAGTAGCTCCATCATTCATTAAACCAAAGGGCATCCTGACAAAAACATATGTTCCCCACAAAGTAGTAAAGGTAGTTTTAATTCTCTGTTATTCTCTGACAACAACTTGGTTATAACCGAAGAAACCATCCAAAGTAGAAAGCATATCAGAACCAGTCACTAATTGTAGCATGTTCTCCATGTTTGGTAAAGGATAGTTGTCCTTTATTGATGCTCTATTTATATTTTTGAAATCCACACAAAGTTTGATATCTCTATTTTTCTTTCTGACTGGCACTAAGTTTGCAACCCAAGAAGAATACCTTGTGGGTTAAATGATTCCTCCATCTCTCAATTTTTTCATTTCCTCTTGAATTTTGATAGAAAGGAGTGGGTTAATTGGCCTTTTATTGTGTTTGAATGGTTTAGCATCTTTCTCAAGAGGGATCTCATGTTGTAATAAGTCTTCTCTATATGCTTTCAGCTCGAAATAAGACCAAGCCAAACAGTCTTGATATTGTTTCAACAATTGGAGGTAGGACTATTTTTCTTCCTTGTTTAAACCACTCCCTAACCGAATCTTCCTTGGTTTTTCCTTTATTCCAAAGTCATGCTCATCAACATCTCTAGATGTAAACATGTTTCTATTGATTACACAATCAACATTGTTAAAATTTGACTCAAGAGCAACCAACCCTCTAGGTATGGTGTTAGTCTTCAATTAAATGATATCCTTTCCAAACAAGGTTTATTTTCCATCAAAATTACATGCCAATGGTTCCAAATCAATATGCTGATCCACAAACTCACCTTGGTTCTACAAAACCTCTGAACCTGAGCATCATCATCAAATACTTGCCAATGTTTGATGTTATCAGGGACTGCAAGCCTAGTGAGTATCTCAACATCATATTCACAATATGGAGAAATGGTACAATTGTCAAATCTAGACCCCAACACTTCCAGCTTATTAGAAATTATATTTAAACTTCTATCATGATGAGGAATGTTTAAGGAATTAAACATCTCAATCAGATCCCAAACTACGTGTTTGTATTGTTTCATTCACTGGTTTTTGTTCCATATAATTTTCTAACTTGTTTGACAACCAACTCAAAATATCCCTTTACAATGACATCCTTTACGCCATACTTCCAAGAAATCCTTAGTCCTAACAATAATGCCTCATACTCAGTTATGTTATTAGTGCATTCAAAGTTAAGTTTGAAGGAGAAAACAAATTCCTCATTGCTTGGAGAGATTAAAACAACACCGACACCATTTCCAAATTTGGAGAAAGCTCCATCAAATAGCAAGGTCCATGGTGAGCCTACCTCTTCAAGACACTTAGAGTGATCCATCTTGTGCTCCTTACCATTAGAAAACCTAATAGAATTATCAACATCAACATCAACAAATAATACTTCATAAGAAGCATTATTTGGATCATCAATTAGATGCAACATATTCTTCTCTCCATATAATTTTACAAGGCTGCCTTCAATGGGAATGGTGGAAAAAGACATATCCATTTGGAAACTCCCTCCAACACTTGCAACCCACTTTCTTGGTAATAACATACCCCATTTGGTAGGGTAATAAAAATTACAACATTGAGTTTTAAATTTTTACCCAGATAGGCTGCAAGTTGCACCACCAGACCTTTGACATACCCAATAACTGGCACTTCCCTAGAATTCATGGTAATACAATTTCCATACACTGTTGCTAATTTGATATCTAACTCATTCATAACTTCTAAAGACATGACATTGCATGATGCCCCATAGTCAAACATACAAATGTGTAGTAATCGATCCTTGATAATCAAAGTTGTGAAGAAAGGGTCAACACTCAACTGAGATTTAACCAAGGATGTTCCCAAATAGACCTCAAGTGGTTCACCAAATTCTTCCAATGTTGATGTATTTCCTACTTCTGCAATAGCAAGTGGAGCTTCAACAACATTCACATTTCTCTTCACAGAAGCATTCTCCTCTTTAAATCATAAATACTCAAGTGCTCTCTTCTTGTGCTCAAAAATTCTAAGCAGCTCAACAATTGGAACACTGACCTTGATTTGGCTCAGAACTTAAGCAATGTCATAGGGAATGTATTTAGGAAAAACAACAGTAGAAGAAGGGATGGAAATTTCATTAGATGGCACAAGGTTTTTAACATTTTGAGCATGGGGTGAAGCATAACTTTTACTTGGGACAGCAGGGCTCTTAGCAGATGTTTCTTTCTTAGGAAATTATTTTGGGATATTAGAAATAAATGAGGTTTTATTCTTAGCCTGAATCCCAGCTCCCTTGAAAACCTTACTTATTGTGTTATACTCCTTCTCTTGGGCCACCACAACATTCATAAGCAGTTGCATATCCTCTTCCAAGGGTGTACCTCCATCATACTTCTTGATCATCAATGCCATCAAGTATTCAAAATCATTATTGGGTAGCTCAAATGATTATACATTATCAATTTCTAAAACATGACAAGGATGAAGAAGATGTACCCATTGGATGCTATCCCAAAAGCTAGCAGTAGTCCATGCATTTATCACTTCAGTAGATGTTGCTCCTTGACATGAGTGTGTAGGGCAGTCCATCATGCAACCATCATCATCCGTATTACAATCATCATCTTCCTGTCCAATGTGCTGACCTATTCCACATGGAGGATGGGGTAATCAACATCTGTCACACAAGTCAATTTGACCTACATCATCAACAACAACCACTCTAGCATTTAATGGATTAGGCACTACCTTACTTTCCTTGGTCTAAGATTGCCTATTTCCAAATCCAATAGGACCTTTACCATCATCATCAAATCTCTGCTCATTCCTATGGTGATTGCCAAATCTATTTTGTGCTTATTGCCTAGGCTGACCTTGTGAAGTTTGTCCAATTCCTTTCTCAACTCTTGCCAACTTGTAGGAAATATCATTGACAGCCCTTGCCAAAGTTTTCACCACTTCCTCCAAGACTACATTCTTTCTTTCTTGAGGCTTGTCATGGTTTACCAATTTAACTCCATATGTCTTAGGAGGTTTTCCAATAGCCATGATATTGTTCTCAATTTGAAGTGCCATGGTGAAGGCCTACCTTAAATTACTAGGATTTTTGTCACTCAAGTAATATACAACCTTCTTGTCAAATGCATTAAAATATTTTATCAAAAAAGATTCATCACATGGTCTTAAATTCACTAGAAATTTCCTCAAAGTTTTATTGAAACTTGTGTTGAAGTCATGGACTGACTCATTTGGGTTCTTCTTGATATTCTCAAACTCTTATAAAAGGAACATGGGATTAGTCTTGTCACCATATTGCAGCCTGAATGAATTTTGCATTTCAGCCCATGAATCAATAGAATTATTTGCTAAGGCCTTGTACCAATCCCTAGCATCCTCCTCTAAAGTGTGGAAAAAAAATTTAATGTACACATCCTCAAATCCAATTTCAAAATCCTCCATCATATTAATACAGAGTTTCAAATGTTGATCACCTGTTATGGCATTGTTACCTTGGAACTTTGGAAATCTACTTCTAACATCCTGAGGCACATCATTAGGATAACCAGTCATTCCCCTAAAATTTATTAGGCCAAAGGTATTGACCACAAATGGAGGCCTAGGTGGAGGTTGAGCCATGTTGTTTGGTGGAGGTGATCTTGGTGGTGACACAAGCTAATGAGGATTGTAAGGTCTTTGGGGCTCAAGAATGCGATTCAAGATATTAATATTCTCTAGGTGCTGATTTACTTGTAAAGTTTTACTAGAATTGAAACACATAGGTGCAGATTGAAGAAGGAACTCACCATGTACAACAAAAGGACCTTCACTAGTTGAAGTAAACAAGTTTATGAGAATATTGCTTGAATCAGAATCAATGGAAGAAGAGTGATAATCCTCTATTAAAGGCTGATATCTCTCACTAATGGATATACCTTTACTTGATGTATGTCCTTCAATAACCTTCCAAACTTTTCTCTCCTCTAAAACTATCATTCAAAATTCTTGAAATAGCTTTCTACTTGGGTCCCTCTTGAAGAGATATCTTCTTCCTTCTAGGTTTGAAGATTTATATAACACACTTAACTTAATGTATAATAAGGTAATGGTATTTATAAAAATATAACATCCAGGAGTTTCCACTAAGGACTTTCACCCTTGTTTGTGTAAATGCACTATGAATATCTATCAAATGACTGCAAATATTAGCACTATGTAAAACTTGAAAAGGTTTGATTTTCTTTCACTCAATTTATCAACTATTGTGCAAAGTATAAAACAACAAATTGGAGACACTTGAAGATATCAAACTCATAATTATACTCTCATTCCTCAGTATAAATCTGATAAAAAATTGATGCTCAAAAATGTAGTTGCACATAAAATACGTGAGAAGTATTACCAGGGATTTTGAAAAATTGAAATACTGAAAAATGTCCCCTGCAATGGCACCATTAGCGTGTTGGTACCTAGATTTAATCTCCTTCATAAATTGAGTAACATCATGGATTTTACAAGACACTCAGACATAGATAAATTATTTATATGTCGTTTTGTAGCCGGGGAAGCAATTTATCTGACTTTTTAGGACTCAGGCTTTGAAGAAGTGGGTAGCACCTTATAAGGATTTGATCTCATCCTAACTATTTTAGGTTGTGCCTTTCAACGAAGGTAAGAGAACCTATTTTGTAACCTCTTTTATTGAAGGACACATAGATACCTTTATTTTGCACAAATTTTATAGAGAAGACCTTGGGGAAAATATGATCAACACACTAAATCTGACTCTCACGAGTTGTCACTTCTAGGTTATGGAGATATTTTTAAACACAAGGCTAAGGTCACTGAAGACATTTGGAATCCTGATCTATTCTACATACTTTAGCAAATGGATTTTTTTCTTCTATGGATATATAGAGAAAAACAGGGGTAGTTTAGGGTAGGATTGGTTATTTAAAAAAAATGGTGGGAGATTAAGAAGATATATTGGACTTTGCCAGATCGTTGAGAAACTTCACAACAAACGGAGAACTCAATAACATAAAGTTTCAAAATAGATAAAATATTCCTTCAACCAAAAGGTGTGCATTAATGGAGGTCCATAAATGCACTTTTTCACACAATCCTTGATATTTTAGCATGAAGGCTCGAGTTAGAAGACCCAATAAAACATCAAAATATAAGATTAGTCATGCCTGAGGTAAACCCAGAGGCTTACAAACAATATCTGTCAACAGATGAAAGAAACATGATTTTAAATCATTTATTTCATTCCCAGATGAAAGCTCTTCTGAAAAAATGAAATTTCAAATGCCACTAAACTATCACAAGGATTGAGATATGTGTGATTCAAAGAGATTTTGATACAAGATTGCAATAGGAATAAGAAAAACTACTTGCAGACATTCTAAAAGTGAAATAAACACAAAATTTGCTAGATATTTGACACAAATTAACTCAAAATTCATCAAATTCATCAGCAGGGGAGAGTTAGTTAAACAATCTCAGAGCTTGTTGATGGCTATACACTTGTAACCAACTCAACATGAATGAAAATATAACACAGGAAGTTAACATGGTTTCTCAGAGGATGATATTTTCTAAAAAAATTCTTGTGAAAATGAACCCCGACCTTTTCCATGACAAATTCATGCAATATATAACTTTTACTACTCACTCACTCACTTTACCCCTCAAATCTTCCCTCCAAAAGTGGAATATTTGAAGCACCTTTGCTTTGTTATATTTTATAGAAAATGATATTTAAAAAAAACTCACGAAAAGTTTCCATTTTTTCTTTCAAAAGATGAATCATTCCAAAAAATTTATCATTCTTCAAAGTGGAAGCACATTTTTCATTCCCCATGCATGTAGACCCATTTCATATCATCATTTCAACTTTTCCCTTCCCAATTTTTTACTATGCAAATTTGGATATGGTAATTCATGTTTTTCATGAACCAGAGCAAAAATTCATTTGAAAAATGCTTTGGATTCACAAATTGAACCCCTAAATTGATTAATTCAAACCTTGTAGGCCAAAATGACATGAATTGGCAAAAAAAATGCATCTCCAAACTTCCTAGAGCTCAAATGGTGGCCAAATTGGTGAAATGCATAGCTACCACTGATCCGTTCTTCAACTTCAAATTTGAGCCCTCCACATGGCAGATTTGGGTAAAAACGGGCATCGGGACATATTTTTACCTTTTTACTACTTTTGGATAATTTGCATAATTTCTTGATTTCCTTCGTCACTCTGCCAATGAGATTTGGGCCTGATACATGGCATAATATGACTGGATACGGATTCATGGCTCAATTTTACACATTTTGCATCTTTCAGGAAAAAAAGGAAAAAAAAATTATTTTTCCTCTGTGGCTCTACCCTCCCGCAGGACACGTGCCCTCATATGATTGGCTGAGGTTCAGCACTCTCATTTCATATTTTAATCATATTTTGTGAAGGAAAATTCTTAAAATTTCCTCCGCTAGCCTGCACCTCTACCGTTGATAGGGGAAAAACATTAACTATTTCCCTCGAGCTCTCGGGCTTTTTTTGATACTTTGAGTCATTTGAATAGAAAAGAGGAAAAATTTCCAAGTTACCCCCGACGGTCCACCTCCCCACCTCTTTGAATTTTCAAAATTCCATGTGTCACTATGACACACCTTAAGGCCCTAAGGGTCCCAAAAATTTGATACCTTGAATGAGCATGGGCTCTCCACATGTCCTGTTCTGGTGAGATTTATCTGAATGCTTCAAGCTCAGTGGAAGGCACCACATGTCATACTCTGAGGTAGTATCCTTTTGGCCATTGAAAATTCTAAGTAAAATGCAAAGCAAGCGGAGGCCTCCACGTGTCATCCTGGTGCTTCTTTGAGATGGTGCTCAAAGTGGAGACCCTGAATGAGCATGAGCTCGCCACATGTCTTGTTTTGCCAAACTACTCCAACTACATAAAAAAATTGTCCAAGTCCGAGCCAAGTAGCAAAAGCCTCTACGTGTCCTCTCGACACTACTCCAAGGCCAAACCAAAAATTAAATCTTCAAATGAGCATCGTTCACCCACGTGGACAAATTTCTAAGTTGAGGCTTTTATAGAATTTTTTGAAGTGTTTAGTCGAGCTGCATCCAACAAAAAGGTGCCACATCCCCTATAGATGCAAGGATGCAAATTTGACTGAGAGAAACACCCGTCCGTAATTGTAAAATATAGAAAAATGACCATTTGAGCATGGAAATGAAATTTCCTTCAAGGACGGTGAGTTTAAAAAGTTTCAAGGCTAAAATACGTTCCTTAGAAACATATTAACTCATTCTTATTCAAGTATCTCAAGGTAGAAATGTCAAGAACACAAATTTTGACTATGGCAATAGAGGGAACAAGAAAATATAATTTTTTTGAAAGGACAGAGCATGGGGGACTCAAAATATAGACCTTTTCCAGAGGAAAATTGAAACTAGGAGACAAATAAGGACCCATACATGATCTATGACCCAGGGGAAGACTAAAAAATGGCAACAAAGACTAGCCAAGCACAACATGGGAAGGATAAAATGAAGAGGCCATAAATCAATAAATTTTCCAAGGGCAAAAATGGGTCAAGACAATTTTGAGAACCAACATAGTCTTAGGATTCAAAAGTAATGGACTGGTGCATCTCCTTTAACTGGAAGAACTTTAGTTCATCATAGGAATGAGAAAAAACATTGGAATACTTTCTTAACAATGCAAAAAAATATCCCTCTTATCTTTAGATGAACAAAAATTTCCAATATTAACCATCCTTGGCTACTTGGTGGTACCAATGTTTTCTTTTTCAAAATTAGTTGGACACCACGAGAATTGTTTGGATTTTTCTTTGACAAACCTATCATGCTTATCGAATAATACTTCTAGAGATACAAGACCTTTTGGGATCCTATTTCCCTTTAGCATGATGACACATTCAAAATAAAACTCCATCAATACCCTATTTTTCTTCATCCATGGTTGACACCCAATTTGGTTTGTCACTTCCCTCATAGAAAATATTGTTGAAATTTCTTTTTTCTCTAGGAAAGTGAGAAGTTGACTATTGTCGTTGAATAATTTCCAATGATTCACTTTATCCGATAAACTTATCTTGAATACCATCTCAACAATAAATTTTTACTTATCAAAGGATGGATGAGGAGTCATAAAAGAGGATGAGACTACAAGGGAATCATATTTTTCATTTTGCTTGCAAGGAACATAGTGAATTGAGAAGGCATCAAAAGATTCGATGTAATCCCATACCTAATTTCTGTAGTGCTTGCTTGAGTCTTATATTTTTCACCTGGTATTGATCTCTTACTTATTTCATAATTACTTTAACATCACTGAGGCATTTGATTTTATTTATTCCCATAGACTCAGAAACATTCATCCCAAATTGGAGGGCCTCATATTCTACAATGTTGTTGGTATTATCAAACCGTAATTTGTAAGCAAAAGGATATAAACACACCTGAAGGAGACATAACACAATGCCTGCTCTGGATCAAAAACTAGAGTGGCTCCTATCAAAATCCATTTTCCATAGTTTATCCTCCTCATCCTATGTGAGAAGAGGTAGGTTCTCATCCTTTTCTAATGTGAAGAAATAGTTTCCAAATCTGCTATCTTGGAATAAGATATTAACTTTTGGATCTTCGGAAATTTAAAGTATATATTTCATTTTTTCGCATTAACAACAATTAATTCATTTCACCCCTTACCATAATGGTAGAAGAGGACTTATCCATATGAATCTCACCACCCAAATCCCTAAAGAATCTCCTAGTCAATAACATACCTAATGATGTAGGGATATCTTCCACTCAAATTGTAAACAAGACTTTATTTTCCAAGTAATACGCTAGAGAAACTTGGGAATCCTTGATTATTCCTACTAGTGATACCTCTTTTGATTCCATGGAATAGCATGAGCTTGTTTCTTAGGTTAAGGTAAGTCCTAAGGAATTACAAACCTTGATGGGAATCACATTTTCTGAGGCAGATGAGTCTATTATGTAGTTATTTAGTTTGTTCCTTTTAATCAAGAGAGATAGGTAGAAAGGTTCTACTTTATTTTTTTATTCACTTAATGCAATAATATTTTGTGATCGTGGAGTGGGTGGTGTTGGTGTTGGTAGTAACCCATTTGGGATTAGGATTTGTATTTTTGGACTTTAGATTACCACCACCTTGATGCAATTGACTAGCCATTCAAATTATTCGGGTTGTGTTTTAAAGAATTGAGATTCACAAATCTGAACTTTGGATTTATTCACATGGTCAATATTATCAAAAGTTATGGAAGGGGGTGGAAAAGGAGAAGTTGTTTCTTTAGATGGGAATTATTAGTGAATGGAGTAGTATGTTGAGTAGGAGTATCTAGTTTTTATTGAGAGGGAGTGGAAGCTTTTGCAAGATCAACTTTTGATGTAAAATAATATTTGGAATTAGGAGAGGTATTAGTGGACTTACTTGGTACAACATCTTGTT
Source organism: Taxus chinensis (assembly GCA_019776745.2). Taxonomy (NCBI): domain Eukaryota; kingdom Viridiplantae; phylum Streptophyta; class Pinopsida; order Cupressales; family Taxaceae; genus Taxus; species Taxus chinensis. Next base: position 32,763,026 of record CM034148.1, read on the forward strand.
TATTTATTCCCACTAAATATGGTTTTTCATTTTATAGATTCCATCAAGGGAAGGAGTTGAGATCCTATTTTGATTATCTTATTTTGGGGATTTGTTGCTTGAATCTCATATTTCTTCTTTTTTTTCACAGCAGGTGTAGAGGAAGAGGCTCCCTTCCGAGATTAGGGGTGAGTAAAAAATACACATGAGAATCTTAGTTCTTCATCATCATCATCATTATGTTCCCCTAAATCATACTCAAGAAAGCTAAACCGCTATTGGCAAGAAAAATTGTCAGGCAAAAAAATATATGGAATTATTGCCAAATATATAGGAATTTGAGTCCCACTACTTGTACAATGCAGCTCTATGTGTATATGCGTGATGAAAAGAGTTTTATTAGTGGCCTTTTAACAGAGGATCTAACAGGGGAGCTCCATTAACCTTCTGTAAAAAGCATACAGTTACTTGCAAGAGAAAAATTTACTTGGAGAGTGGGAAAGGGAGTGAGAAAAACATGGAGGGGAATGAATGTTGTGGGTAGAATATCAAATTCCTACATACACTACTTAGAAATTTCAACAAACATTTATGATAAGAAAAAAAATAAAGCTTCGATACTACTAGATTGAGGAAAACATGCATACAAAGATGCACACATTCATATTCCTTGGAAAACTAAAACGTCTTCCTTTATTAGCATCTCAACAAATTTTACATAGCATGAGAATGGATGAAACGTGGAGGGGAGAAGTGGAAGAATTGGTTAACTCTTTTCTCTTTCACAAGGAAACAATAAAATTCTCTCTCATGAATTCAAAAATATGTAACCCTTTGGAAATGGGAACCCTTTACCTTTTATAATAAGAGACATGACTCTTCATCTTCCCCCCAATGACCCTTCATACATCTTTAGACAACTTAAAGCCTTTAACCTTCCTAGGAAAAACATTTAGTCCCTTTTTATAACATAAATCTGACTTTATACATCGGATGACTAAGGTTACCTTTTAATTACATTAAAGACATGAAAAAGTTCATCCCCAACAAAGAATTAGAACATTGAAGAGAGAGAAACAAGAAAGAGGAAGAACCATGTTGAAGAAGAAGTGGATTCTATTCACTTGATCTCACTGCCTAACTAATATTGATCCTAGGAAACACTCCAATGTAGTGAACTCTAGATCTTCAAAATATTTGAACCCTCAGAAACCTCTCCTTCGAATGATACTCGAACAACCTCAATTGAGTGTTTAGAAACATTGTTTAATGTTTATTTCGATGATCTTGGGTGTTGCTCATGAATATCCACTCCAAAGAAGCTAATAATGGAAACCAAACTCTCCAAGGACCTTTATAACATGTCCATAATAATACTGCACTGACTTGAAATTTTTTAGTGAAGTGCATCTAAATAGTGAAGAATGCCTATCCCACAACTTGAACACTCACTCTAAACCATGAATTTTCATCATTCCTTTGGTTTTGTGGTTATATGCTTGACTGAGAAACTGGAACAATCACTTAGAAGAGAAAACCATGACAATCCCTATGAACCTAAAATTCTTTGCTTCCTTAACACTTGAATGCACTAAAAAGGGGGAAAATTTACTATTTTTTTAGTAAGTGTCAGAATTCACCTTTCTAGACCCTTATTGATGATGTTATCCTGAATTATTACCCTTTTGCGTACTCTTTCTATGGATATTGTTGTTTCCTTGATTGCCTTTTTGGGATGACTTACTAAAAGTAGAAAGTATCCCTATAGGATACTTACTATTTTTAGTAAATGAATTTGTTTTTTTTGTATCAGGTACTAGGATAGCACTATGACCTTATTATTGTCCTATGTTCCCATTTTCTTTGTTACAACTACTTCTAGTGTTAACTTGCCAAAAATAGCCAATCCCCGGGTAGGAAGGCTTACTATTTTTGGAAATTCGGTCTCTAGTGTTTAGTTCATGACAAAACAAAAAAATTATGTGAGTCTTTTCCCAACAGTGCTCGTCCATATTTTTAACTTGTTCTGATGCCAGAAATGAGAGATTTTAAAATTTAAATGTTTGTGATAGGGAAATGGGGGTTTTCTCACTGTAAACAATCTGAGACATGTATGAAAAAACTTTCTTTGGGATCTGTTATCCACAATAAGCCCCTTGCTTATTTTTCAGCTAACTCCCTTCATTCCTCCCTCCCTTGTGCCTCAGTTGATTTTTTTATTTTTTAGGGACTCAAAATGTTCTAGAAATGGTTTCATTGGATAGAGAATCTTCTCAGCTTTCCAAAATGGTAAATTTTTCCTCCTAACTTCATGTATTTTTCAAGTTATGGCCCGACAGAGTCTTAGAGGGAAATTTTCCCATAAGAGTCCTGCGGCCAATCAAGATGTGCCACATGGCATCGGAATGGCATGGGTGGAGGCAACTTAGAAATTCTTCATCAAAATTGGCGGGGTGTACAAAGAATTTTTTTTTGCTCGAAGGCCCACTAGCCAATGAGAGGAGGCCACGTGTCCTCGGGAGCATCAAGGTTCGGCTCGGTGGAAGGAAATGGAAAAAATTTCCAAGGATTGGCGCAAGGGGAAATTTGGAAGCATAGGAATGAGGACCAATTGGAGGCACCACATGCCTCAGGAGCATCAGGTGGTGGGAGAGTGGAGGAAAATTTTCCTTTTTGCCAAGCGATGGAAAATATTGAAACGAAGGCCCGATTGCACAGACTTGTACCAATCAACGGTTGCCACATGTCCAGGGGATCGGCAAAAAATGTTAAGGCAGGCCCATGGAGGAGAAGAACTTGTCAGGCCCATGCCAATACCAAGGTGCCACATTTCCCATTTGGGGAATGGACATAGTTAGAGAAATTTTGAAGCACGTCCCCATGACCAATCAAAGCATGCCACGTGTTCTAGGAATGTCGAGGCGATGGAAACTTTTTGGAAATTTTCCAAAGATCAAAAAGGTGTAAAAATGTCAGGGAGAAGCTCGTGACCAATCAAAAATTTCCATGTGTCCTCGGAGCTTCGTGTGGCAGATATTTTTGGGGAAATTTTCCCAAAGTCAAAAAAAGGGAAAATTTTGAATTTTTGGCCCACCAGTTCAAATTTGCCCTAGTTTTTCCCTAAATATTCAAAAGGGCATAAAATTTTCTCCAAGGCTCAGATTTTCACGTTCTTGGTGGTGTTGGAAATTTGGTGAAATTATCTACATGATGGAGGGCTCAATTTTATGTTTTGGTGGAGTTTTGGGATATAAAAATGGAAAACGCCTCTGGCATGGAGGAAAGAATAAAACTGACATTTCAACCACCATTTTTAATGAAGTATGGCTCACATTCTCTCCCAACATGGTCAAAACCATTAGGGAATAGTTTGGCAGGGGAACCCATGCTATTTTAATGCAATTTTTTTGGTGGTTGAAGCATCCACTCGTGTTTTCCCGCGTTTCTGCTTTCTGAGCTCAAATTTTCATTGTTAAAAGCCAGATTTGGCTCATTTGTAAAGGGTTGGACATTTTTTACATTTTTCAGGCTCCCTCTTTCACAAAAAAAAGTGATTTTGTGGATTATGAGACCTCTTCTAGGACTGCAATATGTTTTCTACCTCTCTGCTATTGTAATACATGTATTTTTTATATTGGAAATGACAATACAAGCTCTGTGAATGAGTTTTAGTCCTCTGTTTGTGTTGTTTGTTTCATTTCTGATCTTTCATTACAGTTTAACAGTTTGTGCATGATGTTTTGTTGCATTTTAGTGATCTATGTTAATTTGCAGAAGTAAAATGTTCACCACTCCTTTGGTGTATCACCTTGTTAGTATTAGTTTTATTTCTTTTGCATTCTCTATCTCTGTCCCTTTGGAATTTAGAGTACGATTTTGAGTTTAAACCTCTGCAACTTTCAAGTAATACATCTAATCAAAGGAGTTGAGGAACCAGCCTCTAATCTGGGGATTCTTCTCCCATTTTTTGCAATTCCCACACTTGGGGAAAATATTCAATGTTGTGCATTCACACTGGATGTCCAAATATCAAACTAGAAATTTGATAAACATCTAGGGGTGCTATGAATCCACACTAACAATTTTGGCATGCCCAGTGGGACCTTAGAGGTCTTCATCTTCATTGCAACAAGTTGATGTGCATTTGTTGCAAGTTTCATGCTTGAAAAGAGCCTTGATTTGCACATCTAGTGGCTCCAAAGAGGAAAAATCAACTAGTTTCAACAGACATAGTCTGAAGATTCATGAGAAGAATCAATGCAAGATCAAAAGCTAGAGAAGAAGGGTTGTCTGATTATCTACAACTATCCCTTGGAAGAAGGCAAAAGGGAAGGAGGATTCAAAGGTCTCCATCTCCACCAAACAAAACTCTATCAACTCCTCCACCTTCTAGATCTTTCACTCAATCAACAAGGGTTGTCAAGCCAATCAGAATGGCACAAACTAAACCTTATTTCAAATTCACTAGTAGCAGCCCACTTGCTCTCAATGCAAAAAATCCAATTCCAGTTGCAGCATTGAAAAACATTCCATACTTCACTAGAGAAAATCATACCACTCTTGGTGATCATGTTAAAGACATTGCTAATTTTTGTGCAATCCATGAGATTGTTGAGATGCAAATTGCTGTCAAATTACTGGCATCTTCATTCAAAGGGAAAGCATTGTAATGGTTTAGAAGCCTTAGGGCTGGTTCAATCAAAAATTGGAATCAGTTATGTATAGCCCTCCATGAGTAGTTTGGAGAAAAAGGTGACAACTTGACTCTTTTGGAACAATTGACAACCATCAAGAGAGCTCCTAATGAGTAGCTGACAGACTTCAACTTCAGATTTCAAAGGACTTGGGATAGAATTCCAGTGGAAGTAAATCCAACAGCTGAAGGTGCTTTTCTATACTATCTCAAAGCTTTAAATTCTAATATTTCTATGTTAATTTAGTCCATGGGAGGTATGACCATACCTGCAGCTTATAACATTTCCATTAGAGCTGAGAATTGCTTAATTCAAGATGGTAAGCTAGCTCCTAGGCCTCTCATGCCCTTATACCCAAATTTAGAAAAATCAAGCACTAGTCAAGCACCTACTATCACTCCTATCCCCACTCCTAGAAATCAGAACTCAAATGAAACTTCTACTGCATCCTCTAGTGCCTCAAATGAACTTCAATAAGTCATGAAAAAATTACAAAATTTGGGAAATGAGCTAGTTACACTCAAGAGGTAGCAAGCCCAAAGTTTGAGACCATCTTATCAACCTCAAGTGCAGCCCAATAGGCAGCCATATCAACCTAATAGACCACCCAACCTAGCTGCAAATCAAAATCAAACAAGGCCTCCTGCCAATATACCATTTCAACCCTATAATCCCAATGTTGCATCTGCCTCTAAATATTTAGTGCCAGTGAAAAATAATATGGCACAAGAGTATGATTGGTGTTTCTCATGCAATGAACCTCACAACCAATCTATGTGCTTCAATGGTGCTTTGAACCAAGACTTGATGGTGACAACAAATGGCATAGAGAGTGAAGTGAGTCAAGAAACAAACCAACAACAAGGAACATCCCAGCAAAATGCAGCTCCAAATGAGACTGCATTAGCAAATTGGCAGGCTGAGGATTTTTGTGGTATGAATCAAGTAGTGTCTCAAAGTATAGCAGCCAATAGAAGGTCAAAAAAGAGGAATATTGGTGAGGGGTAGTCATTGGCTCCAGGTGATCCACAACTTTCCATCACTTCTCCAAAGTGTTGGTAAGAAAAATGCAGTTCCAAACATGCAAGGGAAGCCCAAGCCACCTTCTAAATAAGCTCAAATACCAACTGTTACAGCCCACGTGTAAGAAAAGAATGTGCAGACCAAGGGGCAGAAAAGAGATGTTTCATACTCATTTAGCATCATTGATTAGATGAAGAAGACAAACGTGAATATATCTATGTGGGAATCATTATCCATTCCAGGCCAAAGAGATCTCCTACAAGCTACCATGAAGAATTGGTCAACTTCAAATCAGCAAGTTCATGTGAAAGAGAAGGTACTCACAAATTCTGCTCAGCTTGAAGGGAATCATGGAGGATAGTAAGGTAAAATTTTGAAGCCACCTCCATTCTATGTTTCTTTGATCATTGGGGATAAACTAGTACACAATTGCATGATTGATTCTGGGGCAATTAGCTCAGTGATGCCCAAACAAATAGATGATCAGTTGGGTCTCCAATATGAATTCATATCTAAAGGGGTAGTGCAACTGGATGGGACAATGGTAACAATAGTGGGAGTGATCAGAGATTTGAATCTTACTTTGCATGCATGTCCCAATGTTACTGTGTTGCAAGATGTGTCAGTAATAGATTTGCCACCACTCTTTGCCTTATGCTTGTCAAGGGACTTCACAGCTAAAATTGGAGGCTACTTATCTGTTGATTGGTCACACATGTTATTTAGAACCAGATATGGAACTAAGACAACAATCAGGTTCGAGCCTATTGCAAAATTTTGCATTGAGCCTCATACTCCAAGCCCAATTAACACCAATTGTTTAGCATTTGATCAAGAAGATTATCCAAGCATAGATGAAGTTGATACAAAGGTTGGAAGCATCCTAGATTCAACTCTTGATGAATGGGCAAGTAAGGTACGTGATTTTTATCCCTACCAAGAAATAGAAGAGTCTGAGTTAGGAGTCTATTGCATACATGAAGAAAATCAGCCTATGCCTAGCATCACCAAATCAGACCATAAGGATGACAATGAGGTATGGTAGTTGTTCTTTGATGGATCAAGAAGTAGAAAAGGTGCAGGGGGGGGAGAAATGCTTATTTCGCCTCAAGGTATTAAGTATTATTCAGCTTTTAGGTTTCATTTTGCATGCTCTAAAAACACTATTGAATATGAAACTTTGATACAAGGATTTCATTGGTCAATTAAAAGAGGTATAAAAAAACTACAAGTCTTTGGTGACAGTGAGCTGATTGGTAACCAAGTTAGAGGATAGCATGCTGCTAAGAATGATCTGCTCAAGTGTTACAAAAATAGGGTGTGGGAACTCATTGAAGATTTTGAGGGCTTTAACATTAATTCCATCCCTAGGAAAGAAAACCAAGCTGCTGATAGACTTGCAGCAGTTGGGGTAGCCTTTGATGTTGTTGAAAGCATCAAGGAAGATAAAGTACAACCAAACATTCATGTGATTATAAGGACTTCAGTGCCAGATAATAATGTAAGATGGCTAGTATTTGAAAATGATCAACAAATCATCAATTTCTTGTAAGAAGAAGCTGAGTTCTTAGCCAAAAATCAGGAAAAATTAGAACAACAATATGGTGATCAGGTGGTACAATGGAGAACTAAAAAACTACCAAAAGTAATTGTCACTTTGGAGTCCATTTTTAATCCTAATGATCAATTTAGGAAAGAGAAAGCAAACATCCAAGTCAAGGGAGAAGATTCAATGCCCATCTTGGTGGGAGAAGGTAGATCACTTCAAATTGGTAAAGTTGCAACCAAGCAAGAAAGGTATGAGTTTATGAAACTTTGTCAAGAGTTTCCTGATGTATTTTCTTGGAGCTATGAGGATTTGAAGGGTTTCAATCCAAAGCTAGCTCAACACACCATTGAATTGGATCCAAGTGCTAAGCCCATCAGGAAAAAGCAAAGGCCAGTTAATCCACACATGGAGCCTCTTATGAAGAAGGAATTTAATAATTTAATAGATGAAAGTATCATATTTCCCATCAAGCATTCTATTTGGGTAACAAACTTAGTTCCAATCATAAAGAAAAGTGGAGAAATCAGATTGTGTGTAGACTTCAGAGATTTCAATAGAGCATCTCTCAAGGATCATTACCCACTTCCTTCTATGGAGCAGATTCTACAAGTTGTTGCTGGCTCTAAGAGATTTTCATTGCTAGATGGTTACTCATGGTACAATCATATCATGGTAAAAGAAGAGGATCAGTTCAAAACAGCCTTCACCACCAAATGGGGGACTTATGCATATAGGAAAATGTCATTTGGGTTGTCCAACACTGGAGCTACCTTCCAAAGGGCAATGGGCATGGTGTTCAAAGGATTGATAAACAAGATGGTGCTTATATATCTAGATGATATCACTATTTTTTATAAAAGTGCAGCAGATCATCTCTTCCATTTGAGACAAGTATTCTAAAGGTGTAGAAGATTTGGGGTATCCTTAAATCCCAAAAAATGTATTTTTCTAGCTCATGAAGGAAAGCTCCTTGGCCATATTGTTCCAAAAGAGGGATTAGAATTTGATCTAGAGAGGGTTGAAGCAATAAAATCACTACCATTACCAAGCCACAAGAAGGCCCTTCAAAGTTTCTTGGGAAGGATCAATTTTATTCAGAGGTTTGTGCTAGACTTTGCATCCCTTATCAAGCCAATAACCATGATGTTGAAGAAAATCATGGATTTCAAATGGACAATAGAAGGTAAGGAAAGTTTTGAGGCAATTAAGGAGGCTATCTCACAAGCTCCAACTCTTATTAACCCAGATTTCTCCAAGGATTTCATCCTTTGTGCATTTGGAGGTGATGATACAATCTCTACAATTTTAGTACAGTAGAGCAAAGAAAATGTAGAGCAACTAGTTACTTTCTTTAGTCATATCCTAGAGGACTATGAGGTGAGATATTCTTTCATTAAGAAGAAAGTTCTTGCAGTGATTAGGGGTTTGAAGAAATTTAAGCATCTAGTTTGAAACAAAAAGGTTCAACTTCTAGTTTCTCATGTGGGAGTTAAGGAATTCCTCCTCAACAAGGACTTAAATGAAAAGTGTGTAGGGTGGATTACTTGTGTCATGGAGTATGACACTGAGATCAAGGTCACCAAGCTGGTTCAAGGAAAATGATTATATGAACAGTTGGTCTTAAGAAAATCAATGGAAACATGTAATGAAAAGGATGTTATTTTGGTGTTGCAAAATAACCAAGAACAAGGTAATGTTCAAGAAGAGAATGATGGTTTCCTCACTCCTTGTTGGACTCAAGATATAATGCACTTCCTACACACAGACCTATTCCCTCCAGAAATGAACAAAACCAAGAGAAGACACTTCAAATTGCAAGCTATCCCATATGCACTTATTAATGGTGTTTTGTTTAAGAAAGATGTAAATGGAGTGCTGCTGAGATGCATTGGAACAAATCAGATTGATATAACACTATAAGAGTTCTATGGTGGGATAGCTGGGGGTCATTTTGCACCAAGAGTGACAGCCCTCAAGATCATGAAGGTTGGCTACTATTGGCCCAAGGTATTTAGTGATTGTTATGCATGGATCAAAAGGTGCAGGAGTTGTGATTTTTTCACAGGAAAAGAGAGATTATCTGACCTTCCATTGCACCCAATTTCAGTTGACCAACCGTTTATGCAATGGGGATTGGACTTTATTGGGGTCATCAACCCAAACTCAAGTCAAGGACAAAAGTGGATTCTAATAGCCACATATTACTTCACCAAATGGATTGAGGCAGTGGCACTTAAGGAAGCAAATGAATCTAGCATTCTAGACTTCTATGAGGGGATAATAACCAGATTTGGTATACCAGCCACTATAATATCAGACAATGCATTGGCATTCATAGGATCTAAGGTGACTGAATGGGCTATCGAAAATGGAATTTATCTGAGCACTTCATCTAATTATTACCCTCAAGGTAATGGCCAAGCTGAGTCTACAAACAAGAACTTGTTAAGGATCATCAAGAGGAATCTTGATGAAAATAAAAGGACTTGGCATACTAAATTGAAATCAGCCTTATGGGCTGATAGGATCACTCCCAAGAGATCCACAAGTAATTCTCCATTCAAGCTTGTTTATGGAAAAGAGGTAATTTTTCCCATGTCACTTGAGATGCCAACGTTGGAATTCATAAAGCAATTGGAATTGTTGGAGTTTGAACCCATGGAGGTGAGATATGTAGAATTGATGGAGCTCCAAGAAATCAAAGAGCATGTAGCCCAAGCAATAGAGAAGGATCAAACCTTGATCAAGAAGACCTTTGATAGGAAAGCCAAGGCTAGAACCTTCCAAATTGGAGATCTAGTGTTGAAATGGGATACAGACCGAGCAAAGCCAAGAAGGCATTCAAAGTTTGATGCCATTTAGAGTGGCCCCTACATTTTCACAAAGTGTAAGAACAACAATTCCTTCTAACTATCTACATTGGATGGTGAAGAACTACAGATTATAGTGAATGGAATCCATCTAAAGCATTGTTACTAAAGGAAAACTCTCTACCTTGTACATATTAGCTTAGATTTCCATTCCTCTAAGTTCTTGTGCACATTGTTTTATTGTAGCTTAGTTTTTTTACTTTCCCTAAGTGCTTTGGCACAGGATGGCTGTCCAAAACGTGTAGTTTTGAATGCCTTTGTTCCAGATCAGGTGATGATTCTACTCTCACAATATTCCTCCTTGTATTTTTCTAATCAGTTGGGGTTCCAAGTAGAGAATTTTATGACTCCATGCCCAATGGATTGCTTCAGGTAACTGGTAACTTCATCCAGCAGGCAGATGACCCCTCTGAGTCACCAAAATTGTTATCCAAAATAAGCCCCTTGCTTATTTTTTGGCTAAATCCCTTCATTCCTCCCTCCCTTGTGCCTCAGTTGAATTTTTTAATTTTTAGGCACTCAAATTTTTTTTGAAATGGTTTCATTGGATAGATAATCTTCTCAGCTTTCCAGAATGGTAAATTTTTTCTCCTAACTCCTTGTATTTTTCAAGTTATGGCTCGACAGAGTCTTAGAGGGAAATTTTCCCATGAGAGTCTCACGGCCAATCAAGATGTGCCACATGGCATCGGAACGGCGAGGGTGGAGGCAACTTAGAAATTTTTCATAAAAAATTGGTGGGGTGCACAAAGAAATTTTTTGGCCCGAAGGTCTGCCAGCCAATGGGAGGAGATCACGTGTCCTCAGGAGCATCAGGGTTTGGCTCATCGGAAGGAAATGGAAAATTTTTCCAAGGATTGGTGCAAGGGGAAATTTGGAAGCATAGGCCTGAGGACCAATTGCATGGTTCCATGTGCCTTAGGAGCATCGGGCGGCGGGAGATCGGAGGAAAATTTTCCTTTTTGCCAAGCGATGGAAAATATTGAAACGAAGGCCCGACCGCGCAGGCCCGCGCCAATCAACGGTTGCCATGTGTCCAAGGGGTTGGAAAATTTTTTTAAGGAAATCCCATGCCAATGCCAGGGCACCATGTGTCCCATTCAAGAAATGGACACAGTTAGAGAAATTTGGAAGTGTGCCCCCATGACCAATCAAAACATGTCATGTGTCCTAGGAACGTTGGGGCGGCGGAAACATTTTGGAAAATTTTCCAAAGATCAAAAAGGCATAAAAAGGTCCGGGAAAAGCTTGTGACCAATAAAAAATTACCACGTGTCCTCAGAGCTTCGTGTGGCAGAGATTTTTGGTGAAATTTTCCCAAAGTCAAAAAAGAGGGAAATTTTCAAATTTTCGGCCCGCTAGTTCAAATTTGCCCTAGTTTTACCCTAAATCTTCAGAAGGGCATACATTTTGATCCAGGGATCAGATTTTCACGTTCTTGGTGGCATTGGAAAGTTGGTGAAATTATCTCCACAATGGAGGGCTAAATTTTTGTTTTGGTGGAGTTTGGGGAGAGAAAAATGGAAAACACCTCTGGCATGGAGAAAAGAACAAAACTGACATTTCAACCACCATTTTTAATGAAGTATGGCTTGCATTCTCTCCCAGCATGGTCAAAAATGTTGGGGAATGGTCTGGTAGGGGAACCCATGCTATTTTAATGTAATTTGGTTGGTGGTTGAATCATCCACTCACATTTTCCCACGTTTCTCCTTTCTGAGCTCAAATTTTCATTGTTAAAAGCTAGATTTGGCTCATTTGTAAAGGGTTGGACATTTTTACATTTTGCAGGCTCCCTCTTTCACAAAAAAAAAGTGATTTTGTGGATTATGAGACCTCTTTCAGGACTGGAATATGTTTTCTACCTCTCTGCTATTATAATACATGTATTTTTTATATTGGAAATGACAATACAAGCTCTTTGAATGAGTTTTAGTCCTCTGTTTGTGTTGTTTGTTTCATTTCTGATCTTTCATTACAGTTTAGTAGTCTCTGCAAGATGTTTTGTTGAATTTTAGTGATCTGTGTCAATTTTCAGAAGTAAAATGTTCACCACTCCATTGGTGTATCACCTTGTTAGTATTAGTTTTATTTCTTTTGCATTCTCTATCTCTATCCCCTTGGAATTTAGAGTAGGATTTTGACTTTAAACCTCTTCAATTTTCAAGTCATACATCTAATCAGAGGAGTTGAGGAACCAGCCCTAATCTGGGGATTCTTTTCCCATTTTTTGCAAGTCTTACACTTGGGGAAAAGATTCAATGTTGTGTATTCACACTAGATGTCCAAATATCAAACTAGAAATATGATAAACATCCAGGGGTGCTATGAATCCGCACTAACAAGATCCTTTTGGCACCTTGAAAAATAAATAACTACAGAAACATAATATTCATCAATTTGGTCTTTTGTTAGATATGATCATAGTTGTCTCCACGGAATTTGAGGTTTTAAGGAAAATATCTTCGTTTGAATCCATTATTTTTATGTTTTTATTTTTTTAGATCCTGGAAGTATTAATGAATTTTTTTGAGAACCAAAATGGTGGTTATAATATTTGGACAAATTTTTCCAGCATTCTGACAACATCTAGAGGTGTGGGGGATGAAGAATGAGGAAAATGATTATCTCCTTTGTTATTTATAGCTTGAAATAGAAGGAGGAAGTGTTAGCCACATTTTTCTTTCCCTCATTTTCATTTGTAAATTCACAAAGGGGAAATGAAAATTTATCTTTCCCTCTACTTTCCAAGTGTCACACATTTATTTGATGTGCAACTTAGAAGAGGGGGCTAAACTGGAGCACCCGAGAGCTAGTTGACGATCACATGGGGTCCTAGGAGGAATGCAAAGGGTGGGGTGAATTTTTATGTACCTGTTATCTAAATTTCACCCCCCCAGGGTAAATTTCAATAACATGGATCAGATTTTTATAGTTCCAAGCATGTTGATTGGGCCAGGAAAAATCACGTAAAATGGCTAAGTCCTAGTCCTAGGAGCAGTCGGGACATTTGGGACATCTAGGCACAGATCGGCCGAAAAGCCTCCAGGCGGCCTGCCAAGCATTTGGGACAATCGGGCCAGAAGTACGCGGCGGATGCGGAAAGCTGGTTCAGCCGAAGGAGAAAAAATTACTAACTGCTTAGTGGGATAGTTCGGGACAAGAGTACGCGAAGTACGCGAACCGGCCAGATCGGCCGAAATGAGAACAAACAGTCTGGAAGCAATTGGGAAATTTGGGCCGTGATGACAAGAATCGGCCGGTTCGCCCGAAACAGAGAAAGTTTGTACAGGGACATCTGGGCCGCAGGTACGCGAAGGACGCGAACCGGCCAGTTCGGCCGAAACAGAGAACCTTCACACTAGGCAATTGGGACATCTGGGACAAAAGTACGCGAACCGGCCGAATCGGGCGAACTGGAGGAATTTGTCCCAAGCAGTTCGGGACATGTGGGACAAATGGACGTGAAGGGCGTGAAGGAGCCAAAAGGGCCGAGAACCAACTAGATCATACCACGTGTCGCAGGGGAAAGAGTCGAAAAGTCAAAGGGCGAGTTTTGAAGGGTCAGCCCGAGCCAATCAGAAGAGGACACGTGTCCAAGTTTAAGGGGCCCACAAGGAAATTTCAAAAGAAAGCCCGCAAAAGGAGGAGAGAGAACTTCTCGACCAATCAGCGCTTGCCACGTGTCGACTAGGTGGTGAAGTGCGGGAAAAGATTTCAAAATCCGTTTTGGTCTGTTCCATGCCCTAAATCTTCAGATCATCATATCTTTCGATCCAGAACTCAGATTTGCACGTTCTTTATATCAACGGAAATATATTGAAATTCTCTACATGATTCTGGGGTTAATCTCAAGTTTTGGTGTAGTCTGGAGGGAGAAAATCAAGAAATGGATCTGATGCGTGATCATGGCTAGAAGCGACGTTTCAACAACCAGTTTAATGCACATGGGTTGCATTCTTCTTCAACACGGCCAGAAGTGACATTTCAGCGACCAAATTAATGTAGAATGGGTCGCATTCTCCTCCAAATCAGTCAGAGATGGTAGGGTATAGGTTGGTAAGGTATTCCATGCCATTTTAATGCATCTGCAGTCAATAAGGAACATGCTTACATGTTTTCCCACGTTTCTGTCCCCTGGGCTCGACCCATGCAATGTAAAAAGCCATATTTGGCTAAAAGATTAAGAGTTGTTCATCTTTTCTGCTCTGCCCTCCCTTCTTTTCTTCTCTAGGGTTGAAAATGGAGTTCGAACCTCCTCCCTTGCTCTGTAATGGCATTTTTGCCTTTTACTATTGAAATGATGTTCTGTGCAAACTTCTGGAGCAACAAAACGTGTTTTGTGATGCATCTGTCCATCCTTTCTCGTTTTTGTTTGTTCTCTTCTTGCCTCTCTTCATTGTAGGTATTTGTGCATGTTTGAATGTTCATTGTAAGTATGGAGCTGTGTTCATGGAGTTTTGGGACATTTTCTATGTGAAATCTATCCTTGGGCCTGTGATGCATCTATCCATCCTTCCCATTGCTCACCTCTCTTTGTCCCATGGCAGTTTTGATAGATGTCCAACATTCTCCTTCTCTGGTGTATCACCGTTTTAGTGTAGGATTTTGCTGTTTTTCCCTTCTCTCTCTCTCTCTTTGTCTCCTTGGCATGGTTAGATTAGGATTAGATTAGCTTGCTTGCACTGGAATAGCTTGTGGCAGGTAGTTTAGGAGCAAGAACCAGCCTTCTCTGGAGATTCCTCTCTCAGTTTCACAAGTCCCACTCTTGGAGAGAGGTTTCCATGTTGTGCAATCACACTGGATGCCTGAGTGATCAACCTAGAAGCCTGATCTGCATCCAGGGGTGCTATGATTCCGCATCAATAGTTTTAGCATGCCCGGTGGGACATCACAGAAGTTAGAGTTTCATATTTCAGAGGTGTCTCATTATCAAATAGAAAATCTTAAGCCACCATGCGACCATCAACAGTTTTGGCATGCCCAGTGGGACTCTAGAGGTCTTCCACTTCATCTTTTGCAGGTTGATGTGTTCCTGTGAAGATTTCAGCCTTTGGAGGCACTTGCAAACACATCTGGCGACTCCATCTGGTCAGCAACCCATCTCTGAAGTTGTAGACCTTCCTTTCCATTCATTTTCATTCTTTTTCTATCCATTCTTCCTTCCATCTCTTTCATCTTCTTTCATTCTATGAAGTTGTACAATCATGACTTCATTTCCATCATGTAATTCACATCAACAACAGCAGTATATTCCACCTCCAACATGTTTTACAAATCCTCCAAATCAGCATTTTGAGCAGATTCAAGATCAGTATGCATACCCATATGAGCAGCAGTGCCAAAGCCAGTTTGGCTATGGAGCTTTCCAAGAGCAAGAGTATGCATATAACGAGGACCATCAGATGCAAGATGCTGGTCTGTTGGAGAAGATCCAAAAGATGGAGGTAAAGATGGTGCATTCCAGGGCTCAAGCACAAATGAAAGCTTTTGGAATCGATTGTGGAGCACCCTGTCCATGGGTGGGACCTTTTCCAAGGTATTACAGCCCTCAGGAGAAAATTGACTTCATGATTGCAATGCTGCCTTTGCTTGCAAAGTGGATTGAAGAAATAGAGGTGTATGAGAGGAGTATTCAACAACCTTGTCAACAGGTAAGCACACCATCTCATGCCTTTCTGTTTCCTCTTTCCCAATCTGTCCCATTTCAGCAGTGTCAAGTTTCAAACTCTCCATCTGCTGTCCCAAGTGTTAATTCCATTTCTCCATTCCCTACTCTCCCACCACACCTCAATTATTCTTTCCTTTTTCCTTCTAAACAGTCATCCCCTCCACAAGAGCTAAATGAAATACCTTCCACTCCAAAGAAACAACAGGTTTCACCTCCTCCACCACCACAAAAAATTGTAAAATCAGTTGATTTTCAACCCATCCCTCCTCTTGCATTCCTAATTCCATGTGGGGAAGAAGAAATTGCAAAAATCAGTCATCAAGGACAGCAAGAGGAAGAGCCAAGAAAAGAAGAAATGATTAAGAGCTTAGTAAGTTTGGCTGCCAAGTTTGGTATGACAAAGATCCCCTTGATGGTCAAACCTACAAAAGAGGCTAAGGTTGAACAAATAGTGGTCAGGGCTGATTTTGTTGCAGCAGAAGAAGTTCTTGCAGTCCCAACTTGTCCTCTAGAGCAGCAGATTGAAGAGTTTGACTTGAAAAACTTCATGCTGGAGGAGGAGCTCATTCAAGAGCAAGATTGTCTTCGAACATTGGAGGAAGGAGAAGCTGCTCCAAATCTAAAAGAAGAGGAGCACATTCCAGCTGTGGGGGAGAAAAGTGCAGATCCAAGAGCTTTGAGCACAAAGTAGGCTACAGGAGAACCTTCAGTTCTTCTTTCTACTTCACCTCTCCCAAATTCTAGTACTGAAGAGGGGTTTGATCTCTCAAACTCAATATTGGAGAGTGAAAGAAACCATGGTGGTCAAGTTACAGATCAAGAGGACACCATGGAGGAAGTTGAACATTTGCAGCAGGAAAGCCATGAGGCAGTTTATCTGTCAGAGTTGGAGGACTGTTTTGATGGAGAAGAGCCGGTTGAGTTTCCAACATTCTCTCTTTCATCATCCATCTTCCAAACACAAGAGCCTACTGTCATGGAGGAGAGTATTCATTTGCAGCAACCTGCATCTTATAGAAGCTCTTTGGAACCAAGATTGGAAGATTTTAATCTTTCATTTCCTTCATTGGAGGAGGAGAAAGGACAAAATAATTTCACCATTTCTTCCACACCATCCATTCAGGAGGGTCTACAAGAGAACTCCATTTTTGGAGTTGAAAATCAGGGAAATGGGCATACTCAAAGGATCAGACCTTGCCCAATCAGGTATTTAGCTTCATTGGAGCCAAAGGAGAAGTCACAACCAGTCATGCTTTCTTCTGAGCATGAGGATGAGCTACAAAGTACCAAGGATCAGCTGCCATGCCTCTTCAATCCAAATGCAGAGAAAATAAAAGAGGTATTGAATTTGCCTTCAGCTGATACCTTGATGATTTGGGTGGAATACCAGCTTCTTGTTGATTTTCCACTCATCCTAACAGCCATGATCAGCTCCAAATCAATTGCATGGCTGCCACTTTTGAGAAAGGGAAGCTATTTCTCACAACCAATTGCAGGGTTTGTTTAGCTTACCTTTTCTCCAGTTACAATAGAGTAGGTAGGTTTGCTTTCAGCAGAAGAAGTGTTTGTGCACACTCTGCATGTTTCATTTTGGAGCATGTATGATTTTCAGTTCTGTACATAGTTTTTGTTGTGCTGGTTTTGCTCTTGCACAGTTCGTTTTAGTGGCATTTTGGTAAGAACAACTCTATGTCTGGTGGGTTTCAAGTGGCTCAGAGGGAAGTTTTCAAAGTTCAGATCAGTTTTTAGGCTTGCTAATGACTCCATGCCCAATGGATTACTTCAAGCTACTGATCATTCATCTAGCAGGCAGATGACCCCACTGAGTCGCCAAATTGTTATCCAAATTTCACCCACCAGGGTAAATTTCAATAACATGCATCAAAGTTTTGCAGTTCCAAGCATGTTGATTAGGCCAGGAAAAATCACGAAAAATGGCTAAGTCCTAGTCCTAGGAGCAGTCGGGACATTTGGGACATCTAGGCACGGATCGACTAAAAAGCCTCGAGGCGGCCCGCCAAGCATTTGGGAAAATCAGGCCAGAAGTACGCGGCGGACGCGGAAAGCCGGTTCGGCCGAAGGAGAAAAAATGACTAATTGTTGAGCGGGACAGTTCGGGACAAGAGTACGTGAAGTACGCGAACTGGCCGGATCGGCCGAAATGAGAACAAATAGTTTGGAAGCAATTGGGACATTTGGGCCGTGATGACGCGAACCGGCCAGTTCACCTGAAATAGAGAAAGTTCGTACTGGGACATCTGGGCCACAGGTACGCGAAGGAAGCGAACCGGCCGGTTCGGCTGAAACGGAGAACCTTCGCACTAGGAAATTGGGACATCTGGGACAAAAGTACGTGAACCGGCCGAATCGGGTGAATTGGAGGAATTTGTCCCAAGCAGTTCGGGACATGTGGGACAAATGGACGTGAAGGGCGCGAAGGAGCCGAAAGGGCCGAGAACCAACCAGATCACGACACGTGTCGCAGGGGAAAGAGTCCAAAAGTCAAAGGGCGAGTTTTGAAGGGTCAGCCCGAGCCAATCAGAAGAGGACACGTATCCAAGTTTAAGGGGCCAACAAGGAAATTTCAAAAGAAAGCCCACGAAAGGAGGAGAGAGAACTGCTCGAACAATCAGTGCTTGCCACGTGTTGACCAGGTGACGAAGCGCGGGAAAAGAATTCAAAATCCGTTTTGGTCTGTTCCGTGCCCTAAATCTTTAGATCATCATATCTTTCGATCCAGAACTTAGATTTGGACGTTCTTTATATCAACGGAAAGCTGTTGAAATTCTCTACATGATTCTGGGGTTAATCTCAAGTTTTGGTACAGTCTGGAGGGAGAAAATCAAGAAACATCTCTGACGCTTGATCATGGCCAGAAGTGACATTTCAACAACCAGTTTAATGCACATGGGTCGCATTCTTCTTCAGCACGGCCAGAAGTGACATTTCAGCGACCAAATTAATGCATAATGGGTCGCATTCTCCTCCAAATCAGTCAGAGATGGCAGGGTATGGGTTGGTAAGGTATTCCATGCCGTTTTAATGCATCTGCAGTCAATAAGGAACAGGCTTACACGTTTTCCCACGTTTTTATCCCCTGGTCTCGACCCATGTAATGTAAAAAGCCATATTTGGCTAAAAGATTAAGAGTTGTTCATCTTTTCTGCTCTGCCCTCCCTTCTTTTCTTCTCTAGGGTTGAAAATGGAGTTCGAACCTCCTCCCTTGCTCTGTAATGGTGTTTTTTCCTTTTACTATTGAAATGATGTTCTGTGCAAACTTCTGGAGCAACAAAACGTGTTTTGTGATGCATCTGTCCATCCTTTCTCATTTTTGTTTTTTCTCTTCTTGCCTCTCTTCATTGCAGGTATTTGTGCATGTTTGAATGTTCATTGCAGATCTGGAGCTGTGTTCATGGAGTTTTGGGACATTTTCTGTGTGAAATCTATCCTTGGGCCTGTGATGCATCTGTCCATCCTTCCCATTGCCTACCTCTCTTTTTCCCATGGTAGTTTTGATAGATTTCCAACATTCTCCTTCTCTAGTGTATCACTGTTTTAGTGTAGGATTTTACTTTTTTTCCCTTCTCTCTCTCTCTCTGTCTCCTTGGCATGGTTAGATTAGGATTAGATTAGCTTGCCTGCACTGGAATAGGTTGTGGCAAGTAGTTTAGGAGTAGGAACCAGCCTTCTCTGGAGATTCCTCTCTCAGTTTCACAAGTCCCACGCTTGGAGAGAGGTTTCCATGTTGTGCAATCACACTGGATGCCTGAGTGATCAACCTAGAAGCCTGATCTGCATCCAGGGGTGCTGTGATTCCGCATCAATAGTACCTCATGTCTATTTGAAAAATATAAAAGGAGTGCAATAAAATAAAACTTTCTCTAGAGATTTCAAGTCTCATGTATGCAAGGGTAGGTAGGTGTGTAGGTCAAACTGGTCAACAAGGACTGGGAGGTGAGCACATGGTCATATTGGTGACCTAGAGACTAAATGAGGGTTGGGTGAATTTTAGTGCACCTCATGTACCTTTGAGAAGGTGCAATGGGGACATGAAAATTCACCTTCACCATATATTTCCACTTCTCCAGGTGTAAAATTGACTAAGTGTTGGAAAGCGCACCTTGGGCATTGACTTGCAAAGATCATATCTAGAGATCTCAGATGAGTTTTCAGGTGATTCCTTATATTATTTAGAAATAAAACATCATCAAATAATAATCTTGAGGCTATCAAGGCTTGAATCAGACTGTAACACCTCCAAATGGATCATTTTTCATCGAGACCACCTATTGTGTACTAGAAGAATGAGCTTCCAAGAAAAGTGCACGAGGTTTCAAGAGGTCCCATTTTTCCCACCATGTAGAGTATTGAAAATTATTTCCATAGGTACTTTTTTGGTCTTGAAACTCATTATGAAGATCCTAGAATCTTGCTTTGAATTTTAGGTCCTCTTTCATGGTATAGGATCATTCAGGCTCAAAAACTTGCTTTCACTAAATTGGCTTCAAAAGCTCTGAAACTTCCCAAAATATTACAAAATAAACTCTTTGATGTTTATAACACATTAATAATCCTCTATGATAATTTTTTTAACTTTTTATCTACTCTAGGGATGATGCACTAGGATTAGGAAGGCTGATAATAGCCCTTCCCTAAATGGATCAAAACTCCATTGTTAAATAGTTTGCTGCACAAGTTCCTTGAATGATTTTTACTTCCTAAATCCCTAGAGTATACATTACAATAATTTAGGGGTCATTTTGATGACAAGATTGGGATGGTAATATGGATGAACTGGCCTGGGTGTTGTCTTAGGAAGGTATGAATTTCAAATTTTTTGACACTGTGATATAGTTCTATTTTCTAGTGAATTTTGTCCATGAAAAAAACACAAGAAAAAAACTAGATATAGCTTGGGGACATGTTATGGAATTAGCACACCGGGGACATGACATGATAAATCATAGGATCTCAATTTACAATTCGTTGACCAATTCGTTATCCATTGGGCTTTAATACACACAACTTGCTAGAATTAACAAGAAAGGAAGAACACACACACACACACAATGAAAGGAAACACAAAACACATGAAAATAAAAGGATACACAAATTAGGAAAGGGAAACAAACACCTAAAAATCACCTATGGTACAAGGCGGGGGGAAACCCACTTTCACTGAAGTACTTTCCTTTCTAGGAGACCCCCAAAGAGGTAACACCGAATGATGATGTTTTATGAATCCAATGACTGGTTCAAGGAATTATCCTCCTCTCCTAAATTGATTATGAAAGATAGGTTATTTCATGGTTATTTTTGTACTTTCTAGGAGTGAGCTTATATGATATTTTTGATGCTCATGTATTTTCTTGGAAATTCCATTGCCTTCATTCTCTTTGCAATTAGTTGCATGGTACCAGTCGTCTTCCATGTTTGTCCATATTGTTGATATTTCATTGAAAATATCATCATCATCCAAGGGTTGATTCTTGTTTTAGTTATTTAAATCTTTTGATCTCTTTTCATTCCTGCATCCATGTTTATTCACACATTTCTGTAGGGATCCTTGAATTCATATTTTTTACACATATAAAAATGAGGTGTTTGAATGTTGAATGGAGGATAAAATATGACCTCATATCCATATTATATAGCCATATCATGATATAAGAGGTTGAGACTTAGCTTAAGATCTCTTGTGTCTTCTTCTGATTCTAAAATGTCTTCTACTAGATCATTATTTGAAACCACCTAAAGGTCATTTCTACCTTCATTCAAAGAATATTCATTTTGAATTTCAAGGTCACCATTTAGAATCTTTTTTTATTTATTTTGACCATCATGACATCCTAGAACTTATTTTTCAAGAGGAATCTCAACTTTTAGGGATTGAAAATTCTTTTCTTTATATTCTTCATAAGAGAAAGAGTCATATTCATCAAATGGGAAACAAAATACCTCACTTTCGTCATCACATTCATCATTTATTGGTTAAGGAGAGACATAAAGTTATTTTGCTTGCTTTGCTCCATCATGACCAATATCCAAACCAGTTGAGGGATTCAAATTTGATTCATACTTTTCTTGCAACTTCATAGCCCGCATCATGAGTTTGATATTGAGCTCAGGGTCTTCTATTTCTTCTACAACCTTTAGGAGATCTTATACTGACTGTTCTTTTAGAAAATTTGAGGGATAATCACAATATGAATTTGTCTCATTGTGGATGATGTGATAGAAAATATCTTCATCCTCAAATGGGAACGAGAATATATCCTCATCTTGGGTAAGAATACAATTTGATTTCTCCCTTTGAAATTCCCCGAGAACTGTTTCCTCTTCTCCATAACTTGCATCATCTAGCAACTTATGGTTATCCTCTTGTGACTTAAATTTTCTCAATACCTCCTCAAAATCAATTCCTCTTCGAGAAGAAATTCTTGGTCCTATAAAAACGGGAATCTCATATTCCTTCTCAGTTTTTACAAAGTGATTCATCCGTCTGCTATCTTGATACAAGATGTTAGAACCTGCGCTTCCTAAATTTTACACTATATATCTCATCTTCCTCATAGGAAGAAACTTCTCCATATCTCCTTTGATTGGTATGGTTACAAAAGATCAATTCATTTGAATTTTCCCTCCTAATTCTCGGAAGAAGATTCATCCTAATAGCATACCAAATTTTTTCGAGACATCTGATACTAAAATATTCATTAATATAGTTTTATCTAGAAATTCGGAAAGAGCCACTTATGGATCTTTGATTTTACCTACAAGTGGGATTTATTTTGAATCCATGGAGTAACACAGTCCACTGGGAAGAGACATGGAAAGTCTAATATCCTTGATGACATTCATAGGCATCACGTTATTAGAGGAACCTAAATTTATTATGTAATTATTTAGTACATAATCTCCAACAAGAAGGGAGACATAAAAAGGGTAAACATTTCCAATTTTAGATGCACTCAAAGAAAACATGTTCTATGATTGAGGGGTAGGTGGGATTGGTATTATTACTTTAGCACTAGGAGCCACAACATTAGGTGTTAAACTACCACTCTTTATATATCAGACGAATCTATCAAATTTATCAAGATGAGTACATAGATATTCGGTTTCAGAGACTCACACCTTGGTTTTTTTCACATGTTATATGAATTCAAAAGGAGTAGATGAAGGAAAGGGGGATGAAGGAACTTATTTTGGATTCAGGATAGGCTTGGAAGTAGGGGTAGATTTTTGGGGAATGGAGGGATTTTTTAAGGCACAGTCAAAATTTTTGAATCATTAGATTTTATGGAAATAGATTTAGATTTAGAAGAGGCATTGGGATAATTACCTGGGATTACAGATACCTTATTTCTTCCCACAATAATAGGCTTCTCCAATGTGGACTCCATGTAAGGTGGAAGTGGAGATCCACGAATGATTATTATATTTTTATAGAGCCACTACAGGAGGGTCTTCAACCTTATTTTTCTTTGTAGTATTTGAGGAAGAGGCTTTATTTTCCTGAGCATGGGTAAAAATCACACATGAGAGAAACTAGGTGCATCCATATCATCTTCCTCATCACCTCTAGAATATGATAAAATATATATTTTTTCATTCTCTACTGCCTCAACTTCTAGAAAACCATCATATACACCTTTTTGTTTGATATCTTCTCCATTTTATTGAATCTTGTAACTTGAGTTGATGGGTGGGGCCTCCAAAGAAATCCTTAGGGGTGCTCCTGCAATCTAATTTTTGTTATTTCTTTGAGGAGATATTCTTTCAAAATTTTCCCTCTTCAACGATATCATTTCATTTGCCAATTTCTATAAGATTGGATCCATTCTCTCATCCTTAGGATTTTGGGCTTTTACCCTTTGAGGGTTTCTTGATCTTTCCAACGAGGATGAGATCTTCATCAAGTTCAATGGCTAATATTTGGGATTCTGTAATATTCCTTAGCTGAACTTTTTATAGGAAAAATTCTACCTTTGGTGATTGAGCATCAATGAAGAATCTCTTGAAAAAAAATTTAGATGGTGAATCTTCTTCTGGTATCATGTGGAGCAACCAAGTGAAACGAGCCATAAAGTCTATCATAGTTTCATTTATCCTTTCTTCATTTGTGCCAACTGAACAAGGATATCTTGACAATCCTCAGTATATTTTAATCTTTCATTGAACTTTATTTTGATTTCATTCCAACAGGTGATGGATTAGGAAGGAAGGAGGTAGAACCATTTTTTTAAGTTTTATTGGAGTGAATCCACAAACAATATTACAATGATATCATCATGTTCGATGCCAGAAATCCCACATGATGTGGTGAAGGCCGATATGTTATCTTCAAGGATTTATGTGCCTTAACCTTTGAACTGGGGAAATTTCTTAAGGGAATATGTTTGTAAATTATGAAGAGGGGGTTGTGTAAGAGAAAGTTGACCTATATTTCTTCCCCATGGTATAATCGATTGAGGTATTTCTGATTTGTATGCCCTTATTTCCCATGCTCAAGCTTTGGATTCTACTTCGAAAACTTATTCTCCCAATTCTTCTTCTAGTTCTTGTTCTTGTTGATTAGGAAATTTAATTTTCAATGGCATAAAAAAAATAGGATAATTTTTAGGAGTTTCAACAGGAATTTTGATCATATTACCAGATGAACCACATGAAGACCTAGATGGGGATGAGGCTTGGGAGAAGAAATATGTATTGTCTCTTGTTCATTCTTGTTCATTTTCCCCTCTTAGCCTATTTAACTTGGTATATATTCCTTCGGCCATTTCTGAGAATATTTTGTAATAGGAATATGAAAAGACACTATGGAATGTGAAATTTCACTTGCGAGACCAATGTGTATTTTAACAATGGATTTCCATTAATATTTTTTTTAATTCTTTTGTATTTTTTGGAATATAATTTTTTTTTTGTATTTTCTTAAGGTCTCATATTTTGGGTGCAAATGCTGCAAAGTCTTCCTCACAATGAGTGCCAAATACTATTGGTGATAAAATTTGTCAAATCAACAAATATATGGACTTCTTTCTAACACTCTGGGAATTTAAGTCCCTCTACTTATACGGTTCAGCTTCATGTGTATATGCACGATGAAATGAGTTGTTCTGGTGGCTTTTCGACTGGGGATCCAATAGGGGAACTCCACTGACCCTACGAAAAAATATTTTAGTTACCTATAAGAGAATAATTTTCTTGGAGAGTGGGGAAAGGGAGTGATAAAAATATGGAGGAGAATTAATGTTGAGGGTAGAATATAAAATTCCTGCCCACACTAATTAGAAATTTCAACACATATTTATGAGAATAAAACAAAAAAGATTCAATACTATTGGATAGAGAAAATCATGCGTAAAAAGATGCATAAATTCATATGCCTTGGAAAATTTAAACTTCTTCCTTCATCAGCATCTCAACAAAGTTTTACTTAGCACATGGATGGATGAAATATGGATGGGAGAAATCGAAGAATTGGCTAACTCTTTTCTCTTCCACAAGGAAATAATAAAATTCTCTCAGGAATTCACAAATATGCAACCCTTCAAAAATGGGAAGTCTTTACCTTTTATAAGAAGTGAGGTGACTCTTCATTTACCCCCAATGACCCTTTATATGTCTTTACATAACTTAAATCCTTTCACCTTCCTAGGAAAAAATTTAGTCCCTTTTTATAAGATAAAGGTGACTTTATAGATTAGAAGCCTAAGGCTACTTTTTAATTACATTAAATACATGAAAAATTACATCCCAAATGAATAATTATAATTTGGGGGATGGTCAGATAAGACAAATAAATAATAAAGAGGAAGAACCATGTTGAAGAAGAAATTTCTTCTATTGACTTGATATCACTTCACGACCAATTGATCCTAGGAAACATTCTAATGCAGTGAACTCTGGATCTTTGAACTATTTTCATCCTCATAAAAATCCATAAAATGATGCCCAAAAACCTTGAATTGAGTGTTTAGAAACATTTTTTAATGCTTACTTAGATGATCATGGGTGTTGCTCACAAAGATCCACTCCAAAGAAGCTGAGAATGGAAACTGACCTCTACAATGACCTTTACAATGTGGCCATAATATTGTACTGACTAGAAAGTTTTTAATGAATTTCATTTGAACACTGAATAATGCCTATACCACAACTCAAAAAATCACTCCAAAACATGAAGTGCCATAATTCCTTCATTTTTCTAGTTACATACTTGACCAAACAACTTGAATAATCACTCGGAAGATAAAACAATAAAAATCCTTGTGAACTTAAATTTCATTCTTCCTTGACAATTGACTGCATTTAAAAAGGGGAACTTACTATTTTTAGTAAGTGTCAAAATTCAACTTTTTGGATCCTTACTGATGATGTTAGCCCAAATGATTACCCTTATGTGTAATCTTTCTCAGGATATTGTTGTTTCCTTGACTTCCTTTGTAGGATGACTTACTAAAAGTGGAAAGTATCCATATAGGAGACTTACTATTTTTAGTAAGTGATAATTTTTTATTATTTATAGTACTTAGATACCACTATGACCTTCTTATTGTCTTCTTTTCCCATAATCTTCGTCACAACTACTTCTAGTGTTAGCTTGTAAAAAATAGCTAGTCCCTATTTAGGAAGGCTTAATATTTTCAGAAAGTGGGTCTCTAGTGTTGATTCATGATGAAATAATATTTTTTTGAGGTGGGTTTTTTCCCAATAGCGCTTTCCTATATTTTCAACTTGATTTGATGTTGAAAATAAGAAATTTTAAAATTTAAATTTTTGTGGAGGGGAAATGGCAGTTTGCTCACAATAAAAAAATTGTGCCGTGTATGGAAAACATTTCTGTGGGATCCTTTTGGCACCTATAAAATGAAATAAATACAAAAAATGACATCTTGATCTATTTAGTATTTTGTAAGATATGATCAAATTTGTCTCCATGGACTTCAAGGTTTTCAGGCAAAAATCTTCATTTCTTCTTCATTTGAATCCATTATTTTTTGTGTTTTTATTGTTTTTAGATCATGAGAGTCTTCATGAAATCATTTGAGAAAAAAATTGTTGGTTAGAATCTCTGTAGAAATTTTTCCAGCATTTTGACAACATTTGGAGGTGTGGGGATGAAGAATGGCAAAAATGACTATCTCCTTTGTTATTTATAGCTTGAAATGGAAGGAGGGGTGGGCACTTTTTTCTACCCCACATTTCCCTTTGCAAATGTGAAAAGGGGACATAAAAAATGTGCATTTCCCTCTACTTTCCAAGTGTCACATGCTCATTTGATGTGTAACTTAGAAGAGGAGGATAAACTGGAGCATCTGGAAGCTAGTTGATGGTCGCATGTGGGTCTACGTGAAATGCTAAGGGTGGAGAAAATTTTTAAGTCCCTCATGTCCCTTTGTAAAAGGGATAAAGGGTGTATTGTCTATTTTACACCCATGTAAAAATTGAGTAATAAGGATAAATGTGGACTTGGTAGTTGGACAGGTTTCAATGATGAATCTGAAGAAAAACAGGTGATTTCATGGTCTTGAGAATTTGGTAATCATTGTAAGGTATTCCCCTTATTCTCAGTTTTAAAATTGTATACTTAGCCTAATTTCAATGAAAATGGATATATTGAGGAAATTTGACTTTTGGGGCACTCCATTATATTTTTCTAACTCCCTTGGTCAAAGAAAATTCATGAAAAATTGGAAAAGTTATAAAATATGGGAAAAAGAGATATGTCTAGTGTATTATGGCTTATACAGACCTAGGAGGCCCAGATGTTATAGGTGGTAGTGGGTCATGAGTTTCTTGATTACCTAAAATTTCTGAAATACATTGGCGCTAAGCGACTCCGTTGTTTTTCGGGTCGGGGATGAGCTACGAGTACTTGTAGCTAGTGCAGTACATGTTCTTAAAGGAATGAATGTTCCCCACATGAGTGATCAACCCACAAGTCAAAATTCCAGGAGTTCAACGCATTGTAGAGGTTGTAGGTCAAAAGGGACTGAGAGGAATGGGATGTAGGGGGTCAAAGTTCCTATAAAGGGTTGAGTTGTTACATAAGGTGGTTGCATTGGTGGATAGCTCAGTGAGCTAACTGAGATCACCAAGGAAATTGAGACAGTGTGGGAGTCATAAGGATGTTGATAACATGAGGTTCTAGGGAACTATCCCCCCACGAAAACTAGTTCCCAGTAGAGATCAAAAACCTACAAGCCAGGTGATGAGGGGAAAGTCAAATGGAGGGTTCAGTGAGCTAACCAAGCTCACTGAGTTAGAGATAGATTCAAGTAAAAATGGTGTGATAGTATCAGGCACCAAGGGAAAAATGTACCTAGTTCCACACCAAACTATGTTCCTCGCATGAGTCATTAACCTACAGTCAATGGAGAAGAGAGAGGGATGCAAAGAAGGAATACATTCATGACCCTGAAGACCCAGTTCTAAGTGTCCCATTAAAACCCGTAATATCTAATTTAAAGGGGAGAAGATTATTAAAATGTTAAAAGGTAAGTACTATAGTGAAAAGGGAAATATTTTATGATTATAATGTATTTTTATCCCCATAACCTGAGTTTTCTTCAAATGTGCAAAATGACTCCATTGGATCCATAGGCTCATAAATTTTTTCCACGAGATCCATTTTTTAAGAAAATGATGTCACTGGAAAGGTATTTTTGATCTCCTTAACCCAAAATCCTCAAATTTTGATTTTGATAAAGAATATTAGGGAAAATGGAAAAAAATCATATTTAGAAAAAACACATTTCCATATTTCCTCAACCTTCAGAAATTTTATATGTGTGGTCTTTTATCCTTCCACAAGATGGAGAGCATTTGACAATGAATTTTTTGGGTGCATAGGGATATTTTGCAAGAGAATAATGATGGATCAAATGGAATATTGGGTTTTTCTGCTCTCTCTTTGTTACTTTTTCCAATATGTTGTAAAAAATGAATCATTTTGAATGCTAGACACTACTATAATACTTGTGCATTCTCTCCCAAGGAGCTACATTTGTGTTATTTGTCTCAAACCTTAGATTTGAATTTATTCATGTTAAATCTTTCCTAATATATCAATTATAATGTACACATTGCATATTCATATAAGCAATAAAATATTGGTTTTGTGATTCTAAATCGGTCCTTGCTTGTATTTGCTTGCAATTTTCTTACCTATCATTATTTTTTAGGTGTTTGTGTATCTTCTCTTCATTGCGCAAGATTCAGATTTGTTGTGTTAAAAGAGATTGAAGGTTATAGGTTGCATTAGACTATGACATTTATATCTACTCTTTCTTTGTTATTTTTCCTTTATTTCCCATATTCATAGTGTCTCTCCACCCTCTTTTTGGTGCATCACCTCCTTAGTTTGGGATTTATTTATGCAATTTATTCTACCCCAGGGTCCACTTGGAGAGTTAGTTTAGCACTAGAAATATTAATTTCCTCTAGTAGGAGTAGTGTAGCATTAGAAATAGGAAGATGAAGCTGGCCTTCTCCATAGGTTTTTCTAAGTTTGTAGTACCACAACTAACAAACAGTCCCATGTTGCCTCAAAATTCATGATCCTCCTTGATCATATCTAGGGTGTAATTTTGAGCTCCAACAGTTTTGGCATGCTCTGTGGGACAAGTAAAATTCATCATTCACAGGTGTTCCATTGCAACATTATAACCACCTTGGTGCCTTCACTCCTCCAACAGTTTTGGCATGCTCGGTGGGACAAGTAGAAGTCATCATTTATAGGTGTTCCATTATAACATCATAACCACCTCAGTGCCTTCACTACTCCAATAGTTTTGGAACACCTGATGGGACATGTTTGGAAGCTTTATTTCATTATTTAATTAATTTTTGGTATGTGGATTATTAATTTCTATCCCTTGTAGGCTCATCTCTACACATCTGGTGACTCCAACATTCAAATCAACTGGTAGAAGTAGTCAAAGTGCCTCAAGTTCATGCGAAGAATCCAGACACAATTTAGGACAATAGAAGGATTATTTGAATATCTACAACTATCACCAAGTAGAGAAATAAGAGGAAGAGCTATCTAAAGACCATCATCTTTAAAAAATAGAAATATTTCAACACATCCACTTGGTAGGCCATTTTTGAAGTCTACTATAATTCTTAGATCAATCATATTTATAGGAAAAAAACCACAACAACAAAATCCATTTGTCAATTTCATTAGAAGTAGTCCACTTGCCCTCTATGTAAAAAATCAAATTCCAATGGCATCCTTAAAAAAAATTTCATTCTTTACTGGAGAGAATCATACCACTCTAGTTGATCACATCTAGGATATTGCAAATGTATGTGTAATCCAAAAAATTATTGACATGGACATATCTATAAAATTTATTGGATCTTCATTCAAAGGAAAATATTTATAGTGGTTCAAGAGCCTAAGAGAAAGATTAATTCAAAATTGGGATGCAATGTGCACATCTCTTTGTGATCAGTTTGGAGAAAGGGGAGATAATTTATCTCTATTAGGGAAATTGACTACCATCAAGAGAGCTCTAAATGAACCTTTGGCGGGCTTCAAATTCAGGTTCCAAGGAATGTGGGATAGAATTCCAATTTCTATAAGACCAAAAGCTAAAGGTTCATTTCTCTATATCTCAAAAACTTTAAATTTTGATATATTTTTTATGATCAAATATATGGGAGGGATAAAATTACCAAGGGCTTATGCACTAGTAATTATAGATGAGAATATCTTAATACAAGCCAGGAAACTAGATCCTAGACCACCCATGCCATTGTATCCTAAACTCCCTCAAATTTATTTTCCTCCTATTACTCCCATCCCTAAACAAAATAGCCATCCTAATGTGTCTACATCTCATTCTTCTGCATAACAAAAGGAAGATGAGGATATGAAAGAATTTATCCAAAATTTGACCAAAAATGTTATAACCCTAGAAAAAAAAAAGATCAATCACATAGAAATTACTCTAACCAGGTGAAATATTCAAATCAAGGATTTAATCAATGATATCAGCCATATAAGAATCAAATACCTAACATTAGATATGGAAAAAATTAGAAAAATGGAAAATGGAAAATTTAGAGTGCATCTCTTCCTCCCCTTTAATCACTTCCTGCTCCTATTTCAAACCAAGATTTAGTTCTATTACAGAATAACATGGCTCAGGAAACATAATGGTGTTTTCCATGTAATTTTTTGTATAATCAAATTGGTTTTGAAAGGGAAATTCATCTTCAATCTTACATGGTTCAATATTCTTCTAGTCAACAAGAGCCACTTCTAGAAGCACCCAATTCTAATATGGAAATAGTCAAAGAGGAAAATTCTAAAGTCAATCTCATGTTCTTTGGAGATGACATTTTTAATGCAATCAATTAAATAGCATAAAACTATAGAAAATATCAAGTAAGCGTTGCTGAAAATATGAGATATAAGAAAGTGATGCTAGAATAACAATTTTCATCTTCATTTGATCAAATAAATTTTGCTAACAAAGAGAAATAAATAAATGCAAGAAATAGTAAATTATTTCAAGCTCTTGTTAATCCTGTTTTGAAAAAAGAGGTTTATCCCCAAGAAAATCCATCTATTCCACAATTGCAACATCAAAGAAAGGAGAAAAGTGTGCCACAATTGTAAAAATGTATGGATATTCCCTTCAATATTGTTGAACAAATGAAGAAAATAAATGTCAATGTGACAATCTAGGATGTTTTGGCTATTCCATCACAGCGAGATCTCTTATGTGAATCCCTCAAGAAACTTCCTCAAACTAATCCAATGGTGGAGAAGACTCATGTTGTTGTTCATGTGTGTCAATCAAATTAAGAACATGAAAGTAAGACTATCAAGTTCCCTCTTTTCTACATTTCATTAATTGTAGGTAAACACTTGATTCATAATGTATGGTTGATTTAGGGGCTAGTACTTCCGTAATTCCTAAAAATATTTTTGATATAATGTGTCTTTAATATACTCTTATTTGTAAGGGAGTATTACAACTTGATGGGTCAATTGTAGGTTTGTTTGGAGTAATTAAATTTGTTTAATTAATGCTTCATGCCTTCCCAAGTATCACAATAACCTATGACATATCAGTGATTGACCTACCTCCTATGTTTGTCTAAATATTTCATTACCAAGGTAGGTGGTTATTTATCTTCGAACTAGACTCGTTGCTTTTGTGAACTAGATATGGTACAACCCATATTTTCTTCCCATATTGAGTCATATAGTCCTACCCCTATCCAATAAAATTACTTAGTACAAGAGGAACATAAACAAGACTTAGTTTTAGATAAGAAACCTAATCTTCCTTCAATGCCTAATCTAGTGTTTGATGAATGGGCTGAGAGAGATCATAAATTTGATCCTTATGACTAAGAACTTGCAGCATTTGATACTAGTCTTAGCAATTGTTGCATTCTTGAGAAAGGATCCACTCTACCTACACCGTTCAAGAAAGAAAAATAATATACTCATAGACTATGGAAGATGTTATTTGATGGTTCTAGAAGTAGAAATGGAGCAGGGGAAGGTGTGGTGATATTCTTTCCAATGAACAAGAAACTATTATTTTCTCATAGAGTGCAATTTGTATGTCCTAACAATGTAGCTGAGTACAAAGCATTGGTGCATGACAGGTCTCTAGAGATACTGAGTTGTTTATTCAACAAGTCAAGGAAAAATGTACTATAAAGGACAAGTTGGTGAAGGCATATAAACATAGAGTTTGGGATCTACTAGAGAGTTTTTATGCTCTTAATCTACCATTTGTGCCTAGAAAATTGAACAAGGAAGCTGTTGTTGCAAATCAGCAGCACCCCCTGGATGTTGATCAGATTTCTAGTTTGATCTAACTAGCATCCAATGTGATTGCACAACATTGAATCCTTTCCCCAAGTGTGGGACTTGTAAAATGAGAAAGAAATCTCTAGTTTAGAGGCTGGTTGCTCAATTCCTCTAGTTAGATTTTATCACTTACAAGTTGCAGAGGTCTATATTCCTAACCCTACCCTAAATTCCAAAGGAGACAGAGATAGAGAATGCAAAAAAGCTAAAACTAATGCTAATAGGTGATGCACGAAAGGAGTGGTGAGCAATTTTTACTTCTGTAAATTGACATAGTCCATAAAAATGCAATAAAGAACCTCATGCACAAACTGATAATTGTAATGAAGGATCATAAATTAACCAAACAACACAGGCAGAGGATGAAAACTAATCACATAGGCTGTATTGTTATTTTAATCATCAAAATCACTTGCATTACAACACCTGAGAGGAAAAATAAAGTTGCAGCTCTTAGAAAAGGTCTGATATTCCACCAAAATCACTTCCAAGGTGAGAAAGGGGACCTGTAATACACAAAAAATGTTCAACCCTTTGAAAATGAGGCAAATCTAGGTTTTATAGTGCAAGGGATGAGCCCAGGAGAGAGAAACATGGGAAAACATGGAAGGGATTCAACCATTGACCAAAACACATTCAAAACAGCATGGGCATCCTTACATACCCATCCCCTGACATTTTTATCCATGCTGGGAGAGAATGCGAGCCATTCTTCATTAAAAACGATGGTTGAAACATCATTTCTATCCATGACCACATGCCAGAGGTGTTTTTAAATTTTCTCTCTCAAAACTCCATAAAAATGCAAAAATGACCCGATAATCTTGTAGATAATTTCACCATCTTTCCATTGATATAAAGAACGCTAAAATTTGAGCTCTGCATCAAAAGATATAGCCATTTGAAGTTTTAGGGCAAAACAGGGCCAAATCGGGTTGGAGGGGCAAAAATTCAAATTTTTGCACCTTTTTGGTCATTTGGAAAATTTTCCAAAATTTCCCCGTGCTCCACCACTCTAGGTACCACATGGCGACATCTCATTAGCCGTGGGGCTTTCAGGGGAAAATTTTTCCAAAAAACTCTGTCGAGCCATAACTTCAAAAATACATGGAGTTAGGAGGAAAGCTTTACCTTTCTGGAAAGCTGAGAAAGAGCTCTATCCAATGGTGTCATTTCCATAATGTTTTGAGTGCCTAGAAAGCAAAATATTATGACTGAGGAACAAGAGAGGAAAAAATGAGAAGAGTTAGCCACAAAAAATGAGCAAGGGCACATTTTGGATAACAGTTACCTGTAGATCTTTTAGGAGTTATCCTATCAGCCCATAAGGCTGATCTCAATTTGGTATGCCAAGACATTTGATTCTCATCAAGAGTCCTCCTAATGATCCTGAACAAGTTCTTGTTTTTAGATTTAGCTTGGCCATTACCATTGAGGTAATAGTTTGATGAAAAACTTAGTTATATCCCGTTCTTAACAGCCCATTCAGTCACCTTGGATCCAATGAATGCCAATGCATTATCTATTATTATTGTAGTTGGTATGCCAAATCTAGTTACTATTCCCTCATAGAAGTCTAGGATGCTAGATTCATTTGCTTCCTTGAGTGCTACTGCTTCATTCCATTTGGTGAAGTAATCTGTGGCTGTTAAAATCCACTTGTGCCCTTGGCTCGAATTGGGATTAATAACTCCAATGAAGTCTAAACCCCATTGCATGAATGGCTGGTCAACTAAAATTGGATGCAATGGGAGGGTAGCTAGCCTCTCTTTACCTGTGAAAAATGCACAATTCTTACATCTCTTGATCCATGCATAACAATCATTGAAAATATTGGGCCAATAATAACCAGCCCTCATGATCTTTAGAGCTATCACTCTTGGTGCAAAATGGCCACCAGCTGGTCCACCATGGAACTCTTCCAGCACCTTATGAATCTAATTTGTACCTGTTATCCAAAATTCACCCCCCCAGGTAAATTTTATAACATTCATTATAATACTCAAGTCCCAGGCAAATAGATTGATGCAAGGCAAAAATCATGTTTCTAGGGTCCCCTTAGGTTTTTTCTAACTCTCCTGTCCAAGAAGAAAGGAGCAAGTTCTGAGAAAAGGTGAAAAATTTGCAAAAACAAGCTTGGGCCAGAAAAAATCATGAAAATTGGCTAAGTCCTAGTCCTTGCAACAGTTGGGACATTTGGGACGACGGGGGACGAATCGGCCGAAAGGCCGCTAGGTGGTTAGCAGAGCATAGGGACATCCAAGCTGTGAGGATGCGCGGGACGCAGAAAGGCGAACCGGCCAAAGGTCAAAGCAAAATCAAATAACTACTGAGTGGAACAATCTAGGACATCTGGGCCGTGAGGATTTGAAGGACGTGAACTGCCCGGATTGGCCGAAAAGGAGAACTTTCACACTGGGACAGTTTGGACAAAGGGACGCGTAGGACGCGGAGGGCCGAAGGAGCTGAGAGCCAATCAAATTACACCACGTGTCATCGGCCGAAAGAGGGAAAGGGAAGCCCGAATCGGGAAGATCATAAGTTTTTGTCCTAGACAGTCTAGGACATCTGGGACATAGGGACGTGAGGGACGCAGAAAGCCAGCAGGCACGCGGAAAAATCAGGAAACGCCACGTGTCACAAGGTAAAACGTCCAAAATTTCAAAGGGCAAGGTTTTGAAGCACTAGCCCAAGCCAATAAAAAAAGGACACGTGTCCAATGGAGGAGGGAAGCGTGGAGCTCAGGGAGGAATTAGAGAATTTGGCAAGAGTTTTGGAAAAAAACTAAAAAGTAAAGGATGGCCCCGCGCCCCTGTCCTCTAACCAGATCATGCCATGTGTCCCCAGTGGCGGGGATGCGGGGAAAAAGTGGAAAATGTTCCAAAGAGTTAAAAACGTCAAATTTTCAAAGGGAAACCCATGGGTAAGTGAAGGAGAGAGAATTACTCATCCAATCAGTGCTTGACATGTGTCATCCAGGTGGCAGAGCACGGGAAAAATTTTCGAAACTCATTTTTTCCTGTTTTGTGCCCTAAATCTTCAGATCACCATATCTTTCGATCCAGAGCTCAGATTTGCACGTTCTTTATATCATTGGAAAGATTATAAGATTCTCTACATGATTCCAGGGTCAATCATGAATTTTGGTCCATTCTAGAGAGAGAAAGTCAAAAAATGGCTTTGATGCATGTTCATGGCCAGAAGTGACATTTCAACGACCAAATTTAATACAGAATGGGTCACATTCTCCTCCAAACTGGTCAAAAATGGCAGGGTGTGGGTTTGTAAGGTCCCCTATGTTGTTTTAATGCATTTTCAGTCAATGAGGAATGGGCTCCCATGTTTTGTATGTTTTCTCTCTCCTGGGCTCTACCCATGCAATGTAAAAGCCAGTTTTGGCTCATTTCAAAAGGGGGAAAACACTTTTTGGCATAGCAATCTTCTTCTTTCACCTCCAGCAAGTGATTGTTGAAGAATCAGACTGTTAATGCAAAATCACAGCACCCCTGGATGCACATCAGGCTTCTAGGTTGATGTTCAAGCATCCAATGTGATTGCACAACATGGAAACCTCTCTCCAAATGTGGGGACTTGTGAAACTGAGAGAGGAATCTCCAGATTAGAGGCTGGTTCCTCAAAATCCTCTGATTTAGATCTATATTTTGCAAAACTACAGAGGTTTAGATCCTGATCCTATTCTAACTTGTAAGGAGACAGGGGTAGAAGTGCAAAAATTGAAACTAACTAAAGATGGTGATGCACCAAAAGGAGTGGTGAAACATATTTGTCATGCAAATAGACACAGACCAAAGTTCATAACATAAGACATACACAGAATGATAATGTATAATCTATTATCTAAAATCAAGCAAATAATACAAACAGAGGATTGAAACCCATTCACAGAGCTTACATTATCATTTCAATGTCAAAAACATGCATTACACCCTCAGAGAGGTAAAAGAAAACTGTTACAATCCTTGGAGAGATCTGATCCTTGCATCAATCACTTGCTGGAGGTGAAAGAAGAAGTTTGCTATGCCCAAAAAATGTTTTTCTATGGAATGAGCCAAATCTGGATTTTAACATTGCATGGGTCGAACCCAGGGGACAGGAAACGTACAAAGGCATGGGAGCCCATTCTTTCTTGACTACAAGTGCATTAAAACGGCATGGGGGACCTTACAAACCCATACCCTGTCACTTTGACCGGATTACAGGAGAATGCGACCCATTCTGCATTAAATCTAGTCGCTGGAATGTCATTTCTGGCCATGAACATGCATCAGATCCGTTTCTCAATTTTCATCCTCTAGACTACTCCAAAACTCAAGATTGACCTCGGAATCGTGTAGAGAATTTCACCAGCTTTCTGTTGATATAAGGAACGTGCAAATCCGAGCTCTGCAAAACAGGAAAAAGCGTGTTTTGAAATTTTTTCCCACGTTCTGCCACCTAGATGACACGTGGCACATGCTGATTGGACTAGCAATTCTCTCTCCTCTGCTCACCCGCGGGGTTTTCCTTGAATTTTGACCTTTTTGATGATTTTTTGAAACATTTTCCACTTTTTTTTCCGCTCCCCCGCCACTTGTATAATACATGGCATGATCTGGTTGGAGGATAGGGTGTGAGGTCAACCTTGTCTTTTAAACTTTGGGCCCAAGACATTTTTGCAAAGTTTCTAAGTCCTCCCCGAACTCCGCACTTCCCTGCTCCATTGGACACGTGTCCAATTCCTATTGGCTCAGGCCAGCGCTTCAAATCTTGCCCCTTTGACTTTTGGACTTTTCCCTTGTGACACGTGTCATCCTCTGGATGGTCCACGGGTCTGCCGGCTCTTTCGCGTCCTTCGCATCTTTTCGTCCCGGATGTCCCAAATGTTTAGTGCTCCTTGTGCTGATTTCACGCGAACCAGCCGGTTCGCGTCCTTGCGTCCCACTTGTCCCACTTTTCTTTGGATTGTCTGTGCTCATTTCGCGCGAACCGGGCGGTTCGCGCCTTTGTGTCCCACTTGTCCCGAACTGTCCCAGTTAGCAGTTAATCGATTCTCTCTCGATAGAACCGGCATTTCGTGCCTGCCGCGTACTTTTGTCCCAGATGTCCTATTGCTAGCGGGCTGTTTGTGCTGATTTCGTGCGAACCAGCCGGTTCGCGCCTTTTTGTCCTGGATGTCCCAAATGCTATTTGGGCCGCCTGGAAGCTTTTCGGCCAATCCGCGCATTTCTGTCCCAAATGTCCCAATTGCTCCTAGGACTAGGACTTAGCCGATTTTCACAATTTTTTGTGGATCAACCTACTTGCCTTCTGCAACCCTTTTTTCGCATTTTCTCAGAGCTTGTTCCTTTCAGCTTGGATAGGAGAGTTAGAAAATATCTAAGAGAACCTCCGAAACATGATGTTTGCTCTGAATCAATCAATGTGCCTGGGACTTGAATATCCTGATGCATGTTATCAAAATTACCCTGGGGGGTGAATTTTGGATAACACAGACCTTTTCAAAGATTGTAACAGCTTTTTTACCTCTCTGAGGTTGTAATACAGTGGTTTTGACATTGGAAATGATAATGCAAGCTTTGTGAGTGGGTTTCAATCCTTTGTTTGTATTATTTGCTTCATTTCAGATCCTAAATTATATCTTATCAGCCTATGTATGTTTTATGTTGCAATCCTTGGGTTGTGTCTATTTGCATGACAAAAATATTCACCACTCCTTTTGGTGCATCACCATCTTTAGTTAGTTTCAATTTTTGCACTTCTATCCCTGTCTCCTTGCAATTTAGAGTAGGATTAGGATCTGAACCTCTGTAGTTGTGCAAGCATTAGATCTAAATCAGTGGAGTTTGAGGAACCAACCTCTAATCTAGAGATTCCTATCTCAGTTTAACAAGTCCCACACTTGAATAGAGGTTTCCATGTTGTGCAATCACACTGGATGCTAGAGTGATCAACCTAGAAGCCTGATCTGCATCTAGGGGTGCTGTGATCCTGCTACAACAAATTTTGCACGCCCGGTGGGACACTAGAGGTCTCATCTTTATTGCAGAAAAGTTGATGTGCATCTGCTATAATTTTCTTGCGTGAAAAGAGCTATTATTTGCATATCTTGTGACTCCAAGGGGAAGAATCAACTAGTTTCAGCAGTGCAGGCCTGAAAACTCATGTGAAGAATCACCACAAGGTCAAGAGTTAGATAAGAAGAAGTGTTGTTTGAATACCTACAATTATCTCCAAGAAGAAGGCAAAGAGGAAGAAGGATTCAAAGGTCTCCATCTCCACCAAACAGAGCTCTCTCAACTCCTCCACCTAGTAGGCCTTTCATTCAGTCAACAAGGGTTTTAAGACCAATTAGAATGGCACAAAACAACCCCTATGTCAACTTCACAGGCAGCAGCCCACTTGCCCTCAATGCACAACATCCAATTCCTATTGCAGCCTTGAAGAACATTCCCTACTTCACTAGAGAAAATCAGACTACTCCAGGTGATCATGTTAAAGACATTGCTAACCTTTGTGCAATCCATGAAATCGATGAAATGCAAGTGGCTGTCAAGTTGCTGGCATCTTCATTCAAGGGTAAAGCATTGCAATGGTTTAGGAGCCTTGGAGCTGGTTCTATCACAAATTGGAATCAGCTGTGTATAGCACTTCATGAGAAATTTGGAGCAAAGGGAGACAACCTGTCTCTTTTGGAGCAGCTTACAACTATCAAGAGAGCTCCTAATGAGCAGCTGATCGATTTTAACTTCATATTTCAAAAGACTTGGGAGAGAATTCCAGTGGCAGTCAGGCCAACAGTAGAAGGTGCTTTTCTCTACTATCTCAAAGCTCTAAATTCTGATATTTCTATGTTGATTCAGTCCATGGGAGGCATAACTATCCCTATGGCTTATAGCATTGCCATTAGGGCTGAAAATTATTTGATCCAAGCTGGCAAACTTTCCCCTAGACCTCCCATGCCACTATTTCCAAGTTTAGAGAGCCCAAAAACCAATCAAGCACCTAAATTGGCTCCTTCTCCAACTCCTAGAAATCAGAGTTCAAATGAAGCTTCCACTTCATCTCCAAGTGCCCCAAATGAGCTTCAAGAGGTCATGAAGCAATTGCAAAACCTAGGTAATGAGCTGGTTACTCTCAAGAGGCAACAAGCCCAAGGTTTTAGACCTTCTTACCAACCCCAAGCTCAGCCTAACAGGCAGCCATACCAACCACAAAGACCACCTAACCCAGCTGCAAATATGAATCAAACAAGGCCTCCTGCCAATAGACCATTTCAGCCCTATAATCCAAATGCCATATCTACCTCTAAGGCGTTGGTGCCAACACAAAACAACATTGCTCAGGAGTATGATTGGTGTTTTCCATGCAATGAACCTCATAACCAATCCATGTGCTTCAATGGTGCTTTGAATCAAGCATTAATGGTGACAACTACTGGTGTGGAGGGTGAGGGGAGTCAAGGAAAAAACCAACAACAAGAAACATTCCAATAGCAATCAGCCCCAAATGACACCACATTGGTAAACTGGCAAGAAGAAGATTTTTGTGGCATGAATCAAGCAGTTTCTCAAGGTGTTGCAGCCAACACAAGATCAAAGAGGAGGAATTTGGGTGAAGAACAACCATTAGCCCCAACCAATCCACAACCTTCCATGGCTCCACAAATGGTTGGCAAGAAATATCCAATTTCAAATGCACAAGGGCATCCAAGAAAATCTCCTAGACTGACTCAAATACCAGTTGTTGCTGCCCACATGCAAGGAGTGAATGTGCAAACCAAGGGACAACAAAAGGATATTTCATCCCCATTCAACATCATTGATCCGATGAAGAAGACAAATGTTAATATATCAATGTGGGAATCCCTATCCATCCCAGGCCAAAGAGATCTGCTACAAGCTGCCATGAAGGACTGGCCAACTTTGAATCAACAAGTTTAGATGCAAGAGAAGGTACTTACAAATGCTGCCCAGCCTGAGGGAAATCATGGAAGCCAGCAAGGTAAAATGTTGAAGCCCCCTCCTTTCTACGTTTCATTAATCATTGGAAATCAGCTAGTACATAATTGCATGATAGACTCTGGGGCAAGTAGCTCGGTAATAACTAAACAAATAGCTGATCAGCTAGGGCTCCGGTATGAAACAATATCCAAAGGGATAGTGCAGCTAGATGGGACAGTAGTAGCAACAGTTGGAGTGATTAGAAACTTGAGTCTTACCTTGCATGCATGTCCAAATGTTGTTGTTTTACAAGATGTATCAGTCATAGACCTTCCACCACTCTTTTCCCTATGCTTGTCAAGGGACTTCACAGCCAAGATTGGGGGATATTTGTCTACTGATTGGTCACACATTCTATTCAGAATGAGGTATGGAACTAAGGCTACAATCATGTCAGAACCTATTGCAAACTTCCACGTTGAGCCTTACACTCCAAGTCAGATTAATGCCAATTGCTCAGCATTTGATCAAGAAGATCACCCAAGCATTGATGAAGCTGACACCAAGGTTGGAAGCATCCCGGATCTAACTCTTGATGAATGGGAAAACAAGGTACATGCATTTGATCCTTATCAAGAAGTGGAAGAATCTGAGCTAGGGGTCTATTGCATATAGGAAGAAAATCAGCCTATTCCTAGCATCACCAAGCCAAACCACAAAGATGACAATGAGGTATGGCAGCTATTTTTTGATGGATCAAGGAGTAGACAAGGTGCAGGAGGCGGAGCCATGCTTGTTTCACCTCAAGGGGTAAAGTATTATTCATCTTTTAGATTTCAATTTTCATGCTCCAATAACACTGCTGAATATGAAGCATTGGTGCAAGGGATGCATTGGGCAATAAAGAGAGACATAAAGAACTTGCAAGTCTTTGGTGATAGTGAGTTGATTGTAAATCAGGTCAGGGGACAACATGCTACCAAGAATGATCTTCTCAAGTGCTACAAGAACAGGGTATAGGACCTCATGGAATATTTTTAGGGTTTTGGAATCAAATCCATTCCCAGGAAAGAGAATCAAGCTGCTGACAGGCTTGCAGCAGTAGGGGCAGCCTTTGACATTGTGGAAAGCATTCAACAAGACAAGGTACAACCAAGCATCCACGTGATTGTGAGGCCTTCAGTGCCGGATAACAATGCCAATTGGCAAGTGTTTGAAAATGACCAGCAAATCATCTGTTTCTTGCAAGAAGAAGATGAGTTCTAAGCTAAGAATCAAGAAAAATAAGAACAGCAGTATGGTAACCAAGTAGTACAGCTAAGAACTAACAAGCTGCCCAAAGGACTTCTCACTTTGGAGTCCATTTTTAACCCTAATGATCAGTTTAGAAAGGAGAAGGCAAACATTCAGGTCAAGAGAGAGGATTTAGTATCCATCTTGGTAGAAGAGAGCAAACCATTGCAAATTGGAAGGATGACAACTGAACAAGAAAGGTATGAGTTCATACAACTGTGTCAAGAGTTCCCTGACGTGTTTGCTTGGAGCTATGAAGACTTGAAAGGTTTCAATCCCAACTTAGCTCAGCATACCATTGAATTGGATCCAAATACTAAGCCTGTCAGGTAGAAACAAATACCAGTCAATCCACACATGGAGCCTCTCATGAGGAAAGAATTGGACAAGCTGATTGAGTCAAGGATCATATTCCCAATCAAGCATTCTAGTTGGGTTGCCAACTTAGTCCCAGTCAGAAAGAAGAGTGGAGAGATCAGACTATATGTTGACTTCAGAGACTTAAATAGGACCTCTCTCAAGGACCATTACCCACTCCCTTCCATAGAGCAAATCTTACAAGTGGTGGCTGGCTCCGAGAGGTTCTCATTGCTTGATGGCTACTCAGGCTACAATTAGATTATGGTGAAGGAAGAGGACCAATTCAAGACAACCTTCACAACCAAATGGGAAACTTTTCCATATATGAAAATGCCATTTGGGTTGTCCAACACTTTTGCTACCTTCCAAAGGGCAATGGACATGGCGTTCAAAGGTTTGATTAACAATGTGGTGCTGATTTACCTTGATAATATCACTGTTTTTTCCAAAAATGCAGCAGACCACCTCTCTCATTTGAGGCAAGTCTTCACGAGGTGCAGGAGATTTGGAGTCTCTTTGAATCTTAAGAAGTGCATCTTTCTTGCACATGAAGGAAATCTCCTTGGCCATATTGTCTCCAAAGAAGGATTAAAAATTGATCCAGAGAGGGTTGAAGCCATAAGAGCACTACCATTTCCGAGCCACAAGAAAACCCTTCAGAGTTTCTTGGGAAGGATAAAATTTGTTCAGAGGTTTGTCCCAAATTTTGTAGCCCTTGTCAAGCCCATCACCAAAATGTTAAAGAAGAGCATGGCTTTCAAGTGGACAACAGAAGGCAAGGAGAGTTTTGAAGCAATCAAAGAAGCTATCTCTCAAGCACCAACTCTCATCAACCCGGACTTCTCCAAGGATTTCATCCTCTATGCATTTGGAGGTAATGACACTATTTCTACCATTCTGGTACAGCAGAACAAGGATAATGATGAGCAGCCAATTGCCTTCTTTAGCCAGAGCCTAGATGACTATGAGGTTAGATACTCTTTTATTGAGAAGCATGTACTTGCAGTAATCAAAAGCTTGAAGAAATTCAAGCATTTAATCTCAAGCAACAAGGTCCAGTTGCTGGTCTCACATGTTGGAGTCAAGGACTTCCTCCTCAACAAGGATTTGAATGAGAA
Organism: Taxus chinensis; assembly: GCA_019776745.2. Classification (NCBI taxonomy): domain Eukaryota; kingdom Viridiplantae; phylum Streptophyta; class Pinopsida; order Cupressales; family Taxaceae; genus Taxus; species Taxus chinensis. The sequence goes on from CM034148.1 coordinate 32,806,378, forward strand.
AATGGTAGGATGGATCACCCGTGTCATGGAGTATGACATTGAGATCAAGATCACCAAGCTGGTAAGAGGGAAAGGATTGTGTGAGCAGCTGGTTTTGGGGAAGCAAAAAGAAGTATGCAATGAAGAAGAGACTGTTTTGACAGTCCAGGACAGCCATGAGCCAAGTGGCAATCAAGAGGAAGACAATGCTGCCCCCACTCCTTGCTGGACCCAAGGCATTATACACTTCCTAGGCATAGGCCTATGCCCTTCGGAGATGAACAAGACCCAAAGGAGACACTTCAGATTGTAGGTTGTTCCATATGCCATTGTTGATGGAGTTTTGTTCAAAAAAGATGTAAATGGAGTGCTGCTGAGATGCATTAGCACAAATCAGATTCAAAGGGTGTTGGAAGAGTTCCATGGTGGACCAGATGGTGGTCATTTTGCACCAAGAGTGACAGCTCTAAAAATCATGAAGGCTAGTTATTATTGGCCTAAAATCTTCAGTGATTGCTATGCATGGATCAAGAGGTGTAGGGATTGTGCATTCTTCACAGGAAAAGAGAGACTTGTTGCCCTTCCATTACACCTAATCTCAATTGACCGACCATTCATGCAATGGGGTTTGGACTTCATTGGAGTCATTAATCCCAATTCAAGCCAAGGGCACAAATGGATTTTGACAGCCACGGACTACTTCACCAAATGGACAGAAGAAGTAGCACTCAAAGAGGCAAATGAGTCTAGCATCTTAGACTTTTATGAGGGGATAACAACCAGATTTGGTGTACTTGCTACAATAATCTCTGATAATGCATTAGCATTCATTGGATCTAAGGTGACTGAGTGGGTTTGTCAAGAACGGTATCTACCTAAGCACTTCATCAAACTATTACCCTCAAGGTAATGGACAGGACGAGTCTACAAACAAGAACTTGTTGAGGATCATTAGGAGGACTCTTGACGAGAATCAGAGGTCTTGGCATACCAAACTGAAATCAGCCTTATGGGCTGATAGGATAACTCCCAAAAGATCCACAGGTAACTCTCCATTCATACTTGTCTATGGAAGAGAGGCAATCTTGCCCATGTCACTTGAGTTGCCAGCATTAGAACTCATGAAGCAGCTGGAGTTGCTTAAGTTTGAGCCCATGGAGGTGAGGTATGCAGAGTTGATGGAGCTGCAAGAGATCAGAAATTAGGCATCCCAAGCAATGGAAAAGGATCAAGCTTTGATCAAGAAGACCTTTGATAAGAAGGCCAAGCATAGATCTTTTCAAGTTGGAGATCTAGTGTTGAAATGGGATGTGGATAGAGGAAAACTGGGAAGGCATTCAAAATTTGATGCCCTTTGGAGTGGCCCATACATGGTCACGAAGTGCAAGAACAACAATGCTTTCCAATTGGCCTCATTGGATGGTGAAGAACTGTAGATTTGAGTCAATGGAATCTATCTGAAGCGTTGCTTCTAGAGGGAAATTCACTACCTTTGTAAATATTAGATTAAATTTTCATTCCTCCAAGTGCTTGTGCACATTTATTTGCTGTAGGTTAGTTTTGTTTCCCCTAAGTGCTTTGGCACAACTTGCTGTCCATGGAGATGTTTTGCAGTCCTTGCTTCCATCAGGTGATATTCCATCTTCCTCCTTATACATTCTGAGTCAGTTGGGGTTCTAAGCAGAATATTTGATGACTCCATGCCCAATGGACTACTTTAGACAACTGGTATCAACTTCATCCAGTAGGCAGATGACCCTACTGAGTCGCCAGATTGTTATCCAAAATTCACCCCCCGGGGTAAATTTTATAACATGCATCAGAATACTCAAGTCCCACGCAAATAGATTGATGCAACTCAAAAATCATGTTTCTAGGGTCCCCTCGGGTTTTTTCTAACTCTCCTGTCTAAGAAGAAAGGAGCAAGTTCTGAGAAAAGGTGAAAAAGTTACAAAAACAAGCTTGGGCCAGAAAAAATCATGAAAATTGGCTAAGTCCTAGTCCTCACAACAGTCGGGACATTTGGGAGGACGGGGGGCGAATCGGCCGAAAGGCTGCCAGGCGGTTAGCAGAGCATAGGGACATCTAGGCCGTGAGGATGCGCGGGACGCGGAAAGGTGAACCGGCTGAAGGTCAAAGCAAAATCGACTAATTGCTAAGCGGAACAGTCTAGGACATCTGGGCCGCGAGGACGCGAACCACCCGGATCGGCCGAAAAGGAGAACTTTCACACTGGGATAGTTGGGAGAAAGGGACGCATAGGACGTGGAGGGCCGAAGGAGCCAAGAGCCAATCAAATTACGCCACGTGTCATCGGCCGAAAGAGTGACAGGGAAGCCTGAATCGGGCGGATTGGATGTTTTTTTCCCAGAAAATTTGGGACATCTGGGACATAGGGACGCGAGGGACGTGGAAAGCCGGCAGGCACATGGATGAATCAGGAAACGCCACGTGTCACAAGGTAAAACGTCCAAAATTTCAAAGGGAAAGGTTTGAAGTGCTGGCCCAAGTCGATAAAAAGAGGACACATGTCCAATGGAGTAGGGAAGAATGGAGCTCGGGGAGGAATTAGAGAATTTGGCAAGAGTTTTGGAAAAAAACTAAAAAGTAAAGGATGACCCCGCGCCCCTGTCCTCCAACCAGATCATGCCACATGTCCCCAGTGGCGGGGATGCGGGGAAAAAGTGGAAAATGTTCCAAAGAGTTAAAAATGTCAAATTTTCAAAGGGAAACCCACAGGTAAGTGAAGGAGAGAGAATTACGCATCCAATCAGTGGTTGACACGTGTCATCTAGGTGGCAGAGTGCGGGAAAAATTTTCAAAACTCATTTTTGCCTGTTTTGTGCCCTAAATCTTCAGATCACCATATCTTTCGATCCAGAGCTCGGATTTACACGTTCTTTATATCATTACAAAGCTTATAAGATTCTCTACATGATTCCAGGGTCAATCATGAATTTTGGTGTAGTCTAGAGAGAGAAAGTCAAGAAACGGCTCTGATGCATGTTCATTGCCAGAAGTGACGTTTCAGCGACAAAATTTAATACAGAATGGGTCGCATTCTTCTCCAAACTGGTCAAAAAGGCAGGGTATGGGTTTGTAAGGTCCCCCATGTCGTTTTAATGCATTTTTAGTCAATGAGGAATGGGCTCCCATGTTTTGTACATTTTCTCTCTCCTGGACTCGACCCATGCAATGTAAAAGCCAATTTTGGCTCATTTCAAAAGGGGGAAAACACTTTTTGGCATAGCAATCTTCTTCTTTCACCTCCAACAAGTGATTGTTGAAGAATCAGACCTTTTCAAAGATTGTAACAGCTTTTTTACCTCTCTAAGGTTGTAATACAGTGGTTTTGACATTGGCAATGATAATGCAAGCTTTGTGAGTGGGTTTAAATCCTTTGTTTGTATTATTTGCTTCATTTCAGATCCTAAATTATATCTTATCAGCCTGTGTATGTTTTATGTTACAATCCTTGGGTTGTGTCTATTTGCATGACAAAAATATTCACCACTCCTTTTGGTGCATCACCATCTTTAGTTAGTTTCAATTTTTACACTTCTATCCCTGTCTCCTTGCAATTTAGAGTAGGATTAGGATCTGAACCTCTGTAGTTGTGCAAGCATTAGATCTAAATCGAAGGAGTTTGAGAAACCAGCCTCTAATCTGGAGATTCCTCTCTCAGTTTAACAAGTCCCACACTTGGACAGAGGTTTCCATGTTGTGAAATCACACTGGATGCTAGAGTGATCAACCTAGAAGCCTGATCTGCATCCAGGGGTGATGTGATCCTGCTACAACAGTACCAATGCATCTCAGTAGTAATACATTCACATATCTTTTGAATAAAACACCATCAACAAGGGCATATGGGACAACTTGCAACCTGAAGTGTCTTCTTTGGGTCTTGTTCATTTCTGGAGGACATAGACCTGTGCTTAGGAAGTGCATTATACCTTTGGTCCAGCAAGGAGTGGGGACACCATCATTCTCCTCTTGAGTGCTTCCTTGCTCATGGTTGTCTTGCAATGCCAAAATAGCCTCCTTCTCCTTGCATGATTCCTCTTGTTTGCTCAAGATTAGCTACTCACACAATCCTTTTCCTCTTACCAACTTGGTGACTTTGATCTCAATGTCATACTCCATGACACAAGTAATCCAACCTGCCCTTTTTTCATTCAAGTCTTTTTTGAGGAGGAAGTCTTTAACCCCCGCATGAGAAACCAGCAATTGGACCTTATTGTTTGAAACTAGATGCTTTAATTTCTTCAAGCTCCTGATTACTACAAGAACATGCTTCTCAATGAAAGAATATCTCACCTCATAGTCCTCCAAGATTTGGCTGAAGAAAGAAATTGGCTGCTCATCATTGTCTTTATTCTGCTGTACCAAAATTGCAGAAATAGTATCATCACCTCCAAATGCATAGAGGATGAAATCCTTGGAGAAATCCGGGTTGATGAGAGTTGGGGCTTGAGAGATGGCTTCTTTGATTGCTTCAAAACTTTCCTTTCCTTCTGCTGTCCATTTGAAAGCCATGCTTTTCTTTAGCATCTTGGTGATAGGTCTGACAAGGGCTTCAAAATTTGGGACAAACCTCCGAACAAAATTTATTCTTCCCAAGAAACTTTGAAGGGCCTTCTTGTGGCTTGGCAATGGCAGTGCTCTTATGGCTTCAACTCTTTCTGGATCAATTGTTAATCCTTCTTTGGAGACAATGTGGCCAAGGAGCTTTCCTTCATGGGCTAGAAAAACAAACTTTTTAGGATTCAAGGAGACTCCAAATCTTCTACACCTTTGGAACACTTGTCTCAAATGAAAGAGGTGGTCTGCTGTTTTTTTTGAAAAAATAGTGATATCATCAAGATATATCAGTACAATGTTGTTAATCAAACCTTTGAACGCCATGTCCATTGCTCTTTGGAAGGTAGCTCCAGCCTTGGACAGCCCAAATGGCTTTTTCCTGTATGCATAAGTTCCCCATTTAGTTGTAAAGGTTGTCTTGAACTGATCTTCTTCCTTCACCATAATTTGATTATACCCTGAATAGCTATCAAGTAGTGAAAACCTCTCGGAGCCAGCAACAACTTGTAAAATCTGCTCCATGGAAGGAAGTGGATAATGATCCTTGAGAGATGCTCTATTCAAATCTTTGAAGTCAACACACAATCTGATTTCCCCACTCTTCTTTATGACTGGAACAAAGTTAGCAACCCAACTAGAATGCTTGATAGGGAATATGATTCTTGATTCTATCAACTTATTCAATTCTTTTCTCATGAGAGGCTCCATGTGGGGGTTTACTGGCCTTTTTTTTCTGCCTGATGGGCTTAGTATTTGGATCCAATTCAATGGTGTGTTGAGCTAACTCGGGATTGAAACCTTTCAAATCTTCATAGCTCCAAGTAAACACATCAGGGAATTCTTGACAAAGTTGTATGAACTCATACCTTTTTTGCTCAGTTGTCATCTTACCAATTTGGAGTGATTTGCCTCTTTCTACTAAGATGGACACTGAATCTTCTCCCTTCACTTGGATGTTTTCTTTCTCCTTCCTCAGCTGATCATTAGGATTGAAAATGGACTCCAAAGTAATAAGCCCCTTTGGTAGTTTGTTGGTTCACAGCTGCACCACCTGGTCACCATACTGCTGCTCCAACTTTTCTTGATTTTTGGCTGAGAATTCAGCCTCTTCTTGCAAGAAATGGATGATTTACTGATCATTTTCAAACACTTGCCAACTTACATTGTTATCTGGCACTGAAGGCCTCATAATCACATGGATGTTCGGCTGTACCTTTTCTTTTTTAATGCTCTCCACAACGTCAAAGGCTGCCCCAACTACTGCAAGCCTGTCAACGGCTTGGTTCTCTTTTCTAGGAATGGATTTGATGCCAAAACCCTCAAAATATTCAATGAGGTCCCACACCCTGTTCTTGTAGCATTTGAGTAGATCATTCTTGATAGCATGCTGCCCCTTGACTTGGTTGACAATCAACTCATTGTCACCAAAGAATTGTAAGTTCTTTATTCCTCTCTTGATTGCCCAATGCAGTCCTTGCACCAAGGCTTCATATTCAGTAGTGTTATTAGAGCATGCAAACTGAAATCTAAAAGCTGAATAATACTTAAATCGTTGAGGTGAAACCTACATGGATCCCCCTCCTGCACCTTGTCTACTCCTTGATCCATCAAAAAACAACTGCCATACCTCATTGTCATCTTTGTGGTTTGGCTTGGTGATGCTAGGAATAGGCTGATTTTCTTCATGTATGTAATAGACTCCCAGCTCAGATTCTTCTATTTCTTGATAAGGATCAAAAGCATGCACCTTGCTTGCCCATTCATCAAGATTTAGATCTGGGATGCTTCCTACCTTGGTGTCAGCTTCATCAGTGCTTGGATAATCCTCTTGATCAAACACTAAACAATTGGCATTAATTTGACTTGGAGTACAAGGATTAATGTGAAAGTTTGCAATAGGTTTAGACTTGATTATGGCTTTGGTTCCATATCTTGTTCTGAACAGCATGTGTCACCAATCAGTAGACAAGTAACCTCCAATCTTAGCTGTGAAATCCCTTGACAAACATAGGGCAAAGAGTGGTGGAAGGTCTATTACTGAGACATCTTGCAAAACAACCACGTTGGGACAGGCATGCAAAGTAAGACTCAAGTTTTTAATCACCCCGACTGTTGTTACTGGTGTCCCATCCAACTGCACCACACCTTTGGATATGGTTTCATACTGAATTCCCAACTGATCAACTATTTTCTTGGGAATTACTGAACTACTTGCCCTGGAGTCAATCATGCAATTGTGTACTAATTGATTTCCAATAATCAATGAAACATAGAATGGAGGGGGCTTCAATATTTTACCTTATTGTCCTCCATGATTCCCCTCAGGCTGGGCAGCATTTGTGAGCACCTTCTCTTGCATTTGGACTTGCTGATTTGAAGTTGACCAGTCCTTCATGGTAGCTTATAGCAAATCTCTTTGGCCTGGGATAGATAGTGATTCCCACATTGATATGTTTACATTTATCTTCTTCATCTGATCAATGATACTGAATGGAGATGAAGTATCCCTTCGCTATCCCTTGGCTTGCACATTCATTCCTTACACATGGGCAGCAACAACTAGCATTTGGGTTTCCCTAGGGGCTATTTTAGGAAATCCTTGCGTGCTTGGGATTGCATTTTGTTTTCCAATAGTTTGTGGAGTGATAGAAGTTCATGAATTACTTGGGGCCAATGGTTGTTCTTCACCCAAATTTCTTCTCTTTGACCTTGTGTTGGCTGCAACACTTTGGGAAATCATTTGATTCATGCCACAAAAATCTTCTGCCTGCCAGTTTACAAGTGTGGTATCATTTGGAGCTGATTGCTGCTGGAATGTTTCTTGTTGCTGGTTATTTCCTTGACTACCTTCACCCTCCACACCAGTTGCTATCACCATTAATGCTTGATTCAAGGCACCGTTGAAGCACATGGACTGGTTATGAGGTTCATTGCATGGGAAACACCAATCATACTCTTGAGATATATTGTTTTGTACTGGCACTAATGCTTTAGATGCAGATGTAGCATTGGGATTATGGGACTGAAATGGTCTGTTGGCAGGAGGCCTTGCTTGATTTAGATTTTTAGCTGGATTGGGTGGTCTATGAGGTTGATATGGCTTCCTGTTAGGCTAAGCTTGAGGCTGGAAGGAAGGTCTAAAACCTTGAGCTTGCTACCTTTTGAGTGTAACCAGCTCATTTCCTATATTTTACAATTGCTTGATGACTTCTTGAAGTTCATTTGAGGAACTAGAAGATGAAGTGGAAGCTTCACTTGAATTATGATTTCTAGGAGTGGAAATAGAAGCTAAATTAGGAACTTGGCTAGTACTTGGGCTCTCTAAACTTGGAAATAATGGCATTGGAGGCCTAGGAGCCAGCTTTCCAGCTTGAATCAAACAATTTTCAGCTCTAATGGCAATGCTATAAGCAATGGGGATAGTTGTGCCTCCCATGGACTGAATTAACATAGAAATATCAGAATTTAAAGCTTTAAGGTAATAAAGAAAAGCTCCTTCTGCTATTGGCCTGACTACCACTAGAATTCTCTCTCAAGTCCTTTGAAATCTGAAATTAAAATCAGTCAGTTCCCCATTGGGAGCTCTTTTGATAGTTGTCAGCTACTCCAAAAGGGACAAGTTGTCTCCCTTTTCCCCAAACTACTCATGGAGGGCTATACATAGCTGATTCAAATTTTGAATAGAACCTGAGGCAAGACTCCTAAACCATTGCAAAGCTTTCCCTTTGAATGAAGATGCCAGCAGTTTGACAGCAACTTGCATCTCATTAATCTCATGGATTGCACAAATGTTAGCAATATCCTTAACATGATCACCAGGTGAGGTCTGATTTTCTCTAGTGAAGTATGGAATGTTCTTCAATGATACAAATGGGATTGGATTTTGTGCATTGAGAGCAAGTGGGCTGCTCCCAGTGAAATTGACATAGGGGTTGTTTTGTGCCATTCTGATTTTCCTTAGAACCCTTGTTGATTAAATGAAAGGCCTACCAGGTGGAGGAGTTGAGAGAGTTTTGTTTGGTGGAGATGGAGACCTTTCGATTCTCCTCCCACTTTGCCTTATTCTTGGAGATAACTGCAAATATTCAAACAACACCTCTTTCTCTCCAACTCTTGACCTTGTGTTGATTCTTCTCATGAGTTTTCAGGTCTGCACTACTAAAACCAGCTGATTCTTCTTCCTTGAAGTCGCCAGATGTGTAATTTATAACTCTTTTAAAGCAAGAAACTTGAAACAAATGCACATCAATTTTGTTGCAATGAAGATGAAGACCTCTAAGGTCCCACCGGGCATGCCAAAACTGTTGTTGCAAATCAGCAGGACCCCCTGGATGTTGATCAGATTTCTAGTTTGATCATACTAGCATCTAGTGTGATTGCACAACATTGAATCCTTTTCCCAAGTGTGGGACTTGCAAAATGAGAAAGGAATCTCCAGTTTAGAGGTTGGTTCCTTAGTTCCTCTAGTCAGATTTATCACTTACAAGTTGCAAAGGTCTATATTCCTAACCCTACCCTAAATTCCAAAGGAGACAGAGATAGAGAATGCAAAAAAGCTAAAACCAATGCTAATAGGTGATGCACGAAAGGAGTGGTGAGCATTTTTTACTTCTGTAGATTGACACAGTCCATAAAAATGCAACAAAAAACCTCATGCCCAAACTGATAATTATAATGAAGGATCATAAATTAACCAAACAACACAGGAAGAGGATGAAAACTAATCACCGAGGCTGTATTGTTATTTTAATAATCAAAATCACTTACATTACAACACCTGAGAGGCAAAATAAAGTTTTAGCTCTTAGAAAAGGTCTGATATTCCACCAAAATCACTTCCAAAGTGAGAAAGGGGACCTGCAATACACAGAAAATGTTCAACCCTTTGAAAATGAGCCAAATCTGGCTTTTATAGTGTAAGGGACGAGCCCAGGAGAGAGAAACATGGGAAAATGTGGAAGGGATTCAACCATTGACCAAAACACATTCAAAATAGAATGGGCATCCTTACATACCCATCCCGTGACATTTTTAGCCATGTTGGGAGAGAATGCGAGCCATTCTTCATTAAAAACGGTGGTTGAAACATCATTTCTATCCATGACCACATGCCAGAGGTGTTTTTTGATTTTATCTCTCCAAAATCTATAAACATACAAAAATGACCTTGAAATCTTGTAGAGAATTTCACCAGCTTTCCATTGATATAAAGAACGCTAAAATCCGAGCTCTGGATCGAAAGATATGGCCATTTGAAGTTTTATGGCAAAACAGGGCCAAATAGGGTTGGCGGGCAAAAATTCGAATTTTTGCACTTTTTTGGTCATTTGGAAAATTTTCCAAAATTTCCCCATGCTCCACCACTCTAGGTGCCACGTGGTGGCATCTCATTGGCTGCGGGCCTTTCAGGGGAAATTTTTTCCAAAAAACTCTGTCGAGCCATAACTTCAAAAATACATGGAGTTAGGAGGAAAGCTTTACCTTTCTGGAAAGCTGAGAAAGAAATCTATCCAATGGTGGCATTTCCATAAGGTTTTGAGTGCTTGAAAAGCAAAATATTATGTCTGAGGCACAAGAGAGGAAAAAATGAGAGGAGTTAGCCACAAAAAATGAGCAGGGGCATATTTTGGATAACAGTTACCTGTAGATCTTTTACGAGTTATCCTATCAGCCCATAAGGCTGATCTCAATTTGGTATGCCAAGACCTTTGATTCTCATCAAGAGTCCTCCTAATGATCCTCAAAAAGTTCTTGTTTGTAGATTCAGCCTGGCCATTACCCTGGAGGTAATAGTTTGATGAAGTACTTAGGTATATCCCGTTCTTGACAGCCCATTCAGTGACCTTGGATCCAATGAATGCCAATGCATTATCTGTTATTATTGTAGTTGGTATGCCAAATATGGTTACTATTCCCTTATAGAAGTCTATGATGCTAGATTCATTTACTTCCTTGAGTGCTACTACTTCATTCCATTTGGTGAAGTAATTTGTGGCTGTTAAAATCCACTTGTGCCCTTGGCTTGAATTGGGATTAATAACTCCAATGAAGTCTAAACCCCATTGCATGAATGGCTGGTCAACTAAAATTGGATGCAATGGGAGGGCAGCTAGCCTCTCTTTACCTGTGAAAAATGCACAATTCTTGCACCTCTGGATCCATGCATAACAATCATTCAAAATCTTGGGCCAATAATAACTAGCCCTCATGATCTTTAGAGTTGTCACTCTTGGTGAAAAATGGCCACCAACTGGTCCACCATGGAACTCTTCCAGCTCCTTATGAATCTGATTTGTACCAATGTATCTCAGCAGTACTCCATTCACATCTCTTTTGAATAAAACACCATCAACAAGGGAATATGGGACAACTTGCAATCTGAAGTGTCTTCTTTGGGTCTTGTTCATCTCTAAAGGACATAGACCTATGCTTAGGAAGTGCATTATACCTTCGGTCCAGCAAGGAGTGGGGACACCATCATTCTCCTCTTGAGTGCTTCCTTGCTCATGGCTATCTTGCAACACCAAAACAACCTCCTTCTCATTGCATGATTCCTCTTGTTTGCTCAAGATCAGCTACTCACACAATCCTTTTCCTCTTACCAACTTGGTGACTTTGATCTCAATGTCATACTCCATGACACGAGTAATCCAACCTGCCCTTTTTTCATTCAAGTCTTTTTTGAGGAGGAGGTCTTTAACCCCCGCATGAGAAACCAGTAATTAGACCTTATTATTTGAAACTAGATGCTTTAATTTCTTCAAGCTCCTGATTACTGCAAGAACATGCTTCTCAATGAAAGAATATCTCACCTCATAGTCCTCCAAGATTTGGCTGAAGAAAGCAATTGGCTTCTCATCATTGTCTTTATTCTGCTGTACCAAAATTGCAGAAATAGTATCATCACCTCCAAATGCATAGAGGATGAAATCCTTGGAGAAATCCAGGTTGATGAGAGTTGGGGCTTGAGAGATGGCTTCTTTGATTGCTTCAAAACTTTCCTTTCCTTCTGCTGTCCATTTGAAAGCCATGATTTTCTTTAGCATCTTGGTGATAGGTTTGACAAGGGCTTCAAAATTTGGGACAAACCTCCAAACAAAATTTATTCTTCCCAAGAAACTTTGAAGGGCCTTCTTGTGGCTTGGCAATGGTAGTGCTCTTATGGCTTTGACTCTTTCTAGATCAATTGCTAATCCTTCTTTGGAGACAATGTGGCCAAGGAGCTTTCCTTCATGGGCTAGAAAAACAAACTTTTTAGGATTCAAGGAGACTCCAAATCTTCTACACCTTTGGAACACTTGTCTCAAATGAAAGAGGTGGTCTGATGTATTTTTTGAAAAAATAGTGATATCATCAAGATATATCAGTACAATGTTGTTAATCAAACCTTTGAACACCATGTCCATTGCTCTTTAGAAGGTAGCTCCAGCCTTGGACAGCCCAAATGGATTTTTCCTGTATGCATAAGTTCCCCATTTAGTTGTAAAGGCTATCTTGAAATGATCTTCTTCCTTCACCATAATCTGATTATACCCTAAATAGCCATCAAGTAGTGAAAACCTCTTAAAGCCAGCAACAACTTGTAAAATCTGCTCCATGGAAGGAAGTGGATAATGATCCTTGAGAGATGCTCTATTCAAATCTTTGAAGTCAACACACAATCTGATTTCCCCACTCTTCTTTCTGACTGGAACCAAGTTGGCAACCCAACTAGAATGCTTGATAGGGAATATGATTCTTGATTCTATCAACTTATTCAATTCTTTTCTCATGAGAGGCTCCATGTGGGGGTTGACTGGCCTTTGTTTCTTCCTGATGGGCTTAGTATTTGGATCCAATTCAATGGTGTGTTGAGCTAACTCCGGATTGAAACCTTTCAAATATTCATATCTCCAAGCAAACACATCAGGGAATTCTTGAAAAAGTTGTATGAACTCATGCCCTTCTTGCTCAGTTGTCATCTTACCAATTTGGAGTGATTTGCCTCTTTCTACTGAGATGGACACTGAATCTTCTCACTTCACTTGGATGTTTTCTTTCTCCTTCCTAAACTGATCATTAGGATTGAAAATGGACTCCAAAGTAATAAGCCCCTTTGGTAGTTTGTTGGTTCATAGCTGCACCACCTGGTCACCATACTGCTGCTCCAACTTTTCTTTATTTTTGGCTGAGAATTCAGCCTCTTCTTGCAAGAAATGGATGATTTACTGATCATTTTCAAACACTTGCCAACTTACATTGTTATCTGGCACTGAAGGCCTCATAATCACATGGATGTTCGGCTGTACCTTTTCTTTTTTAATGCTCTCCACAACGTCAAAGGCTGCCCCAACTACTGCAAGCCTGTCAGCGGCTTGGTTCTCTTTGCTAGGAATGGATTTGATGCCAAAACCCTCAAAATATTCAATGAGGTCCCACACCCTGTTCTTGTAGCACTTGAGCATATCATTCTTGACATCATGCTGCCCCTTGACTTGGTTGACAATCAACTCACTATCACCAAAGACTTGCAAGTTCTTTATTCCTCTCTTGATTACCCAATGCAGTCCTTGCACCAAGGCTTCATATTCAACAGTGTTATTAGAGCATGCAAAATGAAATCTAAAAGCTGAATAATACTTAACTCCTTGAGGTGAAACCAGCATGGATCCCCCTCTTGCACCTTGTCTACTCCTTGATCCATAAAAAAACAACTGCCATACCTCATTATCATCTTTGTGGTTTGGCTTGGTGATGCTAGGAATAGGCTGATTTTCTTCATGTATGCAATAGACTTCCAACTCAGATTCTTCTATTTCTTGATAAGGATCAAAAGCATGCACCTTTCTTTCTGATTCATCAAGAGTTAGTTCTGGGATGCTTCCGACCTTGGTGTCGGCTTCATCATTGCTTGGATAATCCTCTTGATCAAATGCTAAACAATTGGCATTAATCTGACTTGGAGTGTAAGGGTCAATGTGAAAGTTTGCAATAGGTTCAGACCTGATTGTGGCTTTGGTTCCATATCTTGTTCTGAACAGCATGTGTCACCAATCAGCAGACAAGTAACCTCCAATATTAGTTGTGAAATCCTTTGACAAACATAGGGAAAAGAGTGGTGGAAGGTCTATTGCTGAGACATCTTGCAAAACAACCACGTTGGGACAGGAATGCAAAGTAAGACTCAAGTTTTTAATCACCCCGACTGTTGTTACTGGTGTCCCATCCAACTGCACCACACCTTTGGATATGGTTTCATACTGAATTCCCAACTGATCAGCTATTTTCTTGGGAATTACTGAACTACTTGCCCTGGAGTCAATCATGTAATTGTGTACTAATTGATTTCCAATAATCAATGAAACATAGAATGGAGGGGGCTTCAATATTTTACCTTGTTGTCCTCCATGATTCCCCTCAGGCTGGGCAGCATTTGTGAGCACCTTCTCTTGCATTTGGACTTGCTGATTTGAAGTTGACCAGTCCTTCACGGTAGCTTATAGCAAATCTCTTTGGCCTGGGATAGATAGTGATTCCCACATTGATATGTTTACATTTATCTTCTTCATCCAATCAATGATACTGAATGGAGATGAAGTATCCCTTCACTGTCCCTTGGCCTGCACATTCATTCCTTGCACATGGGCAGCAACAACTGGCATTTGGGTTGGCCTAGGGGATATTTTAAGCAATCCTTGTGTGCTTGGGATTACATTTTGTTTGCCAATAGTTTGTGGAGTGACAAAAGTTCATGAATTACTTGGGGCCAATGGCTATTCTTCACCCAAATTTCTTCTCTTTGACCTTGTGTTGGCTGCAACACTTTGGAAAATCATTTGATTCATGCCAAAAAAATCTTCTGCTTGCCAGTTTACAAGTGTGGTATCATTTGGAGCTGATTGCTGCTGGAATGTTTCTTATTACTGGTTATTTCCTTGACTACCTTCACCCTCCACACCAGTTGCTATCACCATTAATGCTTGATTCAAGGCACCGTTGAAGCACATGGACTGGTTATGAGGTTCATTGCATGGGAAACACCAATCATACGCTTGAGCTATATTGTTTTGTACTGGCACTAATGCTTTAGATGCAGATGTAGCATTGGGATTATAGGACTGAAATGGTCTGTTGGCAGGAGGCCTTACTTGATTTAGATTTGCAGCTAGATTGGGTGGTCTATGAGGTTGATATGGCTACCTTTTAGGCTGAGCTTGAGGCTAGAAGGAAGTTCTACAACCTTGAGCTTGCTGCCTTTTGAGTGTAACCAGCTCATTACCTAGTTTTTGCAATTGCTTCATGACTTCTTGAAGTTCATTTGAGGCACTAGAAGATGAAGTGGAAGCTTCACTTGAATTCTGATTTCTAGGAGTGGGAATAGAAGCTAAATTAGGAACTTGGCTAGTACTTGGGCTCTCTAAACTTGGAAATAATGGCATTGGAGGCCTAGGAGCCAGCTTGCCAGCTTGAATCAAACAATTTTCAGCTCTAATGGCAATGCTATAAGCAATGGGGATAGTTGTGCCTCCCATGGACTGAATTAACATAGAAATATCAGAATTTAAAGCTTTAAGGTAATAAAGAAAAGAACATTCTACTATTGGCCTGACTTCCACTCGAATTCTCTCCCAAGTCCTTTGAAATCTGAAATTAAAATCAGTCAGCTGCTCATTGGGAGCTCTTTTGATAGTTTTCAGCTACTCCAAAAGAGACAAGTTGTCTCCCTTTTCCCCAAAGTACTCATGGAGGGCTATACATAGCTGATTCAAATTTTGAATAGAACCTGAGGCAAGACTCCTGAACCATTACAAAGCTTTCCCTTTGAATGAAGATGCCAACAGTTTTACAGCAACTTGCATCTCATTGATCTCATGGATTGCACAAATGTTAGCAATATCCTTAACATGATCACCAGGTGAGGTCTAATTTTCTCTAGTGAAGTATGGAATTTTCTTCAATGATGCAACTGGGATTGGATTTTGTGCATTGAGAGCAAGTGCGTTGTTGCCAGTGAAATTGACATAGGGGTTTTTTGTGCCATTCTGATTTGCCTTAGAACCCTTGTTGATTGAATGAAAGGCCTACCAGGTGGAGGAGTTGAGAGAGTTCTGTTTGGTGGAGATGTATACCTTTGGATTCTCCTCCCACTTTGCCTTATTCTTGGAGATAACTGTAGATATTCAAACAGCACCTCTTCCTCTCCAACTCTTGACCTTGTGTTGATTTTTCTCATGAGTTTTCAGATTTTGCACTGTAAAAGCCAGAAAGAGTTCATTTTGTAAAGGAGAGACACTTTTTGAGCTCTGCAACTTCCTTTTTCTTCCTCCTTTACGGAATTTCTGAAGAAATTTTACCTTTCCATGTAATGCAGCACCTTTTCTTGCCTCTAGATCACTGTAATGTACTATATTGGATCTGAGATGTTGATATATGTTTTTTGATTAAAATCCTTCAATCCTTTCATATATCTATCATTGCTTTCTTGATCTTTCATTACATTTTGAGCATTTGTGCATGTTTTGTGTTGTGTTTCCTTATGGATTGTGTATTTCATGCAGCATCAGGTGTCTATAACTCCTTTGGTGCATCACCTATTATCATTAATTCTTTCTTTTTGCATTTTCTATCCTTTTCCCTTTAGAATTTAGAGTAGATTTAGGAGTTTAAACCTCTACAATTGTGCAAGTAAAATAGTTGATCAGAGGAGTTGAGGAACCAACCTCTAATTTGGAGATTCCTTTTCCATTTTTTTGAGTCCCACACTTGGGAAGAGGATTCAATGTTGTGCAATCACACTAGATGCTAGTATGATCAAACTAGAAATCTAATCAACATCCAGGGGGTGCTGCTGATTCGCAACAACAGAAGCAAATCAAATGAAAGCTCTTGGTTCTCAATTCTCATCCACTGAATATTTGATGAAGGGAAATTTTTAGCATATTAATATGGTAGATAGGCCTTCAATTACAAATAATTATAACAACTAGAAAGTTTTTGATAGTGATGAGAAAAATTTCTAATTTATACAAAAATGAAGATGAATTCTCCTAAAGATGAATTTTCAAGAAATCTATGGTGATCAGATCAATCATTCAAAAATAAACAAATTACTAAAGGGATTTATCACTTTGGAACTAATTTTCAATCTAGATGATGAATTCAAATGTGTAAAAAATAACATAGAAACAAGGAAATAATATTTTCAACTAGTCATAATTGCACTAGACAAGTAATTTCTACTTGAGAAGGTATGTGACGAGGATGAGAAGTAAACTCTTATTTCCTTATTTCATAAGTTCAATGATGCATTTTCATGGGACTATGAAGATTTAAAATAATTCAATCCAAAAATAGTCCATCATTGCATTGAACTTGATCCCAAAGTTAAGCTAACTAGACAAAAGCATAGGTCGGTTAATCCCAAAATATAACCCCTTGTGAGGAAGGAATTGTCCAAAGATATTTTTTCCTATAAAGAATTCTACTTAGATAGAAAATATGGTTCTAGTAAGGAAGAAAAATTTTAAAATCAAAATTTGTGTGGATTTCTAGGATTTGAATAGCGCATCTCTAAAGGATCATTATCCTTTACCTTCCATGGAGTGTATAAATGTAGCAGGAGCTGAGAGGTTTTCCATAGTTGATGGTTACTCAAGATTTAATAAGATCAAAGTGAAAGAATAATATCAGTATAAGATTGCATTCACAAACAAATGAGGAACACATGCATATCAGAAAATTCTCTTTGGATTGTCAAACGTAGGTGTTACTTTGTAGAAATAAATTAATATAGCTTTTAATGGGTATATCAATGAGTTTATCCTTTTCTATCTTGATTATATTACTATTTTCTCAAAGCATGGTTAGGATCATATACCTTGAGAAAGTATTTGAGATATGTAGGGAATTAAGGGTGTCTCTCAATCCTAAGAAGAGAAATTTTATAGTTCCTAGAGACAAGATTTTGGGCCACATTGTGTCATATGAAGGTATTGCTATTGGCCTAGAAAGAATATCAGTTATCATATCTCTCTCTTTACCGACCAGTAAGAAGTCATTACAATCATTCTCAGGGAAGATTAACTTTTTCAAAAGATTCATCTTAAATTTTGCAGAGCTTATTAGGCCTATTACTCTCATGCTTAAGAAGGACTTAGTTTTCAAGTGAAAAATTGAAGGGAAAGACAAATTTGAGAGGATCAAAAAAGATATTTCTCTTGCCCCTACATTGATCAACCTAGATTATGCCAAGGATTTTATTCTATATGCTTATGGATCTGGATCTAGTATTTCAGCTAATCTAACTCAGCAGAATGACCAAGAAATATAGTAGTCATTTCCTTTTTCAGTTAAACACTAAAATATTATGAACTAAAGTACAGTCACATTGAGAAAGAAGTATTTTCTATTATGAGATATTTAATAAATTCACGAGTATGATTTCTACCAATCACATTAAGGTTCTAGTTTCTCATTCATGTATTAGAGATTTTATCATGTGAGTAGAAATCAATAAAAAAAGATTTGTCTGGGTGACTAAAATCATGGAGTATGACATGGCTATCATGGAGAAAAATCTAGTAAGATGTAGAGGAATTTGTGAACAAATGGATTTAGATGCTCATAATGACCAAGACCCCGCATTCATGAATGAAGAGCTTCCCTATAATGTTGATTTTCAACAGGATGAAATAGATTAAATCTATAATCATAGTTGGATTTCTGAGATGGATAAATTTTTATCTATGGGATCTTATCCTTTTGGTCTAAAAAAATAATAAATAAGACACCTAAGGTTACAATCTATTCCTTATGCTCTAGTTAATAGAGTCTTGTTGAAAATGAATATTGATTGAGTGTTACTTAGGTGTATTGAGGGTGAGAAATGTAGCAAGGTTATAACAAAATTACATGATGGCCTTTCTAGTGGACACTTTTCTATTAGATACATGACCATAAATATTATAAGAGTAGGTTATTTTTGGACCACCTTACTTGTAGATGCTCAAAAAAGGGTGAGAAAGTGCAAGTAATGTGCTCTATTCACTAGAAAGAATAGGTTATCTTCCCTACCACTTCATCCAATCCAATCAGATCATCCATTTTCTCAACGGGGTCTGTATTTTATTGGCGTGATTAATCCTCCATCAAGTGTAGGTCAAAAATGGGTTTCAATGGAAATGGATTACTTTACTAGGTGGAAAGAAGTTGTGTCATTGAAGGAAGCTACTAAAGTGGTTATCCTTGAATTCCTTGAAGAAATTGTAAAAAGGTTTGGGTTTTCCTCAAACTATCATTTCTAATAATGCAAGTTATTTCTTAGGATGAAATATTTATGATTCAGATCTTGGACTCAGGATCTATCTTAAGAATTCATCAAACTATTACCCCCAAGGTAATGGATTGGTAGAGTCTACTAATAAAAATATGATTAGGATCATGACGAGGACAATGGACATAAATCAAAGGTAGTGGCACACAAAGGTGAGGAATGGTCTTTGGGATGATAGGATAATAACGAAGAAAGCAATTAGTACTTCTCCCTACAATCTAGTATACAATAAAGAATCTAGAATTACATTTTCACTTGACCTGCCTTCAGTGGAATATGCTCAATATATGGAATTTGAAGACATTAATCAAAGAGAAGTCAAAATGGTAGGGTTGGCTGAACTTGAAGAACTAAGGAATATTGCTATGCTTAATTTGAAGCAACATTAGACATCCACCAAAACATGGTTTGAAAAAAGGGATAGGTTTCAAATGTTCAAACTTGGAGATTGAGTCTTGAAATGGGGTGCAGATTGAGCTTAACTAGTGAGGCATTCCAAATTTAATGTAATGTAGAGTGGACAATACATCATCACTGCTTGCAAGGAATCTAACTCATTTGAGTCATCTAATATTTATGGGAATGTGTTTTAAATGCCGGTCAACATGATTCATCTCAAACCATCTCATTAGGATATTTCATTGTATCTTGTACATAGTAGTTAAGGATTTCAATTCCTCTAATTGCTTCCAGCACTTTGCATTATTGATAGAGTAGGTTTCTTTTCCCTAAGTGATTTGCACAATTTTTTTTCTTGTGGATGATCTTGTTGCACATTTTTCAACATGAATTCAGGAGAATATTCTTTGAGGAGGAGTTTCAAATTTCCAGGGATCAGTTGCAGTGCTTCATGTAAATCGAATGCAGAGAAACTAAAACCTATTTTTGAGGTAGTCTTAAGAGTTTATCTACTCTGATTTAGCAATATTAGTTGTAGGTTTTAGGCCAGGTGTTATGCATTTAAGATGGAATTGTTTTTTGTTTCAGGTTCTTCATTTATCGTAGTGGAAACAAAGTGAGGTTTCAAATTCAAAACAATTTTTCACTCAATCAAAACTCAAAGAACTTATAAAAAATGAAAAATTCAAGAAACATGTTAGCTCTAAGGTTCATATAGTGATCTAAGTGGCTCATGTGTAGATGTGCATGATTTAAGATAAGTTTCCATGTTTTCTAGATTCAATGCATGCCCAATGAATTCTTCAAGCTACTAATCAGCTCATCTAGCAAACAGATGGCCCCTATGAATCGTAAAAAATGTTGTCTATTTTTGCACCCTTGAAAAAGTTGAGCAACAGGGATAAATGTGGACTTGGTAGTTGGACATGTTTCAGTGACGAATCTAAAGAAAAATAGGTGATTTCATGGTCATGGGAAATTTGAAATTATTGTAAGGTATTCCCATTCTTGCATGCTTTGAAAATTGCATATTTAGCCTAATTTTAGTGAAAAACGGATATATTGAAGAAATTTAACATTTGGGGCACTCCATTATATTTTTCTAACTCCCTTGGTCAAAGAAAATTCATTGAAATTTGGAAAATTTAGAAAATAAGGGGAAAATTACATGTTTCTAGTGTATTACAGCTTATGCAGACCTGAGAGGCCTAGAGAGAACAAATGCTAGTGGTTCGTGAGTTCCTTGATTACCCATAATTGCTGCAATACATTGGAGGGGAAATATTCCAGTGTTGTGAGGGTCGAGGATGGGTTGTGGGTACTTGGAGCTAGCATAGTAAATGTTCCCAACGAGTGGGATTTCCATACATGAGTGGTCAATCTGTAAGTTAAAAGGTCGAGATTTCAACGCATTACAAACATTACAAAGGTTGAGGGCCCAAAGGGCCCAAGAGGAATTGGTTGTCGGGGGTTGAAGTGCCTATAAAGGGCCAAGTTACTATAGAATATGACTGAGTTGGTAGATAGATTGGTGAGCTAACTAAGATCTCTAAGGATATTGAGGAAGTGAGGGAGTCATAAGGGCATGGAGAACACAGGGTTGCGGGGAACTAGTCCCCTGCAGAAACTAGTTCTCTGTAGAGATAAAAAACCCACAAGCCAAGGTGATGTGGGGCAAGTCTAATGGAGGGATCAGTGAGCCAACTGAGATCACCAAGTTGGATAAAAATTTAAGTGTGTGCAGAAATCTCAGGCATTAAGGGAAATATGTACCTAGTTCCATGCCAAACTTTGTCCCTTAAATGAGACATTAACACGTAGTCAAATGAGAAGAGAGAGAGAGGGATGCAGAGAAGGTGGACATTGAAAACCCTGAAGATCTAGTTCCAAGCATCCCTCTAAAATTGGAAATATCCAATTCAAATGGGAGAATATTATTAAAATGTTAAAAGGTAAGTACTATAGTGAAAAGGGAAATAATTGAGGACTGTAACACATTTTTATCCCTAGAATTCGAGTTTTCTTCAAATGTGCAAAATGAATCCCTTGCATCTGCAGGATCTTAAATTTTTACCACGAGCTCCATTTTTCAAGAAATTAATATCACTGGAAAGGTATTTTCAAGATTTTCAACCTAGAATCCTTATATTTTGATTTTGATGAAGATAGATGACAGAAAATGGTAAAAAATAGTCCTAAGAAAAAGGCATTTCTAGATTTTCTCAGCCTCTAGAAATGAATAAGTGTGGTATTTTCTCTTTTAATGAGATAAAATGAATTAAGAAGTTAATTTTTTGGGTGCACATGTATCTTTTATTAGAGAATGGTTACAGATAAAATGAAATCTTGGTTTTCTCTCCTATCTCTCTCATTTTCTCCTATATGTTATAAAAAATAAAACATTTTGAATGTTGGACACTATTGTAATACCTATCCATTCTGTCCAAAGGAGATGCATGTGTTTTATATGTCTTAGACATCAGATTTGAATGTATTCATGGTGAATCTTGCCTAATATATCAATTATAAGGTACCGTGCATTCATCTAAGAACTAAAATACTAGTTTTTTGACTCTAAATATGTCCTAGCTTGTATTTTCTTGTAATTTTATTGCCTCTCATTTTGTTTGTGGGTTTTTTTGCATATTATCTTCATTGTGCAAGATTCAGATCTGTTGTGCTATAAAGTATTTAATATTAGAGGTTTTATTGGATGTTAATCATATCTACTCTTTCCTTGCTATTTTCCCTTTATTTCCTAGATTCATAGTGTCTCTCCACCATCATTTTGGAGCATCACCTCCTTAGTTTAGTATTTTTTAATGAAATTTATTATATCCCTAGTCATTTGGATTATTATTGTAGCATTATAAATCTTAATTTCCAACATTAGGAGTAGTGTATCATTATAAATAGGAAGAATAATCTGGCCTTCTCCGCAGGTCTGTCTTAGTTCGTAGTCCCACAACGGAGAGACAGTCCCATGTTGCCTCAAAATTAATGACCCTTGTTGATAATATATAGGGTTTAATTTTTATCTCCAAAAGGGTGTAATAAAATTCTTCCTAATCTTTATATTCCAAGTGTCATGCATACAAGGGTAGGTAGGTGTGCAGGTCAAACTTGTCAACGAGGGCTGGGAGGTGAGCACATGGTCATATTGGTGACCTAGAGACTAAATGAGGGTAGGGAAAATTTTTATACACCTCATGTCCCTTAGAAAATGTGCAATGAGGACATGAAAATGTGCCTTCATGACAAATTTCCACGTGTCTAGGTGTAAAATTTACTAAGTGGTCGAAAGTGTACCTTGGGATACAACTTGCGAAGATCATATCTAGATCTCTCGAATGCATTTTTCGGGTGCTTCCTTATATTATTTCCAATGAAAAACATCATATGAAAATAATTATTAGGGTATCAAGGATTTAATATGACTGAAATTCCTCCAAATGGCTCCTTTTTTCTCGTGACCACCAGCTATGCACCAGAAGAATGAGCTGCCTAGAAAATTGCATGGGGTTTCAAGATGTCAAGTTTTTTCCAACATGTAGACTATTGAAAATTATTTCCATAGGTACTATGTTGGGATTGAAACTAATTATGGATATCTTATAATATTTCTTTGAAATTCAAGTCCTCTTTTGCGGTGCAGTCTCCTTCAGGTTCAACAACTCGTTTTTGGTGAACTAGCTCCAAAACCTCCGCAAATTCCTAAAATATTCCAAAATGAACTCTTTGATGTTTCTAACACTTGAATACTCCTTCATGATGAGTTTGACCTTTGGATCTGATTTTGGGATGATGCACTAGGCTTAGGAAGGATGATGACAGCCCTTCCCAAAATGGCTCAAAACTCCATTGTTGAACACTTTGATCCAGAAGTTCCTTGAATGATTTTGCTTCCTACATTCCTAGGGGACACATGAAAATAATTTAGGGGTCACTTTGATGATAGGATAGGGCTCCTGCTATGGATGGAATTACTTGGGGGTGTCTTGGGAAGGTATGAATTTTAAATTTTTTGACACTGTGGTATAGTTGTCTTGTTTTCCAGTGAATTTTTCCCCTTTAAACACATAGGAAACCACCTTCGTATCATTCTTAAATTATTAAATCTTGAGGATTGTTTCATCTTCAAATTCCTCTTCTAGTTCTTAGATCTCTTCTTCTTATTATTCTCCTTTTTCTGCTTCACAGATTACATTTATTAGTGGTGCCTTAAGTATAAGCCTGCACAGAGGTGGGGTAATCCTTGGTCTGTTTGAAAAATTCCTATTCTTCTTTGGATAATCCCTCAAAGTTATTTGTGAAGAATAATTCTTAAGTGCAATCATATAATTCACCAATTTTTGGATCAGAGGATCTATGGAAGTAGAACTAGAGATTTGACCCTTTTGTTTACAAATTGGATTTTTGACATTTATGG
Organism: Taxus chinensis; assembly: GCA_019776745.2. Taxonomy (NCBI): domain Eukaryota; kingdom Viridiplantae; phylum Streptophyta; class Pinopsida; order Cupressales; family Taxaceae; genus Taxus; species Taxus chinensis. The sequence goes on from CM034148.1 coordinate 32,830,080, forward strand.
ATAGAATCAGATCATCTTCTATCTCTATGGCATAGTTTTTTTCTTAGCATAATGTTGTGCTTCCTTCAAAGTTGTAGGATGAGACCTTCAAATAATGAAACCAAATTTAGGTAGTCGAACACTTATGAAGAACATTTTCAAATTATTATGTGAGGGTATGACATCAAGAAGAATAATTTTGATCACTTTGTTATAGTTTTCTATGAAATATTTCATACCTTTCGTTAGGTTATTTCTTCATGTGTACTATCTGTAACAAGAGGTCTTAATAGTCCTTAGTAGAATTGAATCTATCTTCAAAGCATGTTTTTATTTCAGCCCAACAAGTGATAGACCTTTATAGTAGAAGGTAGAACCATTATACAACTATTTCTTGCAAGGAATCCACAAAAACTTGATAGATACGTCTGCGTGTTTGACACCCAACACACTGTAGGCGGTGATGAAGGCTACTACACATTCCTCTAGGAGATTTGAACCATGAAATTTTGAAAACATTTCCTTGAACCTTATGGCATCTCGTGAAGAGGTTGTGGGAGTGCAAGAAGGCATGTATTTATACGCCATGATATAATAGGTTGTGGTATTTCCTCATCACCCATATTGGTTTTCACTCCAACCCTTTCTCAAGATTCCTATCTTTCCCTAGCTCTCACTTTTTCTCTTTTTTGATATTTTTATTTTTCTTTAATTTCATCCCTTACTTATGCTTCAGATCTTGTTTCGGGTTCTGCACTAGCTATGGCTTCTTCTTCGGTTTCTACATTGGTAAATTTCTCAAAATTTCCAAACTCTATGTTTAGTGGTTTAATACCACTTAGAACACCAACGAGAGCAGTTTCAAGATGAGGTGAATGCCTTGGGATTATTGCTAGTTCTTTTCTTATTTGAAATTCTTAAAATATGGGATCAGTATCTCCTCCTTATCTTTGTGACCTTGTGTACCCGCATTTATCCAGATTGTTCATTTTTAATTATCCTAAGCTCTTCTTTGCTATACTTGTGTGTGTATTTCTCTTTCCAAGTCTATAACACGTTGCTCTTCCAAATCTAACACTCTTGTGGCTAAGAAGTATTGTGTGAAACTTTATCTATTATGCCAGATCACTTCCCTTAATTCATATGTGATATCTTTGTGAATTTTGAATAGTAATTCAAGTCTTAGGACAAGAGGGTTACTAGGTATAGCCATTGGTTAGAGAAATAAGGATTGTAGACTTTTCATATTCTAGAATTTTTATTTTTTGGATTTTTTTGATTCGTATGTTGGGTGAAAATTGTTTCTAAGTCTTCCCCGTGGTGGGAAATAAAAATTATTGGCGCAAAAATTTTTCAGGTAGAAAAATTGGTGGATATATTTCTAATGCTCCGGGACTCTATGTCCCTCTTCTTAGAAGGTGCATATCCATTTTATTATGAGTGAACTAAAAGGAGAATCTGTTGATGGCTAAGAGGTTGGGGATCCAACATGAACACTCCACTATACCTGTGGAGTGTTTTTGCAATGAATTACAAGTTAGGAATTTATTGAATGTGGGGAAGAGGGAGTGAGAAATTAGGAAAGTGAGGATTAGCATTGTAAGTGTAAAATTATATTCTTGGTAAAGATAATCAAAAGTATAATATTCAAAACTTATAGGAAAGAAACAACTATGATTAAAAAATCAATGATGAGAGGAAACCATGCACACAAAGTTACACACATTCATGCATAATGAAAAGAATAAACTATTTTCTTTATTGACATCTTCACAAGTTATACAATGCTAGAGAATAGAGTAAAATAGGTAGGGAAAGTGGAAGAATGCTATCTATTTTTCTTTGATCAAATATATCTCTCTCTTGACTACACAAAATTAACAACCCTTAATGTAGCTTAGTTTTTACCACCAATAGCCTAGGCACACTGGCACATCACTCATCCTGAATTGAGCACTCAACCAAAGTGTGCAAGGGTACCAGGTCCCTCTTTATAGAAGCTTGTCCAATATTTTGGCATGATTGAATGTATATTTCAGATCCATTACCAGAAAATCAATTATACTTAAGTGCATAAAATAGATCTAGATCTAAACCATATGAAGGAATAACTAAACAAGCACTATAATAAGATTTACCATGCAAGATTCATGTCGACTTGTTTCCAACATCAAAATATGGCTGTAGTAATTTTTTCACCCATAAAGAACAAGGGAACCTCATGCACACCGGCCTACCACCCAACGGGCACTAGGTGCTCAGCCGAGGTGCGCGAGAGGGAATTGAGTCTATCTTTAATGTGAGTTTAGTGGAAGGCATCATTCATGATCTTGAATTAGTTATTTAAAGGACATGAAAAAGCTATAGAGCTCAGAACGACTTATATACCCTTTCAGTTATATCAAAAACAGAATTAACAGAACTAGGAAGTTGTAAATCCACAAATAGACTTAACATTCAAATAAGGTTCATGATTATACAAGAATAAAAGCATAATAGAAATATGCAAATAATATAGAGAGAAGATCTTAATAAAATTGTCATGGTAACCTTATCATATTCATTCATAGTATTACTTATAGAATATCATAGAAGGGGAGACCGTAGTCATGTGCCATATCTAGATCCATACATGAAGGCTTTCAAAACAATATTTACATCCCTCATTCCCTTATTACATCCTTCCTATAATCATCTACCCTTTTTATCCCATAGTTCTCGTAGTAATTCTACAGATCTTCGCTTCCTTCTTCGGGTTCTCCTTTTCTTTGCTAAGGGCGCACGTATAAATAGGCATCTGAGCTCTAAAAAACTCCTTTGTAACCTCAGATCTAGCCCTAGGTTTCAAGGTGTGGATCACCTCAGGCACATGCCTCTCCATGTCATGATTAGATTTTTCAATCTTCTTATTGCAAGGTATATTCCTTCATGGACACCCTGTTGCTAGGATGGAACCTTATCCAAATGGAACACGTTCTTCATGTGTTCTGTCCAAAAGGCTGAAAATGGTTGATTCCTGAATTGTGCTTTGTGGGCACGAATCCTTTGATCTGTAAGAACCATTTTTGAATATTTCCTTGCATGCCTTAACTTGTGCGCTTCCTTCGGCCATGTGCACCTACGCACCTTTAAGATTTGGAAGCTACAATAGGGTCCAAACATTACCCCACACTTCACCTGTTCTCCGCCCTCAGGAACCTCTTCAAAGAATGCAGTACAAAAAGGCAAGGCCTTGCCTTGGAAAAGAATGGAGGGAAAGAATAAATAATGGGGAAGAGAAAGAATAGAAGGATAACTACCTAAAGAAGAAGAAGGGGAAATTTCTGCCGCAAGTCAGCCTCCACCTTATTCCATGTGCTAACGTCATCCTACGCTCTTGTGCAAAGGTCGCTAACCAATGCACTCATCTTGTCGAAGGTTAACCCTTCCCCTTTTGTGCTTATGGTCTCTACCATCACCTTCAATTCCTTTTCGTGATCTTCCAAGGCATCCATCTTCCTTGTAATGACCTTGTAGAGCTCTTTTAGCTGGGTTTAGATTGAGACCCACATGATCTCAATAGCTTCAGACTTCTTTTCCACTTCGGCTAGGATCTTTTCTCACTCGGCTCTATTACCTTATTCTTTTCCCTAAAGTCCTTCATCTCGGCCTCGTCGCTGGCAAGCAGGATGCTTGTCACCTTGTTCTGATCCACACAGTGGTCATATGCGACCCCAGTGGTTTTTGTACCTATTTTTACATCAGCGAGAACCTTTTTCTATTCAGCTATGAGCGCGATGAATTTCAACTTGTCCTCCTACTCCAAGTGTGCAGCTACATCCTCTGCCGACTCCAAGGCCAAAGGCTTCCTTTCCATGGTGAGGATCTGAGTCAAGTCCTCAAGACACTCCAGGGAGGAACCATATTTTTGTGCAAGATGGTTAAGGTCTAGGTGCTTCATGATAATACCCTGGGAGATGAGCTCCACCTTCTTGGAAACTTCACGCACTTTAGCTTTCTCCTCTTGTAATTCTCATTGTAGTCGAGTGTTGATCAGCTTTTCAAGGTTGAGTTCTTTTGTTAGCTTTACTATTTCTCCCTTCCTCTTCTCCATCAGGTCTTGCAAGAATTTAACCCTGTCATTTTTGTAGAAAATCCTAGCCTTAACTTCCACGGATACTTTGTTGAGCGCATTACACACTTTCTCATCCAATAGTTGTTGCGTGTTTATAATAAGGTTGACCCCCTTTCCTTTGGACATTGATAGTATTATTCCTTGGTTAACCTTGAAATCGGGCTCATCAAGGTGGGAGTCGAATGCCCACGATAGCATTTTTCTTGTGCATGGGTATCCACCCTCAGGATCAAAGGACTCCATGGCGGTTAGCTCCTTGGTGGGCACAGTAATCTAGAAATGTGCATGTAAAAATTTGTTGAGGGTCATCAACATATCCCATCATTGATTCTTCCCCCCTCCCACGCATTTACTTCCCATGAGCATGCCCTTGGGAATAGTTATTGAAAGAGTTGGGCCTTTTGTGCTACTTACACTCTTCTCACTTTGTTCTTTCTTGAATTCACCGAGCACGAGCTCCGTGCTGCACTCCAATTCCACGTCGACCAAGGCACTAATCATCTTCTCTGCCTCCCTTGTCGCTTTCTCATCCACCTCCTCCTGAGTGAGCTTGGGCATATTTTTCTCCTTAGTACTTACCCCCCTCACTCCTTTCTTTGTTTTGTGTTCCTTCCTCCCCTTAGGTTCCCTTCCTCCTTACAAAGATGAAAGCATCATTTGCATCTCCTACTTCCCCTCCCTCTGAATCATGGACATTAACCAGCTCCTAATATACCTCCATCTCTTCCCCTTCACCATCATCCTTTTTTCTTATATAGGTGTTTGTGTCATCTGTATCCTCGGACTCTAGTTCTTCCATCCCCTCTTCTTCTTCCTTTTCTGAAAACTCCAGAGTCGGGGATGTGGTCTTCTCTTCATCTAAGGGTTCCTCACGGGATGGTGGCTTCATAGGTTCCGGGGTCTTATCCTTGACCACAATCCTCTTCTTCTTCCAAACATAGGTACTTGTCCCCGCGGTACCTACATCCTACTTCTCCAATGCCCTATGTTCCTCTTTATCTTCCCTCTCCTTATGCTTTGGTGCGGGCTTCTTTCTTCCAATAAGGTCATCTGGGATGGATATCTCATTCTCCACGTATGCGCCCTTTTCAAATTTTGGCCTTATGCAAAGGTAAATCCTTGCGACATTACTCCCAGCAATAGGTAAGGTCAAAGGCCTTACAATATGCACATCCTGTGACACATACCTTTCAACATGCACGCACTTCTTTGGGTAGACAAACTTCTTCCTCATTTCCCTGTGCTCTCTATCAAGGGTGGACAACTAAAGGTCTAATTTCTTCGACTCCTTGTATCTATTTACTCCCGCTTGGAAAAATTGGGTAGTAAACGAGAATGGGAGTTTTCACCATGGACTCTAGCTTCCATCGACCAAAATGAACCTGCTAATACAGAAGTGCTGGTAGACTGTGAACTCTGATTCTCCTTCAGTCGCTACAGGGAGTTGTTTAGGGATCTTCCATTCAGCCTTGAATGCGTTCCTAAGGCACTTATACCATTTTCCTAAGCATGCCTTGTTTACCCCTATCATTTATTCACATGTGTATTTCTGAAATCTCTTTGCAGGTGAGGGATCTTCAGTAAGGAACTCCCACACGAAATTGTCGGATGCATCCGGCACCCTGATTTCCGAGAACACAATTGTCAACAGAATGTTTCCAAATAGGATCTTTCCTCCCTTCTCCATGCGCTGCTTATGATTTCATCTGCAATATATTGGGAGATTTTGTATATGGTTCCCTCTGTGACTTTCCTGTAGACATTCAACTAGGGCTTGCTCACCTGGGTCGACCTTTCTTATCCATTCATCTTGGAGACTAGGTGTCCAGCCATCTTCATCACTAGATCACTGATATCCGAGACGTCATGGTACCTTGATCCCTTCTTCAATTCCTGGGATGCTATAATTTCTTTAATTACCTCATCGTCCTGGAGGTCATCTTCGAGCGTGTCCCCTTCACAGTTTAGGCCTGTGAAGCATGAAATTAGTTGGGGAGTTATGCACATTTTATGCCCTGTGAAGAAAAATAAGTCTTCGTGTACACGCGTCACCAACCACTGGTACAAGCGCTCGGGCTTCCCAAAATATGGTAACTCAAAAAGTTGGAGAAGCCCTACCTTCTCCATTTTCACCTTGACCATGTCGTTGTAGATCAGTAACCCATCAAGTGTTTGTTTATTTATGGGGCGCACCAGCTCCAATGCCATTTCCTTCGTGATTGTACTTGACCAGTGATTGTAGTTGATCATGGTCATTTTTCTTATGTGGGACTCCCACTCTTGCCCTAGCAAAACCCCATCTGGGTATTGCATCTCCTAGTACCATTCCTCATTTATATCCAAGTGTATTTCTTCTTGTTTCCTCTTTCCTTTCCCTTTACCCTTTCCCTTCCTGGATTGTTCTACAGGTTTATCAACTGGTTTCGTGGCCATCATTGCACCCTTTTCTTTCATTCCCAGGTTAACTTATGAGTTGTTTGAACATTTTCCTCGTGCACCCTCGTGCCCTAAAACACAAACCCTAATCTTCATATTTTTCTCCTTTGATCATGGTGCTTCTTCAAAAAATTCCTCACACCTGTGAATCACTTCTTCTCTGGTTTGAAGATCCAATGGACCGATTGCACTTAAGTTCTTGGGATTTTCCTTCACATGAGTCAGTTCTCAAAACCCTAGCTCTTGAAAGAAAATCACGCTTCTTGTGTTCGCAAAGTGAAATAGTGAAATGCCCACTCTTGTATTTATAGCTTTTCCTACTTTTACACATTTAAGGATAGGCTACCTACCACCGTATGATAATATTTAATGCGGTGTTTTCAAACAAAACCTGGCTTTAGCACTACTCCTTACGTGCCCAATCCTTACGCAAAAAATTTTCCACCCGCACCCAATCCTTGTGCAAAAACTTTTCCACCCTTCTAGTGTGCAAAAAATCCATCTTGACAAAAGACTCTTACGCGCGTGTTACCAATGCCAAAGGAACTTCTTCCATCCTCGTGATTCTTGCTTTCACCTACCTCGTGTTTTGTGCATTTTTCTCCTTTGTACATGGATTTCCAATGTAACCTTATTTTGCCACCGACCCAAATTCTCCTAGCAGAATAACTCCAAGTTTCTCTTTATCACCTCACCCCACACTTAAATGATGCGCCATCCTCTATGCATTCATAAGTCAAAAATTAATAAGGTTACCGGTGCCCAAGGTGCAAAACAAAACAACAACGTGAAAGGGAAAATATAAGAAAGGAAAATCATAAAAGGAAATTCTAAACTAACTGGTAAAACCACCTTATTTACAAACACCAAGAAGCATTATTTATAGTAGGGCTTCAACCTACTCCCATTAAAGTGTCCAGGTAATTTTGTTCCATCCAATGCTTGTAACTGGCACATGCCTGAATCAAGGATGTATGAAATTACATAAGGACCCAACCAATGCACCTTCAACTTTCCAGGATGGCGTAGAAATTTTGAATCATATAGCAATACCATCTGGCCAACCTCAAACTATTTGTTCTTAATATGGCGGTCATGCCATGCCTTTTACTTTGCCTTCTTAGTTGTTTGGCTCCATCTTACTAGTGAGCACCTTTCATCCAACTTTATCAATTCATATATTCTTTCTTCTAGTACTTTCTCATCATCTAACCCTGCTGCACGCACTATACACAGAGATGGTAGCATGAATTTGATGGGAAAAACTATTTCTACGCCGAACACCAATTGAAATGGTGTGGCCTTGTTCAATATTTTATACGTTGTTCTGTATGCCCAAAGAACTACTGACACCTTGTCATCCCAATCCTTCCTACCACATCACATATCTTAGTCAATGTGTGACTAAGGATTTTTTTGAATGCCTCTATAGTCCCATTTACCTGAGGGTGATAAGGGGTAGTCTTGTGATGGGCTACCATGAATTCTTCCAATAGAATCCTGATGGTTTCATTTAAGAAGTGAGTTCCCCTATCACTTGCTAAACTTAATGGGCACCCATACCTACTGATAATGTTCCCCCACAAAAATCTAGCAGCCGTGGCTATGGTGCAATCCTTAGATGGGCACGTGCCTCAACGAATCTTGTCAGATAATCAATCCACGTGATGGGATACTACAAGTTAGTCCTTCACGTAGCTGGTGAGATTGGTCCAAAAAAATCTATTGCCCATTTCTCAAAAGGTTCCACGCTGGCGATGGGGTGCAAGGGAATCTCATCCCTTCTTCCAAGTTTTCTAAGGCATTAGCAGTAGTCACAGGCCTTGCAAAACTCAATGCAATCCTGGTAAATCACCTCCCACCATAGTCCGGTGAATAAAATCTTGCACACGGTTACATTCCCCACATAGTGTCCTCCAACAATCCCACCATGGGCTTCACCATACTTGATGGCCATGTCCCTCCTGTTCTAATTCACATAGGTTCAAAACCTTATCATCAAGCCATTCTATACAAATCCCCATTGATTAACCTGAAGGGTGTGGTGCGTATGGCCAACCTTATCCTAGTGGTTTAGTGCATTCATCCCTTCAGGTGCCACACCTTCCTTGAATAAAACAACAATGTCTTCTAACTCTGAGGGTGCACGCCATAACCTGAATAGTTACACATCTGGGATGGTTTCCTCGATACTTTGTGCATCCTCTGGGCTGAATCAAAAATTCATAACTCATCCAACCTCACAATTATTTTTTCTGGGTTTTACCACCACTATGGAAATTACGTATTCCTAGAGTAAAAGTAACTAGCCACATATGTACCCTTGCAACACTTATTTTTTACTAGATACTATCAAGGCCATATGGTCAGTGTAGAATATGAAGGGAGTCACCAGCAGATATTGTCTAAATTTGTGGAGTATGTAGATCATTGACAATGCCAAGCGGTCAGTCGATTGTATAATTTTGTACCACCCTGGTGTCAGATTTCATACTGCACAGAGCACAAGGACTCATCAATAATCCCCTCTACTTGGTTGGGCAACAGAAGAACTCCCATTTATGTACCAGAGGACTCCACTTGGACATAGAGAGGTCTTCCACCCATGATGGGAATCGTAGAATACGTGCGGTGACAAGCCTTTCTTGTAGAGTGTCAAATGCCCTCTTTTGCGCCTATCCCCATTGAAAGGCACTCTTTTAAACAAATTTTCAACACCTTCAAGTGTTAAGCACTTCATCATCAATTTTTGCATAGACCATGATGTATGCCATGTATGCGATGTTCCACTACAACTTCGAAAAGAGGTCCTAGCAATGGAACCAAGATGTAGTCATTTTTGCACCCACCAAGAACAAGGGAACCTCATGCGTGCCAGCCTATCACCCAGCGGGTGCTAAGTGCTCACCCGAGGCATGTGAGAGGGAGTCGAGTCTCTCTTTTATGTAATTTTATTGGAAGGCATCATTCATGATCTTTAATTAGTTATTTAAAGGACGATGAAAAATCTATAGAGATCAGAATGGATTCTATACCCTTTCAGTCATATCCAAAGTGAAAGTGCTTAACAGAATTAACAGAACTAGGAAGTTGTAAATCCACAAATAGACTTAACATTCAAATAAGGTTTATGATTATACAAGAACAAAAACATAATAGAAATATGCAGATAATATAGAGAGAAGATATTAATATAATTATCATGGTAACCTTATCATATTCATTCATAGCATTACTTATAGAATATCATAGAAGGTGAGACCATAGTCATGTGCCATATCTGGATCCATACATAAAGGATTTCAAAACAAAATTTACATTCCCCATTCCCTTATTACATCCTTCCTATAATCATCTACCCCTTTTATCCCATAGTTCTCATAGTAATTCTGCAGAGCTCCGCTTCCTTCCTTGGGTTCTCTCCTTTCCTTTTCTAAGGGAGCATGTATAAATAGACATCTAAGCTCCAATAAACTCCTCTACAACCTCAGATCTATGGCCCCAAGTGTCAAGGTGTGGATCACCCTAGGCGCATGCCTCTCCATGTCATGATTAGCTTTTTGGATCTTCTTATCGCAAGGTATATTCCTTCCAGGACACCTTGTTGTCCAGGATGGAACCTTATCCAAATGGAACACATTCTTCATGTGTTCTATCCAAAAGGCCGAAAATGGATAAGTCCCGAATTGTGCTTTGTGGGCATGCATCCTTGGTTCTCCAAGAACCCTTTTTGAATCCTACCTTGCATGCCTTAACTTACGTGATTCCTCTGGCCATGCACACCTATGCACCTTTAAGATTTGGTAGCCATATTAGGGTCCCAACAATAGCCAATAATTTCCAATATATTAAATACTATAAAACATAGAAGCTTCTTAGATACATAATATTGTTACCATGATTCATGCACGCATACAAACCAACAACATAATTCCAATGAAAAAGTGATGATGACAACCTATGTCAATTACACACATATATGGGGGTGGAGACTTTCCCTTCACCACCCATGCATCTCCAAAAATAGGATACATGCTAATAATAGCCATGCGTCACTACAAACTAAGTACAAAAAAAATGCAAACTTTCTAACAATAGATATTATTTAGTTAACTCTCAGTTCAGATCCTATTATTAGCTTTGGAATATGAATATTTTTAGCCTTTGCATGTTCTTCAAGTCTTCTAAAAGACTTGATTTGCACTTCTTGTCTATCTTTAGCTCTTCATCCAAAAACTGGCCAAGTGTTAGCTCTTTTTGCACATAATCCTTCCTTTTTTTTTCTTTAGCGTGCAAACCCTACTTTCCACGTGCGCATCTACTTCTACATTTTTTTCCTGCACACCAACCTTGTTCTTAGGAATTAGTCATGTTTTAGTCCTTGGAAACACTCTGATCCTCTAAGAAAGAATGAAAGAATGAAAGAATAGTGCATCTGTACCTAGCTTGTGCCAAAGAATAAAATAATCTTGTTACTGTTGTAAAAGAATTGGGCAATTCTTATTCAATGAGGCTTCAATATCATTCCAAGCCACAATTTTAGGCCACAAAACACTTTGTTGGGGAGGGATATTCATTGGGAAACTCCCATATATTTCTATTTGGACCATCGAGCTCTCCAATCTTAGAAAAAACAATGGTAAGTATAATATTACCATACATTATCTTTTCCATGTCTCGTGTGGCATCAAATATGTCATTAAAAATGAAGGATGAAAGGTTGTAGATGTTCCCTTATGAGATATTCCTACAAAAATTCAACCATATCTTGTTAACTTGGGTTTAGTGCTCTTTTCCGCTCAATTCTTTAAGTAGGTGTGTAACCATCTTCATGACTAGTTCATTAATCTTTGTAATATCAAAGGCACACCCAACCTTTTGGTACTCATACTCCTTGGTCATTTCCTTGACAACCTCCTTGTTTCCTAAGTCACCATCAATGGATTCTCCAGCACAAATGAATCCAATGAACTTTTAGATAAGTTGTGGAGTTATCTGAATCCTCCTCCCAGTAAATTAAAAGCAATCCCTATGTACGCATGACATAAGCTACTAGTAAAATCTCTATGGCTTTCCAAAAAATGGTAGCTCATATAATTAAAGGATTCTAGCCTTCTCCAAATTTTTCTTTACTGAATCATTATATATTGGTTTTTCATTTTTTATCGTTTACCCTATACGGTGAACCAGATCCAATGCCAAATCCTTATCAGTTGTACTTATTCTATGGTTATAATGAATTATCATCATTTTTCATACATGGGACACCCAATCCTTTCCCATCAATACCCCATTTGGGTATTTCATCTTTGAGTACCATTCTTTGTTGAATCTTGTTATCTCAACTAGTTTTTCCCTGCCCTTCTTTTTCGGTGAGATAATTATTCCTCTTCACGGTAACATTCTCCTTGGTTGAGTGCTTGATTATTTTCTACCTTGAGATCCCTTCTTCAATGCTTAAAAATCATAAATATGCTTCTGGGAAACCCTGCAATCCGTGCCCTAGTTCTTCACACCATAACTAGAAAACTTGTGCTTTCTCACGCCACACCATCTAAACTTGTAGACTCCCTTCATAAATTTATTCTACACACTTTCATGTCCATTCTCATAATCTAGTTTGAAATTTATATTCTTCACAATCAATCATTCACACCATCTTGCAATGATTCCCTAGTTTGCGAGAGATCTTCCACAAGTTATTGCAAGGTAAAAGTAAATTACCCTGACTCACCTGTTATAGTTTTTCACTTTTCAATGCATTATTTACCATGGCGCCTACCACCATACTACCTTAATAAATTTGTCCTCCCATGCACATTTCCTACGCACACACCAATCACTTGTAACCCTTAATAACCTTCTAGTGTGTAAAACTATACTGACCATAGACATCCTTACGCGTGCTCCCAACGTCGAAGTACATCAACCACTGTGTCTTATTTCAAGTAGTTTTCTCTACCACTGCCTACCTCACATTTCTCTACACGTCCAACCCTATATGTGGATTTTTTATTTCTCTAGAATATCCTTATTACCACCATCTTCCTTGACACCTTATACTCTAACTATTATCACCAACGTCACACACGTACTTTTGATACTTAGGACTTCTGACGCACATGTTAGTCTATTGCGGGCCATTAACAACATCAACTTTTATATGCATGTTCTTATTTGTACCCTACCCCACACTAAGGGTATGCACGGTCCTCTATGCATGAAAACATACTTGAGATAGAAATAATCTTCTGGCACATAAGCACACTTATTACACAAAACACTGAACTAAATTGAGAAAGCATAACAACAATGGAAGGAAACACATATAAAGAGAATGCATTAAGGAAATCTAGTCTAAGTGGAATTATTATCTTATTAAAAAAACCAAGAAGACTTATTTATAGTAGGGCTTCAACCTACACCTATTGAAATAACCAAGAAACTATGTTCCATCCAGCACCTCCAAGTGAGAAGCACCTGAATCAATTATATATGTGATAACATATGGTCCCAACCATTGTACCTTAAGTTTTCTAGGGTGGTGCAAGAACTTTGAATCATACAAAAGTACCAGTTGTCCAACCTCGAGCTTCTTATCCTTAATATCCCTATCATGCCATGCCTTTTTCTTAGCCTTTTCTTTCTTTTGAATCCATCTTACTATAGCCCACATTTCATCCATCTGCATCACTTTGTCAATATGTTCTTCAAGTACTTTATCATTAGCCAAAATTCATGCACATGCAATACATAGATAAAGTAACATGAATTCCACTGATATAACAACCTCTGTGCTAAAAACCAACTGAAAGGTTATTGCTTTATTCAACCTCTTGTAGGTTGTCATATATGCCCAAAGTACATTAGAGACTTTATTATCCCATTCTTTCCTTCCAACATCAAAAATTTAGTCAAGTTATGACTCAGTATCTTGTTAAAGGCCTCATCAGTTCCATTTTCTTAAGGGTGATAGGGTGTTTTTTTTATGGTGTTCCACCATAAATTCATCCAATAGTATCCTGATGTTCTCATTAAGATAATGAGTACCCCTATCACTTGCTAAAATTAAATGGCAACCATACATGCTGATAATATTTTCCCACAGAAACCTTTCTATTGTATCTGTTATGCAATCCTTTGTAGGCACCGCTTCTACCCGTACAAGTTATAATATAGTGTGAACCAGTCTTGTGCATGGGTGGGGAAAAAGGACTCAAAAAATCAATTTACCATTTTTCAAAAGGTTTTTCACTAGCAATAGGCCTCAAAGGCATTTCATCTCTATGCCTAGGCTTTCAAAGGCATTGAAAATGGTCACATGCCTTAAAAATTTCTTTGCAATCCTTATATAAGGTTTACCAACACAAACTAACTAATAAAATCTTGCACGCGGTGGTGTATCCCACATAATGTCCACCTGCAATTCTACCATTAGCCTCCTCAATAATTTCTTCATTCTCATGCTCAAGTACACATTGACACAAAAAATTATCCTAGCCTAACTTGTATAAATCTCCATTGATCAACATATAAGGTACGGTGCCTGTTTCTTCTCCAAATCCTTCATACCCTTAGGTGCCACACCTGTTCGTAAAAAGACGTTAATATCCTCTAAGTCTATGGGAACACATTTTAACCTAAATAACCATGCATATATCATTGTATCCTCAATTCTTTACACGTCCTCTCTGGATTAAATCCTTGATAAATGGTCTGGACCAAAATTACTCTTTCCTAGCTTAACCACCATTATAAATTTTAACTCCTGAAATAATATAATCCAATGGCATATGCGCCCTTGTAAAATGGGCTTGTTCACCAAATACTTCACTTTCATGTGATATGTGTAAAATATAACAACTGTAGCTAGAAAATACTTTCAAAACTTAGGGATTTCATAGATCATAGACAATGCCTCGCGCTTTGTAGTTGTGTAATTTTGTTATACTAGAGTTAACTTCCTACTTGCAAATAAAATAGGATGATCGAAAATATCCTCTCCAAGATGGGCTAATACAATGCTAATGGTCATATCAGAGGCATCTACATGAATGTGAAATGGCTTAGAGAATGAAGGAAAGCACAAAATAGTAGGTGTGGTGAGCCTTTCCTTTAGTGTCTCAAATGTGTGTTATTGTGCCTTACCCCAATACAATTTGTATTTTTCTTTTAATGAATCCTCTAAGGATGTAACAATCTTGGTATATTCTTTCATAAACTTTATCCAATATCTTATGTGCCCCAAGAATCCACACAACCCACTTTGGATAGTGGGTTCCTCTAAGCCCAAAATTACAAAAATCTTAGCATGATCCATTAGCAAACCTTCCTTACAAATGATATATCCTAGAAAAATTACAAAGGGTGTGGAAAAACTACACTTAGTTATGTCTAAATAGATGCTTAACTTCCTACATCTCTCAAACATAATCCTTAAGTTATCACAGTGATCCTTCACAATCACATAAACTGTCTAATCATCCAGATACACCTGTAAAAACTTATGAATAAAATCCTGGAATGCCTATACAACAATGAACAAAAATACTACAGGCACATTATTTAATCCAAAGGGCATGAATGTGTATGAAAAACTTCCCCACTCAGCTGTGAAATTTTTCTTCTATTGATCCTCTTAATCTATCCTCACCTGATGATATCCAAAGAACCCATCAGTGAAGGAGTAGATCTCATGCCTTGCAACGAATTCTATCATTTCCTCAATAAATAGTGTGGGAAAGGGATGAATTACACATATAGAATTTAAATCCCTATAATCCACACAAATTATGATTCTTCCATCCTTCTTGATACTGATCTCCATAGGGCTCACCCATTATGACTTCTTAATGGGCTAAATGACTCCAGAATTCAAAATTTTGTCAATTTCTTCTTTCACCTTGACACACAGGTTAGGTTTCATCCTATAATGCCTCTTCTTAACTAGTCACAGACCTTTCTTAACCTTGATTCTCATTTTCCCAAAGATTCATGTACCTCTTTTAGTTCATGGTAGCCTCTAAGAAACAAGTCCTGGAAGTCACACATCAACTCAATTATCTTAGAAAATTTAGATTTAGACCTATAATCATCAATTATGGCCTCCTTAGGTTCAATATCCATTCAAATGTTCACATTATTGGTATTCATAGGATCATATTAGGTGCACGCCCTTTCATATGAACTATCCAAGACCTTGTGCATACCCTCTATGTGCTCAACATCTAGGTTTTCTACTTCTTCATCATCAACTATGTAGACCATATTTCCCTTTTCTCTTTCTAGGTAGGTGTGCCCAAGTTGTTTAGCATCTATATCTTCCTCTTAAAAGTGTGCCTCCAAGTCTTACCCACCTGACAACTCTTGAAGGAGATCCTTAGCTTTTTTACTGTCTCCCATAGTTAAGAACTTCATAACCTATAATGCCTCATTCATTGAAGGTTTAGTGGGAAAATAGTCAAAGGTCTAAATCATACCTATAGTAAGTTATTGTCAATTTCCACTCTCTCTATTCAACTCCGCATAGACATACCATGTATGCATGCAGCCTCACAAGGTGAAATAGAGCTTGTGCACCCACAACGAAGGTGGTAAATATTCCTTCCCCTCTATTCAAAGTCTCTCACATTGTTGAACGTGGTTCTGAAAAGGATCATTAACATGAAATGCACATATATGAGTAGGTGCATTGTGCCTGTGAAACTTAGCAAATAAGGCTATTCTCAATTCTTGACACTCCAGAAGATTTTCCTTTGGTACCATCCATCAACGCACTTCCATCCCACATAGAGTATACACTAGAATAATACTTCTTTCCACTTGAAATTCCCACTAAACTTCCATAGCAAGTAGGAATACCTCCAGATTCTCTTCACTAGTGTACCTTGGTACATGACTAATTTCCAAATACCTAATACTATGTGGTTTAGTTATGTGCACAGTTACAGTTCTCACTTCATGCCCAACCATTTAATAAGTGCCATATGCCCAGTTGTCACATGCAACACTTGTAGTATCACTCATGGAATGTGTATCATCCCATTGGAGAACACCTTCCTTTGATGGCTTAAGAACTTCTAGATCTCTAATGGTGTGCATATAAATTATGTTCAAATCTTCTTCATTTACGGGTTATACATAAGGTACAAATTTACCATATGTCAAGGGGATAATAACTTGTTCCTCTTTGTTCTCAAAAATTATATACCATTTTTTGAATCAAAGATCAATGTTGTTTACATAACACCAAGGGTTCCCAAGTAAATATGGAAAATTGTCAGCTTCTACAACCACTAAGACCTCAAAGTCCCCAGTAAACTTGGATCCCTATCTAGTAATTGATGCATCCTTTAAAACAACAATAGGAGTGGCTTTAGTCCTATTTTCCATAAAATAAAACATTTGAAGATGATTACAATGGTGGTCTACCCATCTGAACCCACATGTCCAAAGTGAGCACATTTACTTCTGCACCTATATAAACAATAATATTACTCAAAATCCAACCATCCAACATATCATTCAAATCGATCTCCTTATCATAATCCAGGCTATGGGGAGGAAGGTTAGCATGAAAAATTTATATTTCATGTTCAATCCTAGCACGTGGGGTGTTTGTTTTTAACCAATTCCCTAACAAAGGAATAATGTTATCTTAGTGTAGCATCTTGCAAACCTCCTTTAAATCATCAACATCCGTCTGATGGAGCTCAATTTCCTTCTTTTATTCTAACTTCCACAACTATTATTTTAAACACTATATCTCACCCTATAGGATTCTAATTACCTCCATGGTCTCTTGATATAATTCCATCTAGTGCATAGGGTATGGATACTTTGCATGTAGCACCTCCTTCTTAGTGATGGTAAGATTTTGTTTTGGAACTTCTTTAGCATGCACAACCTCAACACATGTAGTAATCTTAATAGGTACTAACTCAGGATCTAAAACTAACTTCAAATTATATTGATCTTCCATGGCTCTCTACACTCTAACCATTCTTGTACTCTTGTTCTCCTATTTTTTCTTCTTACTCAAATGTTCATACAATTGCAAGCACTCTTCATAAGTATGGTTCTTTCCACAACAAGAAAAAAAATGTTCAATGGAAATTCACGCCTGTAATGATAAAGGGATCCACATGTATAAAAATTCACATGAGGTAAATCAGTTCTTCCATGACTGTGACATCGGCCTCTCAATCATCCTTGGTAACCTCGACCTCTACCATGGCCTCCATAAGAGCACCTTTAATTATGATTATGATCATGATGATCTCCTTTCTCCTTAGAGTCATTCACAATGTCATTCTAACGTACACCAATATCAATGAAATCATGGATCTAATCAATCAACCTGTAATCTTTAGTATTATGAGTGGACAACCTATAAATCTTGTAGTAAGAGGACATGTTCTTTCTTATTACACATTGCAACAATAGGCACCGGCTTGAACTATGATCTAGGTGATGGATCTCGCAATCCAACAACAAAGAGAACACTTATTTTGAAGGATAACTATCCTTAGTGTGCCCTTCTAATTCAAAATCTATGTACCAAATTAGTTGATAATTTCTCAAACTGTTTAGCCATTGTTGTAATCTAAGCTTCCAAAAATGGGCTCACTCCTGTGTCTACACTCCTTACCACCTCAACGTGTAGAACTGCTTCAAGTGCCTCGCGTAGATATGAGAAAGTCTTATGTGAATTCTCCCATCTAAAAGGTATGATAAGTCCTCTAAAAAACCACTGACCATGTTGGCTTGCGTGTATTTCATAAGAAAACTTAGACAAAATGGTCTTAAACCATGCATCATACTCTTAAATTCTCTCAATAGTGTCATGATTAATGTCTTTCAAGGTGTTGATTCTCTTATGCTAAAACTTAGGGATATTAAATTCTTTCAAGAAAGCATCCCACAACATGGTATAATCAACACAAGTCTGGTCAGGGTCAAAATTTTTGTACCAACTATGCATGCGCCCTTGCAATGTAGTTATAAACTGACTTTCATTGTGCTTAAGAGCAATAATCCCATTTATGCACCACAGTATTTCACAAATATACATGTTCTCGAATACATCTTAAATGCATCTATATTTTGGCATATGGAGAGACATCTCCAAATAAATATTATGGGGTTAGTGTAGACCATGCCCACCAGATCCAGAACCTATATTTCCTCCTCCAAAGCTACTAAATCCACAGTACCTGAGTAACCTGACCCTACTGATCCTCCTCTTGAAGTAGGAAATGGATTAGAGGATGGAATGCCTTGTGTTCCAACAGTCATGCTAAACTAGACTCCCATAGTTTGTGAAGTTTTGTTACTTCTAGAAGTTATACCGACATTTTGCGCACCCACGTTATGTGTTAATGACGCACCAAAAATGATACCTCCAGCTGGACCTTGATATAACATAGACAAATTTTCCCCTGGCATAGATGAATAAGATACATAATTAAATCCTGAAATTGACTGCAAGTTGATTTTATCTATTGTAACTCTACTTCCCACACTAGCTTGCTTATTATTAACTATCGTAGAATCTGTAAAATCAAGCATAAAGGATAAGTCGTTAGGAAGGTTCAGATGCACCCCCATAGTCAGCAATATTTCTTTTGATGGACCTTCATCTGAATCCAAGGAGGGTTATCTGCCATGCTTTCCAAAATAGGGGAGCTCTAGATTGTTTGGCTCCATGTCCTCTACATGATCTATAAATACTTCAAAAGGCATCTTCCTCTACAACACAATTCATTCTATGATGTCTCATTGCTTCATTAGATCCCTCTTGTGAGCTTCATTAAACTTAAGCACCCTTTCTTCTCTCTGTATCTCTATTAATAGGTCCACCATATTTACCTCACCTGCTCCTTCCCCCACATGTGGTTGGGTTTAAATATTCATAGGTTTCTTTCAAAATCCAAGGTCATGATCAATATCTTAATTCCCAAAGGAATACTACGCAAGTAATATCCTCTAGGCTTGCGATATAACTAGAACTCAATAACTTCTAGGAAAGAGTAAGTGAAAACTGCTACTCACGAATATAGTTATTCAAAACACCATGGAACTAAACATCTACAAAGTGCGTCCAAATTATATCTACATCATACAAGGCCTATAATTGTTCATGTGTCTAAAAAAGCATTCAAAACCTCCAATTCCTCTTAAACGTGTAAGAAACCAACCACTCATAAAAATCTATAGGAAATAAGACAAATAAAGTCTCATACAATGTGTCATACAAATTCTTCTCAACCCACACATGTGCATTAAAATCAGGTCCAGTGTTAAATCTATGAGCATACTCTTCTTCTAGTTCATCTAACCACTCTTCAATACTAGCCAAGGTCAGTCAGTATGTCTTCATCATGCAACATCCTGAAAAATAGTTGAGAAAGAGGTCCTGGGAATGAAGCCAAATGATGTAGCCTAGTTTTTACCACTAAAAAACCATGCGTGTTGGCACATCACTCATTCTGAATTGAGCACTCACCCGAAGAACACAATGGTACCAGGTCCCTCTTTAGAGAAGCTTTTCCAAGATGTTGGCATGATTGAATGTATATTTTAGATCCATAATCAAACAATCAATTATAATTAAGTGCATAAACCAAATCTAGATCTAAACCATATTAAGGAATAACTAAATAATCACTCGAATCAGATTTACCATGAAAGATCCATGTTCACTTGTGTCCAACAAAAAAATACATCAAATAAGTTTCATTAAATTAAATACTATAAAAAAAAAGCTTCTTACATACATAATAATGTCACCATGAGTCATGCATTCATACAAACCAGCAATATAAATCCAATACAAAAGTGATTATGACAACCTATGCCAATTACACATATACATGGGGGTAGGAGATTTCCCTTCACCATCCATGCATCTTCAAAATAGGCTACATGTTGATAATAGCCATACATCGCTACAAACTAAGTACAAAAAGCATGCAAGTTGTCTAACAATATATCTTCTTTAGTTAACTCTTAGTTTAGATCCTATTAATAGCTTTGGAGTATGCATATTATTTAGTCTTCCTAAAATCCCAAAAATAGCCTTTGTGTGTTCTTAAATTATCCTAGAAGACATGATCCACACTTCTTATCTATATTTATCTCTTCATCCCAAAACTGGCCAAGTGTTAGCTCCTTCTGCTAACACTTCTTTCCCTATTTGTCTTTAGTGATTAAACCCTTATTTTTGCATGTGCATCTACTTCTGTACCTCTCTCCTGCATGCTAACCTTATTCTTGGGACTTATTCATTTTCTATTCTTAACACTTAAGAAAAAGTGTTTTGTTGATGATCATTTTTAGAGGATTGGACTGTCAAAGTCATGGGAATCCTTAGCTTAGTTTTGAAAATATAATATCATAATTTCACAAATTAAATTTGAAAAATTACTCTTCATTCTTGATTTTACATAATAAGTATCACACCCATATATATAGGAGAGGTAGTTCCTAAATATCTCCATGCACAACTCCTAAAACAACTACATGTTATTTTACGTGAGATTTTGTTTTCTCACAAAACTAATATTGTTAATGAGTTGTTTACTCAACAACTCATAACAATATTTACTCACCCACTCATAATAGCATTTACAATAATGTAATTAATTATTACAAAACATATTATATTATCCTAGATAATATAATCACTCACATAATATTATATATTCACACTACAACATAGATATTCCTAAAATTCACCCCCTTAGTGTGAACATGGGGCAAGAGCACCTGAAAACACAAGCATGAGAGAGTTCCACAGTTGCTATTGGATCTTGCTACACATGATCATCTCTCTGACTCACCAGCTGATCATGATCATCTCTCTGCGTGAATCTATTCACTGGCTGATCATCTTCCAATGAAGTGTGGAATTCAGAGGACTGTATGACAATCATAAGATCATATGTAGAAGCTTCCCTCCTGTAAAAAAATTATCTCAACATCCAAAATTCACATCCTCCTCTTTTCAATCTTTGACAAGGAACACGTTTTATATCTGCACACATCACTCAAAGAAAACAATTGAAAAATATTATTAAAATGTGCCACCAGTACTATATGTGACCCCATCATTGGTGACTGACGAGAGGCCCCAAAATTCCTCCTTCCTCCAAAAAGTGAACTATTTACTATAAGAATTCCTCATCACTAGGACAAGAAAGCTCCTCATCTTTAGATTATTCATCCCAATTAGTTTATTCTTTAACCAAAAGATATTTTTGATCTAGTTTTTCATCAAGTAGATATTTTCCCTCTTTTTACAATTCAAGGATACATGTCCCAATTCATTACAGTAATAGTATTTCATTTTACCTTTAAAAGGGAAAGGTTTTGATTTGAACTTTCCTTTCTTAGATGAAGTACTTGCTTTATTCTATACATACATTAATTCTTCATATTCTTCACAATTACTCTGATCAAGTAATGTGGAGATTACTCCTTCTAAGTTAATTGTTACCTTACTTAAAGTAAACACAATACTTGGATAACTTTTAGGCTTACTATTCAGGAGTATTGCTTTAGCATCATTGTCTTTTACTGACTCTATAATTCTAGCTAGTTTATTTAGCAAAGAGAAAAAATTACCTATATGATCTACCATTTTTGAGTTCCCCTTCAATTTTCAACCCATACAAGTGTTTCTTCAGTGTAGTCTTTGTCGTTTTAGCTTCAAAACCAAACAATTTGTTAAGAGACTCCCAAATTTCGTTTGCAGATTTTTTGAAATTCACATGATGCAGATAGGCTTTTGATAAGCCTAGACCAATGGTACCCAAAGCTCTCTGATCTTAAGCATTCCATTTAGCTAGATCATTTGTAGTAGTTGGTGGAATTTCATTGGCTTTAACTACATCCCATAAGTCCTTTTCTATTAAATGTAATTGTATTTGTAGTTTCCATGTATAGAAATCTTGTCCTTCAAACTTTTCAATCAAATTTAATTTCTCCATTATTTTGTAAAATACTGATAAAAAAATATAGAATTGAATCAGGTGCTTTAAAAATTTATATAGAATACCTTTGAACCTCCAAGAAATCCAAGACTCTGTTTTAACAATTCAACATTATTGGAAATTGGAGAAAACTTTCAGTAGAAGAATTGATATGCTGAATTTGATAGCTGCATAGTGAAATAAGTATTTCTTCAAAAATACAAACTGGGTTCTGCTAATTTTTTTTTTGGTTTCCTAACAAACACTTGGTTCCACATACAAAATTATAGAAAAACCCAAATCCGGAAAAGAAATATAGAAGCTACTATTTGAGATGAATTTGATCAAGAAAACACTGAAATTTTCCGCATCTGACCTGCTTTGGTACCAAATGAAAATATAATATTAGAATTACATAAATTAAATCTAAAAACTTAATCTTCATTCTTGCTTTTACATAGGAAGTATTACACCCACATATATAGGAGAGGTAGTTCCTATATTTAAGGAGAGATAATCTCCATAAATATCTCCACATATAACTCCTAAAAAAACTACATGTTATTTTACGTGAGATTTTTTTTTCTCACAAAACTAATATTGTTAATGAGTTGTTTACTCAACAAATCATAACAATATTTACTCACCCACTCATAATTAAATTTACAATAATATAATTAATTATTACAACACATATTATATTATCTTAGATAATATAATCACTCACATAATATTCTATGTTCACACTACAACATAGATATTCCTAACAAGTGTTAGAGTAGGTATTTACCTTAGCTCATGTTCACCTAGGTAATTTATTTACCTTTATTGTATTTATCCTTGCCCACTTATGTGTGTGGATATTTCTTTTATCTTATTTAGATATTAGGAGATATTAACTAGTTGTTGGGTATAGTTATTTCCTTAATATATGGTATTGACTAGATCCTTGATGTCTAATTCTCTCCTAAATCTATGGTCTTGAATAGTTCTTTGATGACTAGTTATTTCCTTGGTTTTTGGCTTGATCTACGACCTTGACTGGTTCTTAGATTTTTATTCCTTTCTTATATAAGCAAGGCCCATTCTCATTGTATTTCATTGAGTTCTATAATAATACATGTTATTGTTGCTCTTTTATTTCTAAAGGTTTTATGTAAAGTTATTCTGGTGAATTACTTTCATCTTATAGATCATGGTGTTTCATGAAAATTTGTGTTCTTGGCTTGGTACAATCTGGTTAACATTCCTTTTATGGTATCAGAGCAGGAGATTGCTATTGACATCCGTCTGTAAGTTTTATTTTGCAAATAAATTATTTGTATATTCATATGTTTGGGATTTGGGCATATTTTTTTGTTACATGTAGTTTTATGCAAAACAGAGGCTTCCATTAGATCCGTAAGGAGAAAAAACCCTAAGATTGACTGTAAAATCAACCATTTTTAGAGGCATTCTTTTTTTTTTGGTTTTTTTTTGTTGCAGAAAAATGTACCGGTTTGCCTCGGGATCCGTGATAGCAAGAAAGGAATGCAGGAAATCAATTTCTGGGATTTTTTGAGTTTATTGAGATCTATTGTGGGTTTTTTTTGTTGTCGTACAACATTTTCAGATTACGTGGGAGAAGCATGCAGATTCTTTCCTTTTTTGGCATGGGTCCATGGACTGCTGCACACGAGTTACTATTTCAGGAAAATCCACAGACATCTATTTCAGGTGGAGAAGTTCATTTTTGGCATAGTCCATAAATAGTAGTTTTTACCAGAAGAAGTAGTTGGATGCGAATTTCTTGAAAACAAGTGAAAAACCCCAGAATATTAAGTTGTATGAGGGCCAATTGAAATCCTTAGCCCTTGGTCATTTTTGGGCCCTTCCAATATTGGCTAAGTATAAGAAGGTGCATGGGTGCGCAAGCCCTATTTAAATAAGGGCGCGGAAGGAGAAAGTGCATAGGATAGGGTTTTAGGAGGGTTTTAGTGGAACCAGTGGCACGTTCAAGGCAGAGAAAAAATCTTGGGACTCAGCCAAATTTGGCATATCGAGAAGAACATGAGGAAAACATGACCCAACTGTGCATGAGAAGTGAATAAGGTGCCAACCTGGTAACTTGGTGGCCATAGAAGAAATATACCTTGCAAAAGAAGATTCCAGAAGGTCATCATGGTGAAGGATGAAGAGCTCACATATGAAGAAGCATGATCCCATCGGGGACCACTTGGACATATGGCAAGCAATGTACAACTTTAGAAAGGCATGGTGGTGCTTGAAAAAGCTATATATATGAGCACCCGGTAGAAGAAAAATAGAGATATACATGAAGATAGATGGAGAGACTGAGAATATAACAAGAAAGAGGTGAAGCCAAACATGAAAATTGTGAGAGCTCCATAGGTTGGGTTTAGAGGATCTGTAGGGGTATTTTGTATCAAGGGGATGGGTTTGAACAATTTTTCTTTGTACTATGAAGGGCCTAAGTTCAATTCTGATGCATGATATTGGCCTGCACTATCATATGGATCTGTAACTGCCCCAGTTAATGTAATGTGGTTATTAACATGCTTAATATGAATATGTGTGTGTGTTTCCACTTCTACTTAAATCAGTATGGATCAGTTATATATGTAAATTTCATATGAGTGGGTATAAACCCCTGTGCATTTCTTTTTTGTTATGATTCAGATCTATGTTTTGTAGTGCTTTTCTTATATGAATGAACACATTGGTCTAGAAGGCGTTCTGAGCTCTAAGATGAATGTATGGTTCCTTTCCAATCTATTCACTAAATTTTCTATTGTAAATAATGCATTCTCACACAACTCATATAAAGGAGGGACTCAACACCCAGGTGTTCCTAGGGTGAGTGCTTAGTGCCCGCTAGGTGATAGGCCGACGTGCATGGGATTTTCATGTTCTTTAAGAGGGCATGAAAATGACTACATCTTGGTTCCATTTCTGTGACCTCTTTTTGAATTTTTTATGATAAATGACATGCATATTTATCTTTTTGATGTGTAATGATAGAGTGCATGACTCTAGAAAGTGTTGAAACATGGTTCAAGAGCATGGAGGACGAGTTTTCTCAAAGATTCAACACTAGACCTGAGTTTAATATGCATGGATGGGTAGAAGAGAACCTATACCATGAGTTGTATGAGAAATTATTTTTTTTCTTCCTAATAGAGCTATATGAATAGATCTCAGCATACAAATCTACATCAAGTTGGTTCTATAGATTGTGCATGTGGACCCAAGAAGACTATCAGAGGCTACATGATGTAGATCTAACTTGGACACATGTTGTTGATCACTGGTGGAAGGGAGAGATGGCTAGTTACTGTTATCCCAAATTCACCCCCATGGAAAAATTGATCCAAAAAACTCCTGCACATAAGGAAATTATGAATGAAATGACTTAAACCCACGAGCTCACATTCCAAGATGACAAACAAGGTTACAGGGAGATTCTACAATGGAATGGCGGGGTCTGCGGAAGTTTAAACAACCCTATGTGAGAAGAAAGAGAAGAAACAGCTCTATCAAGTGAACCCGTGCCTTAAATTCATCAAACAAGTTATAGATGGGCTCAAAAATGAAATAGCAGGGTCAAAAATGAAGGAGCAATGTCACAGAGAATCCAGGAGCAAGAAGGAAAAGAAGCGATGAAGTTTCAAGGTCTTCGGGCTCAAAACCATTTAGGAAAGAATCCAGAATTGAATAAGTATTGAAGAGCCAGTAGAGGGAACCACGTGTCCTAACGGTGCTCCTCCAAAGGTGAATCCAAAAAAGAGAAGCTCAAAAAAGCACCACATCTCCACGTGTCTCAAGATGAAACAAAGGTAGGGACAAATGGTCAAGCAAAGTCAAAAGGTGGAGCTTCAGGCCGCGAGGTTTTTTCGAGTTTTCCACTTCACAAAAAGGGGAAAAGGTAAATTATAGACCCGTAAACCTGATTTTTTCTCTAATCTGACTGTCACATGTCCCATATCAACGGGAACCCATTTTTTAAGTTGTTTTCCCGCCCTCCTATATGGACCCGATACAAACTTTGAAGGGGCATATATTTCGACTTAGGGCTTGAAATATTATGAATCTGACACTGTTGGAAGCATCTCGATGTCCTCTGTGCCATAAAAGGTTTTACAATCATTTTTCAAGACCTGGTAGGTAAAAAATGAATAAGAGTCTTGCAGGCCATTAATGTAGAATCTAATCTCTTCAACTACCAAATTTGATTCGATTCAATCCGCTGGGGAACAAGAAGCAACATATTGTGGGTGGATTTACAGAAGGTATTGATATTCAGTGGTTGAACTTTCAAAGTGGGATTCAATGCATATCTCATTGTGGTTGGAGCAGAATTCAAATTTTCCCTCTTCTCTCTCTCTTATTCTTTCTATATATTATAAAATTTCTCATTTTGGAAAGCAGAGACATTCTGGGCATAGAGAAACTCTATCAAATTTGTTTCTTGACGTCATTTTTGAGCAACGAACCTTCTCCTACATCTAGAAAATGTATTTTTTCCTCTATTTCAGAAATGTAATGGTCTATGCACCATCGAGAGCAATAAAAACATGTTTTTGTGGTGTTCTTCAACACTTTTCATTATTTTGTTGTTTCTATGTGCCTCTCCCTTCTATATTTGTTTTTTGTGCATGTATTTCACATTTGTAGGGGCGGGATGTTGTGTTTCATTGATTTTAATGGATAATTTGAAGATCCGGGATGTGTTACTTGTCTGACCTCCCTCATTTCCATTTTTTCTATTTCTTTCTCCCTCAAAAAAATATCTCGCTTCCTTTACTGGTTTATCACCGCTTTAGTTTAGGCTCTATTTTTTCCCTCTTTCTCTCTCCTTGGTTCCTTGGAATGGTTATATCAGGTTAGATTTAGTTTTCCTACACTGGAGTAGCTCATGTCAAGTAGTTTAGGAAGAGAAACCAACCTTCTCTGGAGAGCTTTCCCGCTTTTGCAAGGTCCCACACCTTAGGAAAAGTTCAATGTTATGCAATCACACCAAACGAGTCTTCCTTAGAAAATTAGATCCATAACTCATTTGGGGGTGTTGTGATTTCGCACTAACAATTTTTGCATGCCCAATGGGACACTGGGGTTAGATATTTCATCTTCTCTTAGTGTCTTAGTAAAAAAACAAAACTTACACCACCATACACCACTAACAGTTTTGGCACACCCAGTGGGACAGGTCTGAAGCACCTTACCAATTCACTTCATCAGGTTCGATGTGCTCTTGGTAAAGATTTCATCCTTTGGAGGCACTTTCAAGCACATCTGGTGACTCCATCTGGTAAAAAACCCATTCTCTGAGTTGCATACCTTTTACATCCATTTCCACTCATTTCATCCATTTTCTCCCATGCCATGAGGTTGTGTAATCATGACTTCATTCCTTTCATGGAACTCACATTTACAACAATGCAATCCACCTCCAATGCATTTCCCAACTCCTCTAAATCAACATTATGATCAGATCTAGAACCATTATGCTTACCCATATGAGCAGTGTCAAAACTAGTTTGGCTATGAAGCTTATCAAGGACAAGGGGACACATATAATGGTGATATTTATGTAGAGGATGCTGGTCTAGTGGAGAAGATTCAATAAATGGAGGATAGCATGGTGCAGTCTAGGGCCATAACACAAATGAAGGTATTCAAGATTGGTTACAGGGCACCTTATCCATGGGAAGGCCCTTTTCCAAGACATTATATCCCTTAGGAGAAGCTAGACTTCATGGTTGAAATGCTACCCCAACTTGCACAATGGACTGAAGAGATAAAGGACTATGAATTTGGTACTAGGAAGCCTTGTTAATGGGTAAATCCTACACCATTATCTGGTAATTTTCTCTCCACTCCTCAAGCAACACCATCTCAATTTGAGCTTCAATTTCCAATCTTCCCATTGTATGCTTCCCAAATTGTGAAATCCATTTCTCCATCCCCTAGTCTTCCATCCCATTTCAGTTCTTCTTCCCTTTTCCCTTCCAAACAGTCATCCCCTCCAAATAAAAAATAAGTTCCACCTCCCTCCCCACCACAAAAAATTACAAATTTGGTTGAACCCCAGCCTACCACTCCTCTTGCTTTCTGAAGTCTGTGTTGGGAAGATACTCAAGAATCTAGTCAAGGAAAATGAGAAGAGGAGCCCAATAGAAAATAAATAACAGATAATCTGATGAGTTGGGTTGCTAAAGTTGGGTTTACAAAGATTCCCTTGATGGTCAATAAAAATAGATGAGGTTAAAGTAAAAGAGCCAGTAGTGGCTGAGTTTGAATTTGTAGCAGAGGAGGAGGACCATACAGTTTTAGAGGCCCCAAGTGTAGAGCAGGCTACAAAAGAACCTTCAGTTCTTCCTCCCACTTCATCCCCTTCAAGATCTGATGTTAAAGAAGAGTTTGATCTTTCAAACTTCATGTTTGAGAGTGAAGGGAGCCATGGTGATCAATTTGCAGATCAAAAAGGCACCATGGAGGAGGTAGAGCACATGTAACAGGACAAGGAGGCAGACTGCTTGTCAGACTTGGAAGATTTCTTTAATGAAGAGGATCCTGAGGAGATAACATCATTTTTCCTTCCTTCATCCACCTTCCAAGAATATGAACCTGTTGTCATGGAGGAGAGCATTCAATTGCAATAGCTTGCATTTTATAGCATTCATTTGGAATCTAGTTTGGGAGACTTAAACCTTACATGCTCTTCACATGAGGAAGAAAGGAAAGGGCAAAAATATATCACCATTTATCCCACACCATTCATCCAAGAAGGTACACAAGAAGAATCCATTTTTGGAGTTAATTTTTAGAGAAATGGGCACATCCAAAGACTCAGACCGTGCCCAATCAGGTACTTGGATTCATTGGAGCCAAAGGAGAATCCATAACCATTCATGCCTACTTCAGGGCATGAGGATGAATACCAAAGCACCAAGGGTCATCATCAATACCTCCAGGAGTCGAATGCAAGTCAGCCTTAGGAGGTATTTTCCATTAATGCTTATACCTTGATGATTTGGGTAGACGACCAACTTATTGTCAGTTTTTCACTCATACAAGAAGCTATATTTAGTTTCAAATCATTTGCATGGCTTCCCCTCTTGAGAAAGGGAAGCTACTTCTCCCTGCATGTAGCAGGATTTGTTTAGTATTCTTTCTCTCTAGTTAGTGTAGGAGTAGGAGTAGACTTTGTTTCCAGCAATAGAAGTACTTCTGCACAGTTTACATGTCTCATTTGAAGCATGTATGATTTGGTCTCTATATATAAGTTTTTTTCTCATTGCTCCAAAGGTGCATAAAGCCAAGCTCTTTAGTATTCATAGTAGGGAAACTCATAGTTACCCATAATAGTTTCAATCTTCAAAGAAAACAAATGCAGAGCAACTAAATTCATTTCAAAACAGTCCATTTTAAGGACAGATGAAAGCCTCAAAGTTAAAACAATTTTTTACTCTCATAAATTCCATTTCCAAGATTTCCTTATGAAAATTGAGAGTGCAGACTTAGGGTCAAACAAAACATAGAAAAGGCATACAGTCAGGCTCGTAGTGGCTCAAGGATCAGATCTTCAAAATTTTAGATCATTTTTGTGTTTATCAGGTAGACTCCATGCCCAATGGATGCTCCAAGGCCACTGGTCTCTTCATCTAGCAGGTAGATGTCCCCGTGAGTCACCAAATTGTTATCCCAAATTCACCCCCCTACAAAATTGGTCAAGAAAAATCCTACACATAAGGAAATTATGAAGGAAACAACTTAGAACCATGAGCTCACATTCTAGGATGACAAATAAGATTGCAAGGAGACTCTACAATGGAATGGTGGGGCCTACAGAAGTTTAAATGGCCCTATGCGAGAAGAAAGAGAAGAAACGGCTCTATCAAGCAAACCCGTGCCTTAAATTCATCAAACAAGTTGAAGACAAACTCAGAAATGAAATAGCAGGGTCAGAAATGAAGGAGTAGTGTCATAGAGAATCCAGGAGCAAGAATGAAAAGAAGTAGTGAAGTTTCAAGGTCTTCGGGCTCAAAACCGTTTAGGAAATAACCCACAATCGACTAAGTATAGAAGAGCTAGTAGAGGGAACCAATTGTCCTAATGGGGCTCCTCTAAAGGTGAATCCAAAAAATATAAGCTCAAACAAGTGCTGCATCTCCACATGTCTCAGGATGAAATGGAGGTAGGGGAAAATGGTCAAGCAAAGTCAAAAGGTGGAGCTTCAGGGCCGCAGGGGTTTTCTAAGTTTTACATTTCGTGAAAAGGGGAAAAGGTAAATTACGGACCCACAAAACTGATTTTTTCTCTAATCTAGCTACCACATGTTCCATATCAAATGGGGCCCATTTTTCAAGTTATTTTACCACCCTCCTATACGGACCTGATACAAACTTCGAAGGGGCATATCTTTCGACTCAGGGCTCAAAATATTACAAATATGACACCGTTGGAAGCGTCTCAATGTCCTATATGCCATGAAAGGATTAAAAATAATTTTTCAGGCCCTGATAGGTAAAAAATGAAGAAGAGTATTCTAGTCCATTAACATAGAATCCAATCTCTTCAACTACCATATTTGATTCGATTCAATCCGTTGGGGAAAAAGAAGTGACATATTATGGGTGGATTTGTAGAAGGCATTGATATTCAGTGGTTAAAATTTCAAAGCAAGATTCGATGCATATCTCATGGTGATTAGAGAAGGATTCAACTTTTCCCTTTTCTCTATCTCTTATTCTTTCTATATTGTAACATTTCTCATTTTGGAAAGCAGAGACATTCTGGGCATAAGGAAACTTTTTCAAATTTGTTTCTCGACACCATTTTTGAGCAATGAACCTTCTCCTACCCCTGGAAAATGTATTTTTTCCTCAATTCCAGAAATGTAATGGTCTGTGCACCTTCTAGAGTAATAAAAACATGCTTTTGTGGTGTTCTTCAACCCTTTGCATCATTTTGTTGTTTCTCCATGCCTCTCCCTTCCATATTTGTTTTTCACTACATGCATTTCACATTTATAGGTGTAGGATGTTGTGTTTCATGGAGTTTAATGGAGAATTTGAAGATTTGGGTCATGTTACTTCTATCTGACCTCCCTCATCTCTATTTTTTCTATTTCTTTCTCCCTCAATTTAATATCTCACTTCCTTTTCTGGTGTATCACCGATTTAGTGTAGGATATATTTTTTCCCTCTTTCTCTCTCCTTGGTTCCTTGGAATGGTTATATTAGGTTAGATTTAGTTTTCATACACTGGTGTAGCTCATGGCAGGTAGTTTAGGAAGAGGAAACAACCTTCTCTAGAGATATTTCCCACTTTTGCAAGGTCCCACACCTCGGGGAAAGTTCAATGTTATGCAATCACACCAAATAAGTCTGCCTTAGAAAAGTAGATCCTTTACTCATTTGGGGGTACTGTGATTTCACACTAACAGTTACATTTTAGAAAACAACATTTCAAATTATTCTTAGCCAGAAGTTAATGAGTTCAAGTTTTTGAGGGAGCCTATAGGGTCATTTTTAGTGTTATTCCTCTAGCTATGAAGATCTTGGTTGTTAATTTTATTTTAGAAGCATTCTCCATGGCCGGATAAGCTACTCTGAGTTCTGAGTGAGGAAGCTAGGGTGGAGGAAGATGGCAAACATTATGGCTAAAAAGGAAAGGGAGGAGAGATGGCTTAAGTATAGTGAATCTCATGAAAGGGAGATGACTAGACAATGCAAGGTTGCGAGTGGGATGGATCTATGGAGGTAGATGTTACGAGGGATTGAAGTTCACATAGAGGACTTGGATCCTGAGAAGTTTGTAATATCCCATCATGACAAGTGTGGGAGAGAGGTCCTTTTAGCTTCTGATGAGAGTTCATTACATGGAGAAAGGAGATCCGTCGGCGTGCATCTAAACCCACCTAGCGACCAATCCTTAGCGCTTGGTTTTCCAAATAAGAGGAGTATTGAAAACCCAATTGGTATTAGTGGGAGTGATCGATCAACACCCATGTGGTATAATTTTTTTGTTTGGGATGTCCATGGCTGTAGATACCATTATGGTTTTTGGAGGAATTTTTGGGCAAAGTATAAGTACGCAAGGTTTAGGAAACACATTTGGGAGTAGCATGGGATACACTTCTAGCAGTGGAGAAATCTCACAAACTAGTGGCATGTAGTTCAGTGGGACATTGGGGACATTAGGAGTGACCACTTCAGGCCCATTACTAGTTACAGGAGGATCTGGAGGTGGAATTGGTGGATTGGGAGGCACGAGACCTAGTGGATCTAGTGGATCTGATGGAGGGAACACCAGAGGAAACATGAGAGGGAACCAAGGATCTGGATTAGGAGGACAGGGGCCTCAACCACCTCCTCAGGTGTTCTTTGAAATGTCTTTACACTTTTTAGATTAATAGGGTATAGAGGATGTTGCAGAACATGTACACAAGCGTGATTTGTTATGGCACGTGAAGGGGATCACTACTCCAGAGCAGAAGGCAAGTCAATTTACAAAAACATTTCAAGGACACATGAATAGTTGGCACAGGAAGTATGACCCCTAATAGATGGTGGTAGAATAAACCGCATTGAAAAATACCTTCCTAGTAGAGTTCCATATACCCAAGTTTGAATAGAAGAGCATCAACGCTTTGAAGGAGATCCAATAGGGAATGACAGAGTGTGTGGGAGTATGATGCATGGTTTAAGACTATCCTGTTCAAATTATCATACAAAATTCACCCTTCATAAGGGTTTAGGAGGGCATTGTCCCATAAAAAATTTACTGACACATGCAAGCTTCTGGAGGTTTCCTTACGTTTTGAAGCAGTTAGGAGCATTAATACTAGTGTGATCCCTTTTCTAGAGGCTCAAATTACTACCATGGCCAAACAGTTAGAAACGTTGTATGTAAAATCTACACATGAGACTCATAGTGGTCTTTAGTGTGTGGATTATGAAGTAGAGGGGCATGCCAAGGATAGTTTCCCCCAAAAATCAGTACGCACCATAACGGTAGATTGTGAAATTTATCACAGGGACCATGATGCGAGTAGATGACCCCTATTACAAAACACAATTCAAAAGAATGTGTCTTGCTATTAATAAATCTACACCTCTACAACCCATGATACTAAGGATTGTAGGATTTTTGACCATATCCATGAGGCCATTGATCATGGTGTGCACTATGATAGCATTATTAGTGGTTCCAAAGAAGATGATCACCACTATGAAGGAGGCACAGATGGAGGGGTGTGTGGGAGAGGTTCTCGTGGAGGAATCCATGGTCACAGTAACTACAAAGGAGGAAGAAGTGACTTTCCATGAGGAACCCGCTACAACTGTGGATCTACAAAACATTACAGGCGTGAGTGCCCAGATTTATTACAGTGCTCGTGGTGCAGGAAAAAGAATAAGTATGAGGAGTGCCTTAAGTTGTTTGAGCACATGATCCAACAGCACTGGAAGGAAAAGGGTGTTGGGATGGTGAGTATAAAGAAGGCTGACCCACAGTGGATGCCTAGAGTGGCATGTGAGTCTGGGTTAGAGCCTGTTCTAATGACAACACAAGTAGAGGCTGTGCATGCCAAAGAAGTACCAAGGAAAAATACTTTAGTCTCAAGGGAAGAAGTTTTGCATGGAAAATATCTAGAACGTTCCCACTAGACAATAGATGTCATTTGGAGTTTGTACGGAGAAATCCAGTGTCTAAAGGATCAGTCCAGGAAGCAGGAGCAAAGAAGGAATGTTGAGGCTCCACAGAAGGACCTAGATGAGGTCAAGGAAGTGTGCAAAATGTTAAGACAAGAGAATATTATTCCCTTTGTAGGAGGATGGTTGCGGGAGAAGATGCCACATGTTGGAATGGAACATGAAAGGAAGGTATTGCATGCAAACCTCTCTCCCCATAGCCTTGACTATGATAAGTAAATCACTCTAAACACAGTTGTGGATGGTTGGATTCTAAGCAACATATAGATTGAAATAAGATTAGAAGTCAATGTTCTTACATTGGATGCCTAGCATCAAATGGGAAGGCCCACATTACAGCCATCTTTGAATGTGTTCGATATGGGAAAAAAACTAAAGGAATTCCCATTGGAGTATTAAAGGATATAGTGATCACCATTCAGGTGACCAAGTTTATTGGGGACTTCGAATTCTTGGCGCTCATTGAGGTAGAACATTTTCCAGCATTACTTGAGTGCCTATGGTGCTATAAGAGTAAAGTTGACCTGAGGTTCAAAAAAGGATATATAAGTTTCAAGAACAAGGAAGAATAGGTCATCCTGCCCTTGATGGATGTGAAGTCGGCACCTTACACTAAAAATTTGGGAGAAGAGGTCCTTGATAGAATTTATGTGCGCTCCATCAGAGACCCCTAGATAATTCACCCTACAGAAGGAGTTATCCAATTTGAGGATGCCTAGTCTATGAGTGATACCACAAGCATGGTGTGTGAAAATTGGGTGCACGGGACCTATGAGTTAATTGGGTGATAGTTGAGGGGGTTTGTAACAAAAGTGACCAAGGCGTGCTCACTCAAGTGCCTAGGAGGAAAAATGTTACCAAGTTACTCTAGAGGGGCATACCCTTAAATTTTCTTACGGGGCATGGAAGCTCAGTGGAAAAATGAGGACAAAAGAAGAGGTATGCTTAGTTATAGCCTGCTCGGGACTGTAGTGCATTGGTGGGCTACACATAGAGAGAACCTCATGGAGTGGCGCGAGGTAAGAATAATGTTCTCTATAAGGTTTTCTAGGAGCAATGCGCGTACGGTCATTCAAGAATACCATGGTAAAGTGACCACTTCATTTCATATCCAAGCATGTGAGAAGGCCTAGATAGGAGGTGTAGAAGCCTTTCCACCTTCATTATGGGTACATAATTTGTATTCAACATTACAAAGTTATGCGCATGCATGGTATATCCATTCAGAAAAATGCTGCCAGACAAGAAATTGACAGGAGCTAAAAACTTATCTCATCCAAGATTTTGAATATCGGAGTACAAAGCCATCATTGGATAAGGAATTATATGTGACCAAGTGCCTTAAAATGGGGGATAGTGCCATGGTGGAAGACAAGCTACTATATTTACTAGGTTAGACTAGTTTAGAGGCATGTTTCGATGAGGATGAGTCAAACGAGATGTAGTTTGAGAAATCCTGCATAGAAAAGGAAAAAGGAAAGATGGTTTATGTCATAAATGGAGAGGAAATGGAAATTCTAGATATTAATCACTATGTAGGTATGCACGATGTTATTGATAGCACATATGAAAGGATGTGCACTTACCATGAGCCCTTAGAAAAAATAAAGTTAAGATTGGGTAAGAGGCAGAACCCAAGGAAGCAATCATTGGATACTATTGGTCGGAAAAGGAGGTCTCAAAGATCATTGATATGTTACGCGAATTCTAGGATTTATTCCCTCATGGGTATCATGAACTCAAAGGTGTCCACCATTCCTTTAGGGAGATGAAGATAAAAATGAAGGAAGGTGTGCACCCAATCTGAAAGAGGCCGTACCAAATGAATCCAAATTTGTGCGTATGGGTCAAGGAGGAGATAGACAAAATGATGGCATCATGTATCATTAAGGTTGTGGAAGAGTCAAAATGTATAATCCTAATGGTCATCAACATCAAAAAGGATGGGTGGATAAGGATATATGTTGACTACAGGGAATTGAATGCAATATGTGTCATTGATCCCTTCCCTACCTTGTTTACTTAAGAAATTTTAGAGGGAGTGGCCAGGTGCAAAGTCTAATCCTTCACAGATAGGTTCTCGGGGTACCACCAAGTGCAAATTGTAAAGGAAGACCAGAGAAAGATAACTTTCACTACTAAATGGGGAAGTTTTACCTATATGGTCATGCCTTTTGGATTTAAGAATGCACCTACTATGTTCTCACTCATTTTGGTGCAAGCCTTTCAGGACTTCATCCATAAATGTCTTTAGGTCTATTTGGATGATTAGATTGTGTATGGTCTAGTCAAGGACCATTGTGATAACTTAAGATTAAGGTTTGAAATGTGTTGACAGTTGAGGATATCCCTCAACATCAAGAAGTGTGTATTTTCTACCCCATTTGGAACCTTATTATGACATATCATATGAAAGGAGGGCTTACTAGTAGATCCCGCCAAGGTTGCAGCAATCGTGGGTTTAGGGGAGCATACTAGCTAAAGTGTCATGCACGGATTCTTGGGCATACGGGTTATTATAGGAAGTTCATCAAGGGATATGCCAAGATCAACGTGCCCTTAGAGGAATTACTTAGACATAAGAGTTCATCTCATTGGGGAGAAACATAATAGAGGGCAATCATCACTTTGAAGGATAGGCTTGTCACTGCACCCATTCTCTATTTCCCCATTTGGGATAAACCTTTCCATGTTCATGTGGATGCCTCTGGTACAGACATTGGATTAGTACTGACACAACCTAGTGAAGGGATTGTTGAGCATCCTTTGTGCTTTGTAAGTAGAAATTTAACATCAGTAAAACAAAATTACAACACTACTGAGAATGAAGCACTATCCATGATCTACACGTTGCAAAAGTTTAGGAAATATCTACTAGTGACACCATTTTTATTTTACATAAACCACATGGTATTATAATACTTGGTAAACAATCCCATTCTACAAGGGCACATATGTCCATGGGTCCTACTATTCTAGGAATTTGAGTTCACAATGGTTGTCAAGCCAAGAAAGAGTAATTATGGGATCGATCACTTGTCTAGAATTGACTCAGGAGAGGACATGCAAAGCATTGAGGAGATCATGCTAGAAGAAAAATTGTTTAGGCTGTGGTCCACAACCTCAAAATTAGAAGATATTGTAATGTTTCTCAAAATAGGTATGGCACTAGAAAGGATAAAAGTATTATAGAGGAAGTAGTTATTCATACACGCTACACCCTACATGTTGATTAGTGGGGATTTATACAAATTAGGACGTGATGAGATTTTTTGTCAGTGTGTGCTAGAACATGAACATATAGCCATAATAGAATAGGCACACGGAGGTAGTGCAAGTGGACACTGTACATGTGATGCCACTACACACAAGATATTGATGGTTGGATTATGGTGGGAGACCCTATATCAAGATTGTAAGGAATATTACAAGGTATGTGACCATTTTTGACACATTGGAAAACCAAGGTTAAGGAGGGATGAAATGCCTCTATGCCCTATTCTCAAGTGCCGATAGCCATTTGAAAAGTGGGTATAGACTTTGTATGCCCTATTGTACCAGCAACATGTAGGATATGGGTCATGTTATATAATCACTTACACAGAATTATTTTGACAAGGTGGGCAGAAGCAACACCTACCAAGGATTATACAGTAGCTACTAGTAGCAAGGTTTATGTGGGGAAAACATTATTAACAAGGTATGGGTGCCCTGTTGAGTTTGACTAGCGACAGGGGTATGCAAATTTCTTAAATGAGACAATCAAGGATTTTGTTAGCGGAATTCATGGTGGCTCATCACAAGACTACCCCTTACCATCCATAAGCAAATGGAACTATGGAGGCATTTAACAAAATATTAAGTCATACCCTAACAAAAAATTGTGACGTTGGTAGACAAGATTGGGATGATAAGGTATCAGTCGTTCTTTGGGCATATAGGACAACCTACAAGAGGTTAAATAAGGCCACACCATTTCAATTAGCATTTGGAATGGAGGCTGTCCTACCCAGTTGAATCCATATTACCCTCCCTGCATATAGTGTGCACGCAGGAGGATTGGCTGATGAACAAGCACTGGAAGAAAGAATTGAACAAGTTAATGCAATTGGACAAAAAATGATCACTCACCAGGTGAAGCTCAAAAGGACTGAAAAATCAAAACAAAAGGCATGGCATGATCATGTCACATTAAGAAATAAATAAGTTTGAGGTTAGACAGATGGTGATTACTACACTGATTCTAAAGTTTCTATGCCATCCCCAGAAGTTAAAATTCCATTGGTTAGGGTCCCTACATCATCTCAGTACATCCTTGATTTAGGCATGTGCCAGTTGACAAGTGCTAGATGGGATGAGATTGCCAAGACACTTCAATGGGAGTATGTTGAAGCCCTACTATAAATAATTCTTCTTGGTGTTTGTAACAAGGTAGTATTGCCAGATAGGTATAGGACTTCCCTTTAATGCATTTTTCTTTTCTTGTTGTTTCCCTTTCTCGTCATTTGTTCTATTATTTGTGTTACGCCTTGGGCACCAGTAACCTCATTGACTTGTTAAAGGTTGCGGATGTGCATAGAGGACCAGTGCATCATTTTTTAGTGTGGGGTGGAATGATGTGAAAGTAAAGACCCATAGGTACAAAGTGACCTAGCAGAAGGAGTTGCGGTGAATTCCCCAGTTGATGGATACAAAGCGTGCAAGGATGAAGGAAGATGATGCAACCTAGAATTTAGTGATACAAACCCAAAATAACCCTAGATGAACGAGGATGGTTGGTGTCAGGACCTAAGACTAAATACTCACTTGAAGTTCCATGTACAATGGTAGGAAGTCCCTGTGTAAGCAGTCTTCTCTCAGATAGATATGTTTGCATGCCATAAGAATTAACATAGGATAGTTCCTTCATCAAGGTTGGACATCATTTCTAGTAGGGGCACTACCAAATGCATATCCAACAGAAAAATAGAACTAAGTAATAACCATGATGAGAAGTACAGTGGTAGGTAGAAGTAGATATTTATATAACTAATACTTAGAATCAGCCAAAGTCCTCCATAAATATGCAAGGTTGGGCATTTCAGTTATGGACAGGTTGTGAATACGATATCAAAAGAAAGCTCGTTGCAGACATAGGGTCTATCCATGATTTGATCCCTGTGTGAAGAAAAGTTTGAGGAATCTCAAGACCATGAGTGACTAGTATTACATAATTTACTACATACCATAAAGGAGGGGAATTTCCCATCACTGCGTATCCATTTTGTAGATAAGTCACATGCTATTCTTAGCCACGTGGGTGGACATGATACTGAACCAGAAAGTGCAACTATGCTACAATAGACTACTACTAGCTAAGGATTACATTAGCATAACCAGATTCTAACCTGTGTCCATGTAAAAGGAAGTGCATATCCAATGGCCCTGTGAAAAAATATCCAATGTGTGGTGAATGCACGTCTATGCCTTGGTGTCATGTGCTCTAAGATGCTATATCTAAAATGGTATACCTTATGAGTGAAAATGGAGGAAGAATGTGTAAGAGTCTTCTCTCAGATAGATTGTTTGCATGCCATAAGGTTGTAGGATTTTCCTCACAAGGTTGGACACATGAGTAGGGGCACTAGAATGCATATTAACAGAAAAATCTGCAATAAGTGTTGAAGTACAGTGGTAGGTGAAGTAGAATTTAATGCTAAAAAGAATGAAAAGTTATAAATATAAGGTTGGGCATTTCATTATGGACATTGTGAATACGAAAAAAGAAAGCTTTTGTGAACTAGGGTTTCCATAGTTGATCTATGTGAAGAAAAATTTGAGGAATTAAGACAGTGCTTGCTCTACATTTTCTAAAATGTCCACAACAATGGATTCCAATTAATCCCTCACAATCTCCCCTTTTTCATTTTGTAAGACTAACACAATGTTGCACATTGAGGCCATTCTTCCCTCTAGTAAATCCATCTTCTACGCAATGATCTTCCCAAGCTCTTCCATCTAAGTCTTGTGTTGTTCTTGTGCTTATTCTAAGGCCTCATGCTTCTACTTAACCATTGATAATCTTTATGCATGGCCTAATGTTTCATCCTTCATTTCTCTCTGGAGCTCATTGTTCTCTTCTAGGGTATTTATGTTGATAAGCACCTTTAGAGTTGTGAAGATGTTTAAATACTAGTCTTCTTTCATCAATTCTTCTTGTAGCACTTGCATCAGTCCTTTATAGGATGTAATATTCCACATCACTAGAGCCTTATCTCATTCTACCTCTTTTACTGGATCCTTTGGCACTGGCATGCATAGAGGTTCATCTTCAAGTACTAGGTTCACCACATTTGATCTGTGTGAAGAAAAGTTTGAGGAATTAAGACATGAGTGACTAGATTCGATTTACAAACCAAAAGGAAAGAATTTCATAGGCGTAAAATTTTGTAGAGAAGCATCATCTTAGTGTGGGGTGGAATGATGTGAAAGAAAGTGCAAGGTGCAAAGTACCTGGAAGGATTGCGTTAGAAAGCCCAGATTGAATGGTCCTGTAAAAGGAAGTGCATGGATGGCCCTGTGAAAAAAAAAAGGGTGAATGAGGATGGTTGGTGTCAGGATAATGCACTACTCATCTTGGTTCCATGTGACAATGGAGGAAGAAGTACCTTTACTATCAGTGTGTAACACGTGTGTAAGAGTCTTCTCTCAGACCTAGATTGATTTGCATGACTCATCACAGGTACATCAGGATCTTTCTTCATCGAAGGTGTGTGACACATGAGTAGTGTGTGCACTAGACCATGACATACTACTTACAGCACCTCGTTGATAATGTGGCCATATCTTCTAGTTAATATAGTGTCTTAGCCATATAAGTCCTTTTGTGTCACTTTTCTCTATGAATATGGGTTCCTGGAAAATTTTACATGTGTCCTACTGCACCAACCCATGTGTTAAAGGAGAGTGAAGTTCTGCACTAAGTTCCTCAGACTACTGGTGCATGCATAGTGCACTTTAGCTTCAATGTGTATGGGAATTAGTGTCTCCATGTCCTGGTAGAAGTCTATAGATTTTTGTCCTCTGTTTCCTTTGGACCACATAGTCCTCACATGCTTTGATTCCTCAACCTTGTATTCTTCTATGTTCTCTGGAAGTGTAGGGGAATTAGGCGCGCTTTCCTTTGACTCTTCCACCTCCTCATTCAACTTTATTTTCCTCCTTCTTTACACAGTTGCCTCCTTCTGTGGAGAGATTTTGGGTGATTTGTGCACTGTCTATGGAGTAACACCTTGGGTCCTTGTTCTCCTAAAAACCCTCTTAAATTTGTGCTCTCCTTGGACTATATTCATGTCCTCATCATCCCCCTCTTGTGGCTAAGGTGGTGTAGTGGCTCGCTCAACTTCATCCTTATTCATAGGATGTCTTCTACCTCTATGCTCCAAACCACCACTATCCTTACACTCATCCTCCTCCTCCTCCACTTCTATTAGATTTATGGACTTAGGCACATGGATGTTCTACATTGTATGCTTTCCCTTTGGTGGTTCTGGAAGTGTGAACTCATCTTCCACATACTTTTTATTCTCCATATTTGGCTTTAGTTAGAGATACACCAGCACTGCTCCAATATCTCCTACCACAAAACTTATTAGTTTAATGCTCAATACATCTGAAATGAGTCTTTCAACATATGCACCCCGCCCTAGATACACATATTTCTTCCTTAGTGTGTAGTAGTCATAATCTACCTTATCCACATTGAATTTCAGTCACCATGCATCTGTAAACTTATGTACTGACGCTTGGAAGTACCTTTCTATGAAGGCATATAACAACTTACACCAAGGGCTCCATGCTCCATCTTGTATGGTGACTCACACTATATAGAAATGTTGGTATATAGTGAGCTGAACTAACTTTCCAACCACCAAAGGCAAGTCCTTGGGAATGCACCATTCTTCCTCAAAATCCATGTGAAGCCTATCATACCACTTCTCAGCCCTTTTCTTGACCTTCTATGTCATGGATCCCTCACACAAGTACTTCTTGAAGCATTCTACAGGTGAATTGTGTTCCATTGGATACTCACATACCTTCTCCTTTGGTCCATCAGGTACACCGATCTCCATAGACACCACTGATAACAAAACAGATCCAAAGATGATCTTTCCTCCCATGTGCACCTCCTCAATGATTTTTTTTGCAATATACTGAAAAATGTTGCAAACTACCCCTTCAGACATCTTTTTGGTAATGTACAGCCACATGGTATTCACTTGTGACCACCTTTCTTGGTCATTTATCTTTATAACAAGATGTACGATTGCTTACACAACTGGATACCTCTTTAGTTTATTGATGTCCATACTGTGCGGACCCTTTGTGTACCCCAACTCCTTTTTGGTCTCCAATATTGCAGTCTTGTCTATTATATTATCTCCCAAAGAAACTCCTATGCTTTTCATCCCCATTACCGTGGAGATGAGCGTGGCTGAAATTTTGACTCTGCGACCTGCAAAGTAGAAAAAATATTCA
Organism: Taxus chinensis; assembly: GCA_019776745.2. Lineage (NCBI taxonomy): Eukaryota > Viridiplantae > Streptophyta > Pinopsida > Cupressales > Taxaceae > Taxus > Taxus chinensis. The sequence goes on from CM034148.1 coordinate 32,872,817, forward strand.
TGCTTTCTGATCATGAGCCATTGGTACAAGGGATCATATTTCCTGAAGTAAGGGAGTTCATATAGCTGGTAAAATCCTATATTCTATAGAGCTTCTCGCCAGCATTGTCATACACTGACATGTCTTATGTCATACGTTTATTTGTCTTTGTGTTTAGTAACACGTCAATCGCTTCTTATTCTCTTTGATACGGTGATTGTACTCACTCACCTTACTTTTCCTTATGTGAGAACCCCATTCCTAGCTGACAATAACTCCCTCTGAATATTGCATCTTAGAACAATTGCTTTCAGGAGCCATCTCTTCTTCTTCTTCTACCACCTTCTTATTTCCCTTCACTCCTTCTACAATTGATTTCTTGGGTGTCGTTTCTACCTTGTAATCATTTGTAGATCCTTTCCACTCAAATTCTGTAATGTGTGAAGCAAACCCTAGTTTGATTCAGTGTGCCCTAGGTGAAATCACATTCCCTAGCTCCTCTTTTTCACCTTGTTTCACTCAAACCCTTCACCACTGGGGACATAAGCTCTTTCTGCACATAGATCTCTTTGTCACAACTTGTTACACATCTCTCACACCTTAATACGATCACTTGGCTCTTTGCACTTGGCTCCTTTTCAAATAATCTTAATCACAATGGTAAAATTGAACTCGTATCCTATCCTTATATAGATTTTCAAAGTTTTGATGCATTAATTTCTCCTTCACCTACCAAATATCCTCTCATTAATTGACCAATTCCATCCTTTTCACATGTTACATCCTCATGCTTGAGTTATAACCTTCTAGCGCACCTTCCTACCCTCTAGTCACAGAATTATCTTTAGTGCGCTTCCTTACACCTGAGTACCTTGTCACTGCACCTTCCAATGGTAGTTACTATGGCCTCAACTTACCTCACATTATATTGTTCCTTCATTCTTCTTCATCTTTGGTTAATTTTTAGAAGCAATCCTTTTACTTGAAGAGAACCCATAGGAACTTATTCTTTTAACCTTTCAATTCCCACAATCTTGTACTTGGATATCACTGACCACCCACACTAAAATTATGTGTAGTCCTCTGCGCATAAACATGCTTCATATAGTAATTAGTTGCATACGTGAAAGCACACTTATTTCACAACACACCAAATAAATTACAAAAAACATAATGATAAAGAAGGAAACACATTAAGCAAATACATAATTGAAAACCTACTCTAACTGGAAATACTTCCTTATTACAAACACCAAGAAGACTTATTTATAGTAGGGCTTCAACCTACTCCTATTGAAGTAACTGAGTAGCCATGTTCCATCAAGTGCTTCTAACTAGAGAGTGCATGTTTCAAGGATGTAAGTGATAACATACGACCCCAACCAATATACCTTAGGTTTTCCTAGATGGCGCAAGAAATTAGAGTCATAGAGAAGTACCATTTGTCCAATTTCAAATTTCTTATCTCTTATGTTTCTATCATGTCATGCTTTATGCCTCGCCTTTTCTTGCTTATAACTCTAACGTGTTATGGCTCGTGGCTCATCCAGCTGAATTATTTTTTCAATCCATTCTTCTAAAGCTTATTCATTAGCTAGACCTCCAGTGCATGCAATATGCAAAGAAGGTAACATAAACTCCATAGGAAGAACAGCTTCTGCGCAAAACACTAATTGAAATGGTGTGGGCTTGTTAGACCTTTTATATGTTGTTTTATATGCCCAAAGTACTATAGATACTTTATCATCCTAATCCTTTCTTCCAACATCATAGATGTTTGTCAATGTCTGGCCCAAAATTTTGTTGAAAGTTTGAGAATTTCCATTTTCCTTAGGATGATAGGGTGTAGTTTTATGGTGTGAAATCATGAACTCATCCAACAAAATTCTAATTTTCTCATTAAGAAAATGTGTTCCCCTATCACTGGTCAAACTCAAAGGACATCCACACCTTATAATAATATGTTCCCATAGAAACCAAGTTGTTGTAACCGTTGTATAGTCCTTGGTAGGTGCTTCTTCTACGCACCTTGTCAGATAGTCTAGGAACGTTATAATATATCATAATCCAGTTTTGTGCACATTTGGGTAAATAGGACCCACAAAATATATGGCCCATTTATCAAACAATTCTATGCTGGTAATAGGTCTCATGGGAATTTCATCTCACTGAATTGGTCTTCCAAGATGTTGACAATGATCACATGCCTTAAAAAATTCCTTACAATCTTTATAAAGGGTCTCCCACTATAACCTAATGAGTAGTATCTTGCATGTTGTGGCATCACCTTCATAGTGGCATCTTGTAATTCCACCATGAGATTCTTCTATAATGCCCGTGCATTCATGTTCGAGTACACAATGGAAAAATATTTCATCCCAGCCCATTTTGTGCAAGTCGCCACTAATTAACATATAAGGTGCAACGCGTATAGCAAGTTGTTTCTTCCCCAAGGATTTAATTCCTTCTAGTGCCATCCCTGTGCATAAAAAGATAACAGCGTCCTCTAATTCTAATGGTGTGTGTTGTAACCTATATAATTATGCATCTGGCATGGTATCCTCAATTTCCTATGCTTCTTCTCGTGATTGTATTCTTAATAGATGGTATGGTCCAGAATTACTTTTTCCCAATTTTACCACAACTATGAAATCAAACTCTTGAAATAGGAGCACCCATCGAAATATGCGCCCTTGTAAAAAAAGCTTATTTACCAAATACTTCAATGTCATGTGATATGTATAAAAGATGAATAGTGTAGCTAGTAGGTACTAACAAAATTTATACAACATATAGATCATGAACAAAGCTTTGCGCTCTGTAGTGTAATTTTGTTCTGCAGGAGTTAGCTTTTTCCTAGAAAAACAGATAGGATGATCTATAATACCTTCTCCAGATTGAGCCAACACCATGTCAATGGCTATCCTAGAGGCATCAACATGTACTTGGAATGGTTTGTCCCATGAAGGAAAATGTAGAATGGGCATGATAGTAAGTTTCTCCTTAAATTTCTTGAATGTACGTTGCTGTTATTCACCCAAGTACAACATACCTTTCCCTTTTAGTAACTCTTCTAAGGGTGCAACAAATTTAGCATGGCCTTTGATAAAATTTCTATAATATCATGTATGTCCCAAGAATCTGTGTACTTCACTTTGATTGGTAGGCTCCCTTAGGCCTATAATGACTACAACCTTTGCTAGATCAACCAACAAACCCCCTTACAGATTATGTGTCCTAAAAGTATCCCAAATGGTGTAGAAAATATGCACTTCTTGATGTTAAAATAGATACTCAACTATCCACATCATTCAAATATTAAGCACAAATTGTCACAGTGGTCCATAACTAATCCATACACCGTCCAATCATCTGGATATACCTATAAGAAGTTGTGAATAAATTCTTTGAACGCTTGGATGAATATGCACAAAACTATACCAGGCACATTTTTCATACCAAAAGGCATGACGATATAGGCAAAGCTACCCCATTTAGTAGTAAATGTAACCTTTTCCTGATCCTCCTGGAAATTCTAACCTGATGATACCCAAAGTATCCATCTGTAAAAGAATATATTTCACTCCCTGCAACTCCTAGTATTTCCTCAATAAATGGTGTAGGGAATGGATCTGTTACACATGCAACATTCAACTCTCTATATTCCACACATATTCTAATTCATCCATCCTTATTTATACTAATCACCATTAGAATAACCCATTCTTCGACATGTTATCAATCTCTTCTTTGAACTTTTCACACAAATTGGGGTTCATTCTATAAGTCCTCTTTCTAACTGGGCACACCCCCTATTTAATATTTATCTTCATCTCCCCTAACAAATCATACATGCCTTTAAGTTCATGGTACCCCCTAGGAAATAGGTCCTGGTAGTCCCTTAATAACTCAATGATTTTTTCCACTTTAGAGTCTGACCAATAATCCCCAATTATGGCATCTTTAGGCTCAATATCTATTCTAATATTTACTTTCTTTGTCTTCCTAGTTCATGATAGGCACACATGGTCTTATATGCACTGTCCAGTACCTCACGCCTTCCTATTAAATGGTTTACATCTAGATTATCTACCTCTTCATCATCTAATAGGTAGACAATTTTTCCTTTCTCTTTCTCAAGGCAAGTGCCTTAAAGTATTATTGCATCGGCCTCTGGTTCTTTATCAATATGTGCTCCTGAGTCCTCTTTATCTAATAATTCCTAGAGGAGTTCATCATCCTTGGCACTATTCCCCATAGTTAAGTGCTTGATATCTTTTAATGCTTCTCCTACCAGAGGTTTTATAGAGAAGAATTCAAACATCTGTGCCATTCCTACAACTAAATTCTACCAATTTCTAGATTCTCTATGGAGTACTACATATACATACCAAGCACATGTGTAGCCTTATAAAGTGGAATAAAACTCGTGTACCCATAGTGAAGGTGGTAAAGCTTCCTACCCTTATGTCTAGAGTCTCTCAAATTCCTTAACATGGTATTGAATAGGTTGATCACCGTGATAATTGTAGATTTTTGTTGGTGCATTGCTCCTAAAGAACCTAGTTGTAAGAGCAACCCCAATTTCATTCCATTTGAAAAAATTATCCCTGTGGACCACCCACTAGCGTACTGTTGTCCCACCTAGTATATAGGCTAGCATATTTATCCTCTCCAGTGGGTTTATTCATTTTTTTCCATGGTGTGCAGGAATACCATGGGATCCCCTTCTCCAGTATAACAAGGTACTGAGTTGTTACCTATCCTCCTTACATAACATGGTTTAGTACCTCAAGGTAATATGTTCTTTACTTTTTGCCCTACTAACTCATAAGTGTTGTGAACCCAATAATCATAGGAAATACTTGTAGTATCACTAATAGACTATGCATCCTCCCATTGAATTAGTCCTTCTTTGGCGAGTTTAGTCATCTCTGGATCTTAGATGGTGTGTACATAAATCCTATTTATATCTTCTTCATTTAAGGGCTCAACATAGGGCACAAAATTTCCATCTATAAAAGGGATAATGACCCTTTCCTCTTTCTTTTCAAAACTGATATAGCCCTTGTTGAACCAAAGACAAGCATTATTTGCATAGCACCAAGGATTCCCTAATAGAGCTAGGAAGCTATCTGATTCTGCTAGCGCTAAAACTTCAAAGTCTCTAGTGAAATTTTCTCCTTGTATGGTAATGGACACATATTTTAAAACTCTTATGGGAGTGGCCTTAGTTTGATTATCCATGAATAATACATTAGAGGATGGATGCAATGGGGGTCTCCCCATTTGTACCCATACATCCAAATTAAGAGCATTGACTTCCACACCTATATCATTCAGTATATTACTCAACATCCACCCATCTACAACAACATTTAGAGTAATTTCCTTGTCATAATCTAGGATATGAGGGAGATTTACATGCAGAATATTCCATCCAGTGTCAATACTTGCATGTGGAGTGTTCCCTTTTAACCAACTCCCTAATAGTGAAATGATGTTCTCCTTGTGCAACATTTTGTAAACTTCTCTCAAGTCATCTATATCAGTTTGGAGCATCTTTGATGCTTTCTTTTTCTCCTTTAAGTACTATATCTCACCCTAAATATTCCTTAGCACTTCCATTGTATCCTGATAAACCTTCGTTTGATAGGAAAGATCTGGGTACCATGCATGAAGAACATCATCCTTAGTGATGGTAGGTTTCTGTTGTAATGCATCCTTGGCACATGTTGCCTAAGCGTGAGTCATGATCTTCACTTGTAATGCCTTAGATTCTACTCCCATCTTGGGCATCCATTGATTTCCCATAGCACGTTGTATCCTAACCATCCATTGCCTTTTTTTTATGTTGCTTACTTAGATGCTCATATAATTCCAGGAATTCTTTATAGCTATGGTTATTCCCACAGAAAGAACATACAATATTTTGAAGACACTCGTACCTATAGTGGTTAGGAGATCCACATGTATAACATGTTCCATGAGGAAACTCACTTCTTCCACCAAGATGACCTTGTCCTCCAAATCCACTACGGTATCCTCGACCTCTGCCACGGATGCCTTTAAAATGCCCCTCATTCTGATCATAGCGCACCTAATTGTGCTCCCAGTCTTGATGCTCATTATTTCTCTTAGAGTTATCTGAAACTCCTATTTTTTGTACACCAATATCAATAGCATCATGGATATGTCCAATCATCCAGCAGTCCCTCCTTGTCATAAGTCATGGACTTGTAAATTTTATAGTAGCTTGAAATTTTCTTCCTTATCACACATTGTAATAATGAGAAGTGGATAACATCATGGTTTAAGTGGAATATCTCATAATCCATCAGTAATGAGTGTACTATTATGTGAGGAAAACTATCCTCTGTGTGACCCTCTACTTCAAAATCTGTACACCAAATTCCTGAGTGCATTTCATGGGATGAATTTGCTGATAATTTCTCTAGCTATTTTTCCATAGCTATGATCTGTGCCTTTAAGAATGGGCTAACACCACAGTCAATACTCCCAACTACCTCAACAAGTATGGATGCTTCTAATGCCTCACATGGATCAGTACATGTCTTATGTGATAGTACCCTCCTAAATGGTGTAATCAATCTACCAAAAAATCATTGTGCATGTTGGCTTGTGTGTATGTCATAAGATAGCTTGGATAACAAAATTTTAAACCATGCATCATACTCTTTAATAATTTCAATATTGCCTTGCTTAATATCATTGAGGGAACTTATACTCTTCTTATCAAACTCAGGAATATGAAACTATTTTAAGAATGCATCCTTAAATGCTTCATAATCCATATAAGTCTGATGAGGTTCAAAATTCCTCTACCAGCTATGTGTGCACCCTTGTAACATAGTAGCAAATTGGCTTGCCCTACACTCAAAAACTATGATTCCTTTTACATACCACAATATTTCAAACATATGCATAGGTTCAGTAGCATCTTATATGCCCCTATACTCTGGAAGACGAAGATACATTTCCATATAAATATTCTAGGGTCAGGGTGGACCTTGCCCACCCAATGCAAAACCTCCAGTGTTTCCCCTGCCTCCAGATCCACCTGAACCAAAACATCCCATACCCCCTGATCTAGAACTTGTAGCTAGAATAGGTCCTGTAGAGGTACTCACCTGTGCTCCAATAATATTACTATATAGAACCCCTACAGTCTGTGAAGTGGTTCTAGTTCTAGAAGTGAATCCAACATTTGGTGTACTCATATTCTATGTAGAAGATGCACCTGAAAACACACCTCCAAATAGAAATGAAGTCATTTTTCCTACCATTAATTTACTTGCTCTCTTACTTCCCAAAATTTCTTGTTGATTACTTATCGTAATAGATACTAGAAAACCAAGTGCAAGGGCTAGGTTATTAGGTGGATTCAGATGCGCGCCCCCGGCCCAGGTCATCTCTACAAGTAGGCTTCCTTGTGAGGCTGAGGAGAGTTCCCTATCATGATTTTCCAAATGGGAGAGTTCCTAATGCTCTGGGTCCACATCTTCTGCATGATCTTCAAATCGTTCATGATCCATGTCTCTCCTCAACTCCATATGTGTTGCAATATCACATTACTTCTCTATTTCCCTCTCGCATGCCTCATTATACTCAAGCCACCTTTCATCTCTTTTCCTTACCATTGCTAAGTCTGCCATCCTTCACTAGTCCTGTCAACGCCCCCGCATGTGGTGGGGTTTAGTTAGCCATCGATTTACTCTATAGGTTCAAATTTACCATCAAGATCTTGATCGCCAGTGGAATGCCTTGTAAGTAAGATCCCCATGGATGTCGTAAGAATTGGAATTCAGCTACCTCTAGACACAAATAAGTGTAAATTAAGTATTCTAAGATATAACTATTCAAGATTTCACAAAACCATGTATCCACAACTCGATTCTAAATCAGATCAGCATCATAAAGGGCCTATAATTATTCCTACATCTAGACAAGTGCGTGATACCTCCAATTTTTTTTAGATGTATAAGCAATCAGCCACTCGTACAATTCTACTGGAAAGATAGCAAAAAATATCTCATAGAAATTGTCATACAGATTCTATTCCACCAAATTACTTTCATTAAACTCAAATCCGATGTTGAACTGTCATGCATATTCTTCTTCCAGATCGCGTATCCATTCTTTAATACTTGCGAAGGTAAACTGGTATGTCTTGATTGCAAACCATCCTTAAAAAAACTTTAAAAGAGATCCCAGCAACAGAACTGATGATGCAGCCTAGAATTTTGTGATACAAACCCAAAGAAACCCTAGATGCACTGACACATCACTCAACCTAAACTGAGTGCTCACCCAAAGTGTGTAAAGGTAGCATGTCCCTCTTTAGGTTTGTTATAGTAGGATGTTAGCATGATGAAGATTTAACATATATAGTTCCTTTATTAACACAAAATTTCTACAGAGCATACTAGATTTATATCCAAGAAACAAAAATAGAACTAAGTACTAACCATGATGAGAAAAAAAGCATACTAGATTCAGATATTCATAGAACTAATACTTAGATTCAGCTAATTTCCTCCATTATATTCAATGCAATAAGTTACCGAAAGTTTATTCCAATATCAAAAGTATGCCCATAGCAACATAACTTTGTATGTCTTGATCCTTGTGTCTCTTTATGTCATGATCTCATCACCGTCATCCCTCTCTTCCATAGTTTACTACATATATATAAGGGTGGGGAATTTCTCTTCACCACTTATCCATTCTAAGAATAGGGTACATGTTATTCTTAGCCATGCACCTTTACAAAACTAACCATACATGTAACTGTGCTAATAATAGACTACTACTAGCTAACTGATAGTACCCCATCTATTTCCGGCATGTGTCCATGAAGAGTACTTCATATCTAATCCTTAAAAAATAGCCAATGAATGGTGTACACATCTCTGCCTCATTTGTGTGCTCTTCACACCATTAATAAAATTAGACCTTATGAGTGAAAACGACCAAGTCTCAAAAAATTGAACTATTGTTCTAGACATGCATTTTCCCTATCCATTCATGCCTTTGTGTATGAATTGCATTCCTATGCAGAATTATTATGTACTTTATCTATAAATTGTTCTTTGATCAACATAAGCACATGGAAGAAGAGGTGGATGGAAAATTTTAGTGTCAAGATAAGACTAGACAAACCACGTACAGAGGAAGAAGCGCAAGAACAACACAAGGTAGGTGAGAGAAAAAATCAGGTGAAGGGTAGAAGAAGTTCCTTTGGCACTATTAACACATGCATAAGAGTCTTCTGCCAGGATGGATTTTTCGTGCACCAGAAGGTTTTAGAAGTTTTTTACGCAATATTCAGCACGTAGGTGAAGGCATGTAAGGTCGACTTGGTGGAAAAAGCTACATTTAATACTAAGTACAGTGGTAGGTAAAATAGAATTTAATGTTGGAAAGAAGGAAAAACTATAAATAAGAAGTCGGGAAATTCATTATTTACCTTTCATTTACAAATAGAAAAGAGCTCTCATGAACTATGGAATCCAAAGGCAATCTATGCAAAGAAAAAATTAAGATATCTAAGAGGATGTGACTAGAGAATATCCACAAACTAGTAGGAAAGGAGTACACGGGTGAAGAGGAAGTTGTTGAGAAGTAATTTGTTGAAATGCCATCTTGTGGAAGAATTGTTCTAGCTAGGGTTTGGCGGCTAGGGCATAGTGTAGGAGGGTTTCTTTGCAAGGTTGTGCATTAGGGTTGGATAAAGTGGTTGAACAGAGCAAGGAAAAGATGCTTGAAATGATAACCTAACAAGAAGAATGACACCAAATAAAGCAACCATCTCACATAAAAAGAAGAATTGCAAGGGAAAGGGGAAGGAAATGGATGTCGTTGCAAGCACAAATGAAGAATAGTATGGGGACATGCAATACCCAGATGGGGTATTGCTAGGAAAATAATGGGAATCTCATTTGCGGAAAATGACTGTAAACAACTATAATCACTGCACCAACCAATAGAGAAATAAATGGATTTGGAGTTGGTTCGCCCAACAAATAAGATGACACTAGAAGGCATGCCCATCTACATTGATAAAGTAAAGGTTAAATTGGAGAAGGCATGGTTATTATAACTTTACAAATTACCTTACTTCAGAAAACTTGAGCACCTCTACCAGTGGCTTATGGCGCACATTCACAATGACCATTTTTATTTCGTGGGGTGCAAAATGCACATAACTATCCAGTTAATTTCCAAGTTCACATGTCCTATTGTGAAGGGATAGTATTGATGATGACCTAAACAACAAGGAGGCCATCAAGGAAATAGTTACTGAATATAACTACAAGAAATGATTGTGATACTTTGACATTGTAAAGATCCCAGACCTCATGATGAGGATGGCCACGTGCTTGGTAACCAATCTCGAAGACCAAGAGAGATAAACTCAAGTAAACAAGGCATGGCTATACGTGTCCTAGAAAATATCTGAGGGGACCATCTATAACTTGTCTGCTTTCATCGCGGATGAAATCATTAACAGTGCGTAAAAAGGCAAGAAGGTACTATTTGGTACTTTTCTCTTCATAATTGTCTTCTCAGAGATCGCAGTGCCCAATGGGTCAGAAAGGTTTGTTTGGGAGTACCCAGAAGAGGATCCCTCACCCGTGAAATGGTTCACAAAATATACTTATGATACCATGACAGCCACTCACAAAGTGCGTTTACATAAATGGTACAAGCACATGAGGGACACGTTCGGGGAAGAATGGAGGATTCTAGAGTAGTTACCTGTGCTCATGCAAGGAGAAGAAAATTCACAGTATATCAACACTTCTGCATTGGAAAATTTATGTTGGTAGATGAAACAATGAGGCCATGGTGCAAGCTTCCCTTCTCCTTCATCATGTAATACTTCTAAGTGGGGGTGAATAGATTCAAAGAGGCCAAGAGACTAAGGTTTGACCTTAGTGAGGTGGATCAAGACCACAAGGAGCTGCATAGAAAGTTAGTTTATCCTAAGAAGTGCACATATGTGGAGAGATATTTCTCCCACAAGATACAGATGATGGAACCAATGACATTTCCAAATGGAATGGCTGCAGAAAGGATATACCTTCACATTAGACCAAAATTTAAAAAGGGCGCATACTTGTAAAATGATGTATCCATTCCTGAGGACCCTAAAATAAGAAATAATCCCACAAAAAAGAAGAGGGAAAGATAAGAGGTAAATAAAGCACCAAGTTTTTAGGCTACACAAACAGTAAGTGCGTCGGAGAAAAGTGCTAAACCTAGTACTTATGTGTGGAGAAAGAAGGTCCCGGTAAAAGAAAATAATCTAGAGGAAGAAGGGCTGAAGCATGAGGAACCTATCACCCAAGAAAAGTCACTAGAGGAGGAGGAGAAGGAAGTAGAATATCTTTCCAGGAAGAAGAAAAAGGTGAAAAAATAAAATGATTCGGAGGACACAGAGAGTTTTGAGGCCTATAGAGAAGAGAGAGATGATGATGATGAATATGAACCAAGATGCAAGGATCATACTATCTATAAGGTTTTTGACTTAGAGGAGGAAGGAGAGGAAAAAAAAAATGAATACATATTTTTCAAGAGGAAGAATGATAAGGATGAAGAGGATACTTATGACAAGGGGGTAAGTGAGGAAGTTACAAAAGAAAAAGGACCCCAAGCCTCACTAAGGAACAAATAGATGAGGCCATGGAAAAAGAAGTAGCCAAGATCATGGAAGACCTAGGAGAGAAAGAGAAGGAATGCAACGTGGACCTAGTGGTGAAGGAAGCATAGGAGGAAAGCATAGAAAAGGAATATGACACCATGGGAGGGGATCCCAGTTTCACTTTGAGATTTCCTAAGGTCACGCACATAGGGAGTAAAAGCATAGAGGCATCACAGGTTCAAAGGATGGGCTATATTGATAATCCAAACAAGGTGTTGCGTGCATGTTTTCAAAGAACCATACCAATAGAGAAACTCTTGGCTATGGCATCATTTGATAAGGAAGGTGCATACCCTTGGACGAGGAAAATACTTTCTTGGGAATTTGAGTCCCATATCGACGAACCATAATTCAAAGTAAGCCAAGGGAAAATAATGAAGGTATCAGATTCAAAAGGTGATAGCCCCTTGGTAAACATTTAGTGGCTATTAGACGAGCAAATATGCAATGCGCTGAATAAGGTTTTGGTGTTAGTAGAGGCCAGACTCTTCGGATGAATGACAAGGTGAAGTTCCTAGAGGTAGAATTGGAGAAAAAGGAAGAGGAGTTGGAGAAAATAACCAATGAGTTAAAGCGGGAGGAGCTTATCAATGTGTAACTAAGGTGTGAGTTAAAAGAAAGAAGGAAATGGTGTGTGAGGTCTACAAGAAAGAATACATGCTCATAGATGCCATTTTCTTGTAGCATCCGGATCTAACACCTCCAACGTAGAAGTATGGATCCACCCTAGAGTGTCAAGAGGACTTGACCCACGTCCTAACAATTGAAAGATGACCACTGGCCTTGGAGTCTGTAGAAGAGGAATCCACAAGTACAGAAAATGAGGACAAGATGAAGGCTGTGGCCATTGTGGCCCAGTACAAGAAATTCCTCGTAGATGTGAAAACCGCCACCTAAGTCACTGAGGCCTCTTATGACAACTGCACCAATAGAGATAGAGTGGCAAGAATTATGATCACCATCCATGAAGTAGAGCTGAAGGAGTTCTAAGAGAAGAACAAAGGGAATATGGTGGAATGTGAAAAAATCCTAGCTGAGGTTGAGAATAAATTAGAGGCTACTGAGACCTTACGGTGCTCAATAAAAAATTGGCTGAAAGAGTTGTATCCCCAAATCACTCGAACTATGGATGCGCTCAAGGATTTAGGAAAAATTCTAGAGGGGATTGTGGAAATGATGAATACCCAAGGAGAAGGGCTAAGCTTTGAAGAGGTGAGCACATTAGTTGATGACCTCTATGAATAGGAAAAAATTGAGGTCAATACCTAGAATAAGTTGGAGGCAGACTTGATGAAGGCTTTCCCTCTCCTCTTGCAAAAATAATCATAGTTTCCCCATTCTTTCATTCTTCCTAGAATTCTTCATTCCCTTATTCTTTCTCCAAACTATTCTAGGAAATTCATTCTTTATTCTTTGAGAAGGTGTTTTTAAGGGTGGAGAATAGGCATAGTGTGGGGTGATGTTGGGCCTCTAAAATATTGGTGAAGTACAATAAGGCCTATTTAAATAAGAACGTGTAAGGAGAAATCACACAGGACAAGGTTTTAGGAGGGTTTTAGTGGAACCATTAGCGTGCATAAGGTAGAGAAAAGATCTTGGGACTTAGCCATATTTTTCATATCGAGAAAAACATGAGGAAAGCATGACCTGACTGTGCATGCGAAGTGGATAAGGTGCTAACCTAGAAACTTGGTGCCCACGGAAGGAATATACCTTGTGATAGAATATTCCAGAAGGTCATCATGGAAAAGGATGGAGAGCTTTCATATGAAGAAGCATGATCCCATGGAGGACCACTTAGACACATGGCAAGAGATCTACAACTTTAGAAAGGCATGGTGGTGCTTGACAAAGCTCTAAATATGAGTGTTTGATAGAAGAAACATAGAGATATACATAGAGACAAATGGAGAGATTGAGAATATAAGGAGAAAGAGTCGAGACCATGCAAGAATATTGTGAGAGATCCATAGGTTGGGTTTAAAGGATCTTTAGGAGTATGTTGTATCAAGGGGATGGGTTTGACCAATTTTTCTTTGTACTATGAAGGTCCTAAGTCCAGTTCTAATGCATAACATTGGTCTGCACTATCATATGGATCTGTGACTTCCCCAGTTAATGTAATGTGGTTATCAACATGCTTAATATGAATATATGTGTGTGCTTCTAGTTCTACTTACATCAGTATGGATTAGTTATATATGTACATTTCATATGAGTGGGTATAAACCCATGTGCATTTCTTTTCTGTTATGATTCAAATCTATGTTCTATAGTTCTTTTCTTATATGAATGAACACATTGGTGTAGAAGGTGTTCTAAGCTCTAAGATGAATGTATGGTTCCTTTCTAATCTATTCACTTATGTTTCTATTGTAAATAATGCATTCTCACACAAGTCATATAACGGAGGGACTTGGCGCCCACGCATGCCTCGGGTGAGCACCCAGCGCCTGCTGGGTGATAGGTTGGTGCATATGGGATTTCTTTGTTCTTTGAGAGAACATAAAAATGACTAGTCATATGGTATTGTCATATGAGGGCTTAAATCTTGTGATCCCTACTAGTAGGTGCTTAACTCCAGCCCCCTTTCATTTTATTTGTGTGGTGAAGGAAATAACATTTTTTTTTAGTATCATCTAAAATAAATAGAGCACAATATTGAAAAGATTGTATCTTTTGATTGGTATCTCAGTTTTTGAGTGTCGTATTTTACAAAAGTACTTATTTTTTCATGCTATTTCCATTGAAAATATTGAGTTTGAGAATTGCACTATAATTATAAAATACCAGATTGTAACACACACTCATTATAAAATGCCAAATATGGAGGAGTGTTGTAATCAAATGTGGACGTAATTTTGGCTGAGCTCGACGTCCTAAACTTTTGGGAGTTGCATTCTTGTATCTATCATGGATTCTCATAATGATATGATTTTCTCTGAAGTGTGAGGACTTCAAGAGGATATTGCTAAATTTGTGGAATAAAATAGATCGGTCAAGAAGAGAAATTATCTTCTACAATCACTCATTCATGAGAAGGATACACTAATACAATCCTTGCAGTAAAAACTTGCTAGCCTACAACATCACCATCATATTGTGGACAGCCATGACATTGCTCCTAGTCCACTTGCAGTGTTTCACATGCTCCATTTTATGGGTTTCACTGACGGAGGTATTGGAAGACATTCATAGGGTTTTGTTTCTCATATTCCACATGTTAAGTGGAATTCTCACCATGAAATTGGTTTTCAAGCAGATACTTCACTAGGACGACACATTAATAGATCTCTTATTTTGTTCACTAAACTCTTTTTGAGGATCATAAGAAACACATGAGGTCTTCACCTTCACTCAGGCTTGAGAAACCTGAGATTTCAATTTTCAGACATGATCAACCTGACACACATTCTGATGTTCCTTTATATGCACCCATTGTGAATTTTGCACCAAGTCATATGCAGGCATCTTCTTCATCCATTCGTGTTGATTTGGGGTGGATATATGATCACTCATAGTGGTGAAATAGGAATTCATTGAGAGAAATCTATAGGTGTGGCTCCTCCACCATTATTCATCTTTCTCTACTTTCTATACCTTCTACATTGTAATGCTTCTTGTATTGAGAATTTTTCTTTAGCAGGTGTAGTGTATCTCTATTGTTTGTTAAGATATTTTGTATCTGTAATTTTGAAAATTTTCGCTTCTTGACAATATCTCTTATGGGGGATCTACTTTGATGAAGTCTAATGTTATTTTTTTAGTGTTTGAGTAGTTGATTTTGGGAAACACATAAATATTTGTAGCATCACTCCACCCATTTAGTAGTATGGGAGGGTGTGGTGATGATCTTGCTTCTTTGGGTTTCGTGTCCTTGCCTTGTTACCTTGGCTTTTCTTGGATCGTGACACTCTTTAGTTTGTGTTCTTGCCTTGTTTCTTTCGTTATTGTTCTTGGATCATGGCACATCGATTTACAGCAGTTGATTGAACTATGTTTGGTGTTCTTTTTTCCACTTTTGACATCACTCTGTTGACAGTCTCCTTGTATGGGGCTATTCTTGTGAAGCCCAATGTCAGTTATTTTTTAGTTTTGTGATCGATCAGTGGATTCAGACCACAATGCACACCAAAATTCTTCAGCATTATATGATTTTTTTGAGCTGTGCTTCTTTGGATGCCTTACAATGGTTTTTTACTCTCTTTACTTTATTGTTACTAGTTTTGGGTACCTTGTGTTGTCCCTTTTTCCCAGTTATTATACATGATTGCCTCATTAGGGCTAGTTTTTGGGACTCATATTATGGACATGTCACTTCTATTTTGGTCCCTATTTTCACTTGAGGGGGGGTGTTAGAGTAGGTATTTACCTTAGCTCATGTTCACCCAGGTACTTTATTTACCTTTATTGTATTTATCCTCACCTACTTATGTGTGTGGATATTTATTTTATCTTATTTAGATATTAGGAGACATTATCTAGTTGTTAGGTATATTTATTTCCTTGATATTTGGTATTGAAGAGATCCTTGATGTTTAGTTATCTCCTAAATCTATGGTCTTGACTAGTTCTTTGATGATTATTTATTTCTTTGATTTATGGCTTCATCTACGGCCTTAACTGGTTCTTAGATTGTTATTCCTTGCTTATATAAGCAAGACCCATTCTCATTGTATTTCATTGAGTTCCATAATAATATATGATATTGTTTCTATTTTGTTTGTAAAGGTTTTATGTAAAGTTATTCTGGAGAATTAATTTCATCTTATAGATCATGGTGTTTGATTAGCATATGTGTTCTTGGCTTGGTATGATCTGGTTATCATTCCTTTTAGTTAGTGAGATGTGCACCCTATGGAGAACTCTAGATTTTAAAGAAGCTGGCTCTTCTCTTTAATGTGAGACAAGGGTTAGAAAAATAAAACAAAACATGAATTTAAAGGGGGCAATGAGCCAAACGAGCCTCCCAAGAGATCAATCAAGACAAAAACTATTTAAAAAGGGAAATGATAAACGACTGAAAAGGGTGTTCGAAATGCACCACAGGTCAGAAAAGATTCACACAGAAAACTACCTCAAACTACTTAAGCACATCTTTAAATATAACAACAACATTGGAAGATGCACAGTTTCTACATGAAAATAAAGGTGAGCAGAGTCAATAAAGATATGCAAATGATGAATAGAAAACACCACCAGACATATATATTACTCCAACAATTGTGTACAGTATTACATTAGAAAGGAGGAAATATTATTGTTACAGAACCCAGGAAGAAGGCTAGAGCTTCAGATCCCTATCTTTTACAAAAGGGGGACTTGAGACAAAGAATAAAAACTGACTAACTCTCAGATCTATATATAAATCTATCTATATCCCTCCCTATATTTTTTTATCTCTTTTGTGTATAATATATATAGGAGGAAGAAGAGAAGATAAGAATCACCCTACACTCCTTTCCAACTACTTTTAATTATGATAAATGGAGTGAATTGACAGGAACATATTTCTCGATATCTTTCTCACACTTTCCCATTATCTACCCCTTCTAAAGGGTGAGATCCATGCCTATTTAATGCATCTTTACTATCATGTAACTATCTCTTTTGAGATGGAACCACCTTTTAAGGAACATCCCTTCAGCTCTTTATTACATAACAATATATTTCGATCCCTTGTGCATTAGTTCCTAACCTCATGACTCAAACAACATGTATTTTATCACTATACGGAAATGACCCTTTGAATGTAGATGAATAACTTGAGTCTTCGTAGGTTGGCACTCTTCACATGGTGATGTGCATTAATTCACTACTGAAATGACAATCTAGATGACCCTTCACCTTCGATATTTTGAAAAAGTCCTGAGCATTTAGATCTTATAGGTAAGTCTCATAATCACTCATACGTGATACATGGCTTGTCACCTTTTGTGACCTGCTTCAAAACTAGAGTCCATTTGTTGCCAGATCTACATGGGAATTCCACGCATCCTTAAGACTTCTACTTTCCTTCAGGTTTTGAAAGTTCTCTAAGCTGACACGTGGCACCGTTTTTCTTTTTTCATTAGCTTATTATGAGACTCGTTTCACATTAATACGAGGACCCTCTCTTGGTGGGCCCCTTATTATGGACTCTATGTGCAAGTCCTATGGGGTTTGGGATTTCACTCCTCCTGTATTTTTGGAATTGTACTGAGATGACACGTGGCACTTTACGTAGGCATGTCATTTTGTTCCTTTCAAAAAGTAAAGGACCTTTCTGCATATAATGTCAAAACTCCCTTTCAGGTGAGGCCCTTATAGTTGGCTCCACGTGGAAACCCTGTGGGATTTTGAGACTTTATGCCTTCCTTTGAATTTTGAAGTTGTGATGGTTGAACACTTGGCATTATCCATGAGCCTGCTCTACTTTCTTCATATTTTGGCTAAGTTTCTTTTTCCATTGGTGAATTTTCAACTCCGAATGGACTTAAAAAGCTCAGGAAACCTTATAAATATGGAATTTAGATAACATTATGGTGACTCATTGGGAATAAATAACCCCTAAATTAACCCTATCTTTAGGCTATAAATAAGATCCTTCCCCACTCTTTCAAAAAAATTGGAAGTGATAGAAAAAATCTGGAATTATAGCTCCACTCATATCATCGTCATAATGCCCTTCTGATGCCACTTGTATCACCAAAATTCCATCTTTATGCCCTTATGCTCTTATAAATCCCTAGCTACTAATTCTCTTACAATCTCTCTTTCCATTCATATTGATGATCTCTTGTGGAGGTATTCACATTTTACGTCCTTGGATTGGTTTTCTTGGGTCACTATCAACCATATGGTCTTGTCTTTGATCACTGCCAAGCCACGTGGGTTTTTTTATGTATTCTTGTTATCAGTTATCATTTCAATTACTATCTCTATTATCATATCATTTAGTATTTCATTTTATCATATCACTGCTTTGAATTTACGTTATCCATGTATCATCATCCAACATTGATTAAACTCTTATATTAATGTATGGGCTGTCATGCTTTCTGGGAATCTTTTGCTTCCTAAAACTGAATTTGTTGGTCAATCCACTATATATCTTGCTAATCTTCTTCGTGTTTTATTTTTCTTTGTTGTGTAGGTCGAAGATTTATCATGAGGATAAACATCCCTTTTTGCACCTGTACCACATCATCACTATCCACATCAGGAGGTCCCTAAAACCTCCCATAGATGAGGTTTCTTGATTTCTCATTTAGCTTATACCAATTTGGGTAGGTAGAGGGAATTATCATAAAAATTTATGACATGCCCGATGGGACCTGAACCCACAATCATCTGATTAATATTTACTGGTATTACAGATTATCTTGTTTACTATGTGTATATGCAGGTTCTTCATAGATTTGTCTATTTTCTAATTTTTGGTCAGCTCTTATGCCATAAAGTTTAAATCATTTTTTTATTTGTATTTTTTTAAAAAACAATCTAGTTTTTGGTTGGCTCTGACACTTTAGAATTTTTAAATTTAAAAAAACAACAAATTTTTTGATCGTGTCTATGTATTCTCTTCTGTTGCACTTTCAGGTAACCTTGAGAACCAAAAACAAACATGATCATTTACAATCCATTTAAATAATCTTGTGTCTACGGGGTAAACTTAATCAAAATCCTCACTTTCTATAACTCTATATTTGCTTCTATATTTCTATTGTACTAACTTTGTAGCTAGTCCTTGTTTCTTTCTTACTCTTGTTGGCTTTGTTTATTGGATTGATCTTTGCTAAAGGTAGATAAAAAGGAAAATATATATTCATGGTTTCCTCTTTTCCTTATTTTTTCTTTTCTGCATTGCACTTCTTTTTCTTGTGTGTGTATGCATCAAAAATTCACACTTTGATTTGGTCTAAAAAGAACTTTTATTTTCTACATCCTGATTGCTCACATAGTTTAAGGAGGATATTAACTTGATGCATTTCACAACTCTCAAAAATAACTGAAAAACTCACAAATCAATTAACACATCAAAACAACATTTTACCTGGTTGACTGATTGCAATTTCATCACCCAATAGGAAGCCTCTTGAGACTCTTCAAGCCATAACAAACCTAAAACCAAACATAGACTGCCATCTCCTAGGATCATTCATTATCCATATTTTTATTTCTTTCTCACATCCTTCAAATAATTGAATATAAAAAACATTATTGTTTGACTTGCATATTGATAAACTAGAAATCACTGCAGTACTTGCTTCTTGTTTTATGCCCATCATCACACAATCCCACACATAGAAAATGGAATAAAACATATCCTCCAACAACACCCCTGTTGTCTCAACCAACTCAAACATTAATTACTTCTTCATCAATTCCCATTATGACCTCTTTTGTAGTCACTCAGCTTGTGACTAACCCCATACAAACCATTTCCCATGATAGTAACAATCCTTTCACACACCATCATGTTATACCATCTAGATCGATCACTCCTCAGTCTGCTATGATGGTTGACACTTTTGGGCCTCACATTTTCCCTTGTGGAAATGTAGAGTTACAAAAGTTTCTTGACACTAATCCCATGGCCCTCTGTTGAGGATAATTTTAACTTGAGGGGTTTTTGTTTGATACTTTAAAGGGGGAAAATTTTGTAAACCTCAGTATGGTAGGGTTTTTCAAGATACTCGTGAGATGTGGTGGATGTATGATGTTTTTTGTGCTCTGTGAATAATGTACTAGACTTTCTTTCCTTGCAAGTAGGCATGCAAATAAAAAACACTTACAAAATATAGAGTTCATAAAATAATGTGGGTAGGTTGTTTGGAAAAGGCCAAACCCAAAAGAAAAAAGTCTCCATTAAGTGTATATCAACCTTCCTTTAAGATAATTAGTATTTATTGATGATAATTTGAAGTAAAATATGATAAATGATAAATGTGATTAACTATTATCACTTATTTAGGTGATTACATGCATTAGCTGATAGTAATGAAATGAAAACAACATGCCTAGAATCTGAAGTTAGATTCTAGGTTAGAATCTAGGTTTTCTGAGAAGTTTGAGCCTACAAAACATGTTAGGTTCTCATCTTTCGTTAAGTAAGAATTAGGTTCAAAGATATAATCTTCCATGAAGAAATCATAGATCTCTTCTTCTATCTCAAATATGTGAGTGAGGTTGGAATTAGTTTTTGGAAGATTGATGTTTATTTCGATTTTGGGTTCAGATGTAGTGAGGTTGTCCCCTGGTATGTCTAGGCCTACCTCATAATTGTACTCAAATGATGCAAGGTCAGCTTGGATCCTCTAGACCTTGTAGTATGCCTTCGAAAACTCTTCGGTTGCTTCATGGATGTGTTGGTTTGATGCAAGAATTTCCTCCAAATGGTCAAGAGGTGTAACATGTATAGCTCATAAATCTAGGTCATGTAATAAATCATACTACTCCTAATGTAAGGGGTGTCAGATGATTAGTAGTGAATCAATACTGGTAATGTGATAATTGTCACCTCCTATGGCCATATGATAACATTATTGGAAACATTTTAGCAATGTAAAAAACAAAAAAAATATTGTTAGAAAGATTAGAAGAAATGTATGATAGAAAAATACTATGCAAGAATCACAAGTGATTCTAGTAATCACCAATGATTACTATAAATTCTAACAAACTACCAAAACAAAGAATATAACTTAATTAATCTATGAATTTATTGATTTTTAAGCCTTAAACAAGAATAAAAATTGGAAGATGAGTGATGTTACCCGAAAATGGAAACAAATTATCACCTTGGATGATTGAACAAATTGAATGATGGATAGGTGTAGATGGCTTGACGATGGGTGACATGATGATCATTTTGATTCAATTTAATGATAATATTATATGTTGAAGAGGATTTATCTCTAAAATTCTCATGAATGGACGTAAATTCCATGTAAAATATAAAAAAAAATCCCCCCTAAAGAGGCTTGGAAACTTATTTATATAAATCACAGACGATTGAAATAATCACCTACGATTTCAGCTAATTTCAAGTTAGGGGATAAAAGGAGTGATTTTCGTGCCATTTTGATCTTGATTTGGAGGGATTTTGAAGGATATTTTGATACTAAGAGGGATGAACTCGGACTAGGACTATGTTAGTTAGGATAAATGTAGAGGTCTTTTTAGAAGGTTTCTAATTTAACTTAGTTCTAACTAGCTAGGGGTGGGAAATAGTTATAGGGATAAGTTAGTGGTGGTTAGGTAATATTTATGGAAGGTATCTAAATTAACTAGTTATAAGTAGTGAGTGTGGATGAGTTCACATGATGAGGTGTTAGGGTGTAATTAAGTTATGTAATTAATTAATTAATTAATTAGACCTACGGATGTGGATGTGAGTATCAAACTAATTTAATTAAAGGGTACAAGTGGGTGACCTAGGTCATGAAGTACTGTAAGTGGAATTTCTTAACTACTAACAATCGAGAATGGGTTTATACAATTATGGTGAGAGAGAGTGTAAATTTCTGGTGTTTACATTTTCCCCTTTTTGTCTGACGATTTATTGAAAATCGTTAGACAAAAATAATGAGAAATTTTTATTTGTATGGGTGATTCTAATGCAATGCAATATAGTGAACACCAATTTGTTTTGTTTCAAAGGCTTCCCCAGTCAAAAGGGGTATGAAACAGGTTACCGAGGAATCAATTGATAGAGTGACCAAAGGGATCAAGACCTGTAGACATATGATCCTTGCTGGGTAAATTGATGAAAAGGAAAACCAAGTGATGGGGGACAAAGGTCTTATGTCCCATAGATGAATGGTGAATCCTAATCTTGATTATGTTTGTTTGATCAAATATTCCAAGGGATAAGGCATTTTGAAAACATGGCACACTTCTGCAATTGGTGAAAATGACATGGTTAAGGGTAATGTGCTCATAAATGTCTAAAGGGGGTAAATAATCAGTGATTAGTGCAATAATCGGAAATTGAATTGTCTACAAATAGGGGGCTAAAAATAACCCCAAAGTAGTGTTATTTTAGCACATTGCAACAGTGGTGAAATTGTTTTGACAATGTGACATTTGGGCATGAAAAACGTGTTTTTGGGGTGGGATACTAACAAAATGGCATCCTCAAGTAGAAAACACAAACCTGTGATAGCCGAGGTAGGCTTTAATCCAATTTTTGTTTTTGTTTTTTGTATTTCATGGTATTTAATGCCGTATTGGGGTCATGCGGATTCCCTAATTTTGAGTTACAGGAATCGTTGGTGATTCCTCTAATTGCATGTGATTGAGATGAATCACCAACCATTCACTTGTAATAAAAATAGTTTATATGTTAACTATAAAGGTAAGGATAAATGTTTTGAGTGTGTAGAATGTTTATGATTACAAGTGGTGTTAAATGTATATTTGGATGTCGATATTATAATGTCATTTTTTTTTTAAGAGATTTTGGATAATAGAGTTGACATTTTAATACTTGAATTAATGTGATATTAATGTGGTGATATTAGTGTTTGTCTTTTGTGCCTAAATTTTTCTAGTGGATGCAAAGTTGACTATCTATGACCACATACCATTGATGTTAGATGTGGTAAGGGAAGAATTATCAGATGAGGATTGGGAACATCTTGAGGTAGTGGGTTTTGGTGACATTAGAGTTTATAGATAGTTCACAGATGTCGTAGTCTAATATTGACATTATTTGAGAGGTGGAATCCTTCCACCAATACTTTCTAGCTTCCTACAAGAGAGATGAACACCACCGTTGAGGATGGTCATCATATTATGAGATTACTGATTCGTGGAAATGTGATTTATTGTATTATAGAGGATGAGAGAGAAAATGCTATGCAGAGGTTATATAGAGGGAATACTTGGGATGTTAGGTATTCATCAGGGGCATTTGGCTACCAGGCATTATATGAACCTGAGATAGCTGGTTGTCCACTTATGACCTTGATGATGATAATTATTTCATGTTTTGATTTTCCAAATTCAAGAGGAGGTCATTTTCCTTACATGATGACCAGTATTGTTACTGAAATGATGGAGCATTGTATAATGTTAGAATGGGAACCTACTTTACTGGCATAAACATTATGAGAGCTATGGGCTTGGACAACCCACAAGTGTTATGGTATTGATGTTGGGTTTCTATTGTAGTGTTGGGCACACAAACACATTGTGATTGTTCATCCATTGAGCTTACCTTGTGATATTAATGTTAGACATCTTGGATTCATGAGATGGATATAGAATCTGGATCGAACGAGGAAGGCCAAGGGGCATGGTTATTACAGATACTTAGTGTCAGGACTACAAGTGGGCAATGTGGTGTGGAGGTGATACCTATATTTCTATGATTTTCCTTAGTTTCCTTAGGACTTGTTGGGATTACAATAGGATATTATGATTTATGGTCACAGATCTAAAGAGAATGAGATCATGCAGATACTAACAAAATGGCATCCTCAAGTAGAAAACACAAACCTGTTATAGCCGAGGTAGGCTTTAATCCATTTTTTGTTTTTGTTTTTTGTATTTCATGGTATTTAATGCCATATTGGGGTCATGTGGAATCCCTAATTTTGAGTTACAGGAATCGTTGGTGATTCCTCTAATCGCATGTGATTGAGGTGAATCACCAACCATTCACTTGTAACAAAAATAGTTTATATGTTAAATATAAAGGTAAGGATAAATGTTTTGAGTGTGTAGAATGTTTATGATTACAAGTGGTGTTAGATGTATATTTGGATGTCGATATTATAACGTCATTTTTTGTTTAAGAGATTTTGGATAATAGAGTTGACATTTTAATACTTGAATTAATGTGATATTAATGTGGTGATATTAGTGTTTGTCTTGTGTGCCTAAATTTTTCTAGTGGATGCAAAGTTGACTATCTATGACCACATACCATTGATGTTAGATGTGGTAAGGGAAGACTTATCAGATGAGGATTGGGAACATCTTGAGGTAGTGGGTTTTGGTGACATTAGAGTTTATAGACAGTTCACAGATGTCGTAGTCTAATATTGACATTATTTGAGAGGTGGAATCCTTCCACCAATACTTTCTAGCTTCCTACAAGAGGGCGATGTTCATCGTATTATGAGATTACTGATTCGTGGAAATGTGATTTATTGTATTATAGAGGATGAGAGAGAAAATTCTATGCAGAGGTTATATAGAGGGAATACTTGGGATGTTAGGTATTCATCAAGGGCATTTGGCTACCAAGCATTGTATGAACCTAAGATAGCTGGTTGTCCATAGATGACCTTGATGATGATAACTATTTCATGTTTTGATTTTCCAAATTCAGGAGGAGGTCATTTTCCTTACATGATGACTAGTATTGTTACTGAAATGATGGAGCATTGTATAATGTTAGAATGGGCACCTACTTTACTGGCATAAACATTATGAGAGCTATGGGCTTGGACAACCCACAAGTGTTATGGTATTGATGTTGGGTTTCTATTGTAGTGTTGGGCACACAAACACATTGTGATTGTTCATCCATTGAGCTTACCTTGTGATATTAATGTTAGACATCCTAGATTCATGAGATAGATATAGAATCTAGATCGAACGAGGAAGGCCAAGGGGCATGGTTATTACAGATACTTAGTGTCAGGACTACAGGTGGGCAATGTGGTGTGGAGGTGATACCTATATTTCTATGATTTTCCTGAGTTTCCTTAGGACTTGTTGGGATTACAATAGGATATTATGATTTATGGTCACAAATCTAAAGAGAATGAGATCATGCATTTCAGTCGTACTAGGAGGCATTTTGGAATAACTTAGGATATACCCATATATCCAGTGTAATATTGGCAGGAGGATGGGGACACCAAGACTCCACAAGATGTTGTGGTGAGGCCTGTAGTTATTGATGAGTAGCTGAGGGCTATGGGTCTTGATGAAAAGGGCTAGATTGTTCTAATTGATGATGTGGGGTTGACTCTAGATTTTACTAAATGGTGCGCCCGATCACTGAGGAATTTTTTATTAGATCAGGGTAGCAAATTTGGCTGCATAGATAGTCAGAAAAATACGTTCTTGGGTGGTAGGAGGAGCACATGTACAAGAGGAGGAGAGGGGTGATGGTGATGATTCCATGGCCAAGGCTATTTCAGTAGTGATGACTAAAAAGGCTGCAGTTGAGGGGGAAAGAGATGCCACTTGGAGAGAGCATGATGACCTTATGGGATTTTGGGATACCCTCATCATAGAATGGGATGGTTTTATTGTTGAGTGAGATATCCTTTAGGCGTAACTTTTACAGGTCTCTTCTCATAGAGATAAGGGTCACAGAGACACACTGAGGACATCTTTGGTGATCACAAGGTCTTCTATATCTGGTGTAGAGTTTTTAGTGATGGCTCGACAGAGGGGAGAATCTACAACACTTCCTCTTGACATGATTTCACAAGTGCACTACGAGGACATGAGAGCGGAGAGAGACTACTATGTGGAATTGATCATTAAGAGCTATCTTGATGCCACTTTATATGTTGATCATGTAGCTTCCTAGGGGGAAGCCATAGTAGTGACGAGGCCTAGTGTTAGCATGGTGAGTGTGGGAAAACCACCTAAGACGCTAGGGTGAGGGGGAAATGGTGAGGAAGGAGATGAAGGAGAGGTTATTGTGATGATTGTTCATAGAAGTTGTGGAGATATAGATGCAGCTGGAGGCACTCCTACTCTTAGAGGAGAAGGTGGTGCCAACAGGGTGTTAGGAGACGTTGAATTTACTACATGATGTTATAGGCTCATCGAAGCCCATTTTTTTATATGATGATACATTGATTATCTAAACATTTATGATGTATACCAGACTTTGATATATATACATGATGATGATGGTTGATGACTTTACTCTTGTGATTTGATTTTTATATGTTAGATGTTGTATTTTTTATTTGAAATGTGTTGATATGGATTCAGATGGATTTGGATGTTTGATTAAACATGTTTTGGATGTGGTTTTATTGATTGAATAATTTAAATGACTTTAAAAAGTGAGCTAACAAATAGGTTGATAAAATGAAGTGAAAAAAGAAAGATTACCCCGCTATGAATTTGTTATATGTAATAGGTCTTGAAACAAAGTTTTCACTTATGGCCTTTTAGATGCTAAATAAGATTAGAAATGGGTTTTTTACATGAACTATGATGGGAACGTGGGTTTTGCATGACTGTATTTTTCTAGGATTGAAAAAGGGGGGATTTTGTGTGTAAACCAATGTGGGAAAAGGGGTCTCCTTTTCAACATATTTATAGGGAATTGATGCCCCAACTTTACATGTTATTTTGAATCGAACCGATCCATGCAGGAAGATTTCCAAGATCCTTTTTATTTTTTATGTATTTTTGTAAGGTTGATTAAAACTAGAAGCCTATGGTATGAGTAGCCATCCTTCAAGGGTATGGTCTATAGTTTGATTTTTGACTGGATGGCCATCCTCGAGGTACCAGTCCATGATTTTTACTGGTACCTATCCTTTGAAGGAACAATCTACTTTTTTGATATTTTTAATAACAATTTATACTTTGTGAATAGTTGTCCTTCGAGGGATCAATTTATTATAGTGTGATATTTTTTCAAGACAAGTATCCAAATGACTTTCTTTCATATATTTGTTGAGATGAGAGTAGAAATCCCTAATAAATTTTTTTAAGGAGTGGATAAATATATATGTGAGCTAAGCATACATTTTATGGTTTTGATGGACGGGTGTAGTTATTTCGAGGGATTCCTACAAAAGGAAGGAATTACAATACTATGATAAAGTGAATGGATTTGACAAAAACTTCCATCATGAAAATCAATTATTTAACAATAGAAAGGCCACAAGTGAAAATCATTTAGAGGTTCCCTTTCAAGTTCCCCATCAAGAGAAGTGAGACGATATGCTCCTGACCCATACTTGTGTGTGATAACGTAAAGACCAATCCAATTAGGGGAAAACTTTCCACATTTACTTCATTCTAATGTAGTGAATTTTTTTTTTCTTTAAGTACAAGATCATCAATTTTAAATTCATGCTCTTTGACATGTTTTTTTGTATGCTCTGCTAATAAATTTTTGATAGACTTGATGATGTTCGAGAGCTGCTAGATGTTTTTCATCTAACAATTCTAGTTGTGCCAAGCATTCTTAGTGATATTGTTCGTCAGGGATGAAATCTTTGAGAGATACATGTAATTATAGAATTTGAATTTCAAGAGGTACAATGGCTTCAGAGCCATAGACAAGTGAAAAGGGTGTATCTCCCATAGGTGTGCGGATATTAGTTCTATAGGCCCAGACAGTGAACAAGATTTGAAGATGTTAATTCCTTTCTGCATCGTTTACCATTTTCACGAGGATTTTGTTGAGTTTTTTGTTAGAGGCTTCAACATTTCCATTTTCTTGAGGATAATATGGTGACAAAAAACTAAGTTTCATGTTGAATGTATCGTAGAGATTTTTAAATTCCTTGTTTTTGAAGTATTTTCCATTATCTGTGATGATATTATGAGGGATTTCACAATGACATATGATGTTCTGATATATGAAGTTGATGATGGATCCATATATTTTTGAGGTTAAAGGAATAAATTCAACCCATTTAATTAAGTATTCAGTTATTGTGATTATAGAATGATGTTGTTGAGATTATTTTGGATTGATTGCGCCAATGAGGTCTAGTCCCCATTGAGAGATAGGTGAGAAGGTTGTAATGCTTGGCTAGGGATGTGAATAAGATCTAAATGGAGTTAGAATTTGACATATTTATTTATGTATGCATAACATTCTTTAGTAATGATAGGCCAGTAAGGACCTATCCATATGACATGTTTAGTGATGGAATTTCCACTAAAGTGACCCCCATAGATGCCATCATGGACTTCTTCGATTTCTTTGGTTGATTTATGTGAATTAAGACATCATAATATTATGTCATCAAAGATAGGTTAATAAAGGATACCACCTATGATGATAAAGTGGGTGACATGTTCCAGAAAGGATTGTTTGACTCCATGTGGTAAATCTGATGAAATTTTAGATTCAGTGAGATATTCATATATTTTTGATTACCATAAATCTGGTGGATTATTATCAATGATATTGATGGAAGGCAACTCATTATTGATGTGAAGGGTGATTCAAGCATTGAACAACTATGGACATCTTGGTTTTATATTTTGATTTTTCTATTTTGAAGGGAACAAGGGATGTCATAGTATCTGCAAACCTATTGGGGGACCATGGAATGGCTTAAATGGTATAATGATCAAATGCGTTAAGGAGAAATTCAACAAAAAATTTATATTTTTGAAGGTTTTCGTTCTTACATTGGTATTCTCCTTTAACTTAACTAATGATGAGTTATGGATCTCCATAGATTTCCATGATGTGGGCACCTAGGAGAATGGTGGTGTTTAGACCCATGATTAAGGATTCATATTTTTCCATGTTTTTGGTACACTCTAATTTGATTTTGAATGATAACAGAAGTGGAATGCTCAAGGTTAGTACGATAACAACTCCAAATATTCCCCCTTCTTGGCATTTAACATCATCAAAGAAGAGGGTCATTTTGAAGGGGATGAAATCAGATTCATCAATATTATTTATGGATTCATTAAGGAAATGTTCGTGAAGTGGTTGATTATCTAGAAGGGGTGTTTCTACAATTTGATTTGTAATGGCCTAATATTTAATAGATTTATGTGATATTATTTCGAGGTCAAATTCAGTCATGAGCATATGCCATCGAGTTATGTGATTATTGTGATAGGGTTTGGCATGCATGGACTCATGCAAATTGAAATTGGTGAAACGTATGTCTTGTGATTGAGAAGATAATTTTGAATTTCGGAGGTAGAGAAATACAACACACAACACAATTTTTCAGCTTCAGTATTGTTAGGAAATTATTGTTAGCATTTATACTGGGTAATTATTGTTACTGAGTGGTTATGTTGTTAGTCATATATATATATAGATGAATAGTCTATTTTTGGGCATTTTGTTAGGAGTTGTTAAAAGAGATCCTATATTTTAGTAGAAATAATTCCTATATATTTCTAATGGTTGCAGCAAAGGAACACACGAAGAAAGCAATATTATTTTTCTCTTGTGTACATATTGTCTAATACCTATCATTGGTATCAGAGTGATATTTTATTTCTTGCAATGGAATTATATGGATAATGAGGGACATCTGCATTTGTCCTTGTGCATGGTAAAAATATTATAGTGAGCCCTTTATATGCTTAGTGCGCAGCCCATTCTGATCTCTGGAAAAGGACACAATATGTGGAGCTTGCGTTTAGACATACATTTGTGAGAAAGAAGCTATTATATCCTCATTCTCTAGACAAAAGTTGGAATGCCTTGAAATGGGAAATGATCACCTTGAACAAAATACTTGGAAGTCAGGTGTTTCTTAATACCTATCATTGGTATCAGAGTGATATTTTATTTCTTGCAATGGAATTATATGGATAATGAGGGACATCTGCATTTGTCCTTGTGCATGGTAAAACTATTATAGTGAGCCCTTTATATGCTTAGTACGCAGCCCATTCTGATCTCTGGAAAAGGACACAATATGTGGAGCTTGTGTTTAGACATACATTTGTGAGAAAGAAGCTATTATATCCTCATTCTCTAGAAAAAAGTTGGAATGCCTTGAAATGGGAAATGATCACCTTGAACAAAATACTTGGGAGTCAGGTGTTTCTTATTTCAACCTCCCCAGCATCTACAGGACTGTTCAATTTGTGTCTCGATCAATAACTCATAGAATGGCATTTTCAGCTAAGAATTGATTGGTATAATATATTTGACACACAATTTGATCTGCATCCCTCTTTCGGCCAACACAATGCAGTGGAAGAAAAGAGAAAAACGTCCAAGTTTTCATAGTTTTCAAAGTCAATTTCATAGTGATCTGTATTGTGAGATATTAGAGGATGTATTAAATAAAATAAAAATAATTTCTCCTACTATTGGCTCTCTATTCAATGATCCAATCCTGTAATCTACTCAGCAACAAAATTATAAAATAAAAATAAAAAATCATTAAATACATGCAATGGATCTGTCAACCTCTGCATGAGCAATATTTGGATGGTAGCAACTATTCCTCTCTTTGACCGAATCTTAGATGAGGTCAATATATTCAAGAGTATTGGAGTTCTGTTTTATACATGTGTCATATTTTTTAGCTTGAGTCTCCTAATCTGTTCATCTAGTTGCTTCCACATAGTCCATAGTCTTTTTATATAGTTTAATAGTTTTTAGTTTTTTTTAGCCAAACATTTTTTTATTGCCATTATTTTAGCATATTTATTTAGTACTAAAGTCAAAAATAGTATTTTTGCGTTAGTGTGTCATTGTGTCTAGTCAAATATTGGAGTTAAAAAGGTCATTAGTCTATTGTATTGGAAATATTTTCTTTTAAATTTGTTTAATAGGTTTGTTTAATTAGTTTTGAGTATGTCCTTGAAGTCAAAGTCTCGTAATAAATGGGAATAATTGTTTTTTCAAAGTTATATAGTGATTTTAGAGTCATTTTGTAAGGTATCAATAAGTAAAAATCCTTGTTGGTCAATTGTTGAGTGATCTTAAATTGTTAAAAGTTGTTAAAAAAAAATCTACCTCGTTGTTCAATAATTGGATGCATTTTCACTTTTACGTGACATCTAAATTGTGGAGGTTATTTTTTGAGCTTTATGATCACATCTAGTTGAATTAGCAACTTGTCACTGGAGGTTGGAGGCAACGGAGGATGGAGGGAGATTAGTGCCTCTGGTCAGTCACCAATGACGGGGTCACTTATAGCTTTGGTGACATTATTTTATACTATTTAATTTTTTTCTTTGAGTGGCATGTGTAGAAATAAAACATGGATTCCATTCTATGCTAAAGATTGAAACGCGGAGGATTGTTGAGAATAGTTGTATAGGAGGGTATATGAATTGGATTGATCATCTTACTACAAAGATTGTTCAGCTGTCATACTTCTAACATCGATCGTCCAGTGAATTTTGGTGTTCACTGGAAGTGAAAGCAGGAACTGTTGAGTTTCTGTATGTAGGTGAATTGGTGCAAGTGTGATCATTTGGTATGGGATCCACTGTGGTGAAGTAGATTGGTCATGTGCAGCAAGATCCAAGCCAGTAGTATGCAGACCTAAAAGTATTCAGAGGCATACAATTATGTTTCCTATTTTTTCATATGTGCTTCTTCCCATGTAAAAGCTAAAGGATGGAATGTTAAGAAATCATTTTTAGTGGTTACATTGGGTAATTATTAAATTGGTGAGTGGTTATGTTATTAGTCATATATATATATATATAACAATATATATTTACGAATAGTTTATTGTTGGGCATTTTGTTAGGATTTGTTATAGAAGATCCTATATTTTAGGAGACACAATTCCTATATATTTGTAATGGTTGCAGTAGAGGAACACATAAAGAAATCAATATTGTTTTTCTCTGAAAAAATATGTGTACAACTTGCCTAATACGTATCAAGTATAATGTGTTTCATATTCATGGAGTTTATGACTAATGTAGTACATGGACATTTCACGACCTTGATTGTCATGATGGGTGAGCATAACTCCTAAGGCATGCTCTGAGGTGGATATTTATAGATAGAATGGATACCCTTCACAAGGTGGAGTAAACACAGGTGGTGATAACATGTACTGTTTGATTACGTCAAAGGCCTTCTGATAGCCAGAATCCCAATGAAACTCTATGTCTTTGCGAAGGAGAAGGTGAAACGGTTTACAACGGTTAGAAATTTGTGATATGAAATGTCAAATGGACTATAATTTACCTTGGAGGCTATGTAGTTGTTTAAGATTGGATGGTGGAGGCATCTCAAAAATTTCCCTAACTTTTGTTGGGTTAAATTCAATGTCATAGATGGATATGATGAATCCTAAAAACTTTCCGATGAGGAAATTTTTTTTTTTTGAGGATTAAGAAGAAGAAAAAATTGGATGAGATGAGTGAAGATTGATTCAAGTATATCAAGATGGTTTTTTCATTATTTAACATAGTCATCAACATAGTCTTTGAAAATTTTGTGGATGAGATCATGGAAATGTATATCATAATGCATTGATATGTATCCCGTACATTTTTAAAACCAAAGGGCATTCCATGATAACAGAATGATCCCCAAGGGGTAATGAAAGAGGTTTTGTAATGATATTTAAGAGCGATAAGAATTTAATTATAACTAGAGAAACCATCCATGGGGGAAAGAATTTCGTGGTTAGTTGTTAGGTCAACAAGCTGATCTATGTTTGGGAGAGGGAAATCATCTATCGGACAAGTGAGATTGAGATTCATGAAATCTATGTTGATGTGTATTTTTCTTGAAGCTTTGGTTACGGGGACAACATTGGAAAGCCATTACAGATAGTCAATGGGTATGATGAAGTTAATAGAGAAGAGGCATTGTAACTCTTCTTTAACAAGGAGAGCTAATGAGGGTCATCAATCCTCTCCATTAATAATGTCAATCTGGGTTGGTGTCTGAAGGTTGTATCCATTAAGAGGAGAAGATCTTGGAAAGCAACTCCTTTAAACAATAACCTAACTTATAAAATAAATCACACTTGTAGAAATAAAGTTTTCATGAAAGAAACACACTTGCATGAATTGAAAGACACACTTGCATAAATAAAGTTTGCATGAAAGAAACACACTTGCATGAATTGAAAGGCACACTTGCACAAATTGAAATTGCTGAGTTGGAAATAACTGGAAGATAAAAAGGCACATGCAGGTTCACAAAAAAAAATTGCACTGAAGAAGGATCACATAACATGAAATCATAAGTTTACAACAAAAGGAAAATTACAGATATAAAGAAACAAACATTAACACATTGATCCATATTCCTTGGAATGAGTGGCCAGCTCATTCCTTGGAAGAGGATTTAATTCATACTTTTTAATTCAGAACTTGCAAAAAAACTTTACTTTTAAAGATTGGAAAGAAATAACAGATCTTTATTTCTTGGGAGAAAAGAATTACATATCTAAGTGTGGAAGGTTGCATTTATAATTCAGGCATCCAACCAACTCCTTATTTTAGGAATACAATCTGATATTATCTTTATTCCAATCCTAACAACTAAGATCTCCATCTCCACAAAATATGGAGAGAGATATATTATTGAAGTCAAATCTTATCTCACTTATTTTAGGAAGATTTACTCAAAAATCTTCTCCTTGCTTTTCGGTAACAAGAATCATAATGATTTTATTATTCTACATTATTGGAAGGAGGTTTTTCCTTAAAAGATGATTTTGACCAAATACATTTCCTAGATTTTCAATTAACTTTGTTGTTTTTTATTGTGGAAGTTTTGACGCTAGTCTAATAAGATTTTTCCTCAAACTGCACCTCACTAAAAGTTAGATTTTTATTCATTGGTAAAACTTGTAACAAATCTAAATAAGGTTTTTGTTAAACACATTTCTATGAAAAAAAAACTCTCTCAGATTCTCCATTTGAATTTTCTATTTCTGTTTATGGAGCTTTTAGTGCTCGTCTAATACACATTTCCTTGGACTGCAGCTCACTAAAAGTTAGATCTCTCTTCATTGGTAAAACCTGTAAAAAATATGAATGAGGTTTTTGTTAAACAAATTTCTATGAAAAACACCTCTCTCCAATTTTCCATTTGATTTTTCTGTTTGTGTTTATGGAACTTTTAGTTTGATCCACGTTTCCTCAAACTACAGCTCACTAAAATTTAGATATCTCTTCATTGGTAAAACTTGTAGCAAATATGAATGAGGTTTTTCTTAAAAATATTTCTATGAACAAAAAAATCTCTCATATTTTCCATTTCACTATTCTATTTCTGTTTATGAAACTTTTAGTGCTCGTCTGATACACTTTTCATCGGACTACAGCTCACTAAAAGTTAGATCTCTCTTCATTGGTAAAACCTATACAAAATATGAATGAGGTTTTTGTTAAACACATTTCTATGAATAAAAACCTCTCTCATATTTTCCATTTGACTTTTCTGTTTTTGTTTATGGAACTTTTAGTGCTCGTCTGATACACGTTTCCTTGGACTGCAGCTCACTAAAGGTTAAATATCTCTTCATTGGTAAAACCTGTAGCAAATATGAATGATTTTTTTGTTAAAAATATTTCTATGAACACAAACCTCTCTTATATTTTCCATTTCACTTTTCTATTTCTATTTATGAAACTTTTAATGTCATCTAATACATTTTTCCTTAGACTGCAGCTCACTAAAAGTTAGATATCTCTTCATTGGTAAAACCTGTACAAAATATGAATGAGGTTTTTGTTAAAAACATTTCTATGAACAAAAAACTCTCTCATATTTCCCATTGGAATCTCTGAGTTTCCACAATCCCTCAAAAATTTTCATTTCATTGATGCAAGTTCCATAACTAAAGTTGTCATTCCTGTTATGCAAGTTCCGGAACTGAATATGATTTGTCCATGAATTAAAAGTTCCATAAGTAACTATAATTAAATTGATACAAGTTTTGGAACTAAATATTTGAGTTTTGGAACTAAACCTGCAAGTTCTGGAACTAACTCTGTGAGTTTTGGAACTAACTCTGCGAGTTCCACAGCTAACTTAAAACAGCTATAACTTTTGCATGCGACCTCGGATTGAGATGATTATTTTTTTGAAATTGTATAATTTTTTGAGAGGAATATAAATATGAAATTATATCTTATTTTAAATTTAATTTTCATGATCAATTTCACTTTTCCCAATACTAGCATTGTCTTTCCTTTATGACCTGCATACACAAGACTTTGCATCTTTTCCCAAATAATCAATAGGATTAGTCAAAAACATAGATAACAAAAGATTTCTAAAGAATGAAAAATATATATATCCTATATTCTATCTTAAGAAAACTATAAGTTCCTAGATTACATTTAAATCCACTTTCAAATAATTTTTACCTTCATGTTTGTATTTGAGACAACGATGGAGGGTCGAAGGAATGCAATTCATGGTGCATATCCAAGGGCTTCCTAATAAAATATTGTATTAGAACTCTCCTTCTATAATGTAGAAGAGTTTGGGTATAGTTTTAATGCCAAATTTAAGTGTAAGTATGATAATGCCTAATGTGGGTGCGATAGTGTCATTAAAGGATCGCAATAGAACCGGAGTTTGAGAGATAACAATATTGTGTATTTAAGTTAGTCAAAATTGAGGGATGATATGATATTTATGGTGGCACCACTATCAATCATGAACTTATTGATACAAATGTCATTAATATGAGTGGTGATGAATAGTGGTAAGTCATGGTTATTTGGTCTGAGAGAGGGAATTTCATATGGTTCGAAATATATAGAGTTGGACACTTTGAGAGCACCCACAAAGTTTGTGAATGGGATTGGATAATTAGCTAGTATGATGATGGATTGAATGGATTATATCATGGTATGTTTGTGAAAATGTGATGTTTGGACTAGTTCATAAAGTGACATCCGGATAGGGCATTGGTGTAATTTCTTGATAGTGACATTCTATATTACGGTGAAAGGATGTGTTGCTGCTTGTATGGAAACTTTGGCTTTTGATGGAAGAATTTGATTAAACTCTTTAGAAGAAAAGAAAATGGACACCTTAAAATTATTAGATGAGGTGGATGATTCAAGAGGTGGAGGTATAGTGACAAAAGTTTTATCTTTCTTAGGATCCAATGTTTATTTGTTGTAATTTTTTGAATGGGTGGTGATGTGTACAACACCGACTTGATGATCAAATACTTTAGGTATTGCTTCTTCAGGTTTTGATGACAATGAAGTTGATGTTGATGTTGTGTTTTATTATTAAGGAAAAAAGAGTAGATTGACAATATCTTGGAATTTTAAATGAAAGGCTTTACAATACTCTATGGAATGGCCTCGTGTTTTATGGTAATCATAGAAGATGTTGAATTCATACCAGGAAAGCTTCCATATGTGATGATCCAATGGTTTAGGAGGTGGTAGCGTAATAAGTGATTACTGAAGGAGGTCATCTAGGATGCTTTCATAACAGCCCTTAGGTGTGGATGTGGATGATGACAAGGTTCAATCCACACTCTTTTTAGGCAGAGGTAAGCTGGGTTGTTTAGCCATATGTTGCTTATTTATTGGTCATGGAGGCTTTCTACATGTCATAGAGAATGGTGGATGAGGAACATGTGTGGGTGGACATTGGTGTGAATAGTTGGTTTATGTAACATGTGAGAGAAAAATAACCTATATGGGTGGAAGATGGTGAGGATAATTGGTTTATGTGATGTGCGAGGGCAAGGGACCTCGTATGGGTGATAATTGGTGCAAATAGTTAGGCTGTGTAAAATGTACATGATATGGAATTAGTGTAGGGGTTTGATTGGGGATTTTTATCCTTAAATAATAGGGTGATTAGTAGATAGGAGGGATTTATGTCCACGTAAAGGACTTTGATCCAAAAAAATGTATTGAAGGATCTTACAAACCTAAACAAAACTCTCCTTATGAGGTGACATTGCAACTTCAGATGAATTGGGTTTGGTTGATGAGGAAGGAACAAAAGGATCCAATTTCTTAGAGCTAATGAGTATTTTAGGTTGTCTTTTGGATGTAATTTTAGGTTTAGTAGAGGGTGTTGGTATGGATTTGGAAGTGGTATGTGACAAAGGTGTAGGAATAATTCGAACAGGTGAAGGCTCAATAGCTTTAGGCTGGCTACATTCTTGTGTTGACTCTGTAGGTTTTGATTCAACAAGTGACGAGGATGTAAGAAGGGTTTTAGTGATTCCATAAATATATGGAGGATCCGTAGTCATTGGTTCTATGGGTTTTGATTTAGTAAGTGATGAGGGTATAAGAAGGATAGGCTCTATTTTGGTTATATTATTGATTGTGTGGAAAAAATTTGTTTGTGATTGATCAGAGAATGAAGGGTGATTCAGAAAAGGTTTGTTCAATATGTCAAGATTTTTATTTGGGGGTGCATTTGGATTATCTAAATGGAGCTCACCCTTTTCAATCAAATCTTGAAGTACATTAAGGAATGTACGACAACTTTCAATGTCATGTCCATTAAACCTATGGTATTTAAAATATTCATTATCTCGATACCAAATGGGTTTAGATACTTATATATCAATGGGACAGATAGAAGGGAGAGATATCATGTTGGAGGTAAGAAATTTCTCAAAGACTGCACTACAAGTCTCTCCTATAGGTGTGTAATTACATTGTTGGTGGGGACACTCAGTGACCAGTTTTTCCTTGGGAGTTGATTTGACTACGATGACATTGGTGGCTATTTTTGACTTATTAGGGTTAGATGTTGACTTGGATGGGAACTCAAACTTTTGTTTCTTAGGATGATGTTTTACCCAACCATCTTCTAAAGCTTATAGTTCTAGTTTATGGGACATGGTAAAAGCCTCATTAAAATTTTGAAATGATTGAATTTTAAGGTGGATGAAATGTGTTTGGAACATGCACGATAGAAGACTTCAATTAATTTTGTTTGTGGTGACATGAAGGATAGTTGATTTGTGACACCTCTCCAATGGGCGAAAAATTCTGTGATGGATTTTTCTTTGAATTTTCTAATGGAATTTAGGTCATTGATAGTGATTTTTAAGGATACGTATATGGAAAAATGGTGTAAAAAAAGTTAGGCAATATGCGTAAAGGAGAATAGGGAGTGTTCTGAGATGTTGGTGTACCAATCTTAGGTGGGACCGATAAGAGACATGGGAAAGGTCCTCATCATTAGATCTTGATCATGAGCTATGAGATAACACAAGTGACAATAGTCATAGATATTATTTTGGGGATCTTCCTTGTAAAATTTGATAAACTGAGGAAGTTTCCAGTGAGGTGGATATGGTTTATATGGCACTAAAGAATGAATGGGCTCATTGTTAATTTGATAATAAGAGAGAACATCATGTGATGAGGATGAATCAACTTCAAGACTGGATATGCGGCTTGAAAGGGCTTGGAGGGATTCATTTTTTATTATTTTTTTTGAAGATGAGCCAGGTTGAAATAAGGACTAGCTAGGTTGTGAGTAGTCTGATACTGTTGAGAACTACTTTGCTTGTAAGGAATGTTTTGTTGGGGAATTTTCTGTTGGGGATGTTCTGTTGAAAAGGGAAGTTGTGTTGGAAAGGAGTATTCTGTTTTGGGGAATTGTACTATGGAAATTATTGTTGAGTGTTGAGAAAAAAATATTATGATACAAAGGAGAGGGCACACAGAATATTTGTGTGTAGGAATAAAGCACAGTCAAAGGCACAGAAGGATAGGGAAGGACACTTTCACAAAAGACAAGAGTAGATTAGGAAATTAGCATTCTCACATGTACTGGCTATTTTTGGAGATAGTGTGCAAAGCACACAAACCGGATAATTACTTGTGTGACACACATGGGATATTATTGGAAGAGCGGCTACTAAGCACTTTACATGGGTTTGGGCTAATAATATAATTGCTACTTCTAGTTAACTAGAAGAGATATATTGTTAGCACACTTGCATGTGTGGATATTATTGTAAATGTGCATGGATATTTTCAACATGTGACCTATTTTGGGAATTATGCAAGTGGTGAAGGGAAATTCCCCACCCTTATAAATATGTAGTGATATGCGTAGAATAGAAGGACTAAGGGAGAATTGGATATGAATTATTGTGAGGTTATCCTACCAAATATGATGCACGCATGAGATTATGGTATTACTTATTGTAATAAGATACCGTGTATTTATTGTGTTTAATATAATGGAGTATATTGGCTGAATCAAGGTATTAATCATGAGTACAACTGGTTCTTGCATATTTGACTTCATTATGGGTATTATTTGAATCTATTACTCTTTAGATATAGATCCATCAATGATCTATAGAATTTTATATTAATTATGGATCTAAATACATTAAGTCTTCAACATGCTAACATCCTCCACAAGTAGCCCTAAAGAGGGTCCTGGTATCTTTATGCACTTTGGGTGAGCACTCAGTCTAGGAAGAGTGATGTGCCAATGCACCTAGGTTATTACTGGTAAATTCTAGGCTACATCATTCATTCCATTGTTGGGACCTACTTTTCAATTTTTTTCCAGATGGTTCATTATGAAGACATACCAGTTGACCCTAGAAAGTGTTGAGGAGTGGATACATGATCGAGAAGAAGAATACACATAGAGGTTCAACACTAGATCTGATTTTAACGCACGCACATGGGTGGAACAAAATTTGTAACAGATATTTTTCACTATTTTTCTAGTAGAACTGTATGAGTAGCTGGTTACTTATGCATCTAAAAGGGATTGGAGGTATCATTCACTTTTTTGGACGCAGGAAGAATTTTAGGCCCTCTATGATGTTGATTTGATTTGGACAAGCACTGTAGATAATTGGTTTTGTGGTGTTATAAATAGTTATATTCTGGAGTAGTCAATTTCCACTTACTCTTTCTCAAAGGTACCAGAATTCCATTTTTCACGATATCTCAAGGAAACTTACCTACAAGGCATTCCAATGGCGACCAAAATCTTGATGGTAACCCTAAACTTGGAAAGAAAACCGATGGCCAACTAAATTCCACCATGCGAGGGGGTAAGAGTAGGTTTGGTAAAATATGGCAGGCCTAATGGTAGAAAGACAGAGAGAAGAAAGGTGGCTTAGGTATAATGAGGCACGCAAGAGGGAGATAGAGAAGCAATGAGATGTTGTAGAGCCATCAACGTTGAAGAGAGAGATGGTTCACCAAGGATTTGGAGCTCACGTAGAAGGCATGGATCTAGAGCATTAGGAACTTCCCCATTAAGGAAATCATGATAGGGAAACCCCCTCAGACTCATGTGGAAGCATGTTAGTAGATACAACCTGGGTCGTGGGCACGTATCTAAATCTACCTAGAAACCTAGCCCTTACACTTGGTTTTCTAGTATCTAGTATGACAACCATTCAACAAGATAATTTAGGAAGTGGGAGAGAATGAGTAAGTCATATAGTAAGTTCATTGATAGAAGGGAGAACATATTCATTGTTCTTTGGAGGTACCTTTTCAGGTGCATCATCCACACAAAATTCAAGCATGTAAAATTTTTGACTTACTTCTGGGAGTGGTAATACTTCACAGACTATAGGGGTGCAGTTTAGTACTACTACTTGGACAGATGGAAGCACATCTTCTGGTCTATCTCTAGAAATAAGTTTAGGATCAAGAGGTATAGGTGGTTCAAGTTCTAGTGGATCTGGTGGTTCTGAAGGTAGAGGAAACACAAGAGGTTCTGGATTAGGTGGACAAGGTCCACACCAAACCTAGAATAATTATATGCAGATGCCTCCTCATCTGCCAAAATATGGGGGCATAGAATATGTTGTTAAACATGTGCAACTATGTGAAATAATATGGCACAAAAAAGGAATCATGGCTTCTAAGCATAGGGAAAGTCAATTTTCCACTATGTTACAAGGGTGCACACCCAATTGGTACAGAAAGTTTTACCCTGATCGGACTTTTGTAGATTATACAACATTAAAAGATGATTTCCTTAAAGAGTTTCACATCCATGATTTTGAGCAAAAGATTATAAGTGAACTCAAGCATATTAATAAGGGAACTACTGAGAGTGTTAGAGAGTATGATGCCCATTTCAAAATGCTTTTATCTAAGATTTCTTATGATATTCATGGAAGCCAGCATGTGCAATTGTTCGTTGGAGGTATGATTACACCTTTTATAAGGGAGCTATCATATATGACATACAATGATCGAGTGCAAAGCACTTGAAGTATCTTTACGCGCTAAGGTAGTCAGAAGTATAGACACTGGGGTGAGCCCATTTTTGGAAGGACAAATCACAGCTATGGAGAAACAATTGGAGAAGCTATCAGAAAATTCAACACATGAGACATGCATGGGTATTTGGTTTACAAATTATGAAGTGGAAGGCCACACCAAGGATATTTTTCCCCACATATCAGTACGCTCATTGTTGCTAGGCTATGAGATATGTCATTTAAACGATGATGCTAGCCATTTCCCATTATTACAACATGTAATAAGGAAGAACATCTCTTGCTACTATAAAATTTACATGTTTTTGACTCACGATACGAACAACTTCCAGTTGATTGGTCAGATCCATGATGTTATAGAT
The DNA here is from genome assembly GCA_019776745.2 of Taxus chinensis. NCBI lineage: Eukaryota > Viridiplantae > Streptophyta > Pinopsida > Cupressales > Taxaceae > Taxus > Taxus chinensis. The sequence goes on from CM034148.1 coordinate 32,914,738, forward strand.
ATTAGTGTGAGACAGACAAGATTATCAAATAACTCTAAGAGCAAGAATGAACATCAGGATCGGGATCACAATCAAACACGCTATGATCCGAATGAAGGGAATTTTGGATGAGGTCATGAAAAAGGTTAAGGATACCATGGTGGATTTAGAGGATGAGGCCCTGGTGGTGGACGAGGTGAGTTTCCTCATATAACATGTTATACCTATGGATCTCTTGACCACTACAGGTGTGAATGTTCTCAGAATATTACATGTTATTTCTTTGGAAATAATCATTGTTATGAGGAACTCCCAGACTTATATGAGCATCTTAGTAAGTATCATAAATAATAAAGAAAGGTGCAGGGATGGTTAGGATACAATTTGCTATGGAAAATCAATGGATGCCCAAGTTGGAACAAGAATCTGAGGCATTTCATGTAATGATCACTACCCGTGGTGAAGCAATGTGTACCAAATAAGCATTACAATAGAAGCCTACCATCACTGAGGAGTAGGTTCTACATGCACAGTACCTAGATCGTGTCCATCAGAAGGAGGTTTATCAGGAAACCATAAAGGTTCTCTGAAATCTTTAGGGTGAAATACAGTGTTTAAAGGAGAAATCATAGAAGATGGATCTATTAGAAGAAGAATGTGTTCTATGTCCAACATTGTTCTGGTGTTATAAAACGAGAAGGGAAAATTTTCCCAAGATGAGTAAGAGTCTACTGCAGTGTAAATTCCATAGAAAACAGAAGTCGCGCTAACCAAATGAAAAACCTTGTAAGTAGAGATAAAAGAAGAATATATAGAATTAATTCTTTTGGTTGAGATAGAGGATGTTGCATAGTGAGAGTTCATTCTCTATACACAAATTATTTCATTTCTTTCCAATCTCTATTCTTTATTATTTGAAGAGTAGTCATTGTCTAGGTGGCAATGTAGTTTAGTGTGGGGTAATTTTGAGTAGACAAGAGTATGATGTGAAGGAGAGGGAACACAAAAGATTCATGTGTAGGATTAAAGCACAGTTCAAGGTGTATACGGATAGGGAAGGACACGTGTGCAAAAGATAAGGGCAGATTTGGGAATTAGCCATTTTCACGTGTATGAGCTATTTTTTGAGATAGCGTGTAGAGCACACAAACTAGATAAATACTTGCACGACATGCATGGGGTATTATTGGAAGAGCAGCTACTAAGCACTTTACATGGGTTTATGCTAATAATATAATTGCTACTTCTAGTTAACTAGAAGAGATATATTGTTAGTGCAATTGCATGTGTGGATATTATTGTAAATGTGCATGGATATTTTCAACATGCGACCTATTGTGGGAATTATGCAAGTGGTGAAGGGAAATTCCCCACCCTTATAAATATGTAGTGATATGCGTAGAATAGAAGGAATAAGTGAGAATTGTATATGAATTATTGTGAGGTTATCCTACCAAATCTGATGCACGCATGAGATTATGGTATTACTTATTGTAATAAGATACAGTGTATTTATTGTGTTTAATAGAATGGAGTATATTGGCTGAATCAAGGTATTAATCATGAGTACAACTGATTCTTACATATTTGACTTCATTATGGGTATTTTTTGAATCTATTACTCTTTAGATATAGATCTATCAATGATCTATAGAATTTTATATTAATTATGGATCTGAATTCATTAAGTCTTTAATATGCTAACATCCTGCACAAGTAGCCCTAAAGAGGGTCCTGGTATCTTTATGCATTTCAAGTGAGCACTCAGTCTGGGAAGAGTGATGTGCCAATGCACCTGGGTTATTACTGGAAAATTCTAGGCTACATCATTGGTTACGTTGCTGGGACCTACTTTTCAGTTGTTTTCCAGATGGTTCATTATGAAGACATACTGGTTGACCCTAGCAAGTGTTGAGGAGTGGATACATGATCAAGAAGACGAATATGAACAGAGGTTTAGCACTGGATCTTATTTTAACACATGCACATGGGTGGAACAAAATTTGTATGAGAGATTTTTTGCTATTTTTCCAGTAGAAATATATGAGTGGCTGGTTGCTTATGTATCTAAAAGGGATTAGAGGTATCGTGCACTTTTTTGGGTGCAGGAATAATTTTAGGCCCTCTATTATGTTGATTTGATTTGGAAAAGCATTGTAGATAGTTGGTTTTGTGGAGTTCTAAATAGATATATTATGGAGTACTCAATTTCCACTTGTTATTTTACAGAGGTACCAGAATTCCATTTTTTACGATATCTCAGTGGAACTTACCTACAAGGCATTCCAATGGCGACCAAAATCTTGATGGTAACCCTAAACTTGGAAAGAAAACTGATGGCCAACTAAATTCCACCATGTGAGGGGGTAAGAGTAGGTTTGGTAAAAGATGGCAGGCCTAATGGTAGAAAGACAGAGAGAAGAAAGGTGGCTTAGGTATAATGAGGCGCGCAAAAGGGAGATAAAGAAGCAATGAGATGTTGTAGAGCCATCAGCGTTGAAGAGAGAGATGGTTCACAAAGGATTTGGAGCTCACATAGAAGGCATGGATATAGAGAATTAGGAACTTCCCCATTCGGGAAATCATGAGAGGGAAACCCCCTCGGACTCACGTGGAAGAAAGCCAGTAGAGACAACTTGGGTTGCTGGCACGTATCTGAATCTACCTAAAAACCTAGCCCTTGCACTTGGTTTTCTAGTATCTAGTATGACAACCATTCAAAAAGATAATTTAGGAAGTGGGAGAGAATGAGTAAGTCATATAGAAAGTACATTAATAGCAGGGAAAACATCTTCATTTTTTTTTGGAGGTACCTTTTTAGGTGCATCATCCGCATAGAATTCAAGCATGCAAAATTTTGGACTTACTTCTGGGAGTGGTAATACTTCACAGACTATAAGGGTGCAGTTAGTACTACTACTGGGACACATGGAAGCACATCTTCTGGTTTGTCTCTAGAAACAGGTGGAGGATCAGGAGGTATAGGTGGTTCTAGTTCTAGTGGATCTAGTTGTTCTGGAGGTAGAGGAAACACAAGACGTTCTAAATCAGGTGGACAAGGTCCACACCAAACCTAGAATAATTATACCGAGACGTCTCTGCATCTGCCATAATATAGGGGCATAGAATATGTTATTAAACATGTGCACATGAGTGAAATAATATGACACGCAAAAGGAATCATTGCTTTTGAGCATAGGGAAAGTCAATTTTCCACTATGTTACAAGGGAACACACACAACTAGTACAAAAAGTTTGACCCTGATCAGACTTGTGTAAATTATGCAGCATTAAAAGAGGATTTCCTTAAATAGTTTCACATCCATGAGTTTGAGCAAAAGATTATAAATGAACTCAAGGATATTAATAAGGGCACTACTGAGAGTGTTAGAGAGTATGATGCCCATTTCAAAATACTTTTATCTAAGATTTCTTATGATATTCATGGAATCCAGCATGTGCAATGGTTTGTTGGAGGTATGATTACACCTTTTATAAGGGAGCTATCACATATGACATATAATGATCCAGTGCGAAGCACTTTAGGTATCTTTACATGATGAGGTAATCAGAAGTATAGACATGGGGGTGAGCCCATTTTTGGAAGGACAGGTCGCAGCTATGGAGAAACAGTTGGAGAAGCTATCATAAAATTCAACACATGAGACATACATGGGTATTTGGTTTACAAATTATGAAGTGGAAGGCCACACCAAGGATAGTTGTCCCCACATATCAGTATGTTCATTGCTGCTAGGCTGTGAGATATGTCATTTAAAGATGCTAGCCATTTACCATTATTACAATGTGTAATAAAGAAGAACATCTCTTGCTACTATAAAATTTACATGTATGTGACTCACAATATGAAAAAATTCTAGTTGATTGGTTAGATCCATGATGTTGTAGATATTAGTGTGAGATAGACAAGATTATCAGATAACTCTAAGAGCAAGAACGAGCATCAGGATCAGGATCACAATCAAACACGCTATGATCCGAATTAAGGGAATTTTCAAGGAGGTCATGGTAGAGGTTGAGAATACCATGGTGGATTCATAGGATGAGGCCCTGATGGTGGATGAGGTGAGTTTCCTAGTAGAACATGTTATACCTGTGGATATCTTGACCACTACAGGTGCAAATGTTCTCAAAATATTACATGTTATTTCTTTGGAAATTATCATAGTTATGAGGAATTCCCAGACTTATATGAGCATCTTAGTAAGTATCGTAAAAAATAAAGAAAGGTGGAGGGATGGTTAGGATACAATGTGCTGTGGAAAATCTGTCGATGCCCAAGTTGGAACTAGAATCTGAGGCATTGCATGTAATGATCACTACCCACGTTGAAGCAGTGTGCAAGAAATAAGCATTACAATAGAAGCCTACCATCACTAAGGAGGAGGTTCTACATGCACAGTACCTAGATCCTGTCCATCAGAAGGAGGTTTATCAGGAAACCATAAAGGTAATCAGAAATCTTTAGGGTGAAATACAATGTTTAAAGGATAAATCATAGAAGATGGATCTATTACAAGGAAGAATGTGTGTTATGTTCAACATTGTTCTGGTGTTATAAAACAAGAAGGGAGAAATTTCCCAAGATGAGTTAGATTCTATTGCAGTGGGCATTCCAGAGAAAACAGAAGTCACGCTAACCAAATGAAAGACCTTGTAAGTAGAGATAAAAGAAGAATATATAGAATTAATTCTTTCAGTTGAGATAGAGGATGTTGCATAGTGAGAGTTCATTCTTTATATAGAAATTATTTCATTTCTTTCCAATATTTATTCTTTACTATTTGAATAGTATCCATTTTCAGGGTGGTAATGCAGTTTAGTGTGGGGTAATGTTGAGTGGACAAGAGCATGATATGAAGGAGAGGGAACACAAAAGATTTGTGTGTAGGAGTAAAGCATAGTCAAAGGTGCAGAAGGATAGGGAAGGACACGTCTGCAAAAGATAAGGGCAGATTTGGGACTTATCCGTTTTCACATGTATGAGCTATTTTTGGAGATAGCATGTAGAGCACACAAACTAGATAAAGACTTGCATGACACGCATGGGGTATTATTGGAAGAGTGGCTACTAAGCACTTTACATGGGTTTGGGCTAATAATAGATTTGCTACTTCCAGTTAACTAGAATAGATATATTGTTTGCGCACTTGAATGTGTGGATATTATTATAAATGTGCATGGATATTTTCAACATGCGACCTATTGTGGGAATTATGCAAGCGGTGAAGGAAAATTCCCCGCCCTTATAAATATGTAGTAATATGCGTAGAATAGAAGGACTAAGTGAGAATTATATATGAATTATTGTGAGGTTATCCTACTAAATCTGATGCACGCATGAGATTATGGTATTACTTAATGTAATAAGATAATGTGTATTTATTGTGTTTAATATAAAGGAGTATATTGGCTGAATCAAGGTATTAATCATGAGTACAACTGGTTCTTGCATATTTGACTTCATTAAGGGTATTATTTGAATATATTACTCTTTAGATATAGATCTATAGATTCTCTATAGAAGTTTATATTAATTATTGATCTGAATACATTAAGTCTTCAACATGCTAACATCTTGCACAAACCCTAAAGAGGGTCCTGGTATGTTTATGCACTTCTAGTGAGCACTCAGTCTAGGAAGAGTAATGTGCTAATGCACCTGGGTTATTACTGGTAAATTCTTGGCTACATCATTGGTTCCGTTACTGGGACCTACTTTTCAATTTTTTTCTAGATGGTTCATTACGAAGACATACCGGTTGACCTTAGCAAGTGGTGAGGAGTGGATACATGATCGAGAAGAAGAATATGCACGGAGTTTCAGCACTGGATCTGATTTTAACACATGCACATGGGTGGAACAAAATTTATATGAGAGTTTTTTTGCTATTTTTCTAGTAGAAATGTATGCGTGGCTAGTTTCTTATGCATCTAAAAGGGATTCGAGGTATTGCACAATTATTTGGATTTAGGAAGAATTTTAGGCCCTCTATGATGTTGAATTGATTTGGACAAGCACTATAGATAATTTTTTTTGTGGTGTTCTAAATAGTTATATTTTGGAGTACTCAATTTCCACTTATTCTTTCTCAGAGGTACCAGAATTCCATTTTTTACAATATCTCAGGGAAACTTACCTTCAAGGCATTCCACTAGCAATCAAAATCTCTATGGTAACCCTAAAATTGGAAAGAAAAATGATGGCCAGCTAAATTCCACCATGCGAGGGGGTAAGAGTAGGTTTGGTAAAATATGGCAGGCCTAATGGTAGAAAGACAGAGAGAAGAAAGGTGGCTTAGGTATAATGAGGCATGCAAGAGGGAGATAGAGAAGCAATGAGATGTTGTAGAGCCATCGACGTTGAAGAGAGAGATGGTTCGCTAAGGATTTGGAGCTCACGTAGAAGGCATGGATCTAGAGCATTAGGAACTTCCCCATTCAGGAAATCATGATAGGGAAACCCCCTCGGACTCACGTGGAAGCACACCAGTAGAGATGACCTGGGTCGTGGGCACGTTCTAAATCTATCTAGAAACCTAGCCCTTGCACTTGGTTTTCTAGTATCTAGTATGACAACTATTCAAAAAGATAATTTAGGAAGTGGGAGAGAATGAGTAAGTCATATAACAAGTACATTGATAGCAGGGAAAACATCTTCATTGTTATTTGGAGGTACCTTTTCAGGTGCATCATCTGCATAGAATTCAAGCATGCAAAATTTTGGACTTACTTCTGGGAGTGGTAATACTTCACAGACTGTATGGGGTGTAATTTAGTACTACTACTAGGACACGTGGAAGCACATCTTCTGGTCTATCTCTAGAAATAGGTGGAGGATCAAGAGGTATAGGTGGTTCTAGTTCTAATGGATCTGGTGGTTCTGGAGGTAAAGGAAACACAAGAGGTTCTGGATCAGGTGGACAAGGTCCACACCAAACCTAGAATAATTATATGGAGATGTCTCTTCATCTGCCAGAATATAGGGGCATAGAATATGTTGTTAAAAATGTGTACATATGTGAAATAATATGGCACGCAAAAGGAATCATGGCTTCTAAGCACAGGGAAAGTCAATTTTCCACTATGTTACAAGGGCACACACACAAATGGTACAGAAAGTTTGACACAGATCAAACTTGTGTAGATTATGCAGCATTAAAAGATGATTTCCTTAGAGATTTTCACATCCATGAGTTTGAGCAAAAGAGTATAAGTGAACTCAAGGATTATGTCGGAGAGTATGATGCCCATTTCAAAATGATTTTATCTAAGATTTGTTATGATATTCATGGAAGCCAACATGTGCAATGGTTCATTGGAGGTATGATTACACCTTTTATAAGGGATCTATCACATATGACATACAATGATAAAGTTCAAAGCACTTGAAGTATCTTTACGTGCTGAGGTAGTTAGAAGTATAGAAACTGGGGTGAACCCATTTTTAGGACAAATTACAGCTATGGAGAAACAATTGGAGAAGCTATCAGAAAATTCAACACATGAGACATGCATGGGTATTTGGTTTACAAATTATGAAGTAGAAGGCCACACCAAGGATAGTTGTCCCCATAGATCAGTACACTCATTGCTGCTAGGCTGTGAGATATGTCATTTAAATGATGATGCTAACCATTTCCCATTATTACAACATGTAATAAGGAAGAACATATCTTTCTACCATAAAATTTACATGTTTGTGACTCATGATACAAACAACTTCCAGTTGATTGGTCAGATCCATGATGTTATAGATAGTAGTGTGAGACAGACAGGATTATCAGATAACTCTAAGAGCAAGAACGAGCATCAGGAGCGGGATCACAATCAAACACGCTATGATCTAAATGAAGGGAATTTTGAATGAGGTCATGGTAGAGGTCGAGGATACCATGGTGGATTCAAAGGATGAGGCCCTAGTGGTGGATGAGGTGATTTTCCTCATAGAACATGTTATACCTATGGATCTCTTCACCACTACAGGTGCGAATGTTCTTAGAATATTACATGTTATTTATTTTGGAAATAATCATAGTTATGATAAATTCCCAGATGTATATGAGCATCTTAGTAAGTATCTTAAATAATAAATAAATGTGCAGGGATGGTTAGGATACAAGGTGTTGTGGAAAATCAGTGGATACCCAAGTTTGAACTAGAATTTGAGGCATTGCATGTAATGATCACTACCCCATTGAAACAGCGTGCACCAAATAAGCATTATAATAAAAGCCTACCATCACTAAGGAGGAGGTTCTACATGCATAGTACCTAGACCCTATCCATCAGAAGGAGGTTTATCAGGAAACCATAAAGGTAATATGAAATCTTCAGGGTGAAATACAGTGTTTAAAGGTGAAATCATAGAAGATGGATCTATTAGAAGGAAGAATGTGTGCTATGTCCAACATTGTCCTAGTGTTATAAAACGAGAAGGGAGAAATTTCCCAAGATGAGCTAGAGTCTATTGCAGTGGACATTCCAGAGAAAACAGAAGTCGTGCTAACCAAATGAAAGACCTTGTAAGTAGAGATAAAAGAAGAATATATAGATTTAATTCTTTCGATTGAGATAGAGGATGTTGCATAGTGCGAGTTCATTCTTTATACAGAAATTATTTCATTTCTTTCCAATATTTATTCTTTATTATTTTAAGAGTAGCCATTGTCAAGGTGGCAATGCAATTTATTGTGTGGTAATGTTGAGCGGAAAAGAGTATGATATGAAGGAGAGGGAACACAAAAGATTCATATGCAGAAGTAAATCACAGTCAAAGGTGCAGAAGGATAAGGAAGGAAACATATGGAAAAGATAAGGGCAGATTTGGGACTTAGCTGTTTTCACATGTATGAGCTATTTTTAGAGATAGCGTGCAGAGCACACAAACTAGATAAAGACTTGTGTGACACGCATGGGGTATTATTGGAAGAGCGGCTACTAAGCACTTTGCACGGGTTCAGGCTAATAATAGAATTGCTACTACCAGTTAACAAGAAGAGATCGATTGTTAGCACACTTTCATGTGTGGATATTATTGTGAAGGTGCATAGTTGTTTTCAGCATGTGATATATTTTGGGAATCATGCAAGTGGTGAAGGACAACTCTCCACCATTATAAATTTGTAGTGATCTGCATGGAATATAAGGACTATGTGATAATTACCTATGAATTAGTATGAAGTTATGCTACCAGATCTAATGCGCGCATGAGATTATGGTATTACTTATTGTAATAAGCTTCTATGTATTTATTATATTTAATATAATGGATTGTTTTGGCCAACTCAAGGTATTAATCATGAGTATAACTAGTTCTTGCATGATATACTTCATAATGGGTAATATTTGAATCTATTACTCTTTAGATCTATATTTGTTCATGCTCTATAGAATGTTATATTAATTATGGATCTAAATGCATTGTCTTCAACATGCTAACATACTACACAAGTAACCCTAAAGAGGGGCCTGATACCTTTACGCACTTTTGGTGAGCGCTTAGTCTAGGCTGAGTGATGTGCTAGCGCACCTGGGTTATTATTGGTAAATTCTAGGCTGCATCATTGAGGTGTGTATTATTGAGGTACACTATATTGAGGGATGTCTTGATGAGGTACATTTTGTTGATAAGGAATGTTTTATTGTGGATTATTCTATTAAGATTGAAAAAATTGTGTGGAAGTTAAGGGTTGTGAGGGTTGTATGTTCTAATATTGCAATGGTACTGATGTGTGAGTAAGTGGCTGTGAATATGTAGGTGCTTGTTGGAAGGATATGGCAAAGGAAGTAAAGGATGGTGCTTGTTGTGGAATTCTTTGTTGAGGGATATTATATTGTGGGAGATTTTGTAGGGGTGTAGATTGTGACATTGAGATAAAATGTTGTGAAGGTTAAGGTATATATTGTTAGACGAGATGAGTGTTGGCAATAGAAATGGTATTGATCAGTGGTGTATTTGTAGGAATGGACACATTGATGTTCTAAATGGGACTAGTAACATGTTGGGAGGATATAAAAGTAGAAAATGCCACAGAACCTAGTGGAGATGTTTTTTACCTGAGAGGTAGCAAGAGGGGTAGAAAAGGAAGAAGCGATACTACTTAGAGGAGGTATGGATCATATAGAAGGCCTTGGTGAAGATGTGGATTTTTGGGTTGTGATGAAATCATGTGGAGGTCATAAATAGGGATTGAAGAGACCTTAGATGCTTCGGGTTGATTGGTGGAAGATTGTTCATTCAATTTTTCAAAGGGGTTAGTAGGACTAGTAGATATCTCAGGTTGACTATTGTTTGGTGTTTCAGGTTGATTTAAACCGTATGGGTATAAATTCTAAACAATGGGGTTTTTATTTTGATTGATGAGATGTGCAATGGCATATGATGGTTTGTAAGTGTGTTGGGGAGTAAATGGTTAGATCTGAAAATTTCTGGTTGCTAGGTAGGCATTGAGGGCAATAGGGTTTGAGTAAACCATTTCTTCAAAGACATAGTCTCCTCTATTGTAGAAGGGAGGTTCAGATGATCTAGGAGAAAATGGATGTTCTTATTCTGGTTTATGAAGGATTTGACCCTGATATCAGTGTGGGAAGTGAAAGGATTGTTATTCCATTTTTCTATTATAGTTGACTCTTGATTGAATCCAAGTCCGTTGGGTATCAGAAAAGGGATTGGATGTATTTATTTGATAATATGGGATTTGTTGTTGTGTTGGGGTTGAAAGTCTTGTAGTGTAAAATGGGACATGTTGTTGAAATATATGGGGTGGGTTAAACATGTTTTCAGATATTTGGTTACGTGCTTGTTGTCTCGTAAGTACCATAATAATCAAACAAATAAACACCTAGAAAGTGCAAAATAACTAATGGGTTGATTTACAAACAACAAGTAAATGTAAGAAAAATATGTTGTTCAATATTTATCTTGATTAATTATGAAAAAGTGAAATGTGTAAAATGGTTAACGAGGGTCTTAGGAAATGGTAAGCTATGGATGGTTTCAGGTATGTTTATGAGTAGAGTCCTTGATATACCCAAAGGTAAGTGATGCCCAACTCTATATTGTTGCTGATACGGGTGTGTATATTGGGGCCTACCCCATCACTTCACGATCCTACTGCGATAAGGGAGTTAGGTGTTGAGCCCAAATATACCAATAGATATGAGATTATACTTAACTAAAACACCGAGTTGGTTTCCTTATTGGATGATGAAATCCCAATCAGTTTCACTTGGGTGAGAATTGTATGAATGTGTTTTTTATTTAATAGTGGTTTGGTTGTGTGTGGGGGAATAATGAGTGAATGAAACGATTTTAACTCCTAATTAAAAATAGATGATCAAGCAGTATGAAATGGTTCGTTTTAAGACCCAAAATGAGATGTTTATTTTTTATGAGTAATCAACAAAAATGTAAAACTGAAAAATAAAAGAAAGGCTCTAGGAATTACCATGAGATTGCTCCTATTTTTTTAGATTTTTAACAATTTTAAAGTGAGCAAGTAGTAAATATAGAAGATGAATTTTCAAAACACAGTGCCCTACAAAACAAATTTGATAAAACAGAGAAGAGGAAACAATATATTCTAAATTAGTGATAAAAATACAAACACAGTCCAATCACTAGCGATATGTCAAATCACAAATGATTAATACATAGTGAAAATAGTGAAAATATTACTAATAATATGAAACAAAGTAATAAGGTTCAAGTCCCATCGGGAATGCCAAGAATGTTGAGGACAATTTCTACCTCAAGGGTTTTGGTTTGATACTTCAAATGGGTAAAATTTTCTCAACCACAGTATGGTGAGGTTTTCAGGATACCCATGAGATGTGGTAGATGTATGATGTTTTTTGCACTCCATGAAGAATGTACTAGAATTACTTTCCCTGCAAGTAATCTTGTAAATCAAAAACACTTATACAAAATAGAGTTAGTAAAATAATGTGGGTAGGTTGTTTGGAAAAGGTTAGTCCCAGAAGCAAAAATAATTTCTTAAGTGGATATCAATTTGATTTTAAGACAATTAAGCTTTATTTATGATAATTTGAAGTACAAAATGATAATTGATAAATGAGATTAAATGTTATCACATATTTAGGTGATTACATACATTAGTTGATAGTAATGAAATGAAAACAACTAGCCTAGAATCCAGAGTTGGATTCTAGGTTAGAATACAAGTTTTCTAAAAAGTTTAAGCCTACAGAACAAGCTAAGTATTCATCTTATGTGAATTAAGAATAAGGTTTAGAGATATAATCTTCCACGAAGAAATAAGATATTTGTGATTCCATCTAAAATAGTAAAGTGAGGCCGGAATTAGTGTCTGTAAGGTTAATTTTTCTTTTGATGTTGGGTTTAGAGGTGGTGAGGTTGTCCTCTAGTATGTCTAGGCATACCTCATAGTTGTACTTGAAATATGCAAGGTTAGCATGGATCCTTTAAACCTCATAGTACACCTCCCAAAACTCTTCAGTTTCTTCATGGATGCATTAGGTTAATTTAAATATTTCCTCCAAACAGTCAAGGGGTCTAGTGTGGATAGAAAAAAACACTAGGTCATGTAGCAAATCATATTTTTTCCAATGTAAGGGGTGTCAGAGGATTGGTAGTGAATCAATACAGGTAATGGGATAAACGTCACATGCTATGGACATCTGATAACATCCATTCTTGGAAACATGTTAGCAATGACAAAAACAAACAAATGTTGTTAGAAATATTGGAAGAAATGTATGACAGAAAAATACTATGTAGGAATTAAATGTGATTCTATCAATCACCAACGATTAATGTATATTCTAATAGACTACCAAAAAAGAGAATATAACTTGATTAATCTATGACTTTAATGATTTTTAATCCTTAAACAAGAATAAAAACTAAAAGACAAGCGATGTTTCCTAAAAATGAAAATTGAAAATAGTGAAAATGAACACTCACCTTAGATGATTGAACATATTGAATGATGGATAGGTGAAGATGGCTTGATAATGTATTGAAAATGACGATGGATGACTTGATGATCATTTTGATTTATCATAGTGATAATAATTATCTAATGAAAAGGATTGATATCTAAAATGTTCATGGACAAATGTAAATTCCCTACAAAATCCAAACAAAACTCCTCCCCAAAGAGTCTTGGAAACTTGTTTATATAGATCGCTAGTGACCGAGATAATCACTAGTGATGTTGGCTAATTAGAGTTAGGGGATAAAAGAAGTGATTTTATTTTCATTTTGATCTTGATTTGGAGGGATTTCGAAGGAGTTTGTGATACTAAGAGGGATGAATTTGGACTAGGACAAGGTTAGTTAGGATAAATGTAGAGGTGTTTTTAGAAGGTTTCTAATTTAAATTAGTTCTATCAAGTTATGGGTGTAAATTAGTTATAGGGATATGTTAGTGTTGGTTAGGTTATATTAATGGAAGGTTACTAAATTACCTAGTTATAACTAGTGAGTTTGGATGAGTACACATGATGAGCTGCGAGGGTGAGGTGTGAGGGTATAATTAACTTATCTAATTAATTACTTAATTATTTAGACCTAATGATGTGGATGTGAGTATCAAATTAATTTAATTAAAGGGTACAAGTGGGTGACCTAGGTCATGAAGTGTTGTAACTGTCGTGTCTTAACTATTAATGATTGAGAATGAGTTTAGATAATGGTGGTGAGAGAGAGTGTAATTTTTTTATGTCTACACCCTTCATGATTACCTTCTTAGGAAATCCACCCAAATTCCTATCGATGGGCACCTATTCAACAAATTTATGCCTATCATTATAATCCTGAAACCACCCAAGTTCTATCCTTCCAGCTTATGGTTTCTTTCCTAGAGCCATGGATGAGCTATATGTGGCCCAACATGAGTTTGGCCCATCTTATTCTATTGATCCTCTAATTATCCAAACCACATAAATTATGGCACCTATCCCCCCAATCTACATCCCATCAACACTCATTTCCCTGTTACTTCATCATCCACTATTTTCATTAGCACACCCATTCAACATGCACAACCACCCCAATAATTACCTCTCTTATCCAAACATAATGACTTATCCTTACCCCTTACATCTCACATACATGCCAATGTCATCATTTACCAACCTCATCCAATGGGGTCTACTCATGCCCATCAACCTCTTCGGGGAATTTAATAATATGTTAATGAAAAATCATCCTCCACAATCTCAACCCATCACCACTTCTCACATACCTCAACAAAATCACATATCCATCTCATAGTAACCTATCCAATATCAACAACCACTTCATCTCCCCATTTCTCAATACCAACCACTACAACAATTTCAACCCACGATATATAAAGCAATACCCCAAACACACATGCATTCCTAACAACACTATCAAGATATTTCCCAAAACACCCAATAACAACAGTCTTCTTCAAATGTTTCCCTACATTCTTTGATGAGTAGGTTGAATAATCTTGAAGCCGCAACCTTGGGACCAAATGCTACATTCTCCTATGATCAAATTTGTAATGAACTAATTAACCCATTAGTTCCTATAAAGCCTTATCCTTCTCAATGGGAGCTTCCTAAATTTACCAAATTAAATAGTAATTAAAATCCCCAGCAATACCTAGGTGCATTCAAGCATGCGTGCTACCTCATAGACCATGATCAAGATCTAATACTACGTACCTTTCCTATGTCATTGGCTGGTCCTACACTAGATTGGTACAACAATATCCTTTAACACCCCCTCTTTTTATTTACCCAACTTGCATAATTCTTCTTGGAGTATTTATCTATCAACATAGCTCACAAGATCACCATCACAGACTTGTACGCTATTATCCAATATGACGATAAGTCCATTTCATACCTTTTCACACACTGGAGTTGGATCATTAACCAAATTTCATTTGTTATTCCACAAAATGAGCTCATTGTTTTCCTATTCCTGTGCAAAGCACATATCATCTACTTTGGAGATTCAATATTTCCACACATTTGATGTAGCATTTACCATGGCTCTAAAACTCGAGACTTGTGCCCTTAAACAAGGCCTGCTAAAAATTAGATCAAATAAACAAAAACCCAAGTTTTTCAAGCCATCAAACCACACCGACAAATCAAAAAACATGGCTAATACCATAGTGATCAAATCTTCTCCTTCAGCCACTCCCAATGCAGGTCCTCCACAAAGAACCCATAGACCATCACCTAACTAAACTCCACTGGGAGAGCCATACAATGTGGTATTTGATAAATTTATGGCTTATCATCTCATCACACTTCCACCCATCTGACCATTGGATGATTCATGATCAAAACCAGTTTGGTATCACAAGGAATATTACTGTAAGTTCCATCAGGTTTGAGGAAATGACATAGAGAAATGTTAAACTATTAAATAC
The DNA here is from genome assembly GCA_019776745.2 of Taxus chinensis. Classification (NCBI taxonomy): domain Eukaryota; kingdom Viridiplantae; phylum Streptophyta; class Pinopsida; order Cupressales; family Taxaceae; genus Taxus; species Taxus chinensis. The sequence goes on from CM034148.1 coordinate 32,930,142, forward strand.
CTAGTTCAAAAGCTCATCAATCAATGGGATCTTCATATAGGTAACCCTAACACGTTGTCTAATCAACCACTTGATGTCTTCAAACAAACTTTCCCCAACCATACACACACAAATCAAACTACCCCCCACATATCAACCTCCTGGTAGACACCTAATATTGTCACCGCTAATTCCAGTGTTGGCATCTACCAAGCCCCCTCATTATCACATTACACCCCTCAGATTTATTAAATATTAACATCATCTCCATAATTTCATAATTACATGTCCATCATTAATTAAATGGAACCATCTATTTATTAATTAAACAACACTTCATGACCTAGATCACCCACTTCTACCCTTTATTTAATTAATTTAATAATTACGTCACCACATCCCTATCCATATAATAAATTAATTATACCCTCACACCTCAACATGCTAACTAAGACACCTCACTAACTACCTAACTAATTTACTAATCTCCCAAAAAATCCTAACTTATTCCTAACCATCTCTAAAACAAACTTCTAAAAATCTCATGATGACAAATCCTAACCACTTCTAAAATTATATCCATAACAACCTATAAAGCTCCCACTCAACTTATCTAAATAATTTAGTTATGATTCCACTAAATCTTCCATATCTAAAATCAAAATCCTAACCAAACTTGAGCTAAATCTTACCTACCTAATCATTCTCTAACCATTTTAAGTACCTTCTCTCCACCTCTACACCCTCATCCTAACAAACTCAATTCAGCTTATGCTTTTTCACCCCTATCATCCTAACAACCTCAAAAATCCCTAACAAAATAATATTAAAAATAACAAGAAAATCATCCTTCTCAACCAAACTTGAACCACCTACAATTGTAAGTGATTGCCCAAATTACCGGCATTTCCCTCCTATTTTACATTATAAATATGGGCTCTAGGCCTCCATTTGAGATTGAATGGAAGGTGGATGTGACTCTAGGAATTCATTATTCCTGCATAGTATCCTTCTCATAGAGCCAGAGATTGTCCAATAACATTCAAATCTCCTTCAAGCATCATTCATGTCCATAATCACGTCAACAGTCTTCTTGCATCCATAACCTTTCTCTCTCAGATAATATCACTTTTTATTCCTCTTTTCTCAAATTATGCAAGTTAAGTGGTTTATATTTATTCTTTACATAATTTTACATCATTTTAAAGCTTAATAAACATTTCTAAAACTTCTTTCAAGTCCTGTTTTCATCCATTTTTGCAGACAATACTTTTTCATAGCTATCGCTGATGATTCCCAAAATGTCTGGAGATTGGAATAATCTCTAGAAATTAACATATAATAATTGGAAATTCTTTATACCACTGAAAATTTCTGTAAAACATATTTTGAATGCATCTTTTGGTTTTTAATACAGAGTTAGAGTTCTCAGGTTATGGTCAAAACATAAGAGGGTGGTATTTTATCATATCCAGAGCTTCACCATCAACAAAATCATCATCCACAACCTTCTTAAAATTGGTAATATCATACTTTCAAGTCCTTTGAAATCAGATAAGCACATTTCATTCACATCATTTTCTTAATAATTCATCATTTAAGAGCTTGAATATTTTATTTGTATTCATATGTCTATCAATTCACTTTATCATTATCAGATTAAATTCTTGAACGTAGATCGACTTCCTTTTGAGGAAGTCCATTGACTTCTGGGGACTAACCTTTTCTAGGAAATCTGTCATATATTTTACTAACTCCATCTTGTGTAATTGTTTTTTATTTCTATGATTTCTTATATGGAAACCCCACCATATCGAGGTTTTGGCGAGAAAATTTGTCGGGTGGAAAAACTTATGGATTTCTTGCCAACGTTCTAGGAATCTAAGTCCCTCTACTTAACCGATGCATCTTCCATATGTGTATGCACAAGAAAGTGTGGATTTATTTGGTTTCCTTTCAACCAGGGATCAATTAGGGGCACTTCACTGACCCTACAAAAAATCTAGCAATATCTTGCTAGGGAAGTCTTCATCTGTAGAGCGGGAAAGGGGAGTGAGAAAAGAGCTAGGAGAACTAATGTTGCAGGTAGAAAATCAGATTCTTGCACATACACTAGTTATAAACTTCAACACATGCATTTATGGGAAGAAACAACTCTATGAATAACAACAAGACCAAATAGAATTTATTGATAACCAAGTATCAAGAAACCCCTTAGTAAAAAAAGATAGAAAATCATTCTTCTTATATTGATTTCTCAAATCAAAGTTGAACATAACGTGGGAATGGAAGAAATTTTTAGATGGGAAGAGAGTAGAAGAAAATGGCTATCTCCTTTGCTTTCTCTAGGTACAATGCACTCTTCAGTCTACAAGATCAATTTCCAACCCTTTGCAATGGGAATGGCATTACAATTTATAGAATGAGAGGTGACTTATCATCTTCCTCATGACCCTCCATATGCCTTAATATGACTTAAGACTATTCATATTCCACTTTAAATATTTAAGTCCCTTTTATAATAGCAAGGTGACTTAATTTACATTATGTTTCTAAAGTCACTTTTAAGTGACTTAAAGGCATATCAAAAAGTGCAAACCCCAACGAAGAATTAGAACATTTGAAAGTGAGAGAAAGTTGGGGGGAAGAGGAGAGAGAAAGAGAGAGAGAAGAAGAAGAGGATATGTCACCCGATGAATTCCATTGATCCTCGTTGATGGAAAGCTCCAAATGTAGTGAAACTTTGAATCTTCAAACTCCTTGCACACTGTGAAACTCCTCCAAATTAGATCACGAATGCTCACCCAGTTGAATGAACTAAGGTGGAACTTGAATTCCCTATGAAAAATGGATAGGATGCTCCCTAAAAATTATGTCCCCTTGAATTATTATCCTTATGCAACCCATTGTGCCAAAACTACTTTTTGAGTGTAACTTACTATTTTTAGTAAGTGTGAATTGCGAGCCAAGATGACCCTTTTTTATGACCTTTCATGTGATGTTCCCTTTGTGTTCACCAACTTCTTCATGGAATCTTAAAATGGTGGCTTACCTGAAGTAACATTCCCCTATGCAAGGAGACATGCTATTTTTAGTAAGTGTGCCATGAATGCCAAATTGCGATGAAATGAGTCTTGAAATTCTGGGTTTTATTCCAGGTTCCACACTATGAATTTGGAGTAATCCCTTCATCTGAACAAGTGGAAAATGATGTCTTCATTAGTGGGGGAAGAATACTGACAAAAAACACATCCCTCCATATCCCTAAAAAATAGGGGCTTCATGGCGCAAAAACTAGTTCATGTGAAACTAGATTTTTCAACGATCGTTCCCTCTAATTTTCAAATGATTTCACCCGTTGGATCTTCAGGAATTTGAAAATTTCTTCAAAGAGGGAAGAATGCTGAAAAAAAACACAGCCCTCCATATCCCTAAAAAATAAGGGAGTTCATGGTGTGAAAACTAGTTTGCGTGAAACTAGATTTTTCGATCGATTGTTTCCTCCAATTTTTTGGGCGATTTTCGCCCACTGGAACCTTGAGAAGCGGAGAGGTAGCTCGCTGATTTTTTCCATTACTGTGTCATGGAGGCCATTAATGGAGCTTGAAAATTTCAGGTCTGGTTTTTTGTCTCCGTTAGCAACGAAATCAACTCCATTGCGATAGGTTTTTCATTATGGTGCTTCACGTGAAATTTCTCTTCAATCCGGTGACCGGTTTGATGGGAAATCAAGTTTTTTCCTTCGTAGAGCCGAAAAGAGGATTTCTTTGCTATGCAAAATCCTTGCTGAAAATTTGAGGTCTGAATATGATTTTTTAATGGCCTTCAAGAGATAAAAACTCAGCAACAAATGGTTCGTCAATCCGAGCACTGGTTTGCAAGATATGTTCGAATCTTCGTTTTCATGGCTATGGGGATTTCCATTGTTCTCCTTCTCTGTTCTTCATTTCTCCTTCTTAGCTTGATGAAAATTCCTTCTGAGACCTGTGTATTGCCATGGGAAAGGTATTTCAGTTCCTTTTCTGATCTGGTCTGAGTTTCTTGCAATGGTGGAGTGGTGGACTTGTGTTCTCTGCAACTTTTCTTCCGGTAGTGAGAAGCAGTTGGAAGCAACTAACAGTTACAAATGATTTTGATTTTTTGAGTTGGAGTTAGGTGAAATTTTTTATTTTTGATGTCTCTAATCTTAGGGATGTGAGGGACATAAAATTCTATGGTGGTCAAGAGGACGACACGTGGCGTTTAATCCGACGACAGGGAATGAAGGTGGAAAAAGTTGCTTTAAAGCACTGGGAGCTAAAAGGCTGGTCATGTGGGTGTCCTAGAAGACTCCTCATAGGGGATGGGAACATTTTTCAAGGTCTGATGTCCCCCACCTTAGGTACATAAGGGACATAAAATTCCACGGTGGTCCTAGAGCTGACACGTGGCGCCCGATCCGACGACAGGGAATGACTGCTCCAAAAAAGCACCTGGGGGCTGAACTGTCAAGTCTGGAGGTCATATGAGGGTCCCAGAGGTCACATGAGGGGGAGAGGGGTTCAATTTTCCAAGGTCTGATGTACCCTGACCTTGGGGGACGTGAGGGACATGAAATCCCGCCAGGATCCTGGTGCTGACACGTGTCCTCTCCAAAAAATGACTAAGTCCTGAACTACCTTTGAGAGGGTAACTTGGAATGAAGATAACTTGAGCTCCGATGGACTTTTATTGGTGAAATTTTATATGATCCTTGACTGGAAATGGCCTTTTGAATCCAATGGTGGGGGTATCATGTCTTTATTATTCCATTTAATCCCTAAAAAATCAGGATTTTGTATCTTGGACTCCACTTGTGCCTGAGAAAAACTGCCTGCAACCATATGCGCCAAGGTGTTGTGAAAAATATTATTTCATCATCATGTATTTCTTGTAGTAATATTTTTGGAGATGATTTGTTTTACCTCCTAACTCCATCGGAGCTCCCGGAATCTTCTTCTGAAGCCCAACAGTTGTTTTAGGCCTGTGTACCGCCTAGGCTTGTGAACCCTATTTTTTACTCAGACTGCTCCAAGTCTTGCAAAACTTCCCCAAACCTTCAAAAATCATTTCCATGATGTTTTAAGGTCTTCCATTCACCTCCATGTTGAATTTTTTCCCTTTTGTTCCACTTCAGGGTGGTTGATCCAGTCCTGGGAAGGCCAGTGATAACCCTTCCCAATACTGCCAGAAAATAGTATCTTTTCATAAATCCCTAAAATCACCTAGGGAGATTGAAAATACTTCTCTAAATCACCTAGGGGGATGAGATAACATTATTTAGGAGGTCATTTGGACTGACTGGATAGACTCGAGGTGTCTTGGAATGATGGGACTTGAAAAATTTAACACTGGGTTATAGTTGTCGTGCTTGGAAATTATCAATTTCCTTGTTGCACATTTACACGACAACAACTGGCTCTAGCTTGGGGACATGACATGGACTGAGAATAGTGAAGACATGACATGGGAATCTAGAATCTCAACTTTAGACCATATAATTCATTGACCAGTTGCTTATCCATTGGGCCCTACGGAGTCATGTACAACTTACAACAAGAGAGAGAGAAGAAGGAAACACACACACACACACCAAAAGGATGGGAAAAATGAAACACAACAAGAAATGGAAACACACACAACAGGAAAGGGAAACACACCTAACAATCACCTATGATACAAGGCGGGGGATAAACCACTTTCACTGAAGCACTTTTCTTTCCTCAAGAGTTACCCCTGAGTGGGCAACACTAAGTGATGATGTTCTGCAAAGCCATTGACGGGTTCTAGAAAGTAGCCTCCCCTCCTCAGCTGCTTATGAAAGCCATGTGCTTTCACAATTGTCTTTGTATTTGGTAGGAGTGATTCCATGTGAGCTTCTTGATGCTCGAGTCCTTGCTTGGAAATTCCACTGCCTTCATGTTCTTTGAATTTGGTTTCATAGTGCCAGTTGCCTTCCATGTTTATCCATATAGCTGATTCTCCATCGAGCATCTCATCGCTGCCCCAAAACTTATTTTTTCCATGTTCTGAACAAATTTCTTCAATGCAAGTCAGCTCAATGTTTTCCCTATTATCTTCTTCCATGGTGGAGGTGTTGTCTTCAAAAATGGAGATGTCCGAAGGAGATACACAAAATTTTATTCTTTTGCACTCATGAACTTCTTCACACAATGTGGAAGAAAAAGGCATGTTTTCATGTTTATTCTCATCAACCAAAGTATTAGAGAAGTCATCAAGCTTATCCAACTGCTCCATTTCAACATCAAAAATTGGTGCACCAAAATAGGAAGCACAAATTGACTCATACTTTTCTTGTATCTCCATGGCCCGGGTCAAGAGTTCAAGACTGAGTTGAGGATCCTCAGTTTCTTCTGTGGCCTTCAAGATGTCTTGTACGGATAGTTCTTCTGAAATTTCCATAGACTCTTTTTTATCTTTATTGGAGGAATCTTCTTGTTGTGCCTCTAGGAGATGGTTAAAAATATGATCCATACGGGCCCATGATTCATCTGAAACATTCTCGTTCATCTCTTTCATGATTTGTGTTGCCAAAGATTCACTTTCTTGCATACACGGGCATACTTGATTCATGACACCTATTGATAAGGAGAATATGTCCAAGCTTCAAGGGAATGGTGCTCCTTCAAGCTCGAAATCCATATCATCTTCTCCTTGGTAAGAAGTAGAGAACTGTGTTGGGGCAGCAGTATGAGAAGAATTTTCAGCTACATCTTGATCATCCATTATTAAATCCTCTTGCTCAGGTGAAAGATGAAAGGCTATGTTTTCACCATGATGATGATTCTGCTCCTCAAGTGAGTAGAGGTTGTGTTTAAATTTCTCATTCTCCTTGGATTTGAAAATAGAGTGGGCTTCTTCCATTTGATCATCCATGATTGCATCAGGGAGAGAGTTTGATTCTTTGACTTCCTTCATTTCTTCATGCAACATTTTTACGTCACTTGAGGAATCAGGAGGATTATCTATGACCATCTTGAATTCATCATTTTTGGGCCATGATGTTCTGCTGAGTTTCTTGCACTTCTTCACATCTCTCCATTTCATCATCAATTGAAAGATAAAAACTTGAAAAGAGATCATCCATGCTTACTTTGAATTGACCATCTTCTTCATCATTGGTGGAGTCTTCAGAGAGCATTGGATCATCCATTATGTAGCAAGGATCTTCCTTTAATGAATATATTATTCCCCCCATGGGCTGTGACTTGAGCCAAATGGAATTGTTGAATGGTGATTCTATCTTTTTCTCTTCAACTTCTTTCTCCATGACGTTGCTTTGGCTTTCATCGGGAGATTCCATGACAATATCTTCTTCAGAAGCATCCAAGAATCTTTCAGGAATGAAAACCTCATAGTATGGGTAGAAAAATCTGAGTCTTCTTCCATAGGGTGCATCTCATCTTCTTCCTCCATTTGATGCGGAGTTTCAAAATGTTCATATCTTCTCTATAGAGCTAAAGCATACCTCCAAATTTCATTAAAGACTTCGGGGTCAGAATTTCCTTTTATTATGCTCTCAAGTATTTTCACATATTCTCTTTTCAACATGTTCATTTCTTCATCACCATATGCAATGAATTTGTCTAGAGAATGGTGGAAGAAGGAAAAAGTTCTCAATTTTGTAGTGAGTTGCGCGAGATTGCAAAAATCTTCTTCAGTGGATCTTGCACCATCCTGTCTTTCGTCATCTTCTTGAATGTTGATTTTATCTTCATCGGAAGGCTCAAGGATAGGATTTTCTTCAGCAGCATTCAAGAACCTTTCGGGTATGAAAACCCTATGGTACGAATGATCTTCAGGATCTTCCTCTATAGGAAAAATCTCCTCTTCTTCTTTCTCGCTATGGGCTGCTTCAAGTTTCTCATTCATCTCTTGCAAGAATTTGGCATATTCTCGAGCTTCACACCTTATCTTATGTCTCCTTTGAATCCATTCTTCTTCATCGATGAAAAGTTCTTTCTTCTTTCCTTTTTCAACACTAGTCCAGAACCATGGCTGATCAACGATCTTCTTTTCCGGGAAGACATCTTCTTCTTCTTCTTCACTGTCACTCATTGGTACTTCACTCCAATCTGGAAATTTCTTCATGATGTGGGAAATGAACATGACAGGGGTTCATTCCTTGATGGAGTCACCTTCAAAAAATGATTTTCTTTCAAATATGATTTTTTTTTTATTTTAAGACCTTGCGATCGTATATTGGGTGCAAGATGCTGCTAAATTTGCCCCACGGTGGGTGCCAAAAATTGTTGGCGAGAAAATTTGTCGGGTAGACAAAATTGTGGATTTATTGCCAATGCTCTGGGAATCTAAGTCCCTCTACTTAACTGGTGTAGCTGTCATATATGCATGCACCTAAAAAGGTGGATTTATGTGGTGGCCTTTCGACCGGGGATCCAACAGGGGCACTCCACTGACCCTGTGGAAAAGCTAGTAATCTCTTGCTAGGGAAGACTTTGTCTCTGAAAGTGCGGGGAACTCTGGGAAGTGGGAAATTAAGTGAGAAAAGAGGTAGGATAACTAATGTTTACTCGTAAAGTTAGAAATGGGTAAGCCTTGTTGTAGAAAATCAGATTCCTGCACACACACTAGTTAGAAACTTCAACACATGCATTTATGGGAAGAAACAACTCTGCGAATAGCAACAAGACCAAATAGAATTCATTGATCACCAAGTATCAAGAAACCCCTTAGTCAAAGAAAGCTAGAAACTCCTTCTTCTTATATTGATTGCTCAAATCAAAGTTGTACATAATGTGGGAATGGAAGAAATTTGAGAAGGGGGAAAGATAGTAGAAGAAAAAGGCTATCTCCTTTGCTTTCTCTAGGTACAATGCACTCTTGAGTCTACAAGATCAATTGCCAACCCTTTGCAATGGGAATGGCATTACAATTTATAGAATGAGAGGTGACTTATCATCTTCCTCATGACACTCCATATGCCTTAATATGACTTAAGACTATTCATATTCCACTTTAAATATTTAAGTCCCTTTTATAATAGCAAGGTGACTTAATTTACATTATGTTTCTAAAGTCACTTTTAAGTGACTTAAAGGCATATCAAAAAGTGCAAACCCCAATGAAGAATTAGAACATTTGAAAGTGAGAGAAAGTTGGGGGGAAGAGGAGAGAGAAAGAGAGAGAGAAGAAGAAGAGGAGATGTCACCCGATGAAGTCCATTGATCCTCGTTGATGGAAAGCTCCAAATGTAGTGAAACTCTGAATCTTCGAACTCCTTGCACACTGTGAAACTCCTCCAAATTAGCTCATGAATGCTCACCCAGTTGAATGAACTAAGGTGGATCTCGAATTCCCTATGAAAAATGGCTAGGATGCTCCTGAACAATGATGTCCCCTTGAATGATTATCCTTATGACCCATTGTGCCAAAACTACTTTTTGAGTGTAACTTACTATTTTTAGTAAGTGTGAATTGCGAGCCGAGATGACCCTTTTTTATGACCTTTCCTATGATGTTCCCTCTGTGTTCACCACCTTCTTCATGGAATCTTAAAATGGTGGCTTACCTGAAGTAACATTCCCCTATGCAAGGAGACATGCTATTTTTAGTAAGTGTGCCATGAATGTCAAATTGCGACGAAATGAGTCTTGAAATTCTGGGTTTTATTCTAGGTTCCACGCTCTGAATTTGGAGTAATTCCTTCATCTGAACAAGTGGGAAAATGATGTCTTCATTGGTAGGGGGAAGAATACTGACAATAAAAACAACCCTCCATATCCCTAAAAAATAGGGGCTTCACGGCACAAAAACTAGTTCATGTGAAACTAGATTTTTCAACGATCGTTCCCTCCAATTTTCAGATGATTTCGCCCGTCGGATCTTCAGGAATTTGAAAATTTCTTCGAAGAGGGAAGAATGCTGACAAAAAACACAGCCCTCCATATCCCTAAAAAATAGGGAGTTCATGGTGTGAAAACTAGTTTGCGTGAAACTAGATTTTTCAACGATCGTTTCCTCCAATTTTCAGGCGATTTCGCCCACTGGAACCTTGAGAAGCGGAGAGGTAGCTCACTGATTTTTTCCATTACTATGTCATGGAGGCCATTAATGGAGCTTGAAAATTTTAGGTCTGGTTTTTGTCTCCATTAGCAATGAAATCAACTCCATTGCGATAGGTTTTTCATTATGGTGCTTCACGTGAAATTTCTCTTCAATTCGGTGACCGGTTTGATGGGAAATCAAGCTTTTTCCTTCGTAGAGCCAGAAAGAGGATTTCTTCACTATGAGTAATCCTTGATGAAAATTTGAGGTTTGAATATGAGTTTTTAATGGCCTTTAAGAGATAAAACTCAGCAACAAACTGTTCGTCATTCCGAGCATCGGTTTGCAAGATATGTTCGAATCTTTGTTTTCATGGCTATGGGGATTTCCATTGTTCTCCTTCTCTGTTCTTAGTTTCTCCTTCTTAGTTTGATGAAAATTCCTTTTGAGACCTATGTATTGCCATGGGAAAGGTATTTCAGTTCCTTTTCTGATCTGGTCTGAGTTTCTTGCAATGGTGGAGTGGTGGACTTGTGTTCTCTGCAACTTTTTTCTTGTAATGGAGAAGCAGCTAAAAGAAACAAGAAGCAACTAATAGTTAGAATATTTTTCAAATTTTTGAGTTGTAGTTGGGTGGATTTTTTCATGTTTGATTTCCCTAACCTTAGGGATGTGAGAGACATCAATTTCCACAATGATCAAGACGGCGACACGTGGCGACAATCTGACGGCAGGGAATGAAGGCGAGAAAAGTCACTTTAAAGCACTGGGAGCTGAAAGTCAGTCACGTGGGTGTCCAGAAGACTCCCTATAGGGTCGGGGAACATTTTTCAAGGTAGATGATGTCCCCCACCTTAGGTCACAAGGGACATCAAATTCCATGGTGGTCCTAGAGCTGACACGTGGCGCTCGATCCGACGGCAGGGAATGAATGCTCCAAAAAAGTTGGCACTGGGGGCTGAACTCCCCTCAAGTGCCTTTTTCCATGGACGTCACATGAGGGTCCATGGTGGTCCTATGAGGTCACATAGGGATTCAAGGGGGCTAGGTGCAATTTTCTAAATTGTCAAGTTTTCACCTGACCTTAAGGGATGTGAGGGACACAAAAATCCTACCAGGCTCCTGGTGCTGACATGTGTCCTCCCAAAAATTTTGACTAAGTCCTGAACTGCCTTTGTAACTTGGATAGTGATAACTTGAGTTCCCATTGGAATTTATTGGTGAAATGTTATATGATCCTAACTGGAAATGAAATTTTTAATCCAATGGTTGGGATATAATGTCTTTATTCATCAATTTGATCTTTGAAAAATCAGGATTTTTATTTGAGACTCCACTTATGCCTGAGAAAAACTACCTGCCAATCCTATGCGCCAAGGTGTTGTGAAAAATATTATTTCACTATCATGTAGGTCTTGGAATCATATTTCTGATGATTTTTTTTTACTTCTAACTCCATCTGGAGCTCCCGGAATCTTCTTTTGAAGACTAGTAGTTGTTTTAGGACTGTGTACCGCCTCGGCTTGTGAACCCTATTTTTAACTCAAACTACTCCAAGTCTTGGCAAAAATTTCCCAAACTTCCAAAATCATTTCCATGATGTTCTAAGGTCTTCAATTCACCTCCATGTTGAATTTGGCCCTTCTGTTCTGCTCCATGGTGGTTGATCCAGTCCTGGGAAGGCCAGTGATAGCCCTTCCCAATACTACCAGAAGATAGTATCTTTTCAGAACTCCCTAAAATCACCTAGGGGGAATGAATATAATTCTCTAAATCACCTAGGGGATGAGATAACATTATTTAGGAGGTCATTTTGACTGACTGGATAGACCTGGGGTGTCTTGGAATGATAGGACTTGAAAAATTTTGACACTAGGGGTATCAGTCGTGTTTGGAAACTTCCAATTTCCCTGTTGCACATTTACACGACAACACACTTACTCTATCTTAGGGACATGACATCGACTAAGCCTAGCTAAGACATGACATGGGAATCCAGAATCTCATTTTTAGACCAAATAATTCATTGACTAGTGCCTTATCGATTAGTACTTATGTCGTCATCTATAACCTACAATTTAATACATATTTATATTCATATTTGCTGACATTTTTTTGCATTTTCATAGTGCAAAGACCCTCATCAAAAGGTTTGAACAAGTTTTTTCTTATGATTTTCTATTTTCCCGTTGAAGAACACTCAACAGAAAGGCTAGAAACACATTTGACAATCACCTATGGTACAAGGACGGGGGACATACCCGCTTGTAACTAAAAATCTACGTTGTGTTTCCTCAAGAACTACCCAAACTTTTAATAGGCTACACTGAGTGATCATTATCCTTAGTAAGCCATATGTAGATGGTTACATTGGAACTAGTAAGAATCCAAACCTTAGTTACTTATGAAAGCAATGTGCTTCTAGACCACATTGTTTGTGTATTTGATAGAAGTAATGTCCATTTAGAACAAGTTCTTAATAGTTTTAGTCCTTTGCTAGGATGATATCCACTTCCTTTCATGTGATTTCAAGTATTGGTTTCAGTAAAGCCAGTTGAATATAAAGAGGTCTATCCTTAAAACTGGTTCTCCATCGAGCATCATCATAGAAGACACCCCAAAGGGTTTCATTTAGTGCAATAACCTGAGCAAATATTCTTCAAGGACAAGTCAGCTCAATGTCTTTCCCTGTTGTAGGCTTCCATGGTGGAGGTGTTATCGTCAATCATAGAGATTTCTGAATAAAAGATAAAACAACATCAGTGATGTTTATTATAGATTTGGAAGAGGACGTTATGATATTCTACACATCAACTGTGGAAGTGAAATTGGTAAGTTGGTATCAATGGTAATTCTTTTGTACTTAATTTTACAATGTCATTAGATAAGCCATCAATCTTATCCAACTGATCTTTTTGAATGGTTTTATTCAAATATTTGTGTACCAAAATAGGAATCTACTAGCGATTGAATCATAAACCTTTCCAGACTATATCTAATGGCCCGGGTCAACTTTTGTAGCTTGGTCAAAAGAGGTGATAGTTGAGGATCGCTCACCCTCCTTGTCTGGCAACATCAAGATGTCTTGTACAGATAATTTTTCCCTAATTTTTTTCACTATACTCTTATGAATTAAAAACTTATTGTATGAATGCGACCTTTGTTTGTGAAATCATTCTTATAGGAGATGGTTCAAAATATGATCCATATGGGCCCAGTGATTCAGCTCCATCTTTATTCTTGTTCATGTTCTTTTGCATGATATGTGATGCCGAAGATTCATATTTCTTTAATACAGGTTTGTGGTATATTTCCATTGTTAGGTATTGGAGTCTATTAAATTAAGGTTGAGATGAGTAGGGGAAGCTTTTAGGGACATATGTATGTTTCCTATAAAATAGCTGGAAAAAAAAATTGATCTTCTATTATTAGGCATTAAGAAGTAGATAACTATTTTGGGGTAGAAGTGATGAGAATCAATTTTCAACTCACATCTTGAAAGTGAAGTACATTATTAATACGTCATGAGATTGCTTGGGGGAAACCATGACAAGGATTATGTTTTCACCATGAGGATGATTCTCCTTGGATTCAAACAATAGACATGAGGAAATAAGAAATACCGATCAAATGCAACTGATTATATTTCATAGGATAATAACTTTGAAACATGATGTGCACAAGATCAACTATCATGTACATTCATGCAAAACATTTTTATGTATCTTGAAGACATTTGTAGGATTATATATGTAAAATCTTGATATTCACTACAAGGGTGTGCCAAGATGTAAAGGGTGAGTTCCAAGAAATGTCCTTTTTATGGAAGCGATGGCATCAAAAAATGCAAGAGCATATGAAATTTGTAGGATAATACAACGTAAATACTCTACTTATGTTAAATTCACCATCTTGTGAAGATAATCGTTGGTAAATGTCATCCTACAGCATTGTAAGTCACTCCATTTAATTTTTAGTATTGGTCAAGGATAACCTAGTCCTCGTATTGAATATATTATTTCCATTCCATGGGTTGTGAGTTGAGCCAGATAGGTTATTTCTAACCTGGTGATTCCATCAAGTTCGTACATGATTCTACAGTTCACTATCCTCCAACTGATAGTTGCTTTGGCTATACAAAGGAGTGGTTCCATGATAGTGTCAAAATTTTTGGCGAGCATCCTAGCAATCATTTCAATTGAATGTAAGAGCCTCCATAATATTTCCAGAAAAAAGGTTTCAATTCTTCCAATGTAATTGTGGTGCTTGTATGGACATAATTATTACTAGCAATGGATGTGGGGAAACAACATTGATCATAACTCAAAATCAATAAGTAGAGCTAACCCATTAGAACATCCAAATCTCCTACGAAATGACTTCAGGAGGTAAAAATTCCTTAAAGTATTGGAGACAATGACTGGGTCATATAATCTTTTCAACATGTGCATTTCTCCATCACTATATGCAATGAAAAAAAATAGAGCATAGTCATTGTAATATGCATCAGTGTAATGAATAACTATAGTGAGTTTTGTGACCAATGCAAATAAATCTTCTTCAGTGGATTTTTTCATACATATTTTCTTTCGTTATCTTCTTGAATGATGATTTTATTTTCATCGGAAGGCTCAAGGATATTATTTTCTACAGCAGCATTCAAGAAAATTTCAGGTATAAAAACCCTATGGTAGAATTGGTCTGTAAAATGATACTTCCTCTACAAGATAATTATCCATATAATTATTTCTCACTATGGTCCACTTCAATTTTGTCATTCATAGGTTGCAAGAATTTGGCATAGTCACTAAATCTTGAAATTTTATCTTATGTCTCCTTTGAAGTTGTATTATTCTTAAGTCAATGAAAAGTTGTTAGTTATTAGCTCTTTCAATAATAAAAATGTGAACCATGGCTAACAAATCTAGCGATACTTCACATTCAGGAAGAAATCTTCATCTTCTTGGTCACTGTCAATAAAAGAATACTACACTCCAATGATAGTAAATTTCTTCATGAAGAGACAAAATGACAATTGGTCACAATGTTAAATACGATTCCTTGATGAAAAAAAATCCAATTGAAGTTATGAGTTTGGTTTGTAGAATCTGATTTTTTATTCAATTTGAGACCTTACAGTGATATATTGGGTGGACATGCTAGATGAAAGTCTGCCAAACGGTGGGTGCCAAATACTGTTGGCCAGATAATGGGCTCTTCATATTAGAAAAACTTAATGGATTTCTTGCCAACGCCCTAGGACATTCTAAGTCAATGTATTTTACTGGTTTAGCTTGGAAATATACATAAGACAAAACCAAATTTGAAGATTTCTATGAGTGAGTCTATCGATCTGGAAAAACACCTAGATTTTCACTCACACTAACCCTGCGAAATAGCTAGCAATCTGCTTTCTAGTTGTCTTCTTACCTTCATAGACAGGGATAGGGGAGTTAGCAACCTTCTGTTAGGATTAGCTAATTTTCCTTCAGGTTTGGATGTCATATTCCTACACACACACTAGTTAGAAACTTCAACACATGCATTTATGGGAAGAAACAACTTTGTGAATAACAACAAGACCAAATAGAATTTATCGATCACTAAGTATCAAGAAAACCCTTAGTCAAATAAAGTTAGAAAATCCTTCTTATATTTATTGCTCAAATAAAAGTTGTACATAATGTGGAAATGGAAGAAATTTGAGAGGGGAAGAGAGCAGAAGAAAATGGCTATCTCCTTTGCTTTCTCTAGGTACAATGCACTCTTGAGTCTATAAGATCAATTACCAACCCTTTGCAATGGGAATGACATTACAATTTATAGAATGAGAGGTGACTTATCATCTTCCTCATGACCCTCCATATGCATTAATATGACTTAAGACTATTCATATTCCACTTTAAATATTTAAGTCCATTTTATAATAGCAAGGGGACTTAATTGACATTATGTTTCTAAAGTCACTTTTAAGTGACTTAAAGGCATATCAAAAAGTGCAAACCCCAAAAAAGAATTAGAACATTTGAAAGTGAGAGAAAGTTGGGGGGAAGAGGAGAGAGAAAGAGAGAGAGAAGAAGAAGAGGAGATGTCACCCAATGAAGTCTGTTGATCCTTGTTGATGGAAAGCTTCAAATATAGTAAAACTCTGAATCTTTGAACTCCTTGCAAACTGTGAAACTCCTCCAAATTAGCTCATGAATGCTTGCCCAATTGAATGAACTAAGATGGATCTCAAATTCCCTGTGAAAAATGTCTAGGATGCTACCAAAAAATTATGTTCCCTTCAATTTTTATCCTTATGCGACCTATTGTGCCAAAACTAATTTTTGAGTGTAAATTACTATTTTTAGGAAGTTTGAATTGCGAGCCAAGATGACCCTTTTTTTACCTTTCCTATGATGTTCCTGTTATCCAAAATGTGCCCCTAGTCATTTTTGTGGCTAGCTCCTTGTGTTCCTACCTCTCTTTTGCCTCAGTCTTCATTTTTTGATTTTCAAGCACTCAAATCTTTCTAGAGATGGCACCATCAGATAGAGCTCTCTCTTAGCTTTCCAGAAAGGTAAAGTTTGCCTCTTAACTCCTCGTATTTTTCAAGTTATGGCTCAGCAGCGTTTTTGTGAGAAATTTCCCATTGGAGGCCCGCAGCCAATAGGAAGCTGCCACGTGGAAAGGGTGTTCGGAGGTCGGAGGTGAACTTGGAAAATTTTCCAAGTTTGGGTCGAAGGTTCAAATGGAAAATTTTGCCCGCGGGGCCCGCGGACCAATCACAGTGTGACACATGTCACAAGAGGAGGCATAGTAAAAAAATTGGCTAAGTGTTTGAGCAGGAAAAATTTTGAATTTTGGCCCACGGCCAATAGGAACTCACCACGTGGCCAAGGAGGGTCACGGCTGTCGGGGTTAAAATTGAAATTTTTTCTAAGTTTTGGTAAAAGTTTCAAATGGAACATTTGTCCCATGTAGCAAGTGCCCAATGAAAATGGACCACGTGTCCAATGGAGCCCGAACTAGTGGAGAAGATACATCCAAAAACTTGCTAAGGGTTTATTGCTTCAAGTTGATATACACAGTTCAAATCTATTACGAAGGATTTTCCCGCAGCCTAATATCACCATGCACAGGAGTCACAAGTGGCAAGGAGTCTCGTAGCACGGGGATTGGACTTCATAAAACAAATTCGATAGATTTTTTCTACTTAGAACTATCAAACTCTTTACAGGATGAGCCCAACACTCCAATGTTGACCAATCAGAATTCATGCCACGTGTCCAGGAGTGAGCAGAGAGAGAGAGAAAAATCAGAAAATCTTCCCAAAGTCTAAATCCTTCAACCACTTGCAAGAGGTAGTAACCCATGAAGTGAAGAATGATAGAGATTTTTAGTTGCGAATCAGATGCCTGACCCATGGCTATCTCGACTAGACTTTCAGTACGTGATATATGTCTACCCATGCTTCCATTGAATGCATCCCAACCACCAGGTAAAATTTGAAAAATTGTTCCCCCTGATCCATTTTGGGCACGTTTTTGCTATAAATATTCAAACCATCGATAACTCCTCATCTAAATTCTTGGATTTTCACGTTGATTTCTGTGCATTTGGAAATTTGTTGAAATTATCTACAAGATTCCAAAGGTACCAATTTTGAATTGTGATTCAGTTTGGAGGGATAAAATTACCAAAGATATGGCATTCTGCTACGTGTCCATGGACAGAAAAGACGTTGGGTCTGCCTAGCATTTTTGTCATTTAGCGGGAATGAGTCATTTGATTTTATAGAGCATGGTCAAAGATGTTTATTTTATGGGTTTATACAGGATCTACCCTGCTATTAAAATGTAGTTTCATTCAACCTGAGGGATTTCTTTTATGTGTTTTTCACACTTTGTGGCTCCAGAGGACGTCGTGCCCATTTTAGAAAGTCAAATTTTGTGAAAAGCGGAGCTCTGGGTTAAATGTTCTTGATCGTTTGAAGTTCAGAGGTTGGCATAGAATTCACTTCTTACTTTCATTATGTGGCTATTGTGGATTTTGTAAGAATAAGGCGTCATGTCCCATGCGTACTTGTAGCAGATCTATACCTCCTTGATGGTCCACATGCAACCTATTTTACATGGAAATTCCTAGTCCCAACTCTGTCCCATGCGTTGACTGGGTCTGTCGGTGTCGTTTGACCTCATTTTAAGACCTCTACATCCCACTTTCCTGCGGCTCTTTGTGTGGAAATTTCACCTTTTTGTATCCGACACATCCTGAATTTGTCCCGATTGTACCTGGAAAAAAATGTTTCACCTCTGCTTTGGTTCATCACCATCATTACACTTAATTTCAATTTTTGCATTTCTATCCCTATCTCCTCGACAATGTAGGGTCCCATCTAGTCCCGATCTGTCCCGCGGATCGCCTGTGCAAAATAAATATCTAACTTATCTGCATTCCTTTGTTGTGTAGAATTTTCAGCCTCTAATCTGTAGATTCCTGACAATCCTCAGTTGAACTTGTGCGGCACTGGGACACAAACTTTCACATGTTTTCCGCAATCACACTAAAATAAGCCATTTTTCATATTTTTTTTGCACATTTTTTCTAACTTCTTGGATCTGCATCTTGGACAGGTGAAGTTGATTAGGAAGGCAACAGGGGCACCAAAAAAATCTGAATTTTTTTCACTTTCACCATTTATGTTCCTCCAATCCTTCATAATTTGTCCAAGCTTACCTCAAGTAACATTACTCTATGCAAGGAGACATTCTAATTTTGGTAAGTGTGCCACGAATGTCAAATTTCACCAACATGAGTCTTGAAACTTTTGGGTTTTATTCTGGGGTTCCACGCTCTGACATTTGGAGTAACTCCTTCATCTGATCAAGTGGGAAAATGATATTTTCATTGGCATGAGGAAGAATACTGACAAAAAACACAGCCATCCATATCCCTAAAAAATAGGGGCTTCATGGTACAAAAAACTAGTTCACACGAAACTAAATTTTTCAACGATCATCCCCTCCAATTTTCGTAGATGATTTCACCCATTGGAACCTTGAGAGTTGAAGACGTAGCTCACTGCTTTTTTCACAGATGTTCTTCATGTGACAGGCATAACTCTGATAGAAAACATCAGTCCCTCCATATCCCTAAAAAAAAGGGGGCTTCATGGCGCAAAAACTATTTCACGTGAAACTAGATTTTTCAACTGATCATTCCCTCCAATTTTCATGTGATTTCACCCACTGGAAACCTTAAGAAGTGGAGAGGTAGCTCGCTGATTTTTTCCACTACTATGTCATGGCAACCATTAATAGAAGCTTTAAATTTACAGGTCTATGGTTTTTTTCTCTCTTTGTGATGAAATCATATTACATTGCGATAGGTTTTTTCGTTCTGGTGCTTCACATGTGAAATTTCTACTTCCATCCGAGTGACCTGTTTGATAGGAAATTGAACTTTATTCCTTCATAGAACTGGAAGTGAGGGTTTCTTCGACTGTGAGAAATTCCTTGATAAAAATTAGGAGGTTTGAATATGAATTTTTTTATGGCCTTCAAGAGATTAAGAACACTAGCAACAAACGCTTTCGTCAATCTGATGCACCGGTTTGCAAGATATCTTCAAATCTTCGTTTTCATGACAATGGGGATTTCCACTATTCTTCTTCTCTGGTTCTGCAGTTATTTTTCTTATCTTGTTGAATTATTCCTTTTGAGACCTATGTGTCTCCATGGAATAGGTATTTTAGTTCCTTTTCTATTCCAGGATAAGTTTCTTGTACTGGTGGAGTGGTGGACTTGTGTTCTCTGCAACTTTCTTCTGGCAATGGATGAAGCAGCTAGAGGTGTTCAAGAAGCAGCTAACAGTTAGAAAAAATTTCAAATTTTTGAGTTGGAGTTGGGTGACACTTTTTTATTCCCCTAATGTTCCTTGAACCTCAGGGATGTGAGGGACATAAATTTACACATGATGAACAAGATGGTGAAACGCGTGGCAGTTTAATCCAACGACAGGGAATGAAGTTCTCCAGGAAATAGATGCTTTAAAGCACTAAGGGATCTAAAAAGCAGGTCATAAGGGTGACCAAAACTACTCCCAATAGGGGTTGGGTTAATTTTTCCATGTTTTATGTCCCTAACCTCATAGGGACATGAGGGACATCAAATTACACGGTGGTTCTTGTAGCTAGACACGTGGCGCTTGATTCGACGGCTAGGGAATGGATGCTCCAAAACTACACATGGGGTCTGAACTATCAAGTTTGGAGGTCACATGAGGGTCCCAAGAGGTCATATGATTGCTGATATGGCTTTAAGGTGGCTTGGAATACTTTTCCAAGGTTGGTGTCACCTGATCTTCAAGGACTTCATGGACACATGAAATACTGCCAGGCTTCATGGTGCTAACATGTGTTCTCTCGAGAATTTGACTAACTCCTGAAATGCCTTTAAGAGGGCAACTTGGAATGATGATAACTTGAGCTCCTAATGGACCGTTTTGGAAATATTTTATATGATACTAACTTTAAATCACCTTCTGAATCCAATGGTGTGGGTATAATGTCTTGATTATTCCATTTGATCCCTGAAAAATAGGTTTTTTATTTTGTGCTCCACCTGTGCCTGAGAAAAATTGCCTCTAAACCTAATGCACAAAATTGTTGTGAAAAATATTATTTCACCATAATGTAGGTCTTAGAATCATCTTTCTGGATATATTTTATTTTTCTCCTAACTCCATCCGGAGCTCCCGGAATCTTCTTCTGAAGCCCAACAATTGTTTTAGGCATGTGTACGGCCTAGGCTTGTGAACCCTATTTTTTACTCAGACTTCTCTAAGTCTTGCAAAACTTCCCCAAACCTTCAAAAATAATTTCCATGATGCTCCAATGTCTTCCATTCACCTCTATGTTTAATGTTTTCCCTTTTGTTCCACTCCATGGTGGTTGATCCAGTCTTGGGAAGGCCAGTGATAACCCTTCCCAATACTGCCAGAAGATAGTATCTTTTCAGAAATCCCTAAAATCACCTAGGGAGAATGAATATACTTCTCTAAATAACCTAGGGGGATGAGATAACAAAAATTTAGGAGGTCATTTTGACTGACTGGATAGAATTGGGGTGTCTTGAAATGATAGGACTTTAAAAATTTGACACTAGGGTATAGTTATCGTGCTCAGAAATTATCAATTTCTCTGTTGCACATTTGCACGAAAACACAAGGTTTGGAAGGTCTTATCATATTTCTTGCAAATAGGTTGAAGACTGGTAATATTTATCCCAAACACTCTCAATGCACACATCATCAACAATGTGGACCAGTATTTGACATCATCATCTGTGGCATAATCATCTATGATGCTTACACCTATTTCAGACCCCTCTCCAACTGTCACACCAGCCACAACTTCATTGGAATTAGTTTTAACCACTTCCTCATCTCCACCTTCTATGAGTTCATATCTTCTAACTTCTACCACATGAACCTCCTTCACACTAATTTCAACTTATACACACAATATTATTACACCCCATCGGTAAATGAGACTCCACCTATGGTTACACCTCCACCTATGACACAAACTTACATAGTCAAAAAAAACATGAGTGACACACCAATGATACCTACAACGTAAACACCCACTCATCCTAATCCCATACAGTCAACCAACCTATTATACATATTTAAACACATTATACAACAACCCCTTCCATCACCTATATACTAAGCACTAGCTAGTGAGGCCACTGCATCCACCAAAGACAAGTCGCCATAGATAAAAACTACAAACATTGGTGTCCCTAATCAAAAGTCTCTTACACATCCTCATAAAAAGATAGACATTTATCCCTCTCAAAGGATATATCTTAAAGTGCCTTCATCTTCATAAATTTTGGGACCAACCACATTGTCATCATCTATTTTGGGATCAGCCCCTTCACCCTCTTCTATTCTAGGAACACTCCTTTTATCTAAAAAATCTAGCACTGATAGGACAACATACTACTGACCTTCTTCTAAATCATCTTATAGTACTAAATCTAGATCATCCACATCATCAACAAAAATCCAAACACAATCCTATTCAACCTTTCCCAAATGTAAAACAAGGTCAAACGTTCCCATCAAACTACCTCACACCAAGCCATTATTAAATCCATTACAAACACCTTCACCCAGATCTATGTTGTCAGCTACTCCCTTGGGGTATTACATGACAATATTTTATCAATTACTCCAAGTGTCAATGATCACCTTACCACCCATCAAATCCTTTGATCCAAATGTACCATGACTCTCTTGGTTTGACTCCAATATTATTTTTTCATACCATCATGCACTGGGGCATGACACAAAACACTGTAAAGCCCTTCGTATAATCATATATAGCCTTATCTATAACGATGACCTTCTTGATGAAGAAGAACCAACTCTTCCACCAAAACAATCAACTCCCTCTTCCCAACCTTCATTTACCACAACATCTAATCCACCCCTTTCATCAAAGACTATTTCCAACATGCCACTACCAAAATAAGATGCAGCAAAGGACATCACCAACCCACCACCAAAATAATATGTCCCCAAGGATGGTCCCCCTATTTTTATCAACATTTCTCATATAACCACCCATTTTGACACACATGACCCTAAATCCACCACATAACCCAAGCCAAATGTTTTTTTTACAATTTATCCTAGTGATCTTACATCAACCACACCTCCTTCAAGACCAAAGGTGGTTGTTTATTTTCCTTTGAATACCCCCACTTCATCCTCACCATCTAATATACCCAAATTTTCAATCCTATCCACACCTCGGTCTCTTGAAGAAAGTATTGTAAAACAAATTTAAGCCCCAATTAATATGTCTCTTTATGAGCTTATCCAAATCTCCCCAAGCCACTGAAAGGCTCTCATTGAAGCCTTAAAACACATTCTAACATCCACTCATGAGACTCAACATTTCTCATCCATAGTGGGAGCACTTTCTACTTTTTCCATATCTTTTGACGATGATGAAATCCTTGATATCCCTCTTTATGACCATGACCTCCGTATATTTATCATGATTTGGATCAATGACACATTTATTTGACGAACCATGAGAGATAATGGATCAAGTATCACAATCATCTCATCGCATACCTTTGAAAAACTTCTGATCCAAATATCCACTATTACTCAAATACCCACGGTCCTTTATGTATTCAACAATGTTCTCACTCCCACTTTGCAGAATGTTGTTCTTCTTATCTGCATTAGTGATAAACTCTTATATAAGTATTATAAATTATATAAAGTGAATTTTAATACAATGTCCTTCTTGGGCATCCATGGATTCATGTCAGGCATTGTGTCCCATCCACCCTTCACCATTGCATTAAGTACAAGCATGAGGGAAAGATATTGACCTTCCCTACTAACACTCCTCTGTTCAAGGCATGAAACGTGATATATAGAACCAATTATGTCCTTATTCCAAAACATGATTCATCACGATCATCTACCATATCGTCTATCCCTTCACTAAAATCACCTAATGATGCTAACTTAGATAATGTTTTTGACAATCTCACACTGGGGGAGTATCATCTTCTTGCACTTGATGCCCACCCTAGACCTCATCACCATGGTATACCTGAAAAATCTCCCATGTATCAACATAACATCAGGGATATCATTTATTTTCGTCCACCTCATCTTCACACTAACCTCATCTATGATGGTGTTGATTCTTATTCTTCTTATATTGATGACCATCCTCACACCCAATTTTATACTAGAAATTTCAAATTCCAATGCCAAACCATTTAAGCAAAATATTTTCCGTATGCACCCTCATGTTGGGCTCCTTTTCAAAGAGGAGTTGTAATGTCTTTCCTCATTCAATTTCATCATTCCCATTGACAATCCCCAATGGGTCTCTAATATCGTACATGTCTCTAAATCATCTGGCAAGATTAGTTACACTAATTTTTGAGATCTCAATCTTGCTTTCCCTAAAGATTATTTTCTTCTTCCCAACATCGATTAGCTCATTATAATCAGATCCTCGTCACCATAAAATATCAACATAAGAATTCTTTCACTATCTCTGGGGTACCTTTTACTACCATGTGATGCCTTCTGGGTTGAAAATTGCCAGTGCTACTTATATATGGGATATGACTTATATTTTCCATGATCTCATCCATAAAATAGTAGAAGACTATGTCGATTAACTTTTAGGTATGTCTAAGCATTGACACAATCATCTTTTCATTCTCGAAGTCTTCTTTGATCATTTTCTTTGTTTATTCCTTCACATTAATCCCACCAAGTGTGTTTTTGGAGTGTTAACTATAAAAATCCTTGGATGCATCATTTCTATCAAGGGTATTGAGGTTGACCCCACCAAAATCAAGGCTACCCTTGATATTCCTCCTTCTTTAAATCTTAAAAAACTTCACAGTCTTCAAGGTTGGCTTCAGTCAGTCCACAACTTCATCACACAACTTTCAAACCGTTGCCAACACTTTCATCATCTTCTTCGTAAAGGCACTAACTTCCACTGGGATGATAACCATCAAAAATCCTTCAATGATCTTAAGGAGTAACTCCTATCTCCACATGTTCTTACACCTCCACCTAAGGGGGAGTCTTTTTATCTATATGTCTCTATGATTGATCATGCATTTGTTGCCGTTTTGGCACATCATGATGGCCAAGGTATATAGCAGGTCATCTATTACATCAGTCATACCCTTCACAAGTAAGAAAATCACTACACTAAAGTTGAAAAGTTGTGTTTCACCATTTTCTTTACCACTTCCAAGCTTCACCATTATCTTCTCAATCAAAAAATGTATGTAGTCACTAGCTTTCAGCTTCGCAAAACCATACATTCTAAACCTTACCATAATGATCGCATCACTCGATCGCTCATGCTCATGATATATTTTGACCTAGAGTTCATCTCTCAAAAGTATATTAAAGTCCAAAGAATCATAGACAAATTACCTAAAGCACCTCTTCCTACCACTCACCTTCCTCATGAGAAATTTTCTGATGAATCCATTAAAAATCTTCATCATGAGCCCTTCCCTCTTTGCATGAATCTCTTCTTTCACGGATCTAAAGTTAAGTAAGGGGGAGGCATTGGCATCATTATAATTCCTCCTTTGGACACTCCCATGCCCATTTCCCAAAATAATTACTTTGAATGCATAAACAATAAGGCAGAGTATGAAGCCCTCATCTTAGGTCTTGAACCTATTGTCCTTTTTGGTATTCAAATCCTTGACATCTATAGAGGTTCTAAGATTATTATAAAAGAAATTACAGGTAATTATCAATGTAAAAATAATGTTCTGAAAAAGTATCAAGATATTGTCCTATTTCTCCTTGAAGACCTTGATTGTTATACTATTCAATCCATCCCTCGTTCATCCAATTGTTTTGCTGACACGATGGCTTTCCTTACATCTCTCATCCCATGGAAAACTAATGAATCCAAAATTTTGATTGGTGTTTATCTTGGTGATCAACCATCTCACATCTGTGAGTTACCTTATGTTAATGTTTTTGAACCCAACTCTTCATATCTATAGTTATCTCAAATATTCAATTATCTATCCAAATTCATCATTCCCTCTAACCTATCTAAGAATAGTAGAAGGTAATTTCTTCAACGTGATAACCACTATGTCATTCCTGACAGAATTCTCTATAAATGTGGGTTTGACAATATTCTCATTCAATGCCTTAAATCCCATGAATCTACTTGCACTATCTAATAAGTCCACGATGGAATTTTTGGTAGACACTTTAGTGGTTTGGCTATCATTAAGCATATTCTTTTCCTTGGTTATTATTGTCCTTCTCTCAATCAGGACTACTACGAATATGTTAAGAAAAGTGTCAAGTGTCAGCAACATTTCAATCTTGTCCACATTCCTAGCCAGGATTTACATACAACTCAAGACCTTTGGGCCTTCTTGCAATTGGGCCTTGATCTCATCGCTACCATCAATACTCATTATTCACACCATCATCATTCTATCATCACCGCAATTAATTATTTCACCAAGTGGGTGAAATAAATTGCACACACTTTAACTAAAGCCAATAAGAGCGTTAACTTCATCTACCAACACATAAGTTGTCACTTTGGAGTCCCTCATAAGATCGTCAAAGAAAATGGAAATTCCTTAAAAAACAAAGATCTCAAGAATATTTATGACTCATTCCATATCAATATTAGCTTCTTATCTCGTTATTATCCTCAAGTTTACGGTCAAGCCAAAGTGACTAACAAGACCTTGCGTAAAATCCTTGATAAAACCATCGATAAAGCAAGACATAAATGGCATCTTCAGTTTCCCTTCACTCTTTGGGATTACCGGACCAAAATCTATAACTCCATGGGAACTAACCCCTTTTCTCTCATATATATATCTAAATTCATTGTTCCCCTCAAAGTTCAAATTCCATCCTTGCGCGTGTCTCTTCACGACTTCATTTTTTATGAATATTATCACCAAGAGCATCTAGCATAACTTGAGTTGTTATATGAACACCACCTTATTGCTCTTGAGAATCATCACGTTTATCAGGAGTGTGTCTAATATTCTTATAACAAGCATCTCAAATAACATAAATTTAAAATCAGTGACCTTGTCTTAAATGAAAACCAGAATGTCACTACTCTAGAAAGGATCCAATATGGAAATTTTTCTCCCAACTAAATTATACCTTATGTTGTCACACATAAGTATGGGTACAGGGCCTATCGTTTGGCTTCCCTTGATGGGAAATTAAAGACATAACCTCTTAATGCATTGTACTTATGGCCATTCTATTATTATCATATATACTGATGTGCATATAGTCATGTATTTAGATTATTCCGTCATAATTAGCCTCTTCTATCTATCATTGTAATGATATTGAACTATGCGGTCTATTGTCAATTCCCAGACATGACATTAAATATGTGGTCTATTTTCACTTCCTATACATGACCTTAAATATGGGCACCATGACTCTATGTATATCATTTTTCCTTATAGATAGGTTCTCATTTATTGGTGAGAACTCCATGATTATTACACCCATCACCTTCTTGTTTACCTATTAGAACCATGTTAAGGGTCTAGGGGTGTCACTTGTGTAATCATCATCCCCTCCTAAGTGGTCTACCTAGCTATACCCAAATCTTCCCTATAAAAAAACAAAGAAAAAAAAAGAGAAGAGAAAGAAAAAATAAATTAAAAATTTGGGATTCTCCTATCTCATGCTATTTTATCTAAAAACAGGTTGATCCCTCGAAGGATGGTTGTTCATAAAAATCATATAATAAAAATAGACTAATCCCCCAAAGGAAAACTATCATGAATATCTTATCCTCCCATCTAAAAGCGAAAGTAAAAAATCTAAGATCAAAAAGGAAAAAGTATACCATACCCTCAAAGGATGGATACTCTATTATATCATGGCAACAAAGGCTTCCCGTATTGATCAACCTTATATATAGATTCCTAAGAAAGCTTCCACATTGATCAAATTGCTCATACACATTACAAAATTTCCATGTTTATCAGTATGCATCTTCCCCCTTCCCAGAATTGGGTCATAGTCCTAGGAAAAATCACCTGTGTAGAACCCTCTTCCCATTTACAAGTTGCATCTTGAACCCCTTTATCATGTTGACATTAGGTTTATGAGATTATTGCATCCATGTTTCCCTCATGGTATTTTGATATAACTAACTATCATTGGTTATGTGTTAACACTTGCTATTGGCTACAAGTGCAATACCTTAAATGCTTCTCTTTCTTATTTACATCTAACCTAGTTCAGAGAATGGTTTCTTCATATTCTCCTTGCTATTATTATGTTGCATTTATCTTGATAAGGTCACATTTTATAAAGAAATAATTATTGCATATATAATTTCAAGCTATGTCATCTATATCCATATGTTTAATTTTAAGGATGACATCGATTAACATCATCCATAAATCCATGAAAAATTTTTATGTCTATGATCACTTTCTCTAATGCAATTTTTGGTTTAGGAATTCTAATTGATCTTTGTTGTAGTTTACGAATTATACTTGAGGACCCCTCTCAAGGAGAGTTCATTATCCTGCATCTCCTCATCCACCACCATGCTCAACATATCCTTTCTCTATCCATCCTCCCACATCACCTTTATCTTCCCGTAAATTATCCATATATTACCCTTCTAACCATTCATGTCCCCTTCTACCACATGGCGTGGCCATCACTGTTCTCACCATTCCTTCCTTTTCATCTCAAGCTTGGCATGTTTACTTAACTATTCACGTAGTATGAAAATCTTACTTAAAGTAGAACTACCATTCTGGACAATACCTTTTTCTCACTCACAATACCATCCATTGACCTTTCCTTCCTTCTAGTTTCCCCTACCAATCAACCTTTTTCTCCTACCATTACCCTTTATCAACCTATCAAATCAAAAAATACGCTCACCATATCCCCCTTAAAATTATACTTCTTTCCTTCATTTTCTCCTTTGATCCATCATCCTTCATAGCACTTCCTTTCATTCTTTTCACTTCTTTTTTCTTCACCTTTACCTCATTCATCCTCATCCTCTGCATCCTCTACCCATCAAATTCTCCCATGTATTCTCTCTCATGTCTTACCATTATTTGTTTTGGTCTCCCCCTAAAACTATTTCATTATCATCTTCAGTTTCCATTCTAATAATTATTATTATTGTTAAACCCCTAAAAATCACTCCAAATCATTGTCCACTACCTTTCTTAATCTCTTCATCCTTCTCCATTTATTTTCCACTCCTTCCCCCATCTTGCATCAATAATCATTATTGTTGGTCTTCCCCTAGCATCCCTTCATTGACACTAAATATTCCATTCTCTATTACCCTTTTCTCTATCTTCACTTTTCCCCTCATCCTTCACCAACAATGATTATTTTTGGTCTTCCCCTAATTTTATTTCACTGTCATAGCCTTCATCATCATCCATTCTCTCTGTCCTCCCCTTCCTTATCTCCACCTCTACCCTTTCTTATCACTTATTCACCATCACTCCATATCCCCTTCACCATTTCCAATATCCTTACTATCTTCATCATACATCCTTCGTTATTTTCATGCTAATTTTCTTATCCTCATCTCATGCATTTCTACAAATTTTCCCCTTCTTCTGTCATGCCTCCTTCTTACTTTCCCATTGTTACCTTGTTCCTTCCTCAATATCCCTTATTTTTAATCCTCCCACCTTCCACATGCATTTCTATGCATTCTGTACCATATTCCTTCCCTTAGTCTCCAATTTTTCATCTCTTCATTCTCCATTAATTTCACCTTCAAAATTACCTCCCCTTATCTTCTATACCACCCATATCTCTTCCTTTCTCTTCCTTTCTATGATATTATCCACATCTTCACATTCTTTTCTTGAGTATCTTTCTTTTCCCTATTTTATCGTCTCTTTCAAATTATTCATCTTCTTCATATCCTCCAGTTCTTTTTCTTCACCTTCTTCATCTCTTTCACTGTATATTTTCTACTCTGCTACCTTCCTTTTGGACATATTTCTCCCTTTTTCCTAATTTCATCCTCTCCTATGTTGTCTTTTGTAATTTCATCCTCTCCTATGTTGTCTTTTGTAATTTCATCTTCTCCTTCTCATTTTAATTCCTCATTTCTTTCTCCTATCATTATTTTCTACTATTTTCCTTCATCCCTATTTTTTTCTCCTACTCAACCACGTCCACTCTATTCCATACCCTAGTATTCCTCATCTCCAGTCTCTTTCTTATTTTGTCTATAATATCTTTCCTCTTATTTCAATTCTTCATCTTCCTCATATCCTCCAATTTTCCATCATTTCACTCCCTTCATCTTCATCACCTCTCTCGTTTTCATCTTCTCTCTTCTCATCTCATCTTCTTCTCGTTCATCCTTCTTCATTACCTTTTTCTCTTAGCATCCTTATCTATTATTCTCTTCTACCTTTTTCTTTTTATTTTTCTGCAGACCCCTTCTCTCATTTTTTTAATTCCTACCCTTGTCTTCTTCACCCCCTAATTCTATGAGTTCTTTCGTTTCTCTTTTATATCATCTCTTTCATCTTCTTTAAATCTTCCTTATCTCCTCCATGTTTCCATCATTTCTCTCCCTTCATCTTCATCACCTCCCTCCCTTTATCTTTTCCGCTACATTCATATTGCACATCTCCCCCTTTTTCTTTACACTTTCACCCTCTCTCTACCGTCTTCTCTCTTCTCTTCTCTTCTTCTTCTTATTCATTCTTCCTCCTTCCATTTTTCTCCTATCATCCTTATCTATTCTTCTCTTTTACATATTTTATTTTATTTTTCACCTACCCATAATTAACCACTCTACCTGTCCATTCCCTTTTCACACTTAAAACTCAAGGTCACCAAAAATATATACCCATTTTCAGACTGCAACTTGTTCATTCTATTACACCCCATTCTCATCCTCCTCTCTACGACATCGACCTCTCCTTTTTTTGTGAGCTTATTCCATTCTCTTCATCCCTCTTGAAAGGTAATTATCACATATATCCCTCATCACATATTCCCAAGGAATTTTTTTCATGGAGGATACCATAAAGGTCATCACATACATCTCTCTCTTTTCCCTCAAAGGTTCCTACTCTACTTTTTTTCTCAGCAAACCTCATTCGTAATCTTCCCCCCATTTTCGAGTCAATTTTTTTTAAAAAAATTTCTTATCGACAAAACACCTTCCTTAAGAAATATATCTCTTCAAAACTATTAATCCCCTCACCTAGGGTATATTACTTCACCATTCATATTCCAACTCACCTTTTTAGTCGCTTTTCATGTCTTGTGCTAGGGCACCTTTGTTTTCATCCTCAACCTTGTGGATGCATATTTTTCACTCAATTCCTTGTGTATGAAGGATTTCGCATAATTTTTACATTTAGTTCCACATACTTTGGTGTTTTCCCATGACCCCATGTTCATTCAAGCTTGCATCCATTTGAGTGGTTTCCCATAGGATTCTCTCCATTTTGTAGTGATTTTCACCCACTCACTGGCCCAGAGAGCATTTTTTCCCATCTCATTTGAGACCACAATTGTCCCTCTACCCATGTGACATCTGAGTCACCTTCATAGTTTCTATTGTATTGCGATCCTTTTTGCTAGGGGCATCTTACCTTGTTTTATCATTTTACCCATTTATCTTCACCCACTCAACCTTCAACACATATATATTTTAAACTATTGATTGAATTCCTTTATGTCATCAATCAAAAGTTTGAGGGGGAGTAACCAATTAATCACATTTTCATTGTTTCATCATTTTTGCCTTGTGGCTTTCCTAATACAAACCACACATTAAAAAGGGGAAAATGCAGACACCAATGTTTGGTGTCGTTCCTCCACTTCATCCCACATTTTCTCTCCTTCATTAGAATTTCCCATTCAAATCCCCTTTCACACCAAAAATACATATTCAATTAATCAATATTAATTGATCCCCTTTAAACCCCTAATCCTCATTATATTCTAATATGATCTATATAAATCCACTTTCTAATTAAATATTCCAAAATAATACATATCACCCCACTATCAAATTAAATATTATAAAATAATCCATATCACCACACTATTAAATTAAATATTATAAAATAATCCATATCACCCCACTATCTAATTAAATATTATAAAATAATCCATATCACCCCAATATCCAATTAAATATTATAAAATAATCCATGTCACCCTACTATCTAATTAAATATTCCAAAATAATCCATATGAAATCCATTTTTGAATTAAATATTCCAAAATAATCCACATGCACCCCATGAAATCCACTTTTCAATGTTCCAAATAATCCACTTTTGAATTAAATATTCCAAAATAATCCACATGAAATCCACTTTTCAATTAAATATTCCAAACTAATCCACATGAAATCCACTTTTCAATTAAATATTCCAAAATAATCCACATGAAATCCACTTTTGAATTAATTATTCCAAAATAATCCACATGAAATCCACATTCCAATTAAATATTCCAAAATAATCCACATGAAATCCAATTTTGAATTAAATATTCCAAGATAATTTATATGAAATTCACAATTAAATTTAATATTCCAAAATCATTCAAATAATGTCCCCTCACTCACCTAATCAGGGTTACTTTTTAAATGAAGATTAATTAATAAGGCCAAAATTAACCCCATCTCTAAGCTATAATTAAGAGCCTTGCCCCCCTCTTTCAGACAAGTTAGAGTGATAGAAAAATCTGGCATTATAGCTCCACTCATATCATCACCATACCATCATAATGCCCTTGTGATGCCACTTGCATCGCCATAATTCCATCTTGATGCCCTTATGCTCTTGTAAATTCCTAGCTATCTAATTCTCTTACAATCTCTTTGCCCCTCCATATTGATGATCTCTTACAGAGCTCTTGGAATTTTGATTCCTTGGATTGGTTTTCTCGGGTCACTATCAACCATATAGTCTTCTCTTGGATCACTTCCAAACCATGTGGGTTTTTTAGTGTATTCCTGTTATCAATTATCATTTTGATTACTATCTCGATTATCGTATCATTTAGTATTTCCATTTATCATATCACTGATTTGAATTTCTATTATCAATGTAGCATCATCCAACACTGATTACACTCTTTTATTAATATGTGGGATAACATCCTTTCTAGGAGTCTTTCACTTCCCATAACCAAATTTGTTGGGAAGCCCACTATCTATCTTGCTAATCCACTACATATGTTCTCTTTTTTGTACATGTCAAAGTTTTATCGTGAGAACAATAATCACTTTTTGTTCCCATACCACATCATCACTATCCACATTTGGATGTCCCTAAACCCACCAATAGCTAAGGTTTCTTGATTTCTCATTTAGCTTACACTAATTTGGACAGGTAGTGGGAATTATCATCAAACATCAGGACCCTTGTGAAGTTCTCATTTCTTTGTTTGAACCATAAAAACATCCCATTATCCTAGGGAGAGTCCAAAAAGTGGAAATATGAGTGAAAACAAAACCATTTGCAACTTTCTTCTACCCAAAATGAATACTTTCTATTTTTAGAATGTAAGACCACAACCTATTATTTTGGGACATAACACCTATTTTGCTCCAATTTCAC
Source organism: Taxus chinensis (assembly GCA_019776745.2). Lineage (NCBI taxonomy): Eukaryota > Viridiplantae > Streptophyta > Pinopsida > Cupressales > Taxaceae > Taxus > Taxus chinensis. The sequence goes on from CM034148.1 coordinate 32,963,354, forward strand.
ATTTTGGAACATTTTTTCCTCTTTTTTTGTTAAGGAATTACTATTTTTAACACATTTATATTTTAACAGGTTACTATTTGGGGACTTTCTATTTTGGGAAAATTGTCATCTTTGACTGGTTTACTCTTTTTCATCTTTTCTAAATGTCTTGAGTGATCCAAACTTGCAATTCAAAGGACTTACTATTTTTAGCATGTAGAAGAGCATAGGATATGCTATTTTAATTTGTGGAAAAAATGGCCTTGTTTTACAATGGTAATGATATTTTTGGATTCATTTATTCATCGATGTCTTGTGCACCAAATTTCATTGTGTTTCACTTATTGCAAAGCTTGGAAATAAAAAATAAATAAATAATTTTTGGTGCGGGATTTAGGATCAGAGCTACCATGACAACCATTAATGGAGTCAAATATATTTTTGATAGAGTATTTTCCCATCTCAGATTATAGTGAAATTAACTCTAATGGGATAGGTTTTTTATTTGGAATATGTGTTCAAAATTCTATCTTGATCCGACTACCAAATTGATAAGAAATTTAAGGAATGGGAGCAAGGGAAAAAATGGATTTTTTTTTTCTATTAATAATAAATGGAATTGTTTTATATTCTATGACTTAATTCTTGATTCTCTATAAAAATGAGTAAGTTTGTAAAAAATATCACCTTAATCTATGCTCTAGATTGTGAGATATGAGCATTTCATGGTTTCCGCTCATGGAAGCTTCTAGTAAAATTTTTGCATGGTGAAAGCTGAAAAAGAAAGGTATTGGTGTGATAGCAGCAATGGAGGATGAGGACTACACATGCAAAGATAAATGGAGGTGATGGAAGCAGTAGCAATGGAGGATAAAATATTTTCCGACAGTTGGGGGTTTGTGTGTGTACGTGTGAGAACAAGTGGAAGAAGAAGAAGAAACACTCAAAACCAAAAACTTGAAATTTATTCAACTTGAGCATGGGTAAAATTTTTCCTCTTTGTGATTGATCTACTTGGCACTCTATGGTAGGATGAAGCTGTGTGCTAGAAAATGGTGCACGAGGGTTTTAACTAGTCAATTTGGGCTCCAAGATGGTCATATCATGGTCCAACAGGTTATATGCGGGTTGGGAAAAATTTAATGTCCCAACCATCCCAAAAGTTTTGGATTATTGGTCCAAAAAATTCTACCACCATCTGGGCTTGACATGTGTCCACCTAGAAATTTGGCCAACTCCTCGATCTTAACTTGGGGAAAAACTTGACGGAGGCATTACTTGAACTCCCAGATGAATTTTCCCACACTTATTTATATGAAATTGTCTAGAAATTAACTTTTGAAAATAATTGGATGGTTATAATACCTTGATTTGGCCTGAAACCTTCTAAAAGGTAGGCTTTTATTTCAGGCTCATAGATTATGCATGATGAAATCTAGTCGTGAGAAAATTTTCTTGATTCTTTTGAAAAACATTAGACTACCATCCTCTATATCTCTAAAATATCTTTTCAAAAATAATTTTTTGGCCTCTAAATCGTCATGTAGCTCCTGAAATCACTTCCTAAAGCTCAGGGGATGTTTGTGCACTACAAGTTGCTTCACCTTCTAGGACCTGCTTTTGCTGACACTATTCCAAAACCTCTAAAACTTCCTAGAATATTCCAAAACTAGTTTAACAACATTATTATCTCTCTCAGACACCTCCTTGATGAATTTTATTCCTTCATTCCACTCTGGGGGTGCACCATATTTAGGAAGACCAGAAAATAGACTTTTATAATATTCTCAAAGAGTATGTCATGAAGGATATTGACTTGGAAGTTCTTGAATAAACTTGATATCCCTAAATCAAATATGGACATGATGAAAAAACATATTTTACCACTTGGAAAGATGGGATAAGACTGATATGGGGGTTAGGATGATCTGGAGAAGGGCTTGGGATGACCTTTAAGCAAAACTTTTCACAGTAGGGTATGGTTGTCATGATTTCAAGTATGAATTTTTCCCCTATAAAAACTCATGACAACACTGCTAATGACCATCATTTAAAATCATCAAAGAATTTTATTCTTACCAAAACATACCTAGGATTCTCCTTTGGGATTTTTCTTGATAACCTTCCTGATAAGTTCCCGAATTCACAAGCTTTGGGAATAAAATCTTATCAAATGTCTATAATAAATGTCTTTTTATAGCACTGCAATAGATCTTAAAGTGTCTTGATACTAAATTCATAGTAATTTATCACTCATGAGATAATATATGCATGGTATATCTCAAGAATTTTCTTTAATCTCTTCATGTTAGAACAAGGATTTCGTATTACCCAAATACATACTCGATATCCTATTGAGCTTACTAATGATGACACTCCCTTGATACCTAAGCATCTCAGTATCCATTAATTTATAGTCATTCACAACTTGAATCACTTCATAACATGCAAGATGAAATTAGATTTCATAGACCACATATACTATTGATAAACACACATATGGACTTTTATCACATTCATTAGATCTGAAAAATAAATACAGAGCTTACAAGTTTGTCATGAGACCTCAAGGACACACCATGACTATACATTCCATCTTGACTATTGACAAATACCACTTGGAAAACTTAGAATACCATGTTAATATTATACTTCTACTTCTCAGAGCTATCACAACCTTCTTAGTACCTTGAATACTTTGACTTCTATTCATAGCAACATCAGATCTTAAGAGCTTGATATTCATATCTACTCAAGTATGAATCAATCACCAAGAAGGCCCCTGTTTTGGCTTGGAAATCATAGGTTGTAGTAGGAGTTTTATTTTGAACATGATGAACCCATTTCCTATTGATACACACTTAACCATGACTATCAAAACCAACAACAACATAGACCTTTGACACTTTTAAACCCATAATATAGAGTCCCCATTACTTTAAGGCTTCAAAAATTTGATATTGACCTTAAGGAGTATTAACATAGACTTAATAATGATATGGAGAAATGATCTTAGGAACTATTTCAAGTAGATGTAGATAATTTGACTATACACACTCTTCTTACCTTGGATAAACAAGACTCAAACATAGTTCATTAAGATAGAACTTCAAACACATTATACAGACCAGACATACCTTATTACTTCTCATGAGATATGAATGCCTTCAATAAGCATGATGAAGACACCTAATGAATCTTGGAACACTAAAACACCCAAATTTTAGGATATTCCCAAATCTCCATCTTCCTCCTATCCACATTGTTTTCAATCTTCAAAAATCTTTTTCTTTTCATTGACATACTAGACTTAAGATCCACATTGTATTTCTCCTCCTCCTTTCACTGTATATCTTCTTAGCTTGATGAATAATCATATTTGACTTTATTGACTTCCTCCTTATTTTATTTGATTGTCTTATTTATCCTTGAGATCCTTTTACCTATCTCTTTTGATTGACAACCTGATAAACACATGATTCTCTTCAAACCCAAGCTCATTCTCAACTAGAGATAAAAAAACACTTTTTCTTGTATCAATATTAGGCTTGGATATTTTGAATTCCTTCCTCTTGTCCACAAATTTTGGAATCTTGTTTGAACTTGATACTTCTTTGAAAAAATTCAAAGGTTAGGATTTCATGTTTTGCACCACTTCCTTTGAATCATCCTTCTTAGCTTGATATCCATGATTAAATTCCTTGAGTATGTTTAATTATTCAATATTTTATTTTGCTTCATGTGTATGGTCACTCTTATTGATTAATTTTTCTATCTCTATCGAATTATACTTCTTAACTACCTTTGGTTCATCCTTATTTTCTATACCCTCATGATCAGATGTCTTTGTTTTCTTAATATATTCAGACTTCATGTCATGTTTTGGCTATTTTTTTTACTTAAATCATAGGATCAAATATTTTATTATATATCTCTTTGGATTTTCTATCCTTTTGAACATCCTTATTTTTTCTAGATGATCTATCAAGAAAAAAAAATTCTATGTGATAAAAGTTTTGAAAATTATAACACATGACATTATTCTTACCTTTTGAGTGGTATGAGTTGCGATTCCAACTATAATTCATGGCCTTATGACCATACTTAGTGCAATCATAGTAGTAACCATTGAAGAATATTTCATAACCCCATGAATATTCATTCCTTTAAGATCTTATTTCACATTCATTTTCCTTATGACCAAATTTATTACACGCATAACAATAACCATTGAAAAACTTCTCATACATTGATCCATAAGGTTGCCTAATGGACCTTGCTTTAATATTGCTTTTCATATGATCTTCTTTGTAACTAGAATTGGTACCCTTATTTATTATAAAATAACCTTCATGTATTTCTTCTAACCTATTAAATAGATGTCTTAATTCTTCCTTCAAGGACTTTATTTCAACTTCAAGCTCCTTAATGATAGATTCTGATTTTGGATTCTTCCTTCTTTAGATTACAAGTTTAGCTTATAGGTCAATTATAGCATCAACATTTCTATTATCATCTTATACACATCTACTACCATCTTCATAGGAATTCTCATGACCTTTACCCATATTTTACTTCAGATAATCCCCTGCAAGTGATTAAACTTGCTTGAAAAGGCTATTTTTCTAATGCTAATTATTAGAATCGTAGATACTGAGAGGGGGGTGAATCAGTATTACAAAACTGTAACTTTATTTTCCACTACTTACAACATCATTTAGATTAACCATTCAACTTGTACACATAATATGAGCTTATTAGGTGTGTATAAATCATCCAAAATTTCATGACACAAAAGAGAACACAAGTACACAACATATAATGTGGGAAACCCTCAAGGGGAAGAAAACCCACTGAAACCTCTTCTAATATTACTCATAAAAAATGAATTGCAAGAATATTACACATCGAGAAAGATTTTTTTAGTGAAGAAACCACTTCATAAGGATCATCCAAACCTTTTTAGTATAACATCCACTATACAAGGAGGATACCACTCCCCGAGATGACTAAGCACCCACATATCCACTTGAAATGGATGATCATTGAAGTATGTTTCTACTACAACTATTGTTTTATCAAAACTTTATCTCCATACACACTAAACCCTCTCGAACTTTCCTTTCTCCTTACTTGCATAAATATGGTCCTTTATTTTCTGATTAGGTATAATGACATTACACACCTACTCTTCACCTATTATCATCTCATCACACATCCTCTTGAATTTTTTCCTTCACTATTCTATACTCTTCCTTACCTGTTATATATCACTCATATCCCCATCATCACAACTAGTCACAAAGGGAAAATATAACATGTTTTATATAATGACACTAGCTCATAACCACCTATAGGTCAGACATGGCCATATAGGTCGGTCATATAAAAAAACATATAATAATACTCATTAAATAAATATAAGAGACCCAAGTAGGTAGGAAATGGTCACAACATCAAGTACTAGGACACACATCTCTATTAGGCATAAAACATAAGCCTGTACCTCTAATAAATGAATCATGACCTTCAAGTGCACACTCCAAATTTTTAAAGGTTCGAAAAGCTTCATAAAACCTAGGGGAAACCTCTCAACATCACTAACTATCTTATAAAAATTTACAACCTTCAACTTCTCCATGACACACACCAAAAAGAAAGTAAAATCAATAAGGTCTTCAAGCACACAAAAATCATTCCTAAAAAGTGAATGAGTTCACATAGAAAAACTTATCAATAAGGATTAATAAGAATACCATTCAAATTTTATTTTAATATAATTTTCTAAAACAACTCACGCCATATTCCAAATTAGGGCTTAATGTTATCAAACACCTCAATCTCTGAAAAAATTCAAAACTATCAATATGGACTTAAGAACTAGTCTTGAGGAAACATGCTTCAAACACCTTCAACATCATTTAAAAATTCAAACACCACTTGGAAAAATTCAAGGAAAATTCTATAAAAATTCTCAAACACTTGCAATCTGTATCCAAGAATTTGTTAGCTATGCAAAGAGAATTAGAACTAACACCTAGTATTCCGAAAACAAAGCTAAATCAAAATCTATACATCATCATGCTTAGAGATTAAACAAGACTAATCTACCAACATCCTTGCATTAGAATATGAATAAACATTCAAACTAACATGTTAATCCATTAATCTCTATCTCTATTGAATGTTAATCAAATGAAATGAACCTATTTAGATCCTTAGCAATCAAAGGGTTGATTGTGTGTGTGTGTGTGAATCCCAAGGTTTTTCAAGAATAGAGTCTTGTCAATCCATGGCTACAAGACCATTTGAAATATCTCCATATGACTCCAAACTTAGAAGAATGAATGGAAGAAATAAAAATAGCTAGCTTCTCCAATGAAGAAGGCTCTAAGATGATAAAATGGATATAACTTAGGATTTATGCTCATTTAGGTGTAAGAAGAAAGGTAGGAGGAGGGATCCTTATATATCAAAATGGATAAATTAATATCTACATCATTTTACATGTGGAATAATAGGGAGGTTGGGTTAGTTGTGGATAAGAAGGTTTAGAAAGGGTTGAGTCAACCTTAGGAGAGTTTATTTTTTCTTTTAGTGACTCATGGGGTTTGAGGGGATTTAGTATTAACCAAAGTGATTAATTAATAGGTGTGAAAGATTATAAAAGCTTTTTAGAGGAATAGTTAGTATGATTCATGTTATGAGAGGATTTTAATCTACTAAATGATAATTTATTGATTTAGTGGAAGAGAAAGCTAATTAATTGACAATAATTAATTAGTCTAGATAGAAAGGGGGATTAATTAATGAAAGGTCATTAATTGGTTTATTTATTAGATAAAAGGGCTAATTAACTAGCGTAATATAGCTAATTAATGGTGATAGAAGAGAAAGTGAGCATTATTGATGATATGTTATCAATTTGTGGGAAAGGGAATAATTAGCACAATTTTAGTATTTAAATTGCTCAAGCTAAACTATAGGTGTCTGCATTTTCCTCTCTTTGGGGTGGAATATGTGATGTCACTTCAAAGATAGTAGACAGATAAAGTTTTTAAAGGAGTAGAAGAAAAATTAGTACAAGTGAGATATGGAAGTGAGAGATGCCCCCTCGAGTGTCGATAGGGGTGAGGAAAGAAGGTGATCGATGATCGAAAATGGTGAGAGAAATGAATAGAATAATTGGTAGGGGAAAGATGCCCCAAGTGAATCAGAAGAATAATTTTGATAGGAGAATGATGTAAAAGAGGAATGAAGATGGGAAAGAGAGAGATAATTTTCATCTAGTGTACTAAAACAACTATCGTGTCATCATATTGCCAAGGATCTATGTCATCGATCCTTATTAAAAATATAAGCATAAGAAAAAATTAGAATGACATGAAAAGAAAAACTATGAAAAATTGTCCATTACTAAAAATACCAGCTCAATGAAACATACAAACAATCAATGCAATACGAGAATGAAACAAACTCATGTAATAGGGAAAACAAGTATAAACGCACATACTCAAACCAACAACGGTCAAGACAGTTGTAAAAATTATTTTTTATCAATATGAAGATCCCCAAATGTTTTTGATTGATGAAAAGGGTTAAAAATGGTGCCCCTAGCAAGGATACATGCAAGGGGAGATGATGAAGGATGTGGGGTCCAATGATAAAGCATTATGTGCAATGAAACAATACCAGACAACAAAATGTGCCCTAGAGTACTCACGAAGTAAGCAGGCTAGATTTGTAAATGGTTGTAAGTCAGATGATCTATGAGTCATTTAATTCATGAACACATGAAAATTTCATAAAGATGTGGAATGAATACCATGCACAAGACATGAGTGTCAGCCACTATGAGCTTGTTTACCTATTTTTGTAAATTTTACACCTTTTAGGATTTTTGAGAAATTATGAAATGTTTTTGATTTTGGATGGATTTTTTTTTTGTAAAAAATTAGATTTTTAATGGTTTAGAATATAGAAGAAGTTAGAATAATCGAAAAGAATTTCCTAGGAGCAAAATAAATTCCCTAGGGAGAAGAAATAAGCAACAGGTGGAAAATAATACCCCAACACAACAAAAAGATTAAAAATAATTAAATAAAAAAAAATTATTCGATGGAGTGTGCAGAAGAAGTGACATCGCATAGGATAAATAAAATTTTTCTAGTGAGAAGAAATGAGTACCAAGTGGAAAATAATTCCCCATCATGATGAAAAATTAAATAAAATAATTATTCACGGTGAGTAGAAGAAAAATTAGAGTGAAAATGACAATTGAAACAAGCCACTAGGCATCACGCCTGGCAAGAACAACATAATATACCCCACACGGGGGGGAGGAGGGTAAATCACTACAATCAATTAATTTTTTACCAACCACTATTAAAGTTACCATGAGACCCCCGATAGCGATGAGAATAATGGTGAGAGGACGAGCCAACAGGAGACGCGCCGAATGAGTTCGGGAGTACACCCGGCATGCATATCCTCCTTGAGACAGACATTTTACACACGTATATATGGACATTTTGATGTGGTGCATTTGTCATGGGATGATGTATTTTATTTTTGATGATTGATTATGGGTGTTTGATGTATCATGATGTTATATGGTTTGATTTCACACTTTGTATGTATCATGATGATAGTTGAGATGTTTGTACCACATGTGTTTGATTTTTACATGATAGATCCATAGATGATATCAATTGTATTGTACATGTGATGCTCTAGATTAGTGGATGGGATGACACAATGATATTGGTGTGGGGGGATATATTTTGATATTTGTGATCCCTTTTACCCCCATTTGATGATGTGATATGCAATGATTAGCTTAGCATTCATGTATGATGTATACTTGGCTTTTAATTTATATATGACATAGAGATGATGTTAGATGTGATGATATTGATGGAGATATGATGATGTGATAAAAAAACTATGTACATGTGAAAATTATACACAAGAAAATGTTAACAAACCTAACCAAATATACAGTGCTAACCAACATGAATTATCACAACTATATACAATTATTTATAAGCATGCAAAAACACACTTTGTATGTATAAGTAAGAATGAATCTAATCTAAGCAAGAAACTCTGAATCTTATCAAAGTATTTCCAAGCAACAAACTATACAAATGTACAAAAAATAAGCAACTATACAAGAAAACAATGTACACAAACAAAGCAAAAAACAAGATAAAGTAAGTAAACTAAAGTTATGTTTTTGTAAGATTGTTTTGTGAAACACTTTTCTATTGTTTTTGTGTTTTTTGTTTTTGTTTTATTTTTTATTTTGATCATATTTGAATATTTTTGTGATTTTCAAACATATTTGAATGTTTTTACAATTTTCAAACATATTTTAATGTTTTTGCAATTTTCAAACATATTTGAATATTTTTGTGATTTTCAAACATATTAGAATGTTTTTGTGATTTTCAAACATATTCGAATGTTTTTTGTGATTTTCAAAGATATTTCAATGTTTTTGTGATTTTCAAACATTGTTGAATGTTTTTATGATTTTCAAACATATTTGATTTGTTTTGTGATTTTTCGAACATATTTGAATGTTTTTGTGATTTCTAAGGTTTGAAAAAGCTATGCATAGGTAACCGAGAAATGTGGATTCCCCCACTAGTAGATGAAGAATATATAAGGGCAAGCACCATGTGTTTATAAATAGGAAGGTGAAGTCATAAAAGTGCCCTCAGCGTTAGATGGGGAATATTAAAAGGTCATCCCTTTATCGATTTACAAGAGGAGAAAAATATGGATCAAGTCTTGAAAGGATAGGTTCACAGGGAATCTCGGATGCATGTGTGGAACTAACCTTAGGGTAAGTAAAAGTATCCTTTAGATGCGAGATGCTTGTGAACAAGGAATCCTCCCAAGGCACTGAAAACTAGTTTTCACCAAGGGACCTATCCAAACTACCACAATTTCATGGTTCTCACATATGGATGACCTTCTTTCTCTTTTTATTTTACTCTTATTTTAATTTTTTTTATTTTGATCATTTTTAACTTTTTTTTTTGTTTTGTTTTTATTTTAATTTTATTTTTGCGCCATGTTTAAGCATAAAACTGCTTGAGGTGCATGGCATTCATAGGATCACGGAGCTCATTGCCATTGGGATGGAAAAGTTTGTATGCTCATGTTCCATATTTTTCCACAATGATGTAAGGTCCTAACTGTTGTTGCAGACTCACAGCACCCCTAGATGTAGATCAGGCTTCTAGGTTGATCACTCTTGCATCCAATGTGATTGCACAACATGGAAACCTCTCTCCAAGTGTGGGGACTTGTGAAACTGAGAGAGGAATCTCTAGATTAGAGGCTGGTTCCTCAAACTCCTCTGATTTAGATCTAATGCTTGCACAAATACAAAGGTTCAGATCCTAATCCTACTCTAACTTGCAAGGAGACAGGGGTAGAAGTGCAAGAAATTGAAACTAACTAAAGATGGTGATGCACCAAAAGGAGCGGTGAAACATATTTGTCATGCAAATAGACTCAGACCAAAGTTCACAACATAAAACATACACAGATTGATAAGGTATAATTTAGTATCTGAAATGAAGCAAATAATACAAACAGAGGATTGAAACCCATTCACAGAGCTTGCATTATCATTTCAATGTCAAAACACACATTACACCCTCAGAGAGGTAAAAGAAAACTATTACAATCCTTGGAGAGGTCTGATCCTTGCATCAATCATTTGCTGGAGGTGAAAGAAGAAGTCTGCTATGCCCAAAAAATGTTCCCCCTTTTGGAATGAGCCAAATCTAGCTTTTACAGTGCAAGGGTTGAGCCTAGGGGATAGAAAACGTACAAAAGCATGAGAGCCCATCCCTCCTCAATTGCAGATGCATTAAAATGGCATGGGGACCTTACAAACCCATACCTTGTCACTTTGACCGAATTACAGGAGAATGCGACCCATTCTGCATTAAATCTAGTCACTGAAATGTCACTTCTGGCCATGAACATGCGTCAGAGCCGTTTCTCAATTTTCTCTCTCTAGAATACACCAAAATTCAAGATTAACCCCAAAATTATGTAGAGAATTTCACAAGCTTTCCGTTGATATAAAGAACGTGCAAATCCGAGATCTAGATCGAAAGATATGTCGATCTGAAGATTTAGGGCACAAAACAGGCGAAACTACGTTTTTGAAATTTTCCCGCGCTCTCCCACCAGGATGACATGTGTCAAGTGCTGATTGGATGAGTAATTCTCTCTACTTCCCTGTCTCATTGGACATGTGTCCTCTTTTTATTGGCTCGGGTCTGTGCTTGAAACCTCGCCCTTTGACTTTTGGACTTTCTCTCTTGTGACACGTGTCGTGATTTGATTAGTCCGCGGGTCTGCCGGCTTTTCGCGCCCTTCGTGTCTTCATGTCCCGGATGTCCCAAACTTTTTGGGACAAAAACTCCCGATCCACCCAAAATGGGCTTCCTTGTCCTAAATTCATTCGATGACACGTGACGTTACTTGATTGGCTTTCGGATCCTTCAGCTATCCACGTCCCACGCGTCCCTTTGTCCCAACTGTCCCAGTGCTGAAGTTCTCCTTTTCGGCCGAACCAGCCGGTTCGCGTCCTTCACATCCATTTGCTCCAACTGTCCTAGACTGTCTGGGACAAATTCTTCCAAACCGCCCGAAATGGGATTCCTTTGCTCTCGGCCGCTTTTCCTTTTCGCGTCCTTCGCGTCCTCGTGGCCTAGATGTCCCAAATGCTTAGTGCGAAAGTTCTCCTTTTCGGCCGAACCGGCCGGTTCGCGCCCTTCGCGTCTTCATGTCCCAAATTTCCCAGAGAAGTTAGCTGATTCTCTTCTCTTTCGGTCGAACCAGCTTTCCACGTCCCATGCGTCTCGACAGCCAGGATGTTCCTTTGCCCTGTAGACTGCCTGGCGGCCTTTCGGCCGATTCGCGCCCAGACGTCCCTCATGTCCCGACTGCTGCGAGGACTAGGACTTAGCCAATTTTCATAATTTTTTCTGGCCCAAGCTTGTTTTTTCGCATCCTTTTCACCTTTTCTCAGAACTTTCTCTTTTCAACCTGGACAGGAGAGTTAGAAAATTTCTGAGGGGACCCTAGAAACATGATTTTTGCCTCTAAATCCATCCATTTGCCTGGGACTTGAGAATTCTGATGTATGTTATCAAATCAACCCTGGGGGTGAATTTGGATAACACTAACCAATGTGGTTCAAAATTTCCTTTTTTCTCTCTTTCCACCCTTGTGTTGAACTGATTTTCTTTTATGACCAAATATCTGACCTCAAATTGAAGAGGTATGATCCTTTTGTTATAGTTTTGGGAGACTTTGTTCTGATAAACCTTTAGATGGTTAAGGGCACGTATTTTCTTTTCATCCATGAGTTCTATTTCTACCAGCCTGGCCACTTTGTAATCATTATCCTTGTCTAGATAATCCCTAAGAGATATTCTCAGGGAAGGAAGCTCTGTTTCCAATGGGATGATATATTGTATTCCAAACACTAGGGAATAGGGTGTCCCACTAGGCATTCCAAATTTATGCAAGATTTTTTTATCTATGAAAAGAGAATTAGAACTAACACCTAGTAGTCCTAAAACAAATCTAAATAAAAATTTATGCATCATCATGCTTAGAGCTTAAACAAGACTAATCTACCAACATCCTTGCATTAGAATATGAATAAATATTCAAGATAACATGCTAATTCATTAATCTCTATCTCTATTGATTGTTAATCAAATCAAATGAATCTATTTATATCCTTAACAATCAAAGGGTTGATTGAATGTTTGAATTCCAAGGTCTTTCAAGAATGGAGTCTTATCAATCCATGGCTACAAGACCATTTGACATATCTACATATGAATTCAAACTTGGAAATGATTGCAAGAAATGAAAATAGCTAGCTCCTCTAATGAAGAATTCTCTAAAATGATAAAATTTATATAGCTTAGGCTCTATGCTCATTTAGGTGTAAGAAGAAAGGTAGGAGGAGGGCTCCTTATATATCTCAATGGATAAAAAAACTCTACATCCTTGTACATGTGGGATAATAGGGAGGTTGGGTTAGTGTTGGATAAGGGAGGGTTAGTAACTATGGCTGCAGGAATGCCATACCAGAAAATAAGGTGATTCATGATAAAATTTGAAATATAAGCACCCATAACATAAGTCAAAGGAATAACCTCCACCCACTCAGTGAGCTATTCCATAGCTATGATGATGTGGATATGGTCATCACATAAGGTAGGGGTGACCTTCCCTATTATATCAAGTCCCGATTTAGAAAATGGCCATGGGGTTGTGACTGGTTGTAACGGCTACGATGACACATGGATGAAATTTCCATATTTTTTACATAACACACATTTTCTCACATAGTTGCCTAATACTCTCAAGTAAGGAAGCTATATTTCCAATGGGATGATATATTTTGTTCCAAAGACTAGGGAATAGGGTGTCACACTAGTAGGAGTGTGAATGGAGGTCCTATAATCACAGAGGGCTGGGTGAATTTGCAAATGCCAGTTGTGACATATGGTCTGAACTAATGTTTTTTTATTGGCTTTGGCTTGCCCATTACCTTGAGGGTAATATGGTGTAGAGCACTTTAATTTTATTTTAAATTGATGAAAAAGGTCCTTCACTGTCTTTTTCTTGAATGATTTTCCTTTTTCAGTAACTATGGACACAAGAATTCCATACTGGAAAATAAGGTGATTCATGATAAAATTTGAAATCTAAGCACCTGTAACATAATTCAAAAGAAAAACCTCCGCCCACTTAGTGAAATATTTTGTAGTTGTGATGATCTAGGCATGAACATTAGATGAGGTAGGGGTGAGATTCCCTATTAAATTAAGTCCCCATTCGGAAAATGGCCATGGGATTGTGATTGGTTGTAACGAATGTGACGACACATGGATGAAATTTCCATATTTTTGACGTAGCACGCATTTCCTCATATTTTTTCGTTGCACATGAATGCTTTATCATTGGACCTACGAATCCTTTATCATCTCCCCTTATATGTATCCCTGCTAGGGGCATCATTTTTCACCCTTGTCGTCAATCACGAACATTTGGGGATATTTAACTTAATAAAATAACATTTACACAACTATCTTGACCGTTCTTGGTTGGAATATGTGTGTTTTTACTTGTTTTCCCTGTTAAATGGGCTTGTTTCCTTCTCATATTGCATTGATTTTTGTATGTTGCATTGAGTTTGTGTTTTTAGCAATGGACAATTGTTCATATTATGGATTTTCATGTCATTCTACTTTTGTCGTATGCTTATATTTTTAATGATGACACTAAGGTTATTACCAATGTAAGGGATGAAACCTAGTTCTTCTCTCTTCTTCTCCATATTTCTTCTACATCACCCTCCTATCAACACTATTCTTCTGATTCACCTAGGGAATCCTGCCCTCCCATTCTTCTATTCATTTCTCTCACCTTTTTTTATTGTCAATCACCTTCTTTCATCACCCCATCAACACTCGAGGGGGAATCTCTCACTTCTACTAATTTTTCTTCTACACCTTCAAAATTTTATCTTTCTACTATCTTTGAAGTGGCATCACTTATGCCACCTCAAAGAGGGAAAAATTTAGACACCTGTAATTTAGCTCGAGCAATTTAAATACTTAAATTGCACTAATTATTCCCTTTCCCACAAATTTATAACATATCATCAATAATGCTCACTTTCTCTTGTATCACCATTAATTAGCTACATTACTCTAGTTAATTAACCATTCTATCCAAAAAATAAACCAATTAATGACCTTTTGTTAATTAATCCCCCTTTCTATCTAGACTAATTAATTGTTATTAATTAATTAGCTTTCTCTTCCACTAAATCAATAAATTACCATTTACTTGATTAAATTCCTCCCATAGTCTAAATCATGCTAATTATTCATCTAAAAATCTTATATAAGCTTGAACACCTATTAATTAACCAAGGTGATTAATTAATAGGTGTGCAAGCTTATAGAATCTTCTTAGAGGAATAATTAGCATGATTTAGACTACGAGAGGATTTTAATCAAGTAAATGGTAATTTATTGATTTAGAGGAAGAAAAAGTTAATTAATTAATAATAAATAATTAGTCTAGATAGAAAGGGGGATTAATTAACAGAAGGTTGTTAATTGGTTTATTTTTTGGATAGAAAGGTTAATTAACTAGCGTAATGTAGCTAATTAATGGTGATAGAAGAGAAAGTGATCATTATTGACGATTTTTAGAGGATTAGTTAATATGATTTATGTTATGAGAGGATTTTAATCAAGCAAATGATAATTTATTGATTTAGTGGAAGAGAAATCTAATTAATTAATAATAATTAATTAGTCTAGATAAAAATGGGGATTAATTAATGGAAGGTCATTAATTGTTTTTTTTTGGATAGAAGGGTTAATTAACTAACGTAATGTAGCTAATTAATTGCGATAGAAGAGAAAGTGAGCATTATTGATGATATGCTATCAATTTGTGAGAAAGGGAATAATTATCACAATTTAATTATTTAAATTGATCGAGCTAAATTACAGGTGTCTACATTATCATATGTCATTTAGAGAAAACATATCTAACACATCTATTTCAGTCACCTACCCCGAGAAGCCTAAGAGGGTTGATTATGCCATTAGGGATTAACTAGAAAGCCTTCACTCTAGATCATAAAAAGGATTGAAATAAATCATGATGGAATTTTACAATATATCTCAGCTCAAATAACCTTGATCTAAGAATAAAATACATCAGACGCAACTCAAACCCCCATGACTAGGTGTTAGCCCTTAAGGCCAAAAGTAGTAGGGTGACTTAGAGAACCTGTAACTCAAAATTTATTCATTGAAGCTATCTAAAACATTTTATAATAACTTATATTATCTCCTAATGAATATATAACAATTTGATTCTCATTGTGAAACCTCCATCTTAGTTGTGAATATGAAAATCTCCACAAAATAAGGGTTTTACTCCTAATTCCTAAAACAATTGAAACATGAAACCACCACCATCAAGAGCCCTAAATATTCCTTTACAAATTTGATTCATCATAAAATATTTACAATTACATTTGGATCTCATACCAATCATTTCTTCCATATCTCTTTGCTATGAGGGTTTAACTAGGATTTTTGACCAACTTACCTTCTTAACATTAGTTAATAAATGTTTGGTGATCATTTGATCTAATTATTATTTCTTTGGCTTCTAAAATCCATGCAATAACATACATAAAATTAACATGACACCATGTAAAGTGTGCATAGTGGATGAGTAAAATAACTTGCCCGTTCAGCTGGATTTTACACCCTTAAGAACTCATTTTTGGAAAAATATTATTTATTGTATTTCCTTCACTACCTTGACTTGAAGTTTGACCCAGAGCATAATAAAAACCTCCTCCATGCTTTTTAAATCTCATCCATGCTCAAATTCACCTGAAAATATCCAACCACTAAGACTTACCTTTGTTTTCTTTATTTGTTCTCAACATCTTTCTTCTCAAAGACCTTGAAACAAACTCAAACCTTTGAATATTGGCATGTAATTTAACTAATAAATTTTATCCAACATTGTAACCCATTTCTCATTCTTGTAAATGGATTCCTTTCTCCTTATCTCATGCCACCATATCATTATTCTAGGACGAGGTCTAGGATTAGCCCTAAAATGACCACTTCAACATATGACATCACATGAATTGACCTCTTTGACCGCTTACATACACTTAGACACCTGTTCCACAAAATATTGACCATTTTTAACCTCATGAAATCCTTCAACAATATCTAAAGTACTTCATACTAGTTTGACCATACCTAAATCCATGTTTAGACACCATGACATGATGAAAATATTGGATGCTACTAATCAACCTTTAAGCTTGAACTTGATTTACACCTCATGGATAAACCTATGACACCTATAATCTATTTTATATAAATTAAATTTGACATCAATGACAACACCATAAGACACAATGGCCAACAGAATAATAAACATCATACAAATCTACACTATATAATCGTTTCATTGTAGGACATCTTCTCACATCACCAATCACATAAACCTACTCATCTTATAATAGTAAGCATAGGATCATATGTATATCCTCCATTGTGATGGTCGTATCTCCATTGGGAAACAAAAATGTTCTTGTAGTATGATCTCGTATCTCGAGAAATGTCAATATTAATCTCATGTCCCTATAAATATGTATGTAATGATGCATCCCTCCCAATCAAACCTCCTCCAAATGATCATTGGATCATCTGAAAACTGATCATGAATACTATCAAGTATCTTCGTGATCCTATCCTGTGTGGTCAGTTTCTCTCTAGCTTACATCCATAAGAAACCAGAAACACACTATAAAAAACAATACAAAAAAATTCAATAATATCAATCTTGAATAAATTATTTTATAAAAACACCTAAATCACTAGTGATTCCATTGAATCATTGGAAACCTCTTCCAATTTCCCATGACTTCCAAATCACTAGAGATTTAATATGAAATCACAGGGGATTTTATAGTTATTTTTCATTTAAATAAATAAATAAATAAAATACCAAATTCAATAATATCACCTACCTTGGTACGAGAGGGCCTTTGACTACCTCCATCTCACAAAACATTCAAAAATCATAATTTCAGGTTTTCTCAGTCACTTGTCTCTCAAATCGTGATAGTGACAAATGAACATCCATGTGCCCTTTTATATCAATTTTTTCCCTCCCACTCAATCACCAATGATTGGATTTATTTTCCATTATATCTTTGTTTTCTCATTAATTTCAAATCCATTGATGGAAAAGGGTTTAATGGTGTTTTGTGAGTCTCCATGAGGTGTTTGGAAAAGGTCAAACATGAAGGTTGATTAGTAGTGTCATGTTTGGTGAAGTCTTATTGTGTTTTGGAGTATAGTTCATTGTGTATGGTCATAGTTTGATTTCTCATAATTTGATTTAATGTTATTATGAATTAAATCATGGTTAGAATGATGTTTCAAGATTTTCCATGTGTATGTATGAAGTCAGGTTGGTCAGTTCATGGTTTTTCATGTTGTGAAGTAGACACTCTAGGCCTATTCCTAGTCTTAGAGCATGCAAAATGGTATAGACGTATGAGTCTTGGATATGATCAATATTTTTAAATTATGGTATAATAATAATTATATTCTACATGAATGTTTGATGAGTTTCAGGACAATTCTAATTGGTTTAATGGTGTTTCATGGTCCTTGGGAAGCAAGAAGGTAAAGACATACTAAGAAAGCACACGTAAGTCATTTTGGTTGGATTTTTCTAAGAATATTTGATATATAAGGTTATTATAAAAAGTTATAGTATTTTTTCATGATGTTTCAGATCAAAGTGATACATATTTTGCAAGATCTAAAGTTTTTGGTAAAATCAGGTTTTCTGGAATGTGTTTTTGTGCTAAAAAATAAACCTTCTGATGTTCATTGTGAATTGTGTTCTTTGCATGGAACAAAGATATTTTGGAGATATTTTTACATTTATTTATTAATATTTTCCAAAAATAATGAGGTGATTTGATTTTTGGTTTTTTATGAATGATCGTTAAGAAGATAAGTTGTTTTAAAACCCTAGTTAAACACTAGTTCAAAAGTGACTTGGAAAAAGTTAATTTTCCATAGCTTGTTTTGATTCCTTTTTAAAATTTTATGAATTTATGTTTTATATGACTTCTCCATATTTCCCTAACGGTATGGTATAGAATGTGGCAGTATGTGGTCCCCACTCAAAATGGAAAGTTTCTAAAGATGTTCAATTTGTGGAAAAGTTGTCCATTTAAGGAAATGAATAAATCAACATTGTTTGGAGATTGGGAGTTTAAATATATGTACATGGTTTTTTTAGGTCATGGTTTAAGTTCTAGAGGGAAAATTTTGTCCTATTTATGAAGACTGGTATTTGGGCCTAAAAGAGTAGTTTTGAGCAGTTCAAAGATTAACTTGGTTGAAGGCCTTCCACTTGGATTTGGAAAGAAATGTAAGATATTATGGAAATAAGATTCAGATAGCTTACTAATTATTTATGTTTTGTCTCTTGATGAGGTGTTTTTCTAGGTTAAATAGTTTATTTTGTGAGGACCAAGTTTGACTATTTCAATACATAAAATATTTGGCTAGAAGATTGATGTATATGTCTCATTATTTGGATTATTTGATTCTTTCTATCTATATAAGAGTGAATAAGGATGAATTTTGTTACTATTGAAGGCATTTAAATGTATTTAAAATGAAATCAAGGATATAAACTAGTTGATTTTCCAAAACAACTTTCTAGGAAGTTGAGTTTGATGAAGAGGAAAAGAGTTGGGGTTTTCATTAATGGATGTTTCATGAGGTCTAGAAAGAATGTATTTTTTATACATGTCAGTTTCTACATGGCATAATTTAGATGTTATTGGGTGATCTTGAGCATGTTAGGTGAAGAATGGTTCCTAAAAGTAGATGTTTTGAGTAAGAAATGAACCTACTTGATAGAGTCCTGAAGAAAATTATTGGTGAAAGGTAATGTGTTAGAATGGATGATAATTTTATGGTATGGTTGACATTTTTAATTCCTTTGGGGGCTTCACTAATCAGTTTTCATTTCCAACCTACATGGGTTAATATTAAGAGTTACTATGAATGTAATTTTATATTTTTATGTTTTATTGGTAGAGATCCTTGATAAGCACTCACTTATGTTATGTTGTTGAGATGAGAAGCATATAAAGTGAATGTTTTGGTTAAAATTTGAACTAGTTGTGCATAGAGGAAAAAATATTACTTATGTGAGGAAGTGAAATACGATCAAGGGAATGAATAAAAATATGAGGATGTGTGTGAAATTATGGAGAAGGTTGAAGATTATGTATGCAAGGGTTTGAATCAAAACACAGTCCATGGTAGAAGAAAAATAGCGTGAGTTGAAGGAGAGATAATTTGATGAGGGTTTGATGTATCTATGAGCTAAACTTGGATCACAACTAACTGTGGAATCAACATATTTTTAGTTATCATACTTTTGAAAAATATATTATGATGAATCATATTCATAAGAGTCTCTTTTTGTGAGTAATATCAAAAAGGGTTTAAGGGTTGGTACTCCTTTTGGGGTTGGTGCCTCAATAAAGAAACATCTTTTGATGTGCAATATTCACTTATTTCCTTGATTTGTGTAATACAATAAATATATTTAAGTTTTTTTATTCCCTATGATGGTTTCCCACTTATATCTTGTTTCTATGTGTTCTCTCTCATGTTTTATGTTCATGTGAATGTATGGTGAACACTTAATAATATATTATTGAATGTATATGATTGAATGGATGGTTAATGGATGTTACAAAAAATGATAAATAAGGTAAGATATTTCTAGGACTATTCCACCCTCCTCTCATTCCATTATTATTCTAATAATTTGTATCAGAGTAGGTCCTTGAGAATCAATTTTAATCACTTGAAGGAGATCCTTGAAGCATAAGCAATGGGTAAGTCTTCAGATGTTGAAGCAACCTTGAGAATGAAGTATGAAGTTGTAGAGTCTTTGATTCATAACTTAAAATATTAGAGTAATTATATGGAAATAGAGCATGGTCAAGCCATCAAAGGTTTGGAATCACAAGTTGAAAGAGTAACTAAATCCCTAAAAGACAAAGAAGGAACTTGTGTAAGGTATTAATAAAATTTGAAATACCTAGAATATTATTTAGAAGGTGCATCCATCAGATTGCACATGTATGAAATTTTGGAGAAGATATTTTAATCTCTTGATGAGATCTTAGAGAGTCAAAAAAAATCTAGTGAAAAGATAGGCCTAGGTTTCAAAAAAGAGCAAGTGGAAAATGAAGACAAATCTTCACTAGTTTTTCAAGTAATCAAGAAGGATACAAAGAGGACTGATTTAAGAAGGTATAGTCCTATTAGATAACATAATGCATCTAGGTATGGTGCTTACTTCAATGTTTATTTCTATATTTGTCATGATTTTGGTCATAGAGATAAAGATTGAAAAATAAGTTCTTCTAGGAATGATGAAATTCTCTTCAAAGGTGAATGATACTCATGTTGTGAGTATGGTCACAAAGCTAATTATTGTGGTTAAAACCTTAGTATATATGATCCTAGAATTTGTAAGGGTGTTGTGTGTTTCAAATGTCACAAACAAGGACACATTCCTAGATTTTTTCACCATGATTCAACATCAGGTTTCAAGAATTCAAATGGAAAGAGAAGAAATATTTTAAGAGGAAAATCGGTAATAAGAAGGAATATGAGATGGTCAATATTGTTCCTATGGTGAAGAAGGATTTTTATCAAGATAAAGAGGTTAAAAGAACTAGGTATCAATCTACAATTCATAGTATGAACTCTAAACCAACAAGAATCATAAAATAAGGTCATAGTTCAAATCAAGGAGGTATGTTTCCTTAGTCGAAGAAGCATAGGGTAAAGAAAACCATATGTGCCTAAATAAAATCCATTCGCTAGTGTTTGAGAAGTTTAAAAAACTAAGGTTTTTTAACACTTTAAGAGTTATAAGATATTATTCATAACTATGGTCTAGATTTGGGCATCTAGAGTTTTGTAGTTATTAAGGTGTCAAGTTGATTGAGGTGTGTATTCTTTGAAAAAAAAATTATTATGTTGATAAAACCTAAGAAGGATCACAACTTCCTATATGATGTCATGTTTGTATCTTGCATTGTTCATGAGAATTATGTTGTGTTAAGGTATGAAAAATGTGTTTTTGATCCCTTGTTACAATGTGATTGAGTTATTCCATGTATTAGAAGTGTGGAAAAAGGAAAAAAAGTGTGTTAATAACTTTTCCAAGTTGTGATGATCCTAAAAATGCATGTACCTATCAGTCAAAGGAAGTTAGTGCATGTTGACAATTGAGTCTCAAAGTTTTAATTTTTCCAATATCTTGATTTAGTATATCAAGTCAAAAGAAAGGTGTCATGAGAATATGTATCACTATACGAATTCTTGAGTTGTGGTTTAATTAATGCCCTAAACTTGTGGTTGATATGATGTTTAAATTCTTGTAGGGTTACTTGGTTTCATCTAAGTTTGAGTATACTAGTTGATGTTGCATAAGGTCTAAGTGATGAAGAAAATTTTTTATGGGTCATGTAATGTTGGTATGAGTAATAAGATGGTGTGTATATCCATGAAGTTTTGCTCTAATTTGATTCAAGGTGTCAAGATATCTATATAGTTTCAAAAGGAGGACTAATCAAGATCATATCATATGTACTGAAATCGATTCAAGACCTAAAGTGATTAGAAATCATTGATCAAAGCATCAAAGTGATATCAAGAGTATGATATCCATAAATAAAAATTAAGGTAAGTTGTTGATTCTTTCACCATTTTTCTAGCCATACAAGTGAGGTATTCAAATAGTGTTGAAGATTCTTAAAGAGATTTATTTGAATTTTGGTTAATCCTTCTAAAAATTGTCTGTTGAGAGTATGTCAATAAGGTTGTGTTAAACATCAAGCAACTTCATAAAGGTATACTCTAATCATCATGCTCTTGTCTTGGTGCAATTATAGCTCATATTATAGCTTCTCAAGCATGAGAAGATGAGTTTGAGGTCATAAAGGCTATAATAAGTATGAGAAACAAAGTCTAGTTTGAGATGAACTATCTTAGAAGTGTTGTAGATCATAAGAAATAAGTGGGGGGTTGAATAAGTGTAGATTAAAAAATTTACACTCTTGATTAAATTTTATATTATTTACCAATATATATATATATATATATATATGAGCAACATACAATCAATCAAGTATTAATCAAACACATAAACATTGAACAAAGATATTTACTACAAAAACGCACTAAAAACGTTGCTTATATTACATAAATCAATGAATCATATGAATATAACACATATTACAAGATTTTTTTAGTGAGACGCCAAACCCACAAGGAGCACCAACCCCTACACCTATGCTGATATTACACACAAAAAAGGACTCAAGTAAATATTATGCATCACAATAAATTATTTTCTACAAGCACCCACCTACAAGGAAGCTAAAACTCACTGAATGTGTTAAGATACAACTTAGACTTCTTTACATATACATTTTGATCATGTAGTTACATAAATTGCTACTACAATGAATTATGATCACTTTCTTGGCTTGATCTATGTACTTCCTCTGTCACACTCTTCTACTCATTTCACTACCTCTTTTATGCTCTGCTTATCTGATCATGTTCTTCATTATTTTCTCAATCTCACCCTTTGTATCTACTTCACTGTTGTAGCTCTTCTTATATTGATTGCATCATAGTTTATTTTCTCTTCCTCTATTGCTTTCTTGGCTCTAGTGCCTTAGTTTTTTATGAGAAAATAGCTTGAATCACTTAGATTATTTCTTTTATTACATCTCTTTCTTTTCCAAAATCTTTCTTCGATATTTACATCTTGTACTCTTCCTTATTTGTTGCCTTTGAATCCAAATCATTAAATGTTCCAAGATGAGTCCAAATTTTATTCTTTCCTTGTTCGTATTCATTCCTTCTTCCTCGATGCATCTAAAAAACTGATTTATTAGCTGACTTCAAAAAATAGAAAAGTTGCATTATTTAGAATTTACATTGGGAAATTAAATAGTGACCCATCTTCTTTGAATTATTTGAAATCACCTTGAAATAGGGAATCTCCATTGATCTTATAACCAAATTACCTCATGGTCAACATGCGTTAAATTTTGGTAGCTGAAATAGATAATTTCATTGGTCTTTGTGAAGTTCCAGTTGTACTTGCAGTTGAAAATATTTTTCAATAAAATCTCCTTCAAAATCTGAATGAAAAATTTCACTCTTTCAATTTGAACTCTAAATAATTTTCCTTGGTCCACTCAAGTTCAATTTGAATGTTTCATGGCTTCCTTTCGCATATTCAAACTTTTCCTTCATATCGTGGCTTCTCCATTTCTCCCTTGGATTTTTCCTTCTTTATGCAGATTTTATTTATCTACGGCATCTACATGCATTGTGTGGATTTTTAAAATTCTCATAGTTTCCTCCTTGTTTACCTTCCATGGCTTTTCTCCTTTTCTAGTTCTTCATGGCTTTCCTTCTTTGTGTGCTAATATTTTATACTTCGAATTTCCTACTTATTCGTAGTTTTGCATCTTTTCCCTTTTATACGTGGAATTTATGAAATATTCATACCCACGGCTTTACCTTTTGACCTTCTTCACTCTATGGAACTCACCTACCTTTGGCAGCTTCATCTAGAGCTTTCCTTTATTTTGTAGTTCCTTCCTTGAGTTTCTTTACTCTGCGGCTATCTTATGTACTTGGCGGCTAGCACCTTATATCCACATCTTGCACAAATGTTGTCTAAGTCCTTTAGGACGTATCTTTGATCATCTCAAAGCATTTTTGAGCTAACACTACCAATCAACCTTCATCTCCTTCACATGCTCAATTTACCAATTGAATCATTTTTCCATCAATGCATCTTGATATCACCTCATCAATATTGACATCAATGAAAACACATATAATAATGAAAAATATTCAACAATATCCCCCTTTGTCATCGATGGAAACACTCCATCCTATAAAAACATGTATAGCCTTTTGATGGAAAAATGATTACATACCTAAATTCACCTTTCTCTTGTTCTTCTATATATGTGGACTGGTTTGTGGTTTCTTTATCTCCCCCCCTTTGACAACAATGACAAAGGGACATCTATGCCGCACTCAAATGAATGTACTTGTAAGCTGATTTCTTCATGTGCTTACCTCAAGAATCTCCCCCTATGCTTATGCTTATTATCCATTTTCTTTGGTGTTTCCACGACAATGTCCCCCCTGAGTTGATGCATGCTTTGATAAATTTGAGCTAATAGATTAGTTCTTCCTCACTTTGGCACTATTTTTAGGAGCTGATATTTCCTAAGAATTTTTCATTTTGCTTCATGTATCCCCTCTAGTTTTTAGAGGGATTGGGGATGACTCCCAATTTATTCCTTAAGTGCTCAAATGTTACCTTTGGTAATGGATTAATCATTATATCTACAATTTCTTCTTTAGTGATCATATATTCTAGACTAATATTTGTTTCATTTACTTGTTACTTGAAGAAATGATATCTTATAGGTATATGATTTTTCTTTGAGTGGAACACTAGATTCTTAGAGACACTTATTTCACTTTTATTGTCACATAGCAAAGGAATTGGATTTTTAGATTTTACCTTGTAATATTCCAATGTCTGCTTCATCCATAGAACTTGTGTGCAACACATCATAGAAGCTATATACTCTACTTCACATGTTGAGAGAGCTACTGATGATTTTTTCTTGATTAACCAAGATACCAAGTAGTTTCCAACAAATAATTCTCCTCCACTTGTTCTCTTTCTATCATCAACACTATCTTCCCAATCTGCATCTGTATATGCTTTTATGCTGAAATAATTGATTTTGGGGTATCATAGTCCATACTCAAATGTTCCCATGAGATATATCAAAATTATCTTGAATTCCTTGAGGTGTGTTTCCTTTGGATCTTATTGAAATCTTCCGAAAAGTCCTACCACCTGCATGATGTCTGGTGTTAATGTTGTAGAGTAAAGTCGACTATTAATCATGGACTTGTACAATGTTTAGTCTACCTTTAGTGAATCATCATCTATTATCAACTTGCATCCAAATTCCATTGGTGTACCAATTGGTATACATTATCCCATTCTAAATTTTTTTAGGATTTCCTTGATATAATTAGTTTAGGATATAAATATACCTTGATCTATTTGGCTGATCTGTAAACCCATAAAGAAAGACAAATCACCCAACATTGACATCTCAAATTATTCTTTCATCAAGCCCGCAAAATCATATGTCATATTGTCATGATCTCTGCCAAAAATGATGTCATCCACATATACTATTACAATGAGAAGATGTTCTCTTTATTCATTTATGTATATATTGTTGTCCATGACGCCTTTTCTAAATCCTTTCTCAATGAGGTATGAATCTAATCTGTTGTAACAATCTTTGGGATGTTTTTTAACCCATACAAATATTTCTTGAACTTGCACACATAATGTTTATCTTCAGTTAGTGAGAATCCATCAGATTGTTCAATGTATACCTCTTCATTCAGGAAACCATTTAGGAAGGTTGATTTCATGTCCATCTGAAACACTTTGATCTTCTTGTATGTTGTGTAAGCCAAAAACAATATTATTGCCTCCATTCTTGCAATTGGTGAAAATGTCTCATAAAAGTCAACCCCTTTTGTTTGTGTGTATCCTTTGCATACTAGTTTTTCCTTGTTACACGTAACTTCTCATCTCTCATTCATCTTACTCTTAAAGAATCACTTGGTTACAATCACATTCTTGTCCCGTGACCTGGATACTAGCTACCATGTATCATTCTTTTCAATCTAATCCAATTCTTCATTGATGACATCTACCCAATGTTCATCTTTTCTTGCTTCAGCAATATTCTTGGGTTCTATCATGGATAAGAGTGTTATATCTTCATGAATCTACTTATCTCTTAGTATTATTCTTGTTGGGATGTCATAATACTTGTTTCCAATGATCTGATTTACAAGGTGATCCTTCTTGACTTGCTTGGAGGATGCCTTAGTGTTTGGTTTTTCTTCTTCTTCTTTTGCTTCTTCATGCATACTATCTAAGTATTCATCATCTTCTTTTTCTTCATCTCCACCAGTGTGCTGAGTGATGGTTTTTCCATATTGTTCCTTATCCAACTTCATATTAGTGCTTTCCAATATCTTTTAAAATTGTTTGTTGTAGCATCTATAGTTCGTGTTAACCGCTGAGTATCCAAGGAAAATACCTTCATCTCTCCTTGAGTCAAATTTTACTAAGTTTTTTTCATCCCTTTTGATGTAGCATTTTCTTCCAAAAACTTTGATGTGCTTCAAATTTTTAAGCCTTTTATTCCATAGTTCATATGGAGTCTATCATTGTTTACTCTCAGCTGATCTTTCTTCAGAAGATAGACTGTTGTGTATATTGCTTCACTCTAATACCTTTTTGGGAGTTTGGATTCATTCAGAATGGTCCTTACTATCTCTTACACTATTATGTTCTTCCTTTCAACAACTCCATTCTGTTGAGGAGTCCATGCTACTGAGAATTGTATCCTGATTCTATGTTCTTTAAAAATATCATCAAACTCATTAGAACAGAATTCACTACCTTTGTTGATCTTAGGTATTTGATTTTCTTGTTCTTCTCATTTTCAACTAATACCTTGAAATTATTAAATCTATATAGGGCTTCAGGCTTTTGATTTAGACATACTACCCAGGTCATTCTTGTATAATCATCTATAAGAAACATAAAATATACTTCATATGATATTCCTTTAGTTCTGGTAGGGTACACAGGTCTTTATGAATTAATTCCAGTGGTCCTGTTGTAGAGTACTCATTTGACTTCAATTACCTCCTTATTTTTTTACCATGTAGACATGCCTTGCATAGTGTATCTGTGGGTTTGATAATCTTAGGCATGTGTCTCACACACCCTTTATAACTTCGTTTAACCATATCATCAAAGCTCTTATGTCTAAATCTTTTGTGTCATAGCCGGCTATAATCAAATTTACCTGTAAAACATTTCTCATTGTTTATCTCATTTAACACAAACATGTTGTTCTTTGTCTACTTGGCCTTTGCAACCCTTTTTCCTGTATTTCTGTTGATAATATTGCATCCTTAGTCATGGAAAATGACATTGTATCCTCTCTTAAACATTTGACTCACACTTAACAGGTTATGTTCAGAGCCATACAATTTTTTTTTGTAATAGTGTTTCCATTATCCAAACTTAATGTCCCTTTTCCAACTATGTTGGTAGATTTGTTGTCACCAAATCGCATAGCACTTGAAGCATTATTTAATAGAGTAATAAATTTACTTTTATAACCTATCATGTGAATAGAGTAACAAAGATCTAAATACCAAAATTTATTTTCATTTTTTACATGGAACATGGTCTTTACTATTGAGAAACATTCCTTTCTCTTGTTATCATATTTCTTTACATATATCCACTTTTGTTGTTTGGGTGGCTCTTGTTTCCTTACTAGTGGATTATTTCTTTTTTTATTGGTGTAATGAGTAGCATTAAATTTTGAACTGGCATAAGATGGGCCAAAGTTTCTTCTATAACCTCTAGAGCTCTTTCTACAGTTCATGACTTTATGTCCAAATTGATTACAAGAGAAACAATACCCATAAAATTAATGTGTGTACCTCATTGCGTAGGTGATCCTAGGAACAATGTTTCTTCTTCTCATGGGTTTTTTGAAACCTTTATTTGCAGGAGAGGAAGAACTTGATGTAGCCACAAACTTATTTTCTTCATTTTTTGTTGACTCTTTTCCCTTTCTTTCTCCCTTGAAGCCATTTCTAGACTTTTTAGTTGTATCATGTTGGCTACTGAGTATGTCAGTTAACACAACAGATCTCTTCTCTATATTTTTATATATACTTATTTTCCTGAACATTTAGTCCATCTCTGATTTCAACTCCTCTAATTTTTTGTTCAACTTTGAGCACTCCTCCTCTCTTGATTTGTAGTTCTTTGAGATCTTCTACATCAAATTTTCAAGTTCCTTTGGCTCATTAGCCTCCTCTTCTTATTTTTGTGCTTGTATTTTATAAAAGGTGAGGATTTTCCCCTCACAATCCTTTGCGCATATTAGTTTTTGATTTTTCTTTCTACATAGTTGAATTTCTTCAAGTGCACTTAATAACTCTGCTTCAAGATTTACCTTAGCTTCCTCTTCATCAGAATCTTCATATTCAACTGATTTCTTCCCTCTAGAGATAATTTCTTCGTCTGCGTCCATAGCCATAAAAAGAAATTCCAATTCACTAGATTCTTCTTTAAAGTAGAATTTTATTTTATTCTTGAATAATTTCTTCTTGTTATATTTCTTTTTATATCCAATTTTACTTCTATTATGTTTATGAATGTGCTCTTCATGTTCCAACTGATCATATTTTTTTTGGGGGGCATCTACTAGCAAAATGACCTACTTGTTCGCAAGCTAAGAACTTGAATGGGATTTTTCCTTTGTAATTACCAGAACCTCTTTTAAATTTCCTCACGGCCAATGCCTCAATATTTTCTTCATCTAGCTTATCTGTGGAACTTGATTCTTCTTCATCTTCTTGACTAAAATTTCTTTCTTTCTTAGTGGTCGTGGTTCCAACAGTTCTCATCTCATATGTATCAAGGTTGCTCTACAGTATGTCCATTGTAGGAGTCTTCATGTCCTTTGATTTTTCTATGGTGGAAACCTTTTCATCATCCTTATTGGTCAAAGATCTCATAATATTTTGGACAATGACATATTCTTCTAGCTTTTCTCCCAAGTCTATGAGCATGTTTATGACCTCATGTGTTCTCTGCATATAAGCCATGATGCTCTCATCATCCTTCATTTTCATATTCTCTAGCTGAGCTTTGTAAGTTTTTAACTTTTCCATTTTAAATTTCTCATCTCCTCATAAATGATCTCTAGTTTGGTCCATATCTCCTTTGCAGTTGTGCAGTGCAATACCTTCACAAATTCCGTCTAAGTAAAACCGTATAAAATAGAATTCATAGCTCTTGAGTTTCACTCATATTATGCCTTATTCACTAAAGAGGTGATTGGTGTGGATGGAGCTATATATCCTTTCTCAATGCATTCCCAGATGTAAAACCCAAGTGAAATCAAATATGTTTTCATCCTTATTCTCCATAATGAATAATTTTTTCCTGTGAATAGAGGTGATCTAGGTAGTGACAGACCGTATTTTGCCTGATTTGATGCCATGTTTATGATAAGAGGATCTCCTCAAAGATGTTAATATTTTGTAATGATGACTTGTTCTGATACCAATCATTGCATATCACAAGCACTGAGAGGGGGGTTAATTAGTGCAGATTAAAACTTTTACACTCTTGATTCAATTTTATATTCTTTACCAATCTATATATATGAGCAACATACAGTAAATCAAGTATTCATTAAACACATAAACACTAAACATAAATATTTATCGTAGGAAACCATTTTGGGAGAAAAACCCACCAAAACCGTTTCTTATATTACACAAAGCAGGGAATCATAAGAATATAACACATCTTACAAGATTTTTTTTTAGTGAGATACTAATCCTATAAGGAGCACCAACCCCTACATCTATGTTGATATTACACACAAAAAAGGACTCAAGTAAGTATTATGAATCATAAGAGATTCTTTTCTATAGACACCCACCTACAAGGAAGCTTATTAGCTAGATTTTTTGAACAACTGAAAACCTATGCAATCATGAGATAAATCTCCCTCATTTACTAGTGAGGCTCCCATGTAAGATTTTGTCAATTATATTTCATATTATCTATCTATTGGTGTTACTTTCATTGCGTAGCTCATGGACCATAACTAGGTAATTTTACAGCAAGTAAGTAGTTGTAAGCAATATGTGTAGGAAAGGGAAATAATTAAATATGAGAAGAAAGGAAAGAAAATATGCAACCTAACCAATAGTTGATAGAGTTGTTCACATGCACATAGATGAACAAAATAGATCTTAAAATGCAGAATTTGAAGCAAGGGGAAGTTTCAAATCTAGATCTAAGACAACACAAAGTTTATGCATAGATCTAAAAATAAATAAGAGACGAATGCACCATTGACACAAAGTTCTCTGGAAATCTCTTCTCTATTCCTTTACTTACAGAAATCTATCAGGGGTTTCAGCTCAAATTCTGGAACACAAGAATGTTGATTACAAATTTTGATCCTATAACCCATAGTTTCTTCCTCTATTTATAGTGTATAAAGGAAAATTACAAATAGGAATCCTTAAATGAATTCCCGCATGCAGAAGCTATGAAAACCGAAATAACTAGCAATATTCCTCCTGGAATTCCTCTTTGCATGACATGCATGATTTATTGTAGTCATTTTTACACCCACCAAAGAATAATGGAATCCCATATGCGTCAGCCTATCACCCAGTGGGTGCTGGGTGCTCACCCGAGGCACGCACGGGCACTGAGTCTCTCTTTTATGTGAGTTAAGTGGGAAAAAGCATCTATCATAGGAACTTTAAAATTAGTGAGTGGAAATGAGACATACATTTATCATAGAACTCAGAATGAATTCTAGACAAATGCAGTCATCCCAGACCAAAGGGTACTTAACAGATTATCGATATGAACCAAAATAGAAAGGAAATTCATAAGGATTTATATTTATTCCACAAACATTCATGAATTAGAACTGTAAGCTATAAACGTGGACCAAAATCATTAATAATCATATTCAATCATGTTTGGTAACCTCATTACATTTATTGGATCCATTACAGACTACTACAAATGTGTAGACCAAAGTCATACATCATAGCTGGATTTGTACCCCTCAGTTCTCAAGAGAAAATTTACAATCCCAACCCCTTACTACATCTTTTTCCTATATATTTCTACCCAACCCTACAGAGTTCCTTGTAGTATATCTACAGAGCTCTGTTCCCTACCAATCTATATCTATTTTATCCACCCTCATTATTCTCTACAGGTGCTTGTATATATAGGCCTCTTGAATTTCCAACTTGCCTTTCTATGGCTTTAGATCTATCACCAAGTTTCAAATGTGGTCCTCCATGGGGGAATGCTCCTTTAGGACTGAGATTCCCACTCGTTGCAATGATATTCTTTTGGAAACTTCCATCGCAGGGTATATTCCTTCTTAAGTAAATATATCTCTAGGATGACACCTTATCCATTCCGCATGCGTAGTCGGGTCATGCTTTTCTCATGTTTTTCCTGATGTGTGAAATATGGCTAAGTCTTGAAACCTTTGTTCTACCTTATGCACATGTAAATTTTTCTATTAAACCCTCCTATAACCCTATCCTACGTGCTTTCTCCTTGCACGCCATTCCTTAACTAGGCCTTGCGCACCCACATTCCTTTTTATACTTAGCCAATAAATTAGGGTCCCAACATCACCCCACACTATGCATGTTCTCCGTCCATGAGAACATGTCCTTTAAAGAATTAAAAAAGGGCGAAAAGAATGACGGGAATGAAGAATATGGAAAGAATGAAATAATAGGGGAAACTCCAACTACTGCTATAAGAGGAGAGGGAAGTCCTTCCTTAAGTCTACTTCCAACTTATCCCAAGTATCCACTTTGTTTTGTGCTTGTTGACAAAGGTTACCAACCAGAGTGCTCACTTCATAAAAACCCATCTCCTCTCCCTCAGTACTCATATTTTTGACAACGTCATCTAACTTCTTGCCCATATCCTCAAGTGTGTCCATCCGATGAGTGATCTGTGGATATAATTCTGTAAGTCATTTTTTAATTGAGACTTGCAAGGTCTCAATAGCCTCTAATTTCTTCTTTACCTTAGCTAGAATTTTATCCCTCTCAGCCCTAATCCCATTGTTCTTTTCCTAAAATTCTTTGAGCTCAGCCTCATAAGTGGTGACCAACATACTTGTCACTCTATCTCTATCTACAAATTTGTCATAGGAAACTTCCACTACCAGTGCGGTGGCCCTTACATTGGCAAGGATCTTGTTGTATTGAGAAACAATTTCCATAACCTTCATTCTATCTTCCTTTTTGTGGCACACCAACAACTCTTCTATAGACTCTAGTGCAAAAGGTTGCCTCTCCATGGTGAGGACATGAGTTAGATCTTCTAGGCACTGTAGGCTTGATTCATATTTCTGGGTGGTTGGAGTCAAGTCTGTATGCTTCAAGACAATAGCGCTTGTGATCATCTCCACCTTTTTGGATACTTCACGTACCCTTTCCTTTTCTTCCTTTAACTCCCACCTTAGTTGAGCGCTAACTAATATTTCATGTTTTAACTCAGTTTTTTCTAGGAGCTCTTCATCCTTCTTCTCGAGCTCTACCTCTAGAAGCTTCACTCTTTCATTCCTCCTGAAGAGTCTAGCTTTAATTTTGACTAAGACTTTCTTCAGCATGTTACAGACTTTCTCGTCAGATAGCTGCTGAGTGTTCACTAAGGGGTTGGTTCCTTTAGACTCCATTACTTCCATCAATTCCACTTGGCTTACTTCGAATTTGGGCTCGTTGAGGTGGGACTCAAATGCCCATGAAAGCATCTTCCTTATCCGTAGGTAGGCACCTTCCGCATCAAATGATTTCATCGCCAAGATTTGTTCTGTTGGAACATTGCTTTGGAAACATGCGCACAACACCTTGTTTGGATCATCAATATAGTCCATTATTGGTCTCTGGATCTCTATGTGTCTTCCTCATGTGCGCATGCCATTAGGAATACATACCATCAAACTAGGGCCTCCTCCTATGCTATCGTGATCTTTTCCCACACTTAAGTATTTATCTTCATTCATTACTAATTCAGTGTTGCACTCTCACTCTTGTAATACCAAGGCTTCAATGATTTTTACCACTTCTTGTTCCACTACCTCATTTATCTTCTCCTACGTGAGGCTTGGATTTTTATATTTTGTACTCACTTCTTCACTTTCTCCCTTATTTTGGGCTCCTTCTTGCTCCTAGCTTCCCTTCCTCCACACAAAGATATAGTCATTTTTTTATTCCTTGCCTTCTTCCTTCAAATTATGCACCTCAAATAATGGTGGCCCTTGGGCTCCTTCAGGTTCATATTCCTCATCATCATCCCTCTCACCTATGTAGGCCTCTAATCTCTCCGTGTCCTCTGAATCGGCCTCCTCCATCAACTTCTACTTCTTCCTAACTAGGGATTATAGTATAGGAGATTTTGCTCTTTCTTCTTCCTTCTTTGATGATTTCTCTTTTGTGATAGGTTTTTCTTGTTCTAGCACCTCCTCTCTAACTAGGGACCTCTTCTTGTGCATGTAAGTACTAGTTCTACAACTTGTCCCTGGGATGACCACCATTGGTGTATCTTGGACACTTGGTTCCTTTTTCCCTTGCACCTCTTCTCTTTCTTTCCTTATTTGTGTGTTATTGCTTCTTCCCATGGGGTCTTTGGGAATGGAGACATCACATTCTAGGTATGTGCCCTTCTCAAAATTTGGTCTTATGCGTAGATATACCCTCGCCATAGTTCTTCCTACTATTGGAAAAGTCAAGGGCTTTGTTATTTGAACTTCATGGGAGACATACCTCTCCACGTATGCACACTTCTTGGGGTAAAAAAGTTGTCTATGTAGCTTCTTGTGGTCTTGATCCACCTCACTAAGGTATAACATTAGTATTTTGGCCTTTATAAACTAGTTTACCCCTACTTGGAAATACAATGCTATGAAAGAGAAGGGGAGTTTGCACCAGGGGCTCATAGTTTCATCTACCAACTTGAATATGCCAATGTAGAAGTGCTCGTACACCACAAATTTAGCTTCTCTGTCAACAAGCATTGGTAGCTACTCTAGTATCCTCCACTCCACCCCAAATTCATCCCTTAAGCACTTATACCATTTCTCCAGGCATGCCTTGTGAGCAGCTATCATGCTGTCACATGTGTACTTTGTGAACATTTTCGTGGGTGAGGGGTCTTCCTCTGGATATTCCCAAACAAAATTATCTACTGCATCTGGGACTCCTATTTCTAAAAACACAATTGTTAAGAGGACATTTCCAAAAAGTATCTTGTCTCCTTCTTACGCGTTGCTGACAATTTCATCTGCGATGAAGGCAGACAAGTTGTAAATGGTTCCTTCTCATATTTTCCTACACACATTTAACTAGGAATTATTTACCTACGTCCACCTTTCTTGGTCATTTAGCTTTGTCACCAGGTGTGTGGCCATTCTCATGACAGGGTCTGGGATCTCTGTAATGTCAAAGTACCGTGACCCCTTCTTATAATCATATGCAGTGATGGTTGCTTTGATGGCTTCCTTATTGGTTAGGTCGTCACCTATACTCTCTCCTTCACAAATGAGTCTTGCAAATTTTGAAATCAGCTTAGGAGTTATGCACATCTTGTGCCCTGTGAAGTAAAATTGGTCCTCATGTATGCGCGACATTATCCATTGATAGAGGCGCTCGGGTTTTCCAAAATAAGGCAACTCATAGAGTTGTAACAATCCCACCTTCTCCAATTTTACTTTTACCTCATCACTATAGATAGGTAAACCCTCTGGTGTCCTCTTGTTTGTCGGGTGCACCAACTCCAGCACCATTTCCTTTTCTGACATGTTTTTGCGATGGTTGTAATCACTCACCATCATTTTTATTAAGTGGGACTCGCATTTCTTCCCAAGAAAAACCCCATCTGGGTACTGCATCTCTTCTTACCATTCTTCATTCATGCTTACAGGGGTTTCTGGTTGTTTTCCTTTTCCCTTGACCGTTCCCTTCATATTCATAGGTGATGTACTTGGTTTCTTAGGTTTCATGGTTTAGGTTATCTTAGCACTTCAACTTCTCTTACTTTCTCTACTTTTCTACCCTTTCCAAGCTCAAACCTTCTAACTTGTGAAGAAACCCTTTTTAGCCTGTGCCCTAGCTGCTAAACCCTAACTGGAATAACCTCTTTCACAAGACAGCACTTCTCCACAATTTTTCTACACCTGTGAACTTCTTTCCTTCTGGTTTGTAGAACAAATCTAGTCACTCACGCCTTAATTCCTAAAAATTTTCTTCACACAGATCAACACTGGAAACCCTAGTCTGCAAAAGCTCTTTTTTCATATTCACAATGTCAATAATGAAGTGCCCAACCTCCTATCTATCGTTCTCCCTTATTTTTAGCATTAAATGTTACTTTACCTACCACCGTACTTCAACACTTATTGTTGATTTTTCCACTAAGCCACACTCTAGTGCCCCCACTCATGTGCCCAACCTTACTTGGATAATCCTACAACCTTCTGGCACACAAAGAATCTTTCTAACAGAATACTCTTACGTATGCACGTTACCAAGATGTAGTCTTATTATGACACTAACCATCCTCGTTTATAGGGCCATTTAAACAATATTTCCAACACAATCCTTCCTAGTACTTTGCATCTTGCACTTTCTTTCATATTATTCCACCTCACATTGAAACAATATGTGGTCCTATGTTCATTCACAACCTTTAAAAAGTAATGAGGTTACCGGTGCTCAAGGCACAACATAAAACAACAACAAGAAAGGGAAACAAAAGGAAAAAATGCACTAAATTAAATCCTAAACTATCTGGAAATACTTCATAATTACAAAAACTAAGAAGACTTATTTATAGTAGGGCTTCAGCCTACTCCCATTGAAGTGTCTTGGCAATCTCATCCCATCCAGTGCTTGTAACTGGCATGTGCCTAAATCAAGGATGTACAAGATGTTGTAGGGACCCAACCAATGGAATTTTAACTTCTCAGGATGGCACAAAAACTTGGAATCATATAGTAATACCATCTGCCTAACCTCAAACTTTTTGTTCTTAATGTGACGATCATGTCATGCCTTTTGTTTAGCTTTTTCAATCTTCTGGATCTACGTAGAAAGTGATCATATTTCATCCAGTTGCATTAACATGTCAATCATTTCTTCCAGTGCTTGTTCATCTGCTAAACCTCCTACACATGTTATATGTAATGATGGTAACATGAATTCAACTGGTAGGACATCCTCTGTACCAAACACCAATTGAAATAATGTGGCCTTATTAAATATCTTGTAAGTTGTCCTGTATGCCGAAAGAATGACTGATACTTTGTCATCCCAATCTTTTCTACCAACGTCAAAAATTTGGGTTAGGGTATGACTTAGTATTTTGCTAAATGCCTCCATGCTTCCATTTTCTTGTTGATGATAATGGGTAGTCTTGTGATGAACCATCATGAATTCTGCTAACAAAATCCTTACTGTCTCATTTAAGAAATGTGTTTCCTTGTCACTAGTCAAACTCAAAGGGCACCCATAACTTGTAATAATGTTTTCCCACAAAAACATTGTTGCAGTAGATATTTTACAATCCTTAGTAGGTGTTGGTTCTTCCCACCTTGTCAAGTAATCTATGCATGTGATTATATAATGTAACCTAATCCTATATGCAGCTAGTGCAATAGGGCTTATGAAGTCTATAGCCCACATTTTAAATGGCTTGGAACTAGGAATAGGGTGCAAAGGAATTTCATCTCTTCACCCTGGTTTTCCAATGCGCTGAAAATGGTCACACACCTTGTAATACACCTTACAATCTTGATACAAGGTCTGCCACCATAATCTAACCATCAATATGTTATGTGTAGTGGCATCACCTGCATAGTGTCCACCTACACTTCCTCCATGTGCCTCTTCTATGATGGCTAGGTGCTCATGTTCTAGTACACACCAGCACAGAATCTCATCACATCCTAATTTGTATAAATCCCTAGTAATCAACATGTAAGGCATGATGTGTATAACTAACTAATTTTTATCTAATGCCTTCATTCCTTCCGGTGCTACACCTATCTTGAGAAATACTGTAATATCTTCTAAGTCTGAGGGCACACTACATAACCTAAATAGTTTCTCATCTGGCATGGTGTCCTCAATACTTTGTGCATCCTCCCCTAAATCAATTCTAGACAAATGATCAGGTCTGGAATTACTTTTTCCTAGTTTGACAACTACTGTGAAGTCGAACTCTTAGAACAATAGTACCCACCGACATATGCACCCTTGTAGAATGTGCTTGTTCACTATATTTTAATGCCATATGGTCAGTGTAAAATATAAATGGGGTTTCCATAAGATACTATCTGAACTTCTGAAGCGTTTAAATCATTGATAATGCCTCACACTTAGTTTTAGTATAATTCTTCTCTTCTAGTGTCAACTTCCTACTTGTAAAGCACAAAGGATTTTCAGCAATCCCTTCACTAGGTTGTTAAAGTACTAGTCCAATGGAAGTTCTTGAGGCATCCACATGAACATGGAAGGGCTTATCCCAAGAGGGGAATCATAGTATGGGCACAATGATAAGTCTATCCTTTAAAGTTTCATATTACTTTTGTTGTGCCTCTCCCCAGAGGAAGGCATTCTTATGTCTAAGTAACATTTCTAAAGGTGTGGAGATCTTGGCATATCCCTTGATGAAATTATTGTAGTAACCCATGTGTCCAAGGAATCCATGTACTATGATTTGAATAGTAGGCTCCTCCAGTCCCATAATTACTACAACCTTGGTAGGATCTCCTAATAATCCTTCTTTACATATGATATGTCCCAACAAGGTTGTAAATGGAGTAGAAAAAGCACACTTCTTAATATTGAGGGATATCCTCAATTTCCAACACCTTTCAAAAAATAACCTTAAGTTGTCACAATGGTCCTTCACTAACCCATATATTGTCCAATCATCTAGGTAAACTTGAAGAAATTTGTGGATGAAGTCCTAAAAATCTTGCACCACAATGTGTGAGAACACAGCCGGCACATTCTTCAACCCAAAAGGCATGTCTGTATAGGTAAAAATTCCCCACTTAGTGGTGAAATTCAATTTCCTATGGTCCTCCTTTACAATCCGTACCTGGTGATAGCTCGAGAATCCATCTGTGAAAGAGTAGACCTCGCATCCTGCCACTCCCTCTAAAATTTCTTTAGTAAATGGGGTTGGGAAAGGATCAATGACACATACTACATTCAAGTCCTTGTAATCAACACAGATCCTTATCCTCCCATCCTTCTTGATACTAATCACTATAGGACTTATCCATTCCAAATCTTCCATAGCCTCAATGATACCTGATTCTATCATTTTGTCTATTTCCTCCTTGAACTTTACATGCAAATTGGGATTCATCTGGTATGGTCTCTTCCTGATTGGGTGCACACCTTCCTTTAGCTTTATCCTCATCTCCCCTAAGGAATGGTGGATGTATTTAAGCTCATGGTACCCATGTGATAACAAATCTTGGAATTATCATAATAGATTAATGATTTTAGATACTTCTTTATCTGACCAATAGTCTCTAATGATAGCCTTGGGTTTTGTTTTTGAGCCAATGTTAAACTTTTTCATCTTTAAAGGTTCATGGTAGGCACACATGTGTTCATCAGCACTATCTATAACTTTTCACATCCCTATAGAATGGTTAACATCCAAGTTTTCCACCTCTTCCCCATCAACAAGATACACCATCTTCCCTTTTTCCTTTTCCATACATGCGCGCTCAAGTTATATCTCTTTTATTTCTTCTTCTTCAAAGTGGACCTCTAGGCTAGGTTAACCTAGAAATTCTTGTATTTTGTCCTCCTCTATAACACTATCTCTTGTTGTAAGGTGCTTGACAACCTACAAAACTTTATGTACTGATGGCTTTGTACTCTGGTACTCAAATGTTTGGATCAGATCAGTTGTCAATTCTTTCCAATTAATAGTTTGACAATGAATTTATAAGTTGATATACCATGCACACATACAAACTTGTAGGGTTGAATACAACTTTTGAACCCATAATGAAGGTGGTAATGCTTCTGCACTTCCCATCCAGGTTTTATCACATGCTTGGATATGGAAGAAAGTGGTCTCTTTACCAAGGTAGTATTTTATAGCCATGGGTGTATTGCTCCTACAAAACCTTACAGAGAAGGCAATTCTCACCTCACATCATTCCAAGAGTTTCTCTTGATGTGTTTCCCACTAGCACACAACATTTTTTAGTAGGTTATAGTTGAGCATTTCTCATCTTTCCTTTTCATTTCTCCAATGGGCCTCCATTTCTCATAATAAATCTTCCAAATTAGTCCCTCCCGAGTAACTTTTTAGTTTTCCTCCTCCTAGGTGCCATAATGCACCCATCTTTGTTACCTTGGTTACTGATCCTCTTAAATTTCGTCCAATCAACTCATAGGTCACATGCGCCCAATTATCGCATGCTATACTAGCAGTGTCATTTATGGACTGAGAATCCTCAAATTGGATAACTCCCTCTATGGGATGAATTATCTCAAGATCCCTGATTAATTACACATATAATCTATCAAGGACTTCTTCCTCCAAGGGTTCGGTATAAGGTGTTTATTTCCCATCAGTCAGGGGTATAATGACCTATTCCTCCTTATTTTTAAAGCTGATGTATCCTTTATATAACCATAGGTCAACATTATTCTGGTAGCACCAAGGGTGCTGAAGAAACGTTGGAAAGTTGTTCACCTTAGCGAGCTCCAAGACCTCAAAGTCCCTAGTAAACTTGGCCCCTTGAATGGCGATAGACACATATTTTAAGACACCAATGGGAATTGCCTTCATCTTTTTTTCCATATACAACACATTCAAAGATGGTTGTAATGTAGGTCTTCCCATTTGAGGCCATGCATTCAAGGTGAGAACATTTACCTTTGCTCATGTGTCAATCAGGATATTACTAATGAGCCACCCATCAATGAATGCATTTAAGATGATCTCCTTATCATAGTCAAGGCTTTGAGGGGGAAGGTTTGCATGCAAGACCTGCCTCTTGTGCTTTGTTCTAGTGTGTGGTACCTTCTCCACAACCATTCTCCTAGCAAGGGAATAATATTCTATTGCCTTAGCATTTTACATACTTCCTTAACTTCATCCATGTCCTCCTTTGGGGCCTCGGCAATCCTTCTTTGCTCCTCCTTCCTGGACTTCTCCTTTAGACATTGGATTTCTCCTTGTAAACTCTGAATGACATCCATGGTTTCCTAATATACCTCCTTCTGATGAGCAAGGTCTAGGTACTTCCAATGTATCACTTCTTCTCTTGAAACTAGGGTCCTTTGCTTTGGTATTTCCTTGGCACATGTCGCTTCTTCTCATTTTGTTATCAAAATAGGCTTCAATTATGACTCATGCATTACCCGTGGCATCCATTGAGTGTCAACCTTCTTTATGCTTACCATTACATCCACCTTTTCTTTCTAGTGTTGTTGACTCATGTGCTCAAACAACTCAGGGAACTCATATTTTTACTTCTTCCCACACCTTAAACATTGCAATATCTCTAGGTACTTGCACTTGTAGTGGTTTGTAGATCCACAATTAAAACAAGTTCCATGAGGGAACTCACTTCTTCCTCCTCTGTGGTTTCTATGACCTTGAAATCATCTATAAAACCCCTTTTCACGTGTGCCTCTATCTGCGTGCTCTTCACAGTGGGTGTCATCACCCTTAGAACCACTTATAAGGCTAGTCTGACACACAAAAAGATCAATAGTGTCATGAATCTAGTCAATAATCCTACATACCTTAGTATCATCGGTTGTAGAGGTGCAGATCTTCTAGTAGCAAGATACATTCTTCCGAATTACACACTACAACAAGGGACATCTACTCACATCATGGTCCCCATGAAAAATATCACAATCTACTGCTATAGCGCGTACTATCTTCTAGGGGAAATTATCCTTAACATGCCTCTCTACTTCACAATCTGTGCACCACATTACATTGCGAGTCTCATGGGTTGAGTTTATAGATAAATTTTATAGCTCATTAGCCATATCAGTGATTTGAGCTTCCAGAAAATAACTAACACTAGTATCAACACTCCCAACAGCTTCATCATGAAGAGTAGCTTCTAACACCTCACACGGGTCTATGAAAGACTTATGAGATAATGCTATTCTAAATGGTGTTATCAACCATCTAAAAATACATTGAGCATGTTTTGAAGGGTGAATGTCATATGAAAACTTTGATAGGAGAGTTTTAAATTATGCGTCATACTCCTGCGCACTCTCTGCCATTCCCTGTTGAATCTCCTTTATGGCGCTGATGCTCTTATGTTTAAACTCAGGGATGTGAAATTCTGTTAGGAATCTAATTTTCAACGTGGTGTAATCTACCACCATATGATGGGGGTCATACTTCCTATAAAATCTATGCGTGTGCCCTTGCAATGTCATTGCAAATTGACTGACCTTCTGTTCTAGGGTTGTGATCCCCTTCACGTGCCATAGTAACTCACACTTGTGAACATGATCCGCATCATCCTCTATGCCTTGGTAGTATGGAAAGTGTAAATAAATATCAAAGATTACCTGAGGGGGTGGTTGAGGCCCCTATTCTATTGACCTAGGTCCTTAGTTTCCTTCGATGTTTCCTCCACTAGATCCACTGGATCCACCATGTCCTATCCCTCTTGATCCACTATTTCTACCTCCAGAGCCTCCTGTGGATAATATTGGGCTTGAAGCGGTCGCGCCAAGTGTCCCCAACATTCCGCTAAACTACACACCAATGGTCTATGAGTTTTTTCCACTTCCAAATGTCTGCCCCACACCACTCCCCAATGCATTACCCAAACCTTGTGTATTTTCACCTTGTCTAAAAATTCCTCCAAACACTAGAATAGAGTGTGTAGCCATAGAAGTCCCAAATGAAAAAAATTGTATCTCCTAGGCATAGATCAATCACTTCCACTGATACCAAATGGGTTAACAATACTTCTCCTCTGATTTGGATAACCAAGTGCCAAGGTTTGGTCACCATGTGGGTTCAGATGCATGTCAATGACTCTTCTCTCTCTGCATGATGAAATCTCATCAGATGCCAAAGGGGTCTCTCTCGTGCGCTTTCCAAGATAAGGTAGCACAGAATTCTCAAGTTCCATGTCCTCTACATGAACCTCAACTCCTTCCTACAACATCTACCTCTATAGATCCATCACACTTACAACCTCACGTTGTCTATTAATCTCCCTCTCATGCACTTCACTATACTTGATTCATCTCTCTTCCCTTTATTTCTCAGTCGAAATGTCTGCCATTTTCCTCCACCCTAGCTTCCTCTCCCCGAACTCATAAATGTTTATCTAACCATTAGAAATGCCTCTAAACTCAAGGTAATGATCATGATATTCATTGCTAAAGGATCATCATGTAGAAATCATCCTCTAGGTGTAGACACCAAATTTGTGTCTTACGACACCCTGTGCCCCGCATCTCATTTTGCAACCTAACCTCACCACCTAAACCTTACACAATTATCTATTAATTACCTTATAATTAATAAATCCACATCTCCAAACCTGCCACCTCATTTCGCCACCTCATCATGACCTAGCCCTAACCCTAAACTAGCCTAATTAAGACCTATAACTTGGTCTACATCCACACCCATGACTAATTACTCCTCACCCACACCAAAACCAACCTAATAATGACTTGACCAAGCCCACAACTAATCCCTCGGGAGAAAAGGAGGGAAAGTTGGCTATTTTACTAAAAATAGCACACTTTGAGTTAACCGACATCGGTTCCTGCTCGACCACCGTCGGTTACGTAACTACCATCGGTTCCCTGTAAATGACCTCCCCCGACCAAAAACAAAGGATCTGAATTCATTTAAAAGATCCAGAATTCACTTGGTAGAGTAGAGACAAGTGAAGAAAAGAGAAGAGTTTGCAGAGAATGACATCGAGCCCAAGACTGCAACTGCGTAACTAGAGCACAGTGACACTCATCCAAGCATTGGGAGAGAAGATAGCTCACTTTTGATTGTTGGATCATCCCACCTGAGCCTTGCCTTTGTCATCACAGTCATTGAACCTGTATCTTCATCAGGAACTAGTAAGTGGTATCTGATAGTCCTTCCTAGACAAAAAGGAGTTCTTCGCAATCGATCTGATATCTCTCTACGGTATGCACACACCCTCCCAACATTCAACAGGTATTCCTCCTAGCCCTAACCCTTATATGTTTCTCAAGAGAATGAAAGGATAGAAGCAACTCTATTCTAAGAATGGAAACATTCTGTGCGAAATATTTTGGCATGCTCGGTGGGACCCTTCTCGGGTTTCTTTCTTTCTTGCTTGCTTTTATATAGGGAGCACACTTGCTATTTTATTCTTCTAAATATTCACAAGATATTTTGTTCTTTTGGTAAAATAATTTGTCTTTCTTCCTCATCTTTTCTTTAGTGAAATTCATCTCCTTTGCTTC
The DNA here is from genome assembly GCA_019776745.2 of Taxus chinensis. Classification (NCBI taxonomy): domain Eukaryota; kingdom Viridiplantae; phylum Streptophyta; class Pinopsida; order Cupressales; family Taxaceae; genus Taxus; species Taxus chinensis. The sequence continues at coordinate 33,007,309 of CM034148.1, forward strand.
ATCGAACATCATTTTCGATTTGGGTTTAAAACACGTGCATCACATTCTTGCTTGCTGATTTTTTTCTTAATTCTAGTGAACGTAGATTAAGTAATAGGTCGTACACATGGGGGTGATATCCACTGTATTAAAAAGAAATTAATCTTACTTTCACTGGACAACACATACCAAATCACATCATAATCAACACAACAGCTCAAACATTCCCCCCTTTTCCGCGGTATTCCTCCGTCCGATTGAGGTAACCTTATAAGCTAAAACAAACTTGACATTTCCCTTAGGTCTTTTGTTTAGGATTGACATCATCTTGCGTCTAAGGCATAAGCCCACAATAATTAAAACTAATCCTAGGGTTAGTCTCTTGATTTGCTTGTGCATCTTGCTTGTTTTTAGTTCTGTTTCTCTATCATACACTATTTCAATGATCACTTCAGAACAGTTTGGTGGGTATATTAAGCATTGTTAACCCAAAATCAGCAGCTTCTTACATCTTCTCTTTGCTTTCATAGTGACCGACACCAGTCCTATTCTACCGACATTGGTTAACTGATCGATGCCGGCTACAGTTTGACCGACTTCGGTTATCAGACCAATATCGGTTACTGTCTTTCATAGTTCCCGACAAACCAGCAACCTACCAATTCCAACATTTTTTTGCTGTTTCTGTTCCTGATAGATTGAATCCCTACTGTTTACTCTTGTCCATGGTTGTTATCACTTAGAAACAAGACGTAGCCATGGTTTCACATGCATGTTCCGTGCCTTTTCCTGAATCACCTCTTCACATCCTATGGGGAATCCTACGGACACCAGTGATGTTCCCAAGATCCCTGTAGGTGATAAGGAATTTGCCAAATTTTTGGATGCTAATCCTAGCGTCGTACAGTACTATTTATCTCATACCCCTGACCGTACACCTGATGGTTAACTCCTTGTTGGTATGCCTATTAGTATAGCTGCTCACTTAGCTCCTTCCCCAATTAATAACTCCACCTTGCCTTCTTCATCCTTACCCCCATCTCCCAAATCAGTGGCTTCGGGGGTTCATACAGCACATATTGGCTTTTTTTTGGTTAATCTAGGGCCCCACATATCTTTACTGCCGACTGCTCCTACCTCGTCTCTCTCGCAGACTGCCCCTTTCATAACTTGCTCTCTGCCACCTATCCACATGAGATTTCCTTCTCAAGCTCTGCCCACCTTTTCATTTCCACACACTTATCCGGTGGCTTCAACATCTTATATAGGACATCCCTATTCGGTCACCTCAACACATTCGTCATCAATGCCTTATCAACATTTAGCCCCACCATTATCTAGTAGTGGCTCTTGGCCCAATCTTCCTCCGTTTACAACAACCGCACCATCATCTTACCCAACCACTGATTTAATCAAAAAAATGATGGAAAAGATGCAAAATCTGGAAGCTTCTATTTCAGGAAGCCGTAGCACCTTGACATACGAGCAAGTTTTTCAGGAGCCTATTCATCCTTCTGTCCCCCTTCATTCATATCCTCCTCAATGGGAATTACCAAAATTTACTCGTTTTAATAGTAAGGAGGATCCTCAACAACACTTGTGATCATTTAGACATTCCTGCTATCTGATTGCTCATGATGATGCCTTACTACTCCGTACCTTTCCCATGTCCTTATCAGGACCTACCTTGGAGTGGTACAGTGCTTTAACCCAGCACTCAATCTTCTCTTTTAACCAATTAGCCCAATCTTTCTTGGATCATTTCTCCATTAATATTGCCAAGAAAGTATCCATCACTGACCTCTATGCCATCCGACAATTTAAAGACGAATCTATTGCAGATTTCATTAGACGATGGCAGGGCCTCATCAACCAACTCACTTATGCCTTACCTTAGGCCAAACTCATCGAACTCTTTACGCGGGCCTGCACTAAGCACATTTCTCCCACCCTCCAAATTCAAGCTTTCCACACCTTTTATGAGGCCTTTACTATGGCTCGAAAACTAGAGATTCGAGCCTTAGAGGAAGAGAAATTGCGGTTGCGCAACAAAAACCCTAATTTTTGAACCCAAGACTCCACCAACAAACCCAACACCACCAATTCTCACGCATCGACTGCCTCGAAATCAAAAGGAGTTGTACATGCGGTGATGGTCAAATCCCAAGCACCGTCTAGTACCCCGTCAAAAACCACCTATAAGTATAAAGCCAAGCCCATCAATTACACTCCCTTGGGAGAAACTTATGGTGTGATTTTGGACAAATTGCTCAAAGCAAGATCTATCACCTTGCCTCTTATTAAACCTCACTCCGGGTTTGATTCCACCTGTGATATACCTTCTTGGTACAAAGAAAATGACTTCTATAACTTCCACCACGTGAAGGGACACAGTCACGAAAACTGCAAGATGTTGAAAAACATAGTGCAGGAAATGGTTGATGTAGGGGATATAACCCTCGATAATCCTAATGCCCCTGCTAACCAAAATTTGAAAATATTCAACAAACCATTCCCAAACCAATCATCTAACAGTAACATAAACCAAGATATTTTAGCTGAGGAGAGTGTTCATGAAATCCATGTAGTTTTCGACTCCCAACCAAAAGCTTATATCAAGGAAATTCTGAATCAAGCCTCGTCACTAACGTAGGGATCCGCACCCGCTTCACCACCATCAAGAAAAGATGATAACCTTGCCATTCCTTTACCCATAAAGGAATTAAGTGCCCAGATTTCTCTTCTCACGAATGAGTCTTCTTACACCACATCCCTACAAGATTGTGAATAGTTGTTATCTAACTTATCTATTTCCCAAAAATCTCCTTCCATCACTCTTACTATAAAAGAAGAAGGCTCGCCATTGTTTCTGTCATCCTTAGAAGAGAAACCTCTCGAACCGACATCACCAAACTCCTTAATCATGACGGATCCTCTCAAACATGCTCTCCTACCTATTAGTTCTTCATCACCTAAATCTTTTCAGTGACCGGTTGACCTCTTAACACCCATTGATACAACAACTCATTTACCCCCTGTATCACACCCACAGTGGACTGGAATCATAACCCACCTCTCTTCCATATCAAAGTTCATATTCACACATGAAGATTGTTATCCCTTAGAAGACAAACGAGTCCTATGGGAACGTTTGAGTACACCATGCTCTACTCAAATGCAGATGACTGATCTAGATACCTCTACCATATACCTGAGGTGTTTACCAAAGCTCAAAATGCCTATGTCCTCATCTTCACCCCTCTCATCTCTACCAAATACTTCATCCACCTTTATTAACCTAACCAAACCTTCCCCTATGCTTGGGACTTCACCAATACCTAGCCTAACACACCCACCTAAATGGTTAGATTTATCCAAAAATAAAGTTGTCCGTCCACCTAGGAGACAGACCCAATCTCCTCAAGTTCAATCTATGCCTCTGTCACAACTAAAACCCTCACCATCACACCTACCTTCTATATTGGTACCTCACCCCTCCACCTTGCCTCAATACATCATACCTCCTGCGTTTTCTTTAAAACGACCTGCACCTTCCACACCCATACAGAGATCCATGGGTGTATCAACAATGTCACCCAAAATAGTTGGTCCACCTACCAACCCTAAACAAACTCGATCGTTAAAGGATTTGTTTACTGTCACTCCTCTTTCCCCGTGGTTGTTTCCTACCACCATGTCATCTATGACTTCATCATCTAACTAGCTAAACATGACTTCTGCGCTAAAGAAGCCATGTTTAGTTACAACCAATCATCAAAATCCCTTGTCTAAACCACCACCCGTATGAACCAACCATACCCAACCATTACCAAAACCCACCCAATCAATAGCCTCATCTTCCTCTGACTTTGACCCGCTCAAAGGATCTTACGCCAAGATCCTTGATATGTTGGTGGAGAATGCGACCATTTCCCTACCCCCATTTAGACCCTATGATCCATCTAAACCTCAACCTATAGGTTATGATGAGTCTAAAATCTGCACTTACCACCGCACACCAAGACATGATGTAGAGGGATGTAAAGCTTTGAAAGCCATCCTTCATCAGTCACCTCTCTCGGATAGAAAGGTTAAGAAGGACAACTTACGAAGGGAGAAACCTTTAGCTTCAATCCCCTCTCCTATACCACCTGTCCCCACCTCACCAAGATCTATCATTATTGCAACCCCACCTCTCGAATACAATGACTTATCCCTACCATCTTCCTCCTCTTGTGTTCACGAGATCAACATGATTAGTATTGCTACTCGAGGGCAGAAAAACAATGGGAAAGCTAAAGAAAGCACACATGCGGCATCTCTTTCTCCGTCCACCATCCCGATCACGCCACCACCTAAAGTGGTTATTCATGGACTTTCCTACCCCGTCTCTGATGGAGTTTCGCACCGAACCATGATCAAACAGCTTCACCAATCACCTGTAAAAATGACAGTGTATGATCTCATTCAAACCTCTAAATCTCATTGACAAGCTCTCATTGAAATCCTTCAAGGGATAGAGGTCCTACCTAATGAAACCTTGGTCATTGCCTCCATCTTAACACCCAACCATGTGGCTTCTCTCACCAAACAATCTGCCACTGCCGTCCCTGTACAACAAGCCATTGCTGTCAGTTTCTCCGAAGATGAAATTGTCAACTTTGGTGCAGAAGATCTTGACCACGCTCTTTTCATCTTGGCTTACGTCCGGGACATCCGCGTATGTCGTGTTATGATCAACGGGGGTGCTAGCTTAAACATCATCTCTTCCAAAGCCTTCCAACAAATGAATTTTCCTTCTAGTTGTATGTGTGCCAACTCCACCATGTTGCGTTCATTCAATGATGCTATTACTTCTACCTTAGGCACCGTGATCCTTAACATTCGTGAAGGGCCACGTACTTTACCTGAACTCTTATATGTCCTTGAGGGAGAATTCTAATACAACATGTTGTTAGGCCGCCCTTGGATCTGGGCTATGGGATGCATTCCCTCCACCTTACATAGGTGCATAAAATTCAAGTATGAGGGGAAGTCCTACACCGTAAAAGCTGACACTCCCCCCTTCAAAACCTACAATATGTTATATCACCCTAATGATGTGCTTGTACCAGTCAAGACACCCATTCATCCAAACCAACCATCTACTTCGACCACACCTCAGCCATCCACCTCAACCACACCTACACCTTCAACCAATGAAACTGCCGCCGCAAATACTGCTTCCTTCCCCGCGAACAACATCCCAACCTCAGATCCCTTGGTAGATTTTTTTCAATGCCTTATGTTGGGGGAGTATTACCTATATAATGTCAACACTTTCCATACCCCACAGGAGTACGAACAGTTATATGCGCATCCTACCTATGACCGTCGTGTGGGGGAAGTAATTTCTTATGGACCACCTAATTGCCGCACCAACCTTAAATATGGGGGTTTCGATACATCCTATTTCACCCCTAAACCTCCCCTTGGTGTGGTTCCCTTCCAATCTAATTTTCAATATCTAACTAATCATCATTTCACCCTCACCTTCCTGATGCGCTGTGCTTGGAAGGGTTTCAGTTTCGGTCTTTATGAACAAGGCCGACATACGATCATTCCCATGACTACATGTAAACACAAATATTGTCATGGTATTAGATTCTCTGAACCACCTACATCGACGAAACTTCATATCCATTGTATCTAGGAATACGAAAAAGTCACCCCTTCCGAACCATCATCACCCATTTTGCCATTGTCACCCACAGAGTCGATAGACCCGGAATCTATCCCTCCTAACTTTTTTTTTTTTCGTAAACACTATCTTCCTGGGTCCTCTCACTTATCAATGCGATAATGAGGAACCATCTTCTCTTCTCTTTCTATATCCAGACATGATCAAAGAAGACTCACCTTCAATTAATGTTGTTGAGTGTCAGGATGACGACTCCATCCTTACTTACCTTGGTGCGGATGAATCTTATATTCAACACACCTTACCATCTGAAACTCAAACCATGTTGAATGAGTCAACTATAGAAATCAACATCCACACAGAGGACGATCCTCACATTGTAAAGATCGGACAATCTCTTAATGCATCAGAAAAAACTGCCTTCACTACCTTCCTGCGTGCCCACAATGAAGCTTTCGTTTGGTCCTACGCTGACATGCCAAGAATTGATCCTGACATTGCTGTCCATAACATTACCCTGAAACCCGACTCCAAACTAGTTAAATAGAAACTGAGAAAAATTCATCCACGCATTGCCCTCTTGGTCAAAGAAGAGCTTCAACGACTCCTTTCTATTTCCTTCATCTTACCTATTGACTATCCTCAATGGATTTCTAACATCGTACCTATTACTAAAGCAATGGGGGGACTTCGGATATGCACGGATTTCTGGGACCTTAACCTCGCTTGCCCAAAGGATGACTTTACCATACCAAGTATTGATCAACTTGTTGATCTCACTGCAGGCCATGAGATGCTTTCTCTCATGGATGGCTTCTCGGGATACAATCAAATTTTGGTAGCCCTGGCTGATCAACATAAAATGACCTTTATAACTCCTTGGGGAACCTTTTTCTATCGTGCCATTCCGTTTGGCCTTAATAATGCTGGTACGACCTATCAGTGGGCTATGACTTACATTTTTCTTGACATTATGCACACTATCCTTGAGGATTATGTCGATGATCTTCTTGGCAAATCTAAACATCGCAGTGAACATCTCGATGTTTTAACCATTATTTTTGATCACCTATTACAATACTGTGTTCATCTTCAACCAAAGAAATGTGTCTTTAGTGTCCTTTCAGGAAAACTCCTTGGTTTTATTGTCTCTTTGCATGGTATCGAGGTCGATCCAGCTAAAGTCAAAGCTATCCTAGAAATGCCCCCACCCACTAACCTCAAACAATTGCGTAGTTTGTAAGGAAAACTCCAATCTATCCGACATTTCATCTCACAACTCTTGGATCAATGTCAAACTTTCCATCATCTCCTTAAAAAGGACATTGTCTTTCAATGGAGTGAAGAGTGCCACCAAGCCTTTGAGGCTCTTAAAGCCTATCTCTTGCAGCCACCCATGCTTATCCCACCTCAGGACGATCACCCTTTCTACCTTTACCTTTCTGCCACCGACCATGCTGTAGGAGCCATGCTCAAACATCGTGACTCCGAGCATCGAGAACAAGCCGTTCATTACATAATTCATACTCTTGTGGATTACGAGACTAGGTATACACATGTAGAAAAGTTGTGCCTAGCCCTATCATTCATGACAACCAAACTCTGACACTACCTCCTGAATCACAAAACTTTTGTCATCACCAATGTGGACCCCATCCATTATATGTACGCCAAACCTCATCTAAACCAACGCATCACCCGATGGTGTATGCTCCTCACCAACCTTGACCTTGAGTTTGTACACCAAAAATCAGTTAAAGGACAAACTATCGCAGACCAACTCACAGAATCCCCTTTACCTGGGGAACAATTTACCAATTTTACTTTCCTTGATGAACTCATCGCCACTCTTTCACTTAGTGAGGAGTCGTATCCAATGACTCTCTTCTTCGATGGATCCAAATGCCAGTGTGGTGGAGGGGATGGCATTGTTCTCATTCCTCTAGACGCTGAACCTATGCCTCTTTCATTCTGGCTTGATTTCCCCTACACTAATAATACAACGGAATATGAGGCCCTTCTTTTGGGTCTCCAGGTTGCGTTACACTTAGGTGTAAAATCTATTAACATTTTCGGTGACTCTCAACTGGTATTCAATCAAGTAACGGGCATCTACCAATGTAAAAATGAGGAAATTCAAAAGTACAAACATTACATGGAGTCACTTTTGACCTTATTTACTCATTATTCTATCCAAACCATTCCCTGCTCAACTAATAAATTTGTGGATACTATGGCTTGCTTGGCCTCATAAATTCCTGCCTCACCAACTGACTCTGACATATTTGTCTTGGTCCAACAACTCTTTGCCCCATCTTACTCAGTCTCAGATGTTTGTATGGTAAATAATGTATCTACTAATTCGTAGGATACCTGGTATCACCAATTTCACGACTACCTTACAACCTCTATTCTCCCGCCTGACCTTACTAGTAACGAAAAACGTGCTTTTCTTAAAAGTGTTTCTCATTATGTCATCATGGGGGGACTCCTCTATAAACATGGCTTTGATGGCATCCTCCTTCGATGTCTAACCGGCGTGGAGGTCACCTATACCATCCAACAAGTCCATGACGGCATTTGTGGTGGACATTTTAGTGGCCTTGCCATGGCCAAACGGATCCTTTGCCTAGGCTATTATTGGCCTACTCTTAATAGTGACTGCTACGAATATGTTAAGCATTGTATTGTGTGTCAACAACATGCCAAACTTCAACATACTCCTAGCCATCTGCTACAGGTCGCACGAGATCTTTGGCCTTTTTCACAATGGGGTTTAGACCTTATTGGTGAGATTCACCCGCCCTCTTCACAATGTCACTGTTGGATAATCACAGCAATCGAATATTACACTAAATGGGTGGAGGCCATTCCACTCATTTCAACCAAAAAATAAAAAATCGTAGAATTCATTAACCATCACATTATCTGTCGTTTTGGTGTTCCTCATCACCTGATAATAGATAATGGAAAATATTTCAAAAATAAGTTGTTACAAGACCTTTGTGACAACTTTGGTATCAAACTTAGTTTCTCATCACCTTACTATCTACAAGAAAATGGTCAAGCCGAATCTTCTAACAAAACCCTAACCAAAATTCTCATGAAAGTCGTTAACGATTCTCGAAGCAATTGGCCTTATCACATCCCCTTTGCCCTTTGGGCTTATCATACTAGCATTCGTACTTCTACTAATGCCACACCATTTTCTTTGGTATATGGTACCAAGGCTTTCTTGCCTCTCAAAATACAAATACCCTCCCTAAGAATATCTCTCCAAGATATTCTCACCAATGATGATTTCTGCCAAGAGCGGTTAGCCCAATTGGAGCTTCTTGATGAGCATCATCTTACAGCTCTTGACCACCTTCAAATCTATAAAAAGCGCATCAAGTGTGCTTATGATAGGCGACTTCATGAGCATACCTTTAAGGTTGGTGATCTTGTCTTCAAAGAGAATCAACATGTAACCAAACTAGAAAAGAGCAAACGTGGAAAATTTGCTCCAAATTAGATTGGGCCTTACATTATCACTCACACTTACAGATCAGGCACTTATCGTTTAGCTTCACTTAATGGTAAACCTAAGCCTAAACCCCTTAATGCCTTGCATCTTCGACCATTCTACTGTTGAATTTAGTGTTATATCACTTCTTATCTACCTTGCACTCGTCCTTTGAGCTCATTTACCACCTCATACACTTTGTTTCATGCATCTCAAAATAGAATCAAGCTCACGTGGTTTGGTCATCACCTCCTCTTAAAAATTCCTTCCCCTTTTTAGTCTGGTCCATGACTTAAAAGTATCAAAATAACACATTCTCAATTATAAAATTATGGGATATTCTTGAGTCAAACTTCCTACCAAACTAGATGCTTCATGCCAAACGGACATCTAGACCTCAAAGTTATAAATAGACTACTCCCTCGAAGGAAAACTATACACAAAAGCCATATCTACTATTATAAATAGACTTCTCCCCCAAAGGAAAGCTATACACAAAATCCACATCTGCTACTATAAATAGACTGCTCCCTTAAAGGACAGCTATACAAAGTCAGCCTCTATCAGAAGCTTCTCGCATTGATCAGCTTTGTGAAGAGCTCAAGAATAACAAAATGCATATCCCATATGGACTTCCCACATCAATCAGTCTATATCCAGAAAAATAAAAGCAGTATTCAAAAGAAATTTTGAGTCATGGAATTGTCTAATTAGGTTTGGTTCTCTTTCGTCAGAATAATCACTTTATAACAAGTTCTCTGTGCCCCAGCTATACCAGCCACCTCACCTCACCATTCGTCAAAGCAAAAAAACTCAAGGGACGTGACGTGTATCTGATATATTGTGATTATACAACTTTTTTCACCTATCAACTTCTCACCTATGCAAGGTACCTAGGGATTCAAGCTCATCCTACGTTAATATGTGGTTTGTTTAGCTCTTTTCAACTACGGGACACTTTTGCCTCTTTTACCCGAATATAGGATTATGTATTGACCTTAATCAGGACGTGGTTCCCTAATACTTGGGTAAGCTAACCTTCACTTCACCTATACCTACACTAATACCGCCAATACCTTACCAACACCAATAACATTACCCTACCAATATCAATATTTTTACAAAACCAAAAAATTGCCTAACCATAACCAAATTGCCTGAATTCACCTCTCCTTGGTTCTAAGGGAGAACTACATCGGTCTGAGGCCCCTCCTTGATTTTTGAAATGGGATATGTAGGCAACACTTAGGAGACATGGGGTCTCCCAAGGTTAGCTCGACCATCCCCTACCATAACCTATCATGTGTTGTAAATATAAATATTTTTGTGTATTTCTGTTTGATAACATTCATCTTTATCCTTTTTTAAAACAAACATTCAAAACAAAACCATTCTTATTATTATCATAACTCGAATCAACATACATATTCAGTTTTATTTAGATGTTAAACAAATACATCTTCTCTATCATTGACGCACAGGTCGACACCCTTATTTATTCTTCTACCTCTATGAAATTCACTTAGACCCTTGTGCCTCATCCCGAACCAGGTGATGATCATGATCGTCGACGCCGCTCACCTGGCCTCTCCATCCTCAAAGGTTCCACTGCTATTGGTTCCTCCCACTGATCTACCAATCTCTCCTGTAACATATGAATACGCCATCTTGCGTGGAGGAATCTCACCTCTAGTCTCTCCACTCGTGACTGCGCAACCGCTAACAATCCCGTTATCTCATTCACCCACGTTTGAAGCTGGTGAACTAAACCCTACAGGTGATCTCTCTCCGCTGTAATCACAGCTATGTCAGGATGATCGGCCCTCTCACGTGAACCTCGCAGCTCTGATACCCACCATAATCTATAAGCCTCTATCACTCCTGCATCCATTACCCTGCAATCAGCTGCTATCTCTTCTGGTCCTTCTGGAGGTGTCGGCCGGGGAGGTGAGAATGATGCCTCAGCATCGATCCTCATATATGGTCTATAAGCCATGGATATATCTTGAATAAATCCAAATTGTCACCACACGTGATCTAGAGGAATCCTCTCGTACTCACCTGGCCTGTGCCCCACAATCCACCTTAATCGCTCTACACCCCTCAAATCCTCAGCTATGTTCTCTGTCACCATATAGTTTCTGTAAGGCCTCCAACAAATATCCCCAATCATCACCATCTCCCACACCTACCTATAATACTCGATGTCATCTGTCACGGCCTGGGATCTCACCTCTTGTTCTGTCTGGACCCATCGTCTGAATCCCAACCTCTACACTCCTGTCTCCCTTTCCTGGATTGGTCGGCCTATTGGTCACACACATACAATGTGCTCATATGCCCAACAATGTAATAAGTATGCACAATCTAGTGTAGTCTTATGATTTCACCTGCAAGCCCATAAACCCCTGTATAGCTCCGCCAGATATGCGGGTGCCCATGCGAAAGTCACGCTCCTTTCTATCATTTCCCAAATAATACACATCAATGCTTTTGGAAATCTTCCCCCATCCACACTCGGTAATGCATAATACCCCACCGCTATCATTAATACCACTGCCAACCTTGTTGCCTCAGGGTGTGCTGCAAACATTATACCATAAGTGAATGCCAAACCTCGTTGTGTCAAATCTTGTGCAGCTGGACCAAATACTAATGTTATCACTCCCCATGCCGCGCTAGGCCCTTCCTGATACACTGATCTTCCTATAATTGGGAGCCTCAAAATTTGAAACACATCTTCCAACATCACTATCATCTCCCCTGTTGGCAGATAGAAGGTATTCTTTTCTGGATTCTATCTCTCAATCAACACCTACAACATAGCATGATTGTGTGCGATTCCTGAATAATAGCAGATTCCACTTAACCCCACCCGTTTTATCAATGCCCACTCAGCTGGTGTTACATCCACTCGGACTCGTGATAACAAAGCTGGCACCCTATCATTCATCCTCAACCCTGCCTTTTCCTGCATACATCAAGTCAACAAACAACAAATCAATAAATAACATCTCCAGGTGTTTTTCAACACAATCTGGAATTTTACACAGTAACCGGTATCGGTTATATCTAACCGATAGTGGTTATCTAACTGATACCTGTTACTTATAACTGATACCGGTCACTGTTACTTCTAACCAACCTTCTCAAAAACACCACATATGATAGCTTTTTCACTCTTTTAATTCTCTCTGTGCCTACGAACATATCTCAAACACCTGATTGCCTATCCTACAACACTCATCCCACCCCAAACTCTTGCCTAATCACCTTTCTTCTCATTTACCTTACCACATTCTATTTTTAACCATGCAAAATCTAATTCTAACCAAAAACAAATTATACCTCCAGGGATCCAGCAGTTTGAGGTGGAACCTGTCTTCTTTCTCCTCTCTGCCTGCTGGATGCTTCTCTTTGTTCAGCCATGTTCACCACCCTCTTCAAATATAACTTGCCTTTTTTCCTTCTTAATCTCAGCCCACGATCACTTTACCTGTCTCTTTCCTCCTTATCACTCAATTCTCCCATGCACTTACCTATATAAGTTGTCAACAACATCGCATTCTCGTATTTAACTTGTTACATGACTCTAAAAATATGAACTTAAGTTACCTCCCAAGCTTTTCTATTTTTAGAAAAACTCATTTTGGCATAACTGATATCAATTACCTAACCGGTATCGGTCATATATCTACCAACATCGGTTAGCTAACCGATATCAGTCACATGTCTCCTTTTGCTTAAACCTAGGCCTTTTCTTCATTTTTTACAAATTTTTGGTGGGCCCACCTCTTTTCCCTGCATAACGACATTGTTATCAATATTTATCATCAGAATACCATCAACACATATACATATCATCAAAATTTCATCAAACATCATCTATATACATTAAATTTCAATACCATCGACAAAACACATAAGACATTCTAATATATGCATCAAATCAAACATTTTTTTACACACCATGTGAATCAATCTCATCTATATATATCATCATCAACTCAATGTCAAAATATACAAACTACCCTACATGGGGCCTCTATGATATAAAAATACAAAGCCGGCACATAGGCCGTTGTCTCTGTCAAAATCTCGACTCGGCTCGCAGGCCGGTCTCTCATATACAAAATATACTCGTCTCGCAGGCCAATATCAACTATACAAAATGTACTCGGCTCATAGGCTGGTATATACAACAAAAATGAATAAATAAATCTTATGTGGGCATGCAGGCCTCTATATACATACTCGGTTTGCAAACCGGTGTCTATATCCAATAAACAAAAACCCATATCCACTCCCAAGATATCTCAGCTCTCTCCACCACCCTCGGCCCATCCCCCTGCTGGTCTCTATACTGGCTCTTTCCTCCTCCCTATAACCGACACACCAGATGTGGCTGCGGCCCCCTGTGATCTCTGACTACGGGATGTCTCGGCTCTGTGCGCTGCATATGGCTGATAGTCGGCCCCAGTACCATCTAGGATGTCCTGATAATACCGGGCCTCCGCTCTTGCATCCATATAGCGGGCCCGTGCCACCATGGCTGGTGGGGCTGGTCCCCTGACTCCTAATAGAAGTGGCCCCTACCCTACCAGTACACCCTGTGCCTGTGGCGGTGCCTGTACCTGCGCCTGTGCTTGAGGTGGTGCCTGTGGCTATGCCGGTGCCTGCGGCTGTGCCTGAACCGGTACTTGTGCCTGGGCTAACTGCCCCTACAGCACCCCAATCTGTGCCTATGCAGCAGCAAGCTGCCCCTGTAATAGCTACACCTGTCCCAAGAGATGGTCCCTCTCAGCTATAACAGCCACCAAATCTGGATGTGCGGGCTATGCTCTCCTGGCTGCTCTTTGCCCTACCCACCAAACCAAAAATGCACCTGTCACTCTGGCATCATCCACTGTATCATCAACCGGTCTCTCTGCTACCCAGTCTGGGTCAACTGGCTGCGGTGCAGGTAGTGGTGGCTCCACATCCTCCCTCCAGTACTATGGGAAGGGAGGTGGCTCATCCTATCATAAGCCCAACTGACATCGTACCCTCTCTAGGGGTATCTACTCATACTCCCCGGGCCTCCGTCCATCTATCCAGAAGCTATAATGGATCCAACGTAGCTGTGCTCGGGCTCCTCCTCGGGGCTGATGGCCTCTGTAGGGCCTCCAAATAATATCGAGTGTGGTCAAGCCCTCTAACATATGACAATAGTATGCCACATCTCTCCCAACAATCACCGCTCGTGGCTGGCCCATGACCCCCAAACACCTCTGAAATTCATACATGTACACTATCTCTAGCCCTGGCTGCTGGGGCAACCCTACTGGTCGTATACAAATGATATGCTCGTAAGCCCAGCAGTGTAACAAAAATGTCGAATAGATACCAAATCACCTCATATGGCGATAACCCTAGAGCTCTCTGTATAGCTGCACTAGATAAACTGGTGCCCAGGCATAGCAGGTATGCTACTCCACCATCTCATGCAAAACTCATATCAAAGCCCATGGGAAGCGACCTCCCTCTAAGTCCGGGAGGGTGAAGCAAGTGATACCAATCATCATCAACACGACAAGTCATGTCTCCTATCGGTGTGCGCGATACATATCACCGTAGACAATGCTCATGCTGTGATATGTAATCAATGGGGCTGCATCCCTGAATACCTGTAGGATGTTGTCCATCATTGTCTCTGCATCCACCTGGAACATTGCCTCACCTATGATCGGTAGTCTTAGGATGCAATACACATCCTCTAATGTAATAGTCATCTCTCCAGTAGGGAGATGGAAGACATTGGTTGCCGGATCCCATCTCTCGATGAGGGAACCCATCAAGCTGTGGTCCCTATCCACAGCCCTATACCTCTGGACTCCACCGAGTCTAACCTCTCGCATGAAGGCCCACTGCGCTGTAGTCACATGTGGCCACATCTGCCCCAATAGAGGTGGCATCCGATCTCGCATCGTCAGCTGCTGGCGTGCCTACAAACACAACCCACTCCATCAGGCCTACCTTTTACAAATACAACTACCTTAACCCTCTATACCCACTTACCCACCCAACCACAACCCGAATCTATAACACACATCTACACCCACCTCTCTTACCCTATACATCTACAATATCCCCTTCACTTATCTCACACCCTACCAACCACCCCGATCTACTATAGCCATCTAACTATACCCCCGCCAATTTAACACCTCCTACTTCATACACAACACATAATCTATCCTACTCGAACCAGCCCCCAACAACCCCATTCCCCCCCACCCTCATCACCTTTCCTATCAACTCTACCTCCTCCCCCTTTAACCCCAAAAAATAAAAAAAATAAAACTCTAACAACAAACAAAAACCACAAATTTCACAAACCTAACTCCTACCCATGATGACTGGTACTAGTCACCCTCGACCACCATCGGTCCCCCAAGCACATTGTATGTACCGACATCGGTCGACATATGACCGACACTAGTCTATAAACAAAGCAATTTATACAAACTATTTGGTGACCGATGCCGTTCGCCTAGTGACCGACATCGGTCACTGTCCAATTTTGGGGCCGAACCCAAAACGGCCCGCAAAACCTCTTTTCACCTATTTCTACCCATTTACCAACAAGAAATACCTAAAAACTTACCCACCCTGCCATTTTGGCATAACTAACATACCTACCCACTCCATTTTACAATTTACTTCCATTTATTCATTATTTTATTAAATTTTGGATTCCTACCCAAAACCCACATCTAAGTTAAATTCATTAACTTCACATAAGTAGGGGTTCAGAGCCTACAGATATGACTACACATTGTCGTGGTGGGATAGGTGGCAGTGGTCCAACTCCTCCAGCACCTCCTACTCCTCTGGGCTATGCCATGGCTCCAAATCTCCTCAGCAGGGTCCTCAACCAATCAAACTCTGCCTCCTGATCACTGGGGTCTACCAATCACTCACTCCTCCACTCAACTAATGCCAACTCAGCCCATAAACTCAACAAAATCAATTCAAAACTTAGACAAGCCGTATTGGTACTCAAATTGACAATGTGAAAATGATACGCCGTATTTTTATTTTTATAGGTTTTGACCTATAACCGATATCGGTCATCTAACCGATACCGGTCATAACTAACCGATATCGGTTGCATGCCTACTTTACCAAAATTTCTGCCCTTATCCACCAATCTCCCTTTCTCACCACATTGCCTACCCCCACCTTTTCTAAATAGCCTTATTTTGACTTCATTAGTCCAACTCAAGGCCGCAACCAACCAATCGGCCCAACCTAAGGCCGCACCCAGCTAATTAGCCTGACCTAAGACCACAACCAACCAATTGGCCCAACCGAAGGCCGCACCCAACCAATCAGGCCTGACCTAAGGCCCTCACTAATCAATCGGCCTGACCCAAGGCCGCACCAATTAAGTACCTCAACCAAGACCTGCAAATTATGATTTTATCCACCCATCATGTAGATTTTTGTTCAATCGAGCTCACCTGTTCATGTTCTAGCATGATTAGGATACTTGAATTGATCAACCAACCAACTTTTCCTAGACTGAGACCGTGACATTTATCTCAACCAAACCAACCATTTGGTACTGCCGAACATGCCTAAATGTTCCTGTACCTTACCTATTATATCCCCTGGAGCTACTTCCTAGGCCTTGGATACCAGGATTATATCACCCTTGTTTGGATGAACTATCGACCTTTGCCTATGAATTGCTTGTTTTCTCTTCAAATCATGTACCCTGGTCACACTACTGCATTTCAACGTGCATCTGCTTCCTTGAACTTACCCCACCATCTTACCATCATCTCACCACCATTCACCCTTTATCAACCCTATCCCTGATTTTATGTCGCCTCAATCTGTGATAGATTTGAGGGGGATTACCTATACCCTTAACTGGGGCAATCACTTCTTATTAATTGTCAGTGCAGCTTTACAAGACAAGCTACACGACAACAAGGGGCTAATGTAGACACCAAATTTGTGTCTTACGACACCCTGTGCCCCGCATCTCATTTCGCAACCTAACCTCACCACCTAAACCTTACACAATTATCTATTAATTACCTTATAATTAATAAATCCACATCTCCAAACCTGCCACCTCATCATGACCTAGCCCTAACCCTAAACTAACCTAATTAAGACCTATAACTTGGTCTACATCCACACCCATGACTAATTACTCCTCACCCGCACCAAAACCAACCTAATAATGACTTGACCAAGCCCACAAGTAATCCGTCAGGAGAAAAGAAGGGAAAGTTGGCTATTTTACTAAAAATAGCCCACTTTGACTTAACCGACATCAGTTCCTACTCAACCACCACCGGTTACGTAACTACCATTAGTTCCCTGTAAATGACCTCCCCCAACCAAAATCAAAGGATCTGAATTCATTTGAAAGATCTGGAATTCACTTGGCAGAGTAGAGACAAGTGAAGAAAATAGAAGAGTTTGAAGAGAATGACATCGAGCCCAAGACTACAACTACGTAACTAGAGCACAGTGACACTCGTCCAAGCATTAGGAGAGAAGATAGCTCACTTTTGATTATCAGATCATCCCACCTAAGCCTTGCCTTCATCATCACAGTCCTTGAACCTGTATCTTCATCAGGAACTAGTAAGTGGTATCTGGTAGTCCTTCCCAGACAAAAATGAGTTATTCACAATCGATCTAATCTCTCTCTATGGTATGCGTACACCCTCCCAACATTTAATAGGTATTCCTCCTAGCCCTAACCCTTATCTATTTCTCAAGAGAATGAAAGGATATAAGCAACTCTATTCTAATAATGGACACATTCTATGCGAAACACTAGGCTGTCGTAAAAACTTGAACTCAATGACTTCCAAACAAGAATATGTAGAAATAGCATATTCCAGAGTGTAGCTAGTTATTACTCCTTTCCACCAATGATCCATAGTATGATTCCATGTCAGATCTACATCTTACAGCCTCTGGTACTCTTCTTGGGTCCTCGCATGTGATCTATAATACCAGCTTGATCTGGATGCACATGCTGAGATCCATTCATACAACTCTACTAGGAAGCAACAAAAGAATGTTTCATAAAACTCATGGTAGATATTCTCTTCTACTCACTTGCGTGCATCAAACTCAGGCCCAATTCTGAATATCTGAGAAAATTATTCCTTCATGTTCTTAAACCATGATTCAACACTTTCCAAAGTTAGACATGTTGTCATCACTCATTGCATAGATCATGATGTACGCATTTTCCCACTACAACTTTGAAAAGAGGGTCCCGGAAATGGAACCAAGATGTAGTCATTTTTACACCCACTAAAGAAAAAGGGAATCCCATGCACACTCGCCTATAACCCAGTGAGTTCTAGGCGCTCACCCAAGGCATGTGTGAGTGCCTAGTCTCTCTTTTATGTGAGTTAAGTGGGCAAAATCATCTATGATAGGAAATTTAAAAAGAGTGAGTGGAAACGAGACAAAAATTTATCATAGAACTCAGAATGACTTCTAGACAAATGCAGTCATCCTAGACCAAATGGTACTTAATAGATTATTGATAGGAACCAAAATAGAAAGGAAATTCCTAAGGATTTATATTTATTCCACAAACATTCATGAATCAAAACTGTAAGCTATAAACATGGACCAAAATCATTAATAATCATATTCAATCAAGTTTAGTAACCTCATTACATTCATCAGATCCAATATAGATTACTACAGATGTGCAGACCAAAGTCATACATCATAGCTCGATTTGTACCCCTCAGTTCTCAAGAGAAAATTTACAATCCCAACCCCTTACTACATCCTTTTCCTATATATTTCTACTGAACCCTATAGAGTTCCTTACAGTATATTTGCAGAGCTCTGTTCCCTACCAATCTATATCTACTTTATCCACCCTCCTTCTCTACGGATTCTTGTATATATAGGCCTCTTTAATCTCCAACTTTCCTTTTTATTGCTTTAGATCCATCACCAAGTGTCAAATGTGGTTTTCCATGGGGGAATTATCCTTCAGGCCCAAGCTTCCCACTCCTTTTAATGATGGTCTTCTAGAAACTTCCATCACAGTGTATATTCCTCCTTAAGTAAATATGTCACCAAGATGACACCTTATCCATTCTGCATACGTAGTCGAGTCATGATTTTCTCTTGTTCTACCTGATGTGTCAAATATGGCTAAGTCTTGAAACCTTTGTTCTACCTTGCGCGCGTGCCACTTATTCTATTAAACCCTCCTAGAACCCTATCCTATGTGATTTATCCTTACACACCCTTCCTTAACAAGGCCTTGCATGCCCACGTGCCTTTTTTTACTTATCTAATAAATTAGGGTCCCAACATTTATAACTAAAAAATAAAACCTTCTATTTTGCATGTCTGCCACCTATTTCCAAGTAATTGACTTCTTCAAGTAATGTCTTTTAAATCAATCACTTAAGTTTTATAATTTAATTGATTGCTCAATTACTTTTTTGGAGAAAATAAAAGAAAGAGGAAAAGAAATAAGAATAAAGCTGCAACCCTCCCAGTCTTGTTCTTCTTCCATATTTTGCATGTGTTTGAATCTTTTGCCTTTGATTCTCACCAAACTAGATCTGGAAGCTATGCATGACTGTGATTTTATTACGGGTATTGCCTTTGACTTGTCTTTCCTTCAATCCTTGAAGATTTTGCAATACTTCTTTAGTACATGCAAAGTAAATTCAATGAAGGCTTCAACTAGAAGATTGGGAGCACATGCACAAGATCCTAGAAGGAATTTTCTATGCATTGACTTTTACACGGGATATGTTGGAAACAAGAGGATGAATTTTTTACTGAAAGCCTTTGCATTTATAAGATCTAGATCTATCAATTAAATTGGTGCTATGTTCAGGGCCTTTTTCATATCATTGAATTCAACAAATCTGGAAGTTATGCATGATTCTTCTAATCCTTTTCTTTCATCATGCTTCATCATGGTTGGAACAATATTTCTCTGAGATCTTTTTCTTTTAATTTTGCTGGAATCCCTTGCAATTGGATCAATTTGTGTAGATCTAGCAACTTATTCATATTCAAAAGATATATTTAATGTATCTAACATTGATTTGAACTTTTTTTCACTAATATGAGCACCTATGATGAATACCTACATTTAATTCAGACAAAGATGAAGTCTAGAGCATGAATACTTGATTTCTATCACAAAAAATCTGCATATAAAGCTCGTTGCCCTAAAATTTGAGGTTTTACTTGCATGCAAAGCAAGAAAAAATATTATTTAATTCACCAGAGAACTTATACCAACATGCCGATAATTATCATAAAAAGAATCAAGCCATTCCAACCCTAGGCGTCAAACCTTGAAGCTCCCTGGAAATGAAAAACACCTTTTGATGCAAAAACCTCCTTTCCTTGGCACCAAAACCTATCTAGGCTGCAATCCTTAGAAAAAAGAATTAATTTCTTCTTTATTATGGCAGCTCATGCTTACACAATCCTCGACATACTATTTTTAATAATTTCCCTTCCTATTTCTTGAAATTTAATTAATAAACAATCATGTTTATTCACCCAAATTGGGTGCCCAATTATGCATGCTGTAGGTTTATTTTTAAATAATTTATTTTATTTTATTTTAGCATGCATCCTTGACTTCTCCTTAGCTCTTCCACTTGCATTTACTTTCCTTCTATTTATGGCACCAAAATTTGGTGAATAAACCATTAATAAATATTATTAAATGCATTGTTATTTACCCAAGGTGGGTCGCATTTTTTAGCAAGGGTAATTTCATAAAATAGGAAGTCAACTTTGATGGGAATTTCTACCCTGCACTACAGCTCCAAAACCCCCTCTTTTACTTAAGTGATTTAACTTTCATCATGGGAAGTTTTACCCTACAAGGCAGGTAAGAAATTACCACCTGTGCTTTTAATGATTTTTCTTTTATAATGGGAAGTTTTATCCTGCAAGGTAGGTAAGATATTCCCACCTACCTACCACCTCTAATATTCCCATTATAGCTTAAGTGACTTTGACTTTATGGGAAAAAGTACCCTACAAGGCAGGTAAGAAATTCTCACCTTCCTCCCACCTCTAATATTCCCATTGCAACTTAAGTGACTTTGAGTTAATGGGAAAAAGTACCCTACAAGGCAGTTAAGAAATTCCTGCCTTCCTGCCACTACCAAAATTCCCATTGCAGCTTAGATCTATTTATTCCAAGAAGTGCGACTTGCCTAAGAGAGGATTTTTGTGCTTGAATTCATCTTTTTTTATTAGAAGTTTTCTTTCTAAGGTTGATTGCTTCTAGTGCAGCAGTTGTAAGTGATCTCCAGATGTTCTAGGAAATTAAACAAACTATACAGGACAAAGAACAGGCCCAGGGGAATTAAACATAAAGACCAAGGGGAAAACCACAAACAAACATAAAAGAAAGAAATAAAAACAAAAAATGTTGCCGAAAGTCACAGAAAAAGCTTTGAACTCATTCTTGGTGAAAATCCTATTGAAAAGTGTGGATACTGACATGAAAAACTAGAACATGATTCAACAGGAGCACAACTTACTTCAAATGGGGCTTTATTTATTTAATAAATTATTAAACAAAAATTTCCCAAAGACAAAACATGGCGGAGGGATAAAATGAGTTTTAACATCTAGGTATTTGTTAAAATTGGCTCATATGGTTCACTAGGAATATCTTAACATAATATAGACATCTTGTGACAATAAAAACACAGAAGACCCATTAATTTAAAAGAACAATTTTTTTTAAAAAATGGGTGGTCCTAGATTTCTGGGTGAAATCTAGGGACACCAAAGCTAAAACTCCTTCAATGTGCTAAGCTACAACTTAGACTTATTTGCATATACATTTTGATCATGTAGTTACAACAATTACTAATACAATGAATTATGATCACTTTCTTGGTTTGATGTGTGTTATTCCTTTGTCACACTCTTCTGCTCATTCAAACTTCCACTTTTATGCTTTACTTATCTGATCATGTTCTTCATTATTTTCTCAATCTCACCCTTTCTCTGTGCTTCACCATTGTAGCTCTTCTTAGCTTGATTGAATCATATATTTTTTTCTCTTCCTCTCTCACTTTCTTGGCTCTAGTGCCTTATTTTATTTTGCGAGAAACTACCTCAAATGACTTAGATTTTTTCTTTTAATGAATTTTTTTTTTTCAAAAATATTGCTTCAATATTTACATCATGTACTCTTCCTAATCTGTCACATGTGAATCTAGATCATTAAATGTTCTAAGATGAGTCCATATTTTATTCTTTCCTTATTCGGCTTCATTCCTCCTTCTTGCACGTATTTGACAAACTAATTTATTAGCCAAATTCAGAAAATAGAAAACTTGCATTGTTTATAATTTGCATCGTGAAATTAAACGACGACCCATCTTCTTTGCATTGTTTTAATTCACCTTGAAATTGGGAATCTCCATCGAGCTTAAAACCAAATTGCCTCATGGCCAATATGAATTAAATGTTGGTAGGTGGAATAGAGAATTTCATTGGTCTACGTAAAGTTACATTTGTACTTGCATTTTAAAATCTTTGTCAATCAAATCTCCTTCCAAATCTGAATGCAAACATTCACTCTTTCAATTTTAACTCTAACTAATTTTCCTTGATCCAATCTAGTTCACTTTGAACATTTTGCGGATTCCTTTAGCATATTTGATTGTTTCCTTCATATCATGTCTTCTCATTTTGGCCTTTGGATTTTCCCTTCTTTATGCAGATTTTTGTTATTTACGGCATCGATATACAATGTGTGGCATTTTTAAATTCTCACAGCTTCCTCCTTGTTTTCTACCTTATGCAAATTTTCTCCTTTTCTAGTTCTTCATGGCTTTCCTTTTTTCTGTGGCAATATTTTTATACTTAGCATATTTTTTGCTAATCTTTGGTTTTGCATATTTTCCCTTTTATACGTGACATTTACCAAATCTTCATACCCACGGATTTACCTTCTGACCTTCATCACTCTGTGGCACTCACCTACCTTCAGTGGCTTCATCTAGATATTTTATTTATTTCATGATTCCTTCCTTGATTTTTTTTACTTCATGGCTCTCTTCTGTACTTTGTGGATATCACCTTATATCCGCAGCTTACACAAATGTTGTCTAAGTTCTTTAGGACTTATCTTTGATAATCTAAAATCCTATTTGAGCTGACACTTTGATTCAAACTTCATCTACTTCAGATGCTCACTTTACCAATTTTCTCCTTTTTCCATCAATGCAACTTGATATCACCTCATCAATCTTGACATTAATGACAACACATATAACAATGACAAATATTCAACAGTAAGGTGTGGAGATATAATTTCTTCATTAGATGCTCTGGAAAAGGTATATCTATTATGTTATCATCATTTTCAATTGATGAATAAAAGTTTGAGTTGTCATATTTTGTGTGTGATTCTCAATAAATTCATGGTGTAGCATTTTATTACATGGTATGTGACTATAAGTCCTCATAAGGGTTGTAAATGGATCAATTAACTATCTTCTCATCTATTTTTTATCATGAAAGTGTATCTTGAGGTTATAATATGTGTCATGCTCAGAAGGAAAAGTATCTTCACAAAGTTTCTGAAGGAATATTTTCTTAGATGTGGTTCTAATCATGTTCTTGGTGATTATAGCCTTGAAGGAGTAAGTGCAGTGACAGTCTTAAGGTGAAATGAAAAGGTTTATCAGTGTCTATTAATGAAATGAATCTAGTACCTCGGTGTTCAATACTATGAATACCATCAAATAGTATGTAGGTCATATAAAGATCTATAAATTTTCAATATGTTTATCCCCCATTTTTTCTTAGGGTTTGTATCTTGGAAACCTAACTTTATGATCTTAATATCATAAGAACATAATGAGGATATGATTGATCTTAGTAGTGTAATGACCTCATATGATGATTTGAAAAGTATGAAGACATAAAAATCCATCAAGAAAGTGAAAAATCAATCCAAGGAAGAAATTTGAGACAAATTAGTATTGCAAAATTAAACTATGTGTAGGAATAAGATCATTTTCTGAGGATAATTCAAACTTTTGGTATGAGAACATGAAAAAATGTGAATCCAAAGGGATGAAATTCATCTCCAGTAGTGTGACCATATTATTTATAGCGACAAAAGGATCAATACTATGCAAAATCTCTCTAAATGTTGAAGAAAAAGTGATTACTATGAGTTTTCCTAGTTTATATGCTTAAAATATGACTTTCAATGCATAAAAATGTGCAAAATATGCTAGACGTTTTGTGTTCAAAACTAAATTGGTACTCTAGACGAAAGAAAAGCTAGATGTATGGTTAAAAAAGACATGTTGAGCAAGGCTAGAAGTTGTGTCAGTGACAATAAGGAACAATGCATCTCAAGTATTTCATGTGTCATTTTTTCCTTCAAGGTGATCTTTTCATTCATGGTTCAAGTATGAAGTGTGTCAAGAGTATTTTTCCTCTTAAAGAGAGGTATGAAGAAAAAAATGCATTTTTAGACCTGTGAAAATGAAAAAGATAATTTTCTTAGTTATTAGACATTGTGTCAAGCATGTGCATGATCACTTGAAGTCTGTGGAATCTTTACGAGTGCATTCAAATATTAAGGATTTTGTATATGCATAATGAGGTTTGTAGAGGATCCTTAAACATAGTATATCAAATATCATATGGTTTACAAGACTATGAAGGTCTAAAGCACAAATTAAAACTTTGACAAGGTCAATGATTCAAGGTAAGGTATGTTGTTCAAATATTATTTACTTAATTAATTGGAGAGTAGAAAAAGTATGATATGTCAAACCATTAATTGTAAATGAGGGTTTCATGATTATGGTGCATAAATTTGAGGGGGAGTTTATGTACCCTCAATATATAGAATATGTGAGGTCTAGAATGTTTATGAGATCTTTGTGATGGACTTCTTGTACCTTGAGTGAACATTGCATCTAAACAAGAGAACTATTGGTGGTTATTGTGTATCAAATTGGAATTGTATAGGTGTTAAAGCTAAGGTGAAACTACCTTTGAAGGGTTTCGAGTCCTTCAAGACAAATTATGGGTGTTCTAAGAGTGCATGAATAAAAACATATAACTGTCAAATGAAATAGTTGATTCTTTAAGTTGATATCATTTGTGCTATGTTAGTAGAGATATGAATGTGATGTTATAGGTTTGTAGATGATTCTTAAGGCATGTGGAGTTGGTTATGTCTTTAAATCATGAGGGGTGTATATAGGATGTGTTAGTGTGAAATCACAATAACCCTAAATGAATGGTGGATCTACTTTTCTAAGGTAGGGTCATTTGGTGTGATTTGCATAACATGGGACCATATCTCAAGCTATGGGACTTGCGGACTTGAGATGGCCCTCTGGAGAAAGCCAACCTCTTCTTCCTAGTCCTAATGCTAAACTACTCCTAATGTAGAAATGATGTCTAACTACACCTATCCTAACAATGCTAAGGAGACATGGAGAGAGAAAGTGCATAAAGAGGGAAATCCTAGACCAATGAGGTGATATCACCAAAAAAAGGGAAGTTCTGATCATCTATCAAAATGGCCATAAAATGAAGGGAGGTGAGGTGAGTAATGAAGAGGATGGACAACAACATCATAGACCAAATGTTAGATTCACACAAAATTCCATTTCTGATCCCCATGAACACAACTCCCAGATCTATAAATGAAATGTCCAAAACATGCATGGAATACTCCAAAGCGATGAGAAGCAAGAATATGCAATGAAAACAAGTGAAGTATGGACAAACACATCATAAAAATTATTTTTATTGCTTCAAATATTTGCACAGAGCATCATACATAAGCAAGAGGTAAATAATGCCATTTATAGAGTAGGGGAGGAGGTTCAGATGCCATTTTTGACCCTAGGGAAGAAAAGAAGAGGGGAGGCAAAGAAGAACAATGAACAACAAATTTTACAATGAATCCTACCCTTGTATTTATAGAATTGATCTGAGAGAAGAAAAAGGGAGAGAGAAGTGGGAAAACGTGGGTTGAAGCTCAACCACCGTTGTTAATGCCTCTAATAAAATCTACCCCCCGAATCTGTCTTTACCACATCAATCCTCAGTTTGGAGCTTTGAAGGAAGAGGACATGGTGGAAACAGATCGAATCCAATCTGCTCGTTGAGACAGATGGATCCTGTATTGAAGGCCCGAAGATTTTTCTCCATTTTATTTACCTAAACTCATCAAAAACAAAGTCTCAGACCTCCATTTTGTGGGTGAGGCTGAGATCTTTTCAATGGTGCTAGATTCACAATATTTTGAGCCCTAAGTCAAAAGATATGCCCCTTTGAAGTTTGTATCAAATCTGTAAGAATGGATGAGGAAAAAAATTTGAAAATGGGTCCCCCTCTTTAATATGGGACACGTGGCACCCTTTGGTTGGCTAGGGAGATGTGCTCCAACTTTTTCTTTTATGCCTTTTGAATGAAAGGAAAAATTTCACTTCTCTCCCTGACACCCTGCCTTGGCTTTGACTCGGGTCTATATGTTGAATTTTTCCCTCTTGGGTGGAGTCACGGGTATTTTTATAACTTTTACCCCTTTTGAGGAAAATGGTGCAAAACTAACCTTTTCCTTGACTCCCCACTTTCCCCTAGGACACGTGTCACTTTGGTGCTTTCTCGAGAATCTCTTTTCCATTTTCCCCTAAAACAGTGTCCTTAGGACACTTGGAAACTTCCACTGGCCTGTTAATGCTTTGAAAATTCAACTAACTCTACCCCCTTTGAGGACATGTGGAAGGACTGCACATGTTTACAAATCTGACCCAAAGCTTACCTTTGGAGGAGCATTGGGTTGACACTTGTCAGCCTCCGCTGCTTTGTGGACTTTTCAACGGTCCTTACTTTTTAGACTTTGGGCTACATGGCAAGGTTGCACTCATTTGGGTTTCCACTTTTGGACCGACTCTTAAGGATGTGCCACACTAACACTTGGCACTCTACGCTTGCACATTCATACTTAGCCAATTTTTTGAGGCCCACCCTATCTGCCTTTGACTCTATTTGACCATTTGACCCTGCCTCTGTTCCACCCTAGGACATGTGGAGATACGGTGCTTGTTTGATCCTCTCTATTTTGATCCATCTTTGGAGAAGTGCCATGAGGACACGTGGTCTCTTCCGCTGCCTTCTCCATACTTAGTCGATTTTGGACCCTTTCCTGAACTATTCGAGCCTAAAAACTTCCATAATTCACTATTTCTTTGATTTCTTACATCTAGTCTCTTTAAAAATATCTCCTCTTTCTTCTCTTCCCCAGCCACTCCATTTTTGAGTTCTCCTTTGTCCCTTTAAATAGATGTAGGATGTGGAAACGCTAAAAAATTTGTTTCTTCTATTTCTTCTTGTGCGGGGTCAAATTTGACTCTCTTGGGCTTTTGTTTTTAACTTTTCCTGGTTCTGGGACATGAGCTTGTGGGTCTGTATCATTTCCCTTCATGTTTTCTTTATTGTAAGGATTTTTTTGACCAAACTTTTCAGTGGGAAATTTGGGATTACAATTTGGTGACTCACGGGGACATCCTCCTGCTAGATGAAGAGACCAGTGGCCTTGAAGCATCCATTGGGCATGGAGTCTGCTTGATAACATGGAACTGATCCTTGAGCCACTTGGAACCTGATAGCAAGACTTTTATATGTTTGGTCTATTTCTAAGCCTGACCATGTGTCTGTACTCTCAATTTTTATAAGAGAACCTTGGAAATGGAGTGTCTAAGAGTAGAAAATTCTTTTGACCCAGGGCTTCAATTTGTCCCTCAAATGGACTGTCTCGAAATGGATTTTAGTTTCTCTGCATTTGTTCCCTATTTCAACTTACAACTGTCACAAGAAAACATGAACCTTATTTCCTTAAATAGTTAAGATCCTGGCCTCATGCTCCTCTGAAGCAATACAAACAAAACTTATATACAAAGACCAAATCATACATTCCTCAAATGAGACATGCAAAGTGTGCATAAGCACTTCTTCTACTATAAACAAACCTACCTACTCTAATCTAACCATGAGAAAAGGGTGCTCAAACAAATCCTATAATTAGCAGAGAGAAATAGCTTCCCTTCCTCAAAAATGGCAGCCATGCAACTGATTTTACACTGAACGTGGCTGGTTGGATGAGTGAAAAAATTACAATAAGCTGATCCTCCACCCAAATCATCAAGGTATCAGCACTAATGGAAAATATCTCTTCAATATGACCTGCTGGAGGCATTGATGGTGACCCTTAGTACTTTGATGATCATCCTCATGCCCTGAAGTAGGCATGACTGGTTTTGGTCTCTCCTTTGGCTCTAATGAATCCAAGTACTTAATTGGGCACATTCTGATCCTTTGGATGTGCCCATTTTTCTAAAATTAAACTCCAAAATTGGAGTCTTCTTATGGACCTTCTTGGGTGGATGGTGTGAGAGAAATGATGACATCCTCCTACATTTTCTCTTCCTCATCCTTTAAATAACATGGAAGAGTCATGTCTTCCAATCTTGGTTCCAGAGGGCTTTTATGAAGTGCAGGATGTTGTTCCTAAATGTTCTCCTCCATAGCAGTAGGCTCATGTGCTTATGATGTGAGAGATGGAGGAAAAAATTATTTAATCTCCATGGGTTACCCTCCATCAAGGAAATCCTCCAAGTCAGATAGGTAATTTACCTCCTTTCTTTCCTACCGCAGGTGCTCAACCTCCTTCATGATGTCCTCCTGATCTACAATTGACTCATCATGGTTCCCTTCATCCTCAAACATGATGTTTGAAATATCAAACTCTTCCTCAACATCAGATCTTGAAGGGGGTGAAGTGGGAGGAAGAACTGAAGGTTCTTAAATGTCCTGCTCCACGCTTGGAGCCTCTGAAACTATATGGTCCTCCTCCACAGCTAGAATGTACTCCTCTTCTTTTGGAATAGGAGTAGCTCCCTCTTCCCTTGCTTGTGTTTTAGCTGGATATTCCACCACTTGTAGCTTGACCTTAGCCTTCTCCATAGGCTTAACCAATAAGGGAACCTTTGAAAACTCAAATTTAGT
Organism: Taxus chinensis; assembly: GCA_019776745.2. NCBI lineage: Eukaryota > Viridiplantae > Streptophyta > Pinopsida > Cupressales > Taxaceae > Taxus > Taxus chinensis. Next base: position 33,036,573 of record CM034148.1, read on the forward strand.
AGCCCAACTCTTCATATTCTATATCATTTCTTCTCTATTGGGTTCCTCTGTTTGATGTTATCCATCGTTGGTTTTTTTATTGTTTTCTTCCCAAAATGGACTTGGGAAGGCAAGAAGAGTGGTGGGTGGGGGAGGAATTTATTTTGGCTCTTGTAGAGGGGAATTGGATTTGGAAGGGAAAAGGGTAGATAAACTGAGGTGAGGTGGAAGACTAGGAGATGGACAAATGAAATCAACACTTGGGGCAGCAAGTGAGGGGCTTGACTCTTGCCTCTACTGAAATGATAAATATTGAGGAAGAGACAATGAAAGACAAGGAGCTGGTGATTGACTTACCCATTGACAAGGTTGTCCTGCACTTTGCGCATAAGCCCCGATCTCCACTTTCCCATGTGCAAGCTGGGGTAGCATTTCAATCATGAAGTCCAACTTCTTCTGAGGGTTGTAGTGTCTTGGAAAAGGGCCTTCCCATGGAAAAGTACCCTACAACAGATGTTGAAATCCCTCATTTGAACTGTTGCCCTTGATTGAACCATGCCAGCCTCCATTTTTGGAATCTTTTCTAGCATAACAACATATTTTGCATAATTATCACCATCATATGCATCCGCTTATTCTTGATAAACTTCATAGTCAAACTAGTTTTGACACTAATCATATGGGTAAGCATAATGGTCCTAGATCTGATTATAATGTTGATCTAGAGGAGTTGGGAAATACATTGGAGGTGGACTGTATTACTGTAAATGTGAGTTCCATGAAGGGAATGAAGTCATGATTACACAACCTCATGGAATGGGGGAAAATTAAAGAGATGGAGGAATAAATGGATGAAATGAGTGGAAATGGATGGAAAATTTCTGCAACTCAGATAATGGGTTTTTGACCAAATGAAGTCGCCGGATGTTCTTGAAAGTGCCTCCAAAGGCTGAAATCTTCACCAAGAGAACATCAAACCTGATGAAATGAAGTGGTAAGGTGCTTCAGACCTATCCCACTAGGTGTGCCAAAACTATTAGTGTGAAATCACAACACCCCAAAATGAGTGGTGGATCTGTTTTTCTAAGGTAGGGTCATCTCGTGTGATTTTCATAACATGGGACCATCTCTCAAGCTGTGGGACTTGTATACTTGAGATGGACCTCTGGAGAAATTTGACTTCTTCTTCCTGATCCTACTGCTAAACTACTCCTAATGCAGAAATGACATCTAACTACACCTGTCCTAACAATGCTAAGGAGATAGGGAGAGAGAAAGTGCATAAAGAGTGAAATCCTACACTAACGAGGTGATAGTATCAAAAAAGGGAAGTGTTGATCATCTATCAAAATTGACATGAAATGAAGGGAGGTGAGGTGAGAAATGGAGAGGATGGACATCAACATCAAAGACAAAATGTTATATTCACACATAACTCCATTTCTAATCCCCACAAACACAACTCCCAGATCTACAAATGAAACATCCAAAACATGCACAGAATACTCCAGAACGATAAGAGGCAAGAAGATGTAATGAAAACAAGTGAAGGATGGACAAATTCATCATAACAATGATTTTTATTGCTCCATAAATTTTCACAGAGCATCATACATGAGTAAGAGGAAAGGAATTCCATTTACAGAGCAAGGGAGGAGGTTCAAACTCCATTTTCGACCCTGGAGAAGAAAAGAAGAGGGGAGGTAGAGAAGAAGAATGAACAACAAATTTTACAATGAATCCTGCCCCTGTATTTATATAATCGATCTGAGAGAAGAAAAAGGGAGAGAGAAGTGGGAAAATGTAGGTCAAAGCTCAACCACTTTTGTTAATGCCTCTGATGAAATCTTCCCCCCAAATCTGTCTTTACCATGTCAATCATTGGTTTGGAACTTTGAAGCAAGATGACACGGCAGAAACAGATCAAATCCAATCTAGTTGTTGAGACAGATGGATCCTACATTGAAGGCCCAAAGATGTTTCTCCATTTTCTTTACCTAATATCCTGAAAAACAAAGTCTCATACCTCCATTATATGAGCGAGGATGAGATCTTTCCAATGGTGTCAGATTCACAATATTTTAAGCCCTGAGTCGAAAGATATGCCCCTTTGAAGTTTGTATCGGATCTGTAGGGATGAACAGAAAAAATAGTTTGAAAATGGGTTCCCCTCTTTAATATGGGACATGTGGCACCCTTTGGTTGGCTGGGGAGATGTGCTCCAACTTTTTCCATTATGCTTTTTGAACGAAAGGAAAAATTTCACTTTTCTCCTCGATGCCCCGCCTTGGCTTTGAATCAGGTCTATATGTTGACTTTTTCCTTCTTGGGTGGATTTGCAGGTCTTTTATAAATTTTACCCCTTTTGAGGAAAAGGGTGTGAAACTAACCTTTTCCACAACTCCCCGCTTTCCCCTGGGACACGTGTCACTCTGAAACTTGCTCAGGAATCTCTTTTCCATTTCCCCCTGAAATAGCATCCTTAGGACACTTGGAAGCTTCTGTTAGCCTATTAATGCTTTGAAAATTTAACTAACTCTGCCCCCTTTGAGGACATGTGGAGGCACAACGCATGTTTGCAAATCTGACCCAAATCTTTCCTTTGGAGTAGCGTCAGGTTGACACTTATCAGCCTCCACTGCTTTATGGAATTTTCAATGGTCCTTCTTACTTTTTAAACTTTGAGCTACGTGGTGAGCTCATGCTCATTTGAATCTTTACCTTTGGACCACCTCTTGGGGATGCACCAAACTGACACTTGGCACTCTCCACTTGAACATTCATACTTAGCCAATTTTTGTAGGCCCTCCCTATCTACCTTTGACACTGTTTGACCATTTGGCCCTGCCTCCATTCCGCCCTACGACACATGGATATGTAGCACTTGTTTGAGCCTCTCTATTTGGATCCATATTTGTAGAAGCATCATGAGGACACGTGGTCTCTTTTGCTACCTCCTCCATACTTAGTTGATTTTGGACCCTTTCCTGAACTGTTTGATCCCGAAAACTTTCATACTTCACTGTTTCTTTTGTTTCTTACATCTGGTCTCTTTAAAATTGTCTCCTCTTTCTTCTCTTCCCCCTAAACTCCATTTTTGAGTCCTCCCTCGACCCTTTAAATAGATTTAGGATGTGGAAATGCTCAAAATAACCATTTCCTATAATTCTTCTAGTGTGGGGTCAAATTTGACTCTCTTGGGTTTTTGGTTTTCACTTTTCCTGGTTCTAGGATGTGAGCTCATGGGTTTGTATCATTTCCCTTCATTTTTTCTTTATGTGTAAGGCTTGTTCTGACCAAACTTTCCGGTGAGAAATTGGGAATAACAGGACCTAGTCAGACAAAATGATAGTAATGTGTACAAGAACATTGATTAATATTATGCAAGGCTAAGGAAATCATGTCATACCAGGGTTTTGTGATTGTGAAAGAAATAAGATGACATATTACAGGTCTGAGAGTCTTTCAAGATAGGGGAGCTAGTTTTGGTCTCAATAAAGTGTGAAATATGAATTGATTAGGAATAACTAATGATAGTTTGCAGGAAAAATTTAAAGGTAAACAAGTTTGTGAATCAAACAAGTATGATATCATGTAAACAAAGTTGAAAAAAATAAAAAGTGTCTTCAAGACACTAATGTTATAGTTAACTCATCTTCGAGGCATATATGCAATGTATGAGATCAAATTGTTGTTTTTTCAATTAGATATGGGTAGTATGAATCTAGGGGGAATTATAAGGTGATATGGGATAGTGTGTTTGACTCTGTAGAGAATGAATAAGTTCATCTAAAATTCACTAAAGGTATGAAATATGGACTTCAGTTCTAAAAGTGATCTTGTTATTTCTTAGAGGAAGATTTTGTTACTTCTTACATAGTTTAGACCTAGATGGATATGTTTAATATGATTAAGGCCAAAAGTGGAGAATATTAGTTTAGGGGGAGTTGTGTGAAATATCATTATAGGTCCATGGATAATCATATGCTACTGAAGAAGGAAAGAAAGAAATGGTACAGTCCAAGGGGGAGTCATTTGAGAAAGTAACTATGTCTTATCATTATTTCCATTGTGTCTAGTCGTATGGTATCATTTTTTCATGTTGTGTCATCATAGTATCCTTTTTCATAGATGTTAAAAGGGTTGAGTTTCATCAAAAACATGAAACATTGGTCATGTAAGATTGTTTTATCTTATGGTTACCATAAATTTTTTTGAAGGTGGTTGTCATCAATGACAAATGGGGATAATTTTTGCCATTATGTCTTATTTTTATCATTGATGTCAAATCCATTTATGGAAAAGGGTGTCATGATGTTTTGTTAGTCTCCATGAGTTTTTAGTAAAAGGTCAAACATGAAGGTTGATTGGTAGTGTCATGTTTTGTGAAGTATTGCGGTGTTTTGGAGCATGGTTCAGTATGTATGGTCATAATTGGAATCCTCCTAAGTTTATTTAAGGTTATTGTGAGGTCCATAATGGTTGGAATGATGTTTCAAGAGTGTCCATGTGTCTGTATGAAGTGAACTTGGTTAGTTCATGGTTTTTCATGGTGTGAAGAAATCACTCTAGGTTTATTCCTATTACTAGAACATGCAAAATGGTATGGAGTTATCATTTTTGGAGATGATCCATATTTTTGAAACATGATATGAGTATATTAAAAGTTTTCATGGTCTATATGATGAGTTTCAAGACTGTTCTCAATGGTTTGGTGGCATTTTATGGTCCTTAGGAAACAAGAAGGTGGAGACAGGCTAGGAAAGCACATGTAAGTCATTTTGGCTGGAATGTTTCATAAATATTTGAGCTATATTGTAAGTATGGAAATTTATATGATGTTTTCATTATGCAAAGTTTCAGGTCAAAGTAAAGAATATTTTGTAGGATATGAAGTTTTTAGTAAAATTGGGTTTTATAGAGTGTTTTTTTTGTGCCAAAAATGGACCTTATGATACTCATTGTGAATTATGTGGTTTTTATTGGATCCAAATATTTAGGGGGATGTTTTTCCATTGAGATAATAATATTTTCTAAAAATAATTAGGTTTTTTGATCTTCAGGTTTTTATGAACGATCGTTAAGAAGATAAGTTACTTTGAAACCCTAATTAAACTATAGTTCAAAAGTGAATTTGATAAAGTTAACCATATTAATCTTGTTTTGATTAATTTTGAAAATTTGATTATTTGAGGTTGTATATAACTCATCCACCTTTCTAAAAATTTATGGTAGAGCATGTGAGAGTATGTGGACCCCACTAAAAGTGGAAAAGTTTTATAGATGTTGAGTTTTTGGCAAATTTTTCTATTAAAATAAATAAATAAGTCAACATTTTTTGGATTTTGGGAGTTATACTAGATTTACATGGTGGTTTTAGGTCATGGCTGAATTCCTAGAGGGAAACGTGTGCCCTATTCATGAAGAGTGGTCTTTTGGGATAAGTTTAAAATATTGACCTAGTTGAAGGCCTTCCACTTGGATTTTGAAGTAAATGTAAGATGTTATGGAAATAAGATTAAGAGACCTTTCCAATGATGTATGGTTTGTCTCTAGATTAGGTGTTTATATAGGTGAACCATCTCACTTTGTGATGAACAGGTTTGAGTGTTTAATGGCATAACTTATTTTTCTAGAAGATTAATATATATGTCTCATGTTTTGGATTAATGAATGATGGATATATATTAGTGAATGAAGAGAGATGAATTTTATGCCTATTGAAGGAATTTTTATGTCTTGAAAATGATAGAAAGGGTGAAAACTAGTTGTGGTTCTAAAACTATTTTATGGGTAGCTCATTTTGTTGAAGAGGAAAATTAGTGTGTTTTGCATTGATGGATATTTCATGAGGTATATAAAGAATGAATGTGTTATACCAGTTAGTGGACTTCTAAAGAGTGGCTACATATCATAGTCTTGATGTTCTTGTGCTATCTTGATCATGTTAGGTGAAGACTGGTTCCTGGAAGCATATGTTTTGAGTAGGAAATGATCCTAGTTGATAGAGTTATGAATAAAATGTTTGGTGAAAGGTAACGTGCAATAATGGATGATGTTGTTATGGTAGTTTTGATTTGTGTGAGGTATTTAGAGGCTTGAATAATCATGGTGATGAGTTTAGATATCTTTGATGAGTCGAGTGATGGGGTTTTGATGTAGAGATCATTATATTATCATGAATATAACAACTATTAGGATGTTTCCAAAAAACTATATCCACTATCTTTGTATTTGAGGATCCTTAGAAGCTCAAAATGACTTAAAATTGCAAAAAATGATAAATTTTCCTTGAATGGCTCAATGCTCAATATTTCCTATTTCATATCCTGCCTAAGATGTCATTTCAATCATCCAAATCAACTCATTTCATGAAACTTCAACAATTCTCACCTTACTCCAAGATGACCTTCACTTTCTCTACAAGCTTCTTGACTCAAAAATAATTACTTTGGATTAATTATCATTCATTTCTCCTCTTTCACATGTTCCCTACTCCATCATATCAAATAATCATTAGAACAATCATAACATGATGTATAAAAAGACCCAAGACTCAATCTTCCACTTTTCTTGCTCTAAATTACCTTTGTTAGACCTTAAGACAAGTATTTTTCTAGATCCATTGTTGGAGACATATAGGGATACAAAAAAAAATATTTTAAATCCTTCCAAGACCCTTCACCATCCTCAATGTGTGTGCAAAAATTTAGAACTAAACTTCTAAATTTATTTTAATGAGGTTTCTAATCACAAACCCAACCTTTCTAGATACCCTTTACCAATTTATTTATTTCTAATAAATTCCAAGACTAAACTCGGAATACAAACCCTAGTTCCTTTGTAAATATACCCTTCACAACTAGCCCTCTCATTGTGCATATAAACCATTTTATGGAATGTCTCAAATGTAATTAGTTTTGGATTTAGTTAGGTCTAATTTTTTTAATATCAATGCACGTGTACATTATAAGATATCTTTAAAAAATTATCATTCAAGTCCTTTGTATGGAAAATATTATTTTTATTATTGGTATATGTTTTTGAAGTGGACCATATCTCAGAGTACAAAAGGGCTCAAAAGCTAGGAAATACAAAGTAAGAATAGTGGTTTTTTTATAAGTGTGGGCCACACCCCAACAGAAAAATCCTAAAAGAGATAGAAATAACAGTAAATAACAAGGCATAGGTAGCTTGCCAACAAGAATCCCAAACAAAAATGAAAAAACAACAGAACAGTAGCTAAGAAACCGTAAAATAACAACATCGAGACAAAAAAACCAAAAGGACACTAGAGAACTATTTGAGAAACTTGTTAAAAATATTCTAAGAATCCATCAAGGCCTTGTAGAGATTGAGGGTAGTTTTCTGGGAAGGGTCTTTGTTTCTTGATGAAACGACCTTCTTCTTGATTTTTCCTTCCTTCGACATTTCCTTAGGTATGTTGCTAATGTCACAGATCTATTTTACCTGAATTTGGATGAAATCAAGTAAAGATTTCTGCATGGAGAGTTGATTGATATGATTGTTTACCACTTGTTGCATTCTCTCCTCTAAGGCACTCTGCTGCTTAGTACTTGAGTTTAAATCTTCTCCTCAAGTTTTGAAAAAGTTGTAGAACCCAAGTCCTCCTTGCTACTTTCATTGAGCATAAAATCAACATTGTCTTCAATTCCCTTTATTATATCTTATTTTTCCTTTAATTGGGCTCTTAATTAAAAAATTTATTGGGGTCAAGGGTAGAATGAATAATATGAAGGATATTTTCAGCCACAACTATGTTTTTTCCCTTAGAGATACTACACAACACCCTTTTGGTAGGAGGGGGTTAGAGGAGGAAGCATGGAAACTAGGATTCTTTGTTCTGACCCTTTATTGTTATGGAGGGGGGGCTAAAGGAGGGAGGGTTATTAGCCACAAATTCATGGAAATATTGATGCAGTAGGAAAATAACCCCTTGGAGAAGGGGAAGGCCATGCAGGTGAGCTTGAACATCAAGGAAACTTTTCTCAAGAGAATGGATAATATAACAAGAAATAATGAACTTAGGAGTTCACATAAATGATTTAAAAGGGCCAAATGATGAAGTGACAGGGTTGAAAATTTTCCCTCCAAGGTGATATACATTAAAACCATCTTAGCAACTTCCCCATAAGGGGGATGGATAGAACAACATAGCATACCAGATTTCCCAATTTTTAGGGCTTCATCCCCCTCAACAAATTGTTTCTCTTCAATGTCCTTATTAAATTTGTTTCTATAGAACTTAATCCCATCCATTACTAACCTAATAATGAAATAAATCAATATCTAATTGATGGTAAAATATTTAACTATAAAGATAATCACCCTATCCTACCATTTATGGGAAAAGGTGAGAAAGATGTGTTTATCCTGCCCTTTAATCCTCTGCATAAAATCTATGAATCCATCCACATCAAGGTCCTTCCATAATTATTCATTCTTCTTCTAAGAAGGGTTACAAATTTGGCTCCACATGGCAAGTGGGTCCACCCATTTTGAAGATAAAAATAACACACGAGACTTCAACAATATGGACGTAGCTAAAAATTGACTTCCCAACAACACGACTATATGATCCCAAACACAAAACACCAAAACAGGGGACCTATTGGGCTTCTAAAGACTGAGAACAACAAATTTCAAGCTTCCTAGCAGTTTGAATATCAAATATGAGATATAAAAAGAAGAGGAAAATGATTTGTTTGAGAGAGATAACTCTCAAATCCACAGAGTACACAACATCTTTTTCCACACATATCAAATCCATTAGAAAGACTTAAGTGAATGGATAGGTAGCCTTGGCTTCCTTGGAAATGATATCTCTTATTGTGTGTGGGATTTCCCTATAATCATTCCATTTTGAAAATTGATTAATGATGATGCCATCATTAGCTAATGCATAAAAAACACTATTCCCTTCTCTATATGTGTGGAAAATATTAATGTTGTTGAACTCTTTATATAAGATATTGGCCTCATTGATGAAATATTTTATGGTCCATCTTGGGGGTTGGGTACCTGTGAGATTTTTTATAATGTTCAAAGAATCACCCTCAATATAAATTCCTTACCTTGAGATACCTGGTATTTTTTATTCCCTAGAGAATAACAAGGGCATCAACGTGATGATTATATTATTTTCCTATGTGGACTACATAAGCAACAAGGGGATGTCCAAGATGGTTTCTTATTAGGACACCACCACCTACTATTTCGGGGTTTCCCTTCGAGGCACCACAAAAATTCAATTTGTTCCAACCTTCAGGAAGGGGAATCCATTGAACAAGAGACCTATCAATGCTAGGTGTTTGAACTTAAATCTTCTAATTATAAATATTTGAAGAAATTGAGAACCTCTCCTCTTCCTTGGGATAGTTAGAATTTGTGGCTGGCTTAAATTTCATAATGTCCTCCTTGGATTGAACAATAATTTTATTTAAAATCCTTTTTCTAGATTTCATGATTTTAATGAAAAATGGTTGGGGCACTTATCATTATGTTGGAGGTCCGTGATTCAATCCTCCATATCCACTTTGACCACTATTGTTATCCCGCATTGTACATATAATGAGATAAGATGGATTTTAAGTAGAAATGTGTCGCATGTATGAAATGGCTTATGAGCCACTTTTCCTAGAGGTTATTTAGCACACAGGGTAAGGTTGTTGGAGAAAATACTATGCATAGGGAATTTTGGCATAGACGTGAGCAATGTGCATATTTTTTTATGTTAAATGATATGGATTCTATGGGGAACATGTGGCTTTTATGTGGAGTATAGTGTATGCACCCAACTTGCCAAATCATCCATTCTCTTAAAACATCTCAACATGAGAAACCACAAAATAATATGGTATTAAATATAATGTAATTAAAAAAATTACACTAATATACAATTTTTTACCCTTTTCTTTCTTAAAACCCTAAACTTTGATTAACAGTATCGAGAGCAATGGTGTCCATTTCACACGTTCCATGAGGCATTGGAAAGATAATGGATTTATCTTATATTAGAAGAAACATGTATTGAGACGGGTGGGGGTGAATTAGTCCTTCAAAACTTTCATCCAATTATATTTAAATTTCATAAAGCATTAACCATTGAAGCACACATTAGTGTGAGCTTAAAAATTTAAAATAACCATTGGAGCTCAAATATGCACCCATACCTAAATCATAGACAACTCAAGATTTGAGACAACATGGGACTATCTTTAAGATTTGAGAATTGAATGGAGACATACCTATGGAGAAATCTAACTTCATGTACCTAGTCCCAATGCTAAACTACTCCTAGGAAGTGAAATGCAACTAACTACCAATGCAAAGGGACTAGGGAGAAAGAGAGAATGGAGAAAAATGGAAATCCTAAGCTAAGGGAGGTGATAATACTAGAAAAAGGGGATGGTTGAGATCTTTCCACGAGGGGAAGGAAAGGGGAGAAAACAAGGGAGACAGGGCAGAAAAAACGTGCCACAGATAAAGAACCTTGTATCCTCCACTTGCCCATGCATTGACAACACTGTAAAAATGGAACTTACAAGTAAGAAATGCAAAAACATGCTAAAAATGAATAGAAAGGCAAGGATACAAAATAAAATTAGCTAGGGAAGATAAAAAATTCCATAAAACACACTTTCAATTGCTTGAAATATGTACAATTCCACTATATTCATGGTATAAGGCACAAAATTACATTGTAGAGGCCGAATTAAAGGTATATAACTCTTGGGGAATTGGCCACCATTTGGGCATGGTGTCATTTCAAAGAAAACATGACCTCAAATGAGAGGGTTTTAACATATATATAGAAATTTATCTCACCTACTCTCAGTAAATCCCTGATAGGTAGTTGAACAACCCCAACTACCTCCATTAATGTGGTAGTTGAGATATTTTTTCATGCCTGATTAGCCTGATCTGTGAGCCATGAGCCATCCAACTAGGTTGGGTTAGACAGTTGTCTAACTACATTGGGCCCTATAACCATGAAGCAACCACCCAACCAGACGACCACTAACATTTCACTATGGGCCATCCAACCTGTGTAGTTGGACTATTGTCTAACCTCCATCAATACTACCAACCAATAGGTCACCTAGATAACCAAGTGACCCATCCATCTTGTGACCCATCCAACCATGTTAGGTTAGATAGTCATCTATCCTCTGTCCATATAACTATTTCAGTGAATGACCCATCCAACCGCGCAATCCGTCCAACTTGGGTGGGACGACAAAGGGGTTGGATGATTGTTGGAAGGTCATTTGGCCTAGGTTAGATGGAATATGATGACTCAATAGAATGATTTGATGGCCAGGTGTGATAGGTCGCCAGGTTGGATGACACAAAACTATTAGAGCTCATATGTGCACCTGCTCCTAAATCATAGAAAACTTAGTATTTGAGTCAACATGGGATTATATCTCAGTTTTGGGACCTGTGAAATGAGACAGACATCTAGAGAAGTTTGGTTTCCTCTAGCTATCCTAATGTTAACACTACTCCTAATACTGAAATTAGATCCTAACCTAAATGTTCCAAGGGAATAGGGATAAAAGGAGATGCAGAAAAGGGAAAATCCTAACCTAAGGGTGGTGACAACACTAGAAAAAGGGGTTGGTTGAGATCTCTCCATGAGGGGAAGGAAAGGGAAGAAAACAAGGGAGAGAGGGTAGACAAAATGTGACAAATATCAAGAACCTTACATCCTCAACTATCCCACGTATTGAAAACACTGTAAAATTGGAAACTATAAGTAGGAAATGCATAAACATGTCAAAAATGAATAGAAAGGCAAGGCTAAAAAATAAAATTAGTTAGGGAATAAAAATGTGCCACAAAACACACTTTAAATTGCTTGAAATATGTATAATTTCACTATATTCATGGAAAAAGGCACAAAATTACATTGTAGAGGCCAGATTCAAGGTTTGGAACTTGTGGGAAATCAACCATCATTAGGGCATGGTGTCAATACAAAGAAAAAATGACCTCAAATAAGACAATTTTTACATATATATAGAAATTTGTCTGGCCTACCCTAATTAAATCCCTATCAGGTAGTTGAACAACACAAAATACCACCATCAATGTGGTAGTTGAGTTATCTTTTCATGCCTGATTAACCTAATTTGTAGCCCGTGAGTCATCCAACCAGGTTGGGTTGGATAACTATCTAACTACATTGGGCCATACAACCCTGAAGCAACTTCCCAACTAGATGACCACTGAACTTTCACTATAGGTCATCCAATCTTTGAAGTTGGATGGCAGTCTAACTTCCATCCATTCTACCAGCCAGTAGGCCACCCGTCCATCTTATGACATTTTTGTCTTATGACCCATCCAACCATGTTAGGTTAGATGGTTGTTTATCCTTGATCCATACAACTATGTCATTGAACAACCCATCCAACCTTGCAATCTGTCTAACCTAGGTGGGATTGTCATCTATCCATCCCGTCTATACAACCATACAATGGCCATACATCCTGTGCCATCCAACTTGGCCATCAATTCATTCAACCAATCCATTGTACACCATCTAACATGGGTTGGACATCCATAAAACACCCATCTAACCCCTTTACCATTGAACCACCTGGGTTGGATGTCCATCCAACCCCCAAGGTGTCCTACCTAGTCGTTGAACCTCTAAGGGCCAACTTGCAAAGATGATATCTCAATCTCTTGGATGAGTTTTGGGGTGAAATTTTTTATGATTCCACATAGAAACAACCCAATGAATACAATGCTGATTTTATCAAGATCAAATTTTTACTTGAACACCTCCAAATGGCCTCTTCCTCCTCGAGATGGATAGTTGTGTGCCAGAAGAATCAGTTTCCTCAAAACTTATATGATGTTTTAATATGGCTTATCATTTCCACCATGTAGGGCATGGAACATAGTTTCCATAGGCCATATTTTGCACTCATATACCCTACCATTGACTCAGCTAAGCCATCCTAAATTGATTCTCTTCTGATACTTGGGGATTAAATTTGACAGCCAACATAATGTAACATGCCTATACTTCAAATTTTGAATAGGTTATCCAAATTTTCTAGGGTACAAATTTGGGATAATAGTTTTGGAAACCTTCAAGGGACATCTTCATGCTATATGTGTGACTAGTAGCATTTAAGAATCCATTGGGTATGGATTCAAGTGTAACCTTGAATAAACTAATATTTCTCCTAAAAATATATCCCCTATACTCGTGTAAACTTGATACCTAGACTAAAACTACCTTGGTTGCTCTTGAAGCTGATTTTTGGGATTTTATTATTGAACCTAAATCTACTCCAAAAACTGAAGTTTTACCAAGGAAGGGTAAGGATAATCTAAACCTACAAGTGATCTATTGGGGCTGAAAATATGCACTATAAAAGCTTCCCTAAAATATGATTCCACCATGATCTACAAAAATTATGTACAATGAGGAGAAATCATACATACCACAAGTGGGGTATGTAGAGTGTGCATAGGAACTTCTTCTGCTGAAATCAATCCACCTACCCCACTCTAACCAGAGACAGAGAAGCTAAACAAAGCCTGAAGTAGGTAAGGAGAAGTAGCTTTCCTTATTTACAAAGTATGGCCATGTAATTAATTTTTGGCACTAAACATGGCTAGTAATAAGTGTGGAATACCATTCTCCACCCTTCCCAAAGTATCAAAAATAAAATAAAATGAATACCTCCTTTAAGTTCTTTGCATTTGGTTAGAGTTATTGTAGTTGAGCTTTGGTGTATTGAAGTTCATCCTCATGTTCTAAAGTGACCATGACCACCAGCAACTTTGTTTTTGGCTCCAAGCTAGCCAAGTACCTGATTGGGAAAGGAGCTTTGGGAAAAAATGGGATGATTGTTGTGATTTTCCCAATATTTTGAAGATCATCACAATGGATTGGGACATCCTACACACATTTTATAAGGTGACTTCTTACAAGTGGATGTGTACCTTATTTTTCTTGTACAAAGATCCATGCAAAATAATATTCCTCCTCCATGATGAATTCTATTTTTTTAATGATTTCATCATATTTGTATTCCTCCTCTATGGGTGCATGATGAATAATTCTTGCAGAAAGAGTCTTGTTGTGTTAGAAGATAAATTTGGTGGTTGTAAAAAGTGGTGAGATCAATGGGTTCCTCTTCACCAATGCAATCTTCCAAGTCTGATAGAAAATTAGACTATTTATGACCAAGTGTTGCAAGATGCTCCTCTTAGATCTCAAATTCCATGTACTCCTCTTCTTACAAATTTGGAGCTGATTCTTCCTTCACTTCTGATTCTAATAACTGAGATGAATCAAAAACCTCCATGAACACAGTGCCATCATTCACACTACGTTTGGAGCAGAGAGAATGTTGATCATATTATTGTTCTTTCTCTACTGCCAAATCATCTTCCACCTTTTTTTCTTTTTGCCCAACCTCTGTTGAGGGCTTAGCCAGTAGTGGAATCTAATCAAACTCAAATTTAAAGCCCAATCCTTGAAAATTTGTATGAACCCTCTTCTGTTGGGTTATTCAACTAGTATTTGTTTGTTTTGTGGTGCAGAGGAAGGAGTATGATCTTCTTGTGGAGTATATGGAGACTTGGGAGGAAAGAGGGAAGAAAACTAAATACGTGATGGTAAGGAAGAAGATGGATAAGGGTGATCCTCAATGGGGGTAGGAAGAGAAAAACTAGGAGCAAGGGAAACAAGATGATATTGTGTAAGTTGGCGAGAAGGAATAGGAGGGATGTAGGATGAAAATGTAGGTTTACCCCATTGATAGGGTTTCCCAACACTATATTGGTAAGACTTCATTTCTTCATCCCATTTTGGAATCTATGGAATTATTTGAACTAAAAATTGTAGCTTTTGTTGAGGGCTGAACCATTTCGTGCAAAGCATGTCCTTGGGTAGGGATTTCTGAAATTGTGGTCTCCTTCACCATACAAGTAACTTTGGCCTATGCCATTCTTATCTCCATCCCCTCAATCTATCTCTGGAAATTAGATTCTTCATGAAACTTCCATGATCACCTACATAACCATGTTCTTGACAAACATATTGGATAGATGAATAACCATATATGTCATTGGGTGGTGGATCATGTACATGTTCTTAATAATAGGGCTCATAAAAATGATTTAGAGGAGGTGTTTGAAACTATCTGTATGGAGGAGAATGGTTTTGTTGCTACAAATGAGAATCCCAGGAACTGAATAAAGCCATGATTACACAAATTCATAAATGGAAGAAATGGAAAGATATGGAAGGATAATTGGAAATGAATGGAAATAAAAGGGAGAGGTCTACTACCAAGATAGCGGGTTGGTTAGATATGTGGAGTTTCCAGTTGTGTTTTAATATTCCTCTAAAGGCTAAAATTCCACTAAGATAACAACAAAATTGATTAAATAAAAACATAGAACAAATTACACACCTATCAAATATATAGCTTTGAATTCTTGTCCTACCAGGAGTGCCAAAAATTTTGGAGCTCAAATGTGCACCCTCTCCCGAATCATAGACAACTTGGGATTTGAGTCCACATGGCATTATCTCTTAGTTATGGGACCTAAAAACTGATAAAAACCTCTGGAGAAGGATGGTTACATCTACTTATCCTAATGATAACACTAATCCTAATACAAAAATAAAATCCAAACCTGAACGTGCAAAGGGACTAGGGATAGAATGAAATGCAGAAAAGGGGAAATCCTAAGCTAAGGGTGTGAGAGCACTAGAAAGAGGGGGTGGTTTAGCTCTCTCCATAATGGGAAGGAAAGGGGAGAAAACAAGGGAGAGAGAGAAGACAAAATGTTCCATAGATCAATAACCTTGGATCCTCCACTCACCCGTGCATTGAAAAAACTACAAAAATGGAACCTACAAGTAGGAAATGAACAGACATGCCAAAAATGAATAGAAAGCCAAGACTGTAAAATAAAATTATCTAGGGAAGACTAAACATGCCACAAAACACACTTTAAATTGGTTGAAACATGCATAATTCCACTATATTCATGGAAAAAGGCATGAAATTACATTGCAAAGGCCAAATTCAACATCTAGAACTCATGAAAAATTGGCCACCATTTGGGCATGTTTTTGTTACAAATAAAAATAAACCTCAAATGAGAGGGTTTTTACATATATATGGAAATTTATCTCACCTACCCTCGTTAAATCCTTGAAAATTAGTTGAATAACCCCAACTACACCATCAATGTGGTATTTGAGCTTTCTTTTCACGTTTGATTAGCCTGATCTATGACCTGTGAGCCATCCAACCACATTGGGTTGGAAGAACATATAATTGCATTGGGTTATATAAACTTAAAAAAACCACCCAACGAGATGACCACTAACCTTTTACTATGGGCCATCCAACCTGTGAGGTTGGATGACCATTTAACCTCCATCTGTAGTACTAGCTGGTAGGCTGCTCAGCCAACCAAGTGACTCATTTGTCTTGTGACCCATCCAACCATGTTGGGTTGGACAATCATCTATCCTCCATCTATACAACTATGTCATCAAATGACCCATCCAAAATCATGATCCATCCAACCTTGGTGGGGAGACCATCTATCCCTTTCATTTGTACAACAAGACAATGGCCATACATCCTGTGATGTCTAACCTAGTGACTAGTCCAACTTGGCCATCAAATCTTTCAACTGGGTTGTCATACATTTTATAACCTAGGTTTGATGGTTGTTTAACACTCGTATAACCTATTTTCCTTCCAACCCCCTAGGTTGTATAGTTTTCTAACCTACAGGGTTAGATGTTTGTCCAATCTCTAGGCCATCCAACCTAATCGTCCAACCTCCAGGGGACAACTTGCAAAGGCGATATCTTGAGCTCTCAGATGAGTTTTGGAGCGAATGTTTATATAATTATTCCTTGAAACAACCTAATGAATCAAATGATGATGGCATAAATATTCCATTTCAACTTTAACACCTCAAAATTTCCCCTTCTTTCTTGAGATAGCTAGTTGTGTGCTAGAAGAATTAGTTGCCTCAAATTGTATGATGTTTCAAGATGTCTCGTCATTTCCACCATGTAAGAAATGGAAAATGGTTTCTGTTGATGATTATATTTTTTGATGAACCACCAGATTTTTTTGACACCTTAGGTTGGTGGGATGTGTGCCCTAAGGTAATCTTCCATTTTAAAATATGTTGGCTCTTCTCTGTGGTGTGAGATAGCGTTAGGAGAAATCTTAAAAGAAACATAAAACTAACCAAGGTGATGTGCCTAAAAGGGAAGAATTTAGTCACAAATATGACTTCCTTAATTAGGAAGAGGTTGTTGGCATGTGTGTCCAGTGCTCCCAATGCGTTTAGTGACATGAACTAACCACCTCTCATATATACTAACTCTAGTGATTATAGCGGAGATCAATACCTATGGGTTTTGGTCTAACAACAATCATGCTCCAACAAATGGTATAATAGTGACAGGTCTCGAGTTTGAAACTCACTTGGGTAAATCTGAGGGGGAGATTGTTGGAATGTGTGTGCACAAATCCCCATGAGTTTTGTGACATGGACTAACCGCCTTTTGTAGATCCTAACTCAGGCGATTGTAGCAGAGATTAATACCTATGGGTTTTGGTCTAATAGAAATCGTGGTCCAGTAGAGGTGAGAAATAAAAAGGGTGGATGAAATGCACCACAGACCATAGATGATTTACACATAGATCCACTTCAAACTACTTAAGCATAAATTCATAGAACAATAATAACATTAAAACATGTCCAGTATACCAGCATTGAAAATAAATGCTATTAGAGACAATACAAATATACGAAGGATGGAAAAAATGCATCACAGGGCATATGATATTACTCTAAGAAGTATGCATAGTATTAAAATAGATAAGAGGAAAGAAGAGCACTATTAAAAAATCTTAGAGAGAAGGCAAGAGTTATAGACTTCTGTCTTTTACAGAAGAGGAACTGAGAAAGAAAAGAAAAATTCACTTACTCCTGATATGAATCCTCTTTTTTAAAACCTTACATTTACAATATATAGGATGGGAAGAAGATAAGAAGATCATTCCCAAACTATTTTCCAGCCACTTGTTAATTATGGTAAATGGTGTGAAGTGACATAAATAGATTGCAAGATCTGTCTCACACTTCCCCATGATATATTTTTCAAGGAGTGAGAGCCATACTCATTTAATACATCTCTTAAATATTTTTCAACCAACTCTCTTGGAGCGGACTTATTATTTCAAATCTTTATTACATATCTAAAATTTATGCATCAGGCTCTAGGATCATGATTTCGATAACACCTATTTTTAAACTATTATGTTAAAAATGGCCCCTCGAGTGCAGGTGAACAAATTGAGCATTCATAGGTTCGCAATCTTCACATGGAACTATGCATTAACATTGTTATTGAAAAGATCGGCTGTGTGACACTTTGTCTTTGATATTTTGAAAATATCTTGAGCATTTAAAATTTGTAGATAGCATTCATTATTTCCCATATGTGGTATTTGGCTTCTCATCAATCCTTCGTAACCTGCTTCGAACTTGGAGCCCATTTATTGCAAGATATATTGGGAGGCCAAGTGCTTCTCTAGGGTCTCTAATTTATTTGTATCTTTTGGAAGTGCATTGGGCTGAAACTTGGCATCGTCCACGAGCCTACTGCTCTCCTTTGAGAAAGTAATGGACATGCCGCATATTAATGCGAAGACCTATTCTTAGGTGATGTAATCATAATTGACTCCACATGTAAGCCCCATGAGATTTTAAGGATTTATCTCCCTTTTTCTTTCTAGAACTTGTGCCAGGTTCACACTCGGTATCATTTATGAGATTGTTACTTTATTTTGAGTTGGCTTTTCGCGGCTTAGTTTATCATCATTGATTTGGCTAATTATTTCTTCCATGTTGCCGAAGGCTTGACCCCTGGTGGAATTCAAATTTACAGGAACCTTGGATCTTACTTGTTTAATTTCAGCAGAAATCTAATTGTTATCTAATTTTAGTGGGCAGTGGAGGAAATAAGATAATAGGGTGACTCACGGGGGACCATTATCCTACTAGCTAGGATAAACCCATTGTTTCCTACTATCTATTGGGAATGGAGTCTATATCTTTATCATGAGCTTATCTGAACCCTGATTTCAGAGTATTTGAAGTGTCGGTGTTTGCTTCTAGAGCCTCTAGTTGATCCTTGTGCCTTCATACTATCATAAGATAATTCATAAAATTTGTTTTGTGAGAGTATAAAATTGAATAATTAAAAAAATCACTCCCTTGAATGATTTTAGTTACTATGTATTTGCTTGGATTGAAATTTTCAACTGTTACAGACAACTGTGAATCCCCCTTTTGCGATCATTAGAGAGTCTGGTGCATTTTATTGGAGTGATACAAACACAAGCCTATACAAAGATAAATCATACAGGCCTCAAATGAGTCGTGCAGAATGTGTGCAAGAACTCATTCTAATGAAATAAATCTACTCCTACTCCTAGGCTAACTAGACTTTAGAGAAGATAAACAAAACCTTAAACAAGTAGGGAGAAATAGCTTCCATTTATTATAAAGTGCGGCCATGAAATTAATTTAGTGATAGATATGTCATCTGATAAGAGTGAAAAATTACCTTTCACTCTTCCACCTGCAGTATTAATAAACAAAAATAATACCTCCGAATGCTTTTAATTTGGTTCGAGGTGTTGCGGATGACCCTTAGGGTTTTTAAGATTATCCTCATGCTCTGAGGTGAGCATGACAGGTTTTGGCTTCCCCATGAGCTCTTGTGTGGCTAGACTCTTGATGAGGTGGGACTCAATTTGTTGTGTTTTCCCGTCACTGTTAAATTCATCTTTTGAGATGAGGCCCTTTCACAGATCTTCCTCATTAATATTATCCTTACCCTCTTTCTCCTCCCCCTTTTTAGAAACTTTGCTAAAAAATCCCGACTCTTTGATTGAGATAAAAAAATCCTTCAATGATATTTATTTCTATAGCCTTTGAATTTTATTTGGGGGAGCTATCGTGAGTAACTTGCTACTTTGGTTATGGGATTGATGAATCAATAAAGGTTGTGATTTCCATGGGCTCTTCTTCATCGAGACATCCCCCAAAAATTTGATAAGCAATCAAGCCTATTGTCATCCTGTTACATAAGTGTCTCCCCCTCTTGTATGGTGGTATTTAAGTCTACCAATTCTCCGTCACGTATAGGTCCATTTTGAGATACAAATACCATTGGCCCAAACTCTTCAAGAAGCCCTATTTTGTGAGGAGGATGAATGGGGAAAGGATCTGCAACCTCTTGAGTACCTAGCTTGTTATTTGAACCCCCTAGATTCGATTCACTTCTTACTATATTCTGCTCTTCTTTTAGATTTTGAGTGTTTCTTTTTCTATATGGAGGGTATAGCTACTCAAACAAAGGAGGAGGGTGGGATGGGTGGCTTGGAGATGGAGAATAGAACTCAGCATCTGGAGCAGTATGATATTGCGAGACTTGAGGTGATATCGGAAATGAATAAAAATTCATTTATTGACCTACCCATCGACAAGGTTATCTCATGATTCACCCATATGTTTCAATACCTTCAATCCACTGCATAAGTGAAGGTAGTACTTATTCTAAGAATCCAAGCTTCTCCTGTGAGCTATAGTGTCTAGGAATAGGGCCAACCCATGAACAAGGTACACTGCATCCTTTTTTGAATGCCTCCATTTGTGTTGTGGCCTGAGATTGAACCATGTCTGCCTATATTTTTGATGTCTTCTCTAGTAGAGAAACATCCTCCAATTGACCCTAGTCACCAAATGCACGCTCGTGTCTTTGATTGATCTCAAATCCAAACTAGTCTTAGATTTGCTCATCTAGGTCACCATAACAACTTTGAAACTAGTTATGTTGCTAGTTTAGAGTAGGATTGAAGCTCATTAGATTCTGATGATACCATTGAATGTATGAATTCCACTATGGGAATTGATTCATGATTGCAGAACTTCATGGAATAAAGGAAAATAAAGGACGTGGAAATAAAGATGAATGGAGATAGATGAAAGAAAGGTATATAATCTCATAAAAGGGGCCATTTAGGACAAAGGGAGTCATCAAAAGTGTTTATATATACCTCCAAAGGCTAAATTTTATGAAGAACACACTAGCTTGATGAAATGAAACCATAGGATTCTTCGAATGGTCCCATCGGGCGTGACAGGAAAACTATTGATGATTATCTTTGCAGATGAACCACCAGAGTCATTGGATACCTTAGGTTGGTGTGACGTGCACCCTAAGGTAACCTAAAGGTTTTAAAGAAGTTGGCTCTTCTCTTTGGTGTGAGATAGGTTTAGGAGAAAACTTAAAAGAAATGTAAAACTAACTAAGGTGATTCACTAAAAAGGGAAAAAGTTAGTCACGAACATGACTATCTGAATTAGGAAGACATGAGAAATGAAAAAGGTGGACAAAATGCACCACAGGCCATAAGTGATTCACACAGAGTCTCACTTCAAATTACATAAGCACAACTTTAGAGAACAGTAATAACATAAAAACATACACAGTATACCAATATCAAAATAAAGGCTATCAGAGACAATATAGATATACAAAGGATGAAAAAAATACATCACAGAGCATATTATATTACTCTAAGAAGTATGCATGGTATTACAACAGATAACAGGAAATAAGAGTGATATTAAAAAATCTTAGAGAGAAGGCCAGAGTTACAGACATTTTCCTTTTATAGAAGAGGAAATGAGACAAGAAAAATTCACTAACTCCCAATATGAATCCTCCTCTTTTTTAAAACCTTTCATTTACAATATATATGATGGAAATAATATAAGAGGATTGTTCCCGAACTATTTTCCATTCACTTTTTAACTATGGTAAATGGTGTGAAGTGATAAAAGTAGATTCCGAGATCTGTCTCATAGTTCCCCATGATTTGTTTTTCAAGGAGTGAGAGACATACTCAGTTAATACATTTCTTAACTATTTTAAAATTGACTCCCTTGGAGCAGACTTATTCTTTCAAATCTTTATTACATATCTAAACTTTATGCATCAGGCTCTGGGATCACAATTTTGGCGGCACCTATTTTTATACTATTCTATTAAAAATGACACCTTAAGTGAAGGTGAAAAAATTGAGTATTCATAGGTTTGCACTCTTCACACGGAACTATGCATTAACTTTGTTACTGAAAAGACTAGCCAAATGACCCTTTGGCTTTGATCTTTTGAACAGATCTTGAGAATTTAAAACTTTTAGATAGGCTTCATAGTTTCCAATACATAGTATTTGGCTTCTCATCAATCCTTCACAACCTGCTTCAAACTTGGAGCCCATTTATTGAGAGATACACATGGAAGCCAAGTGCTTCTCTAGGATATCTGATTTCTTTGTATATTTTGGAAGTGCGTTGGGATGACACTTGGCATCATCTGTGGGCCTATTGCTCTCCTTTGACCAAGTAATGGACCTATCACATATTAATGCGAAGAATGTTTCTTCGGTGAGACACTCATAGTTGAATCCACATGTAAGTCTCATGGGATTTTGAGGCTTGCTCACCCTTTTTCTTTCTTGAACTTGTGTCACATTCACACTTGGCATCATCTGCAAGACCGCTACTTTATTTTGAGTTAGCTTTTCCCAACTTAGTTTTTCATCATCGATTCGGCTAAGTATTTCTTCCATGTTGCCGAAGGCTTGACCTGTAGTGGAATTTTAATTTTTAGGGACTTCAAAGCTTAATTTTTCAGTATCAGTAGGAGTTTTCTTGTTATATAATTTTAGCATACAGTGGAGGAAATTAGATAACATTTCTAGTGACTCATGGGGGATCATTAGCTTGCTAACTAGGATGAACCCACTGTCTCCCGCTATCTATTGGGCATGGATTTTGTATCTTTTTCATGAGCTGATATGAACCTTGATTCCATAGTATTTGAAGTGTTATTTCTTACTTCTAGATCTATTAGTTGATCCTTGTTTCTTGATACTCTCACAAGGTAATTCGGCACCTTTGTTTTGTGAGAGTAGAAAATTGAATACTTAACAAAATCACTCCCTTGACTAATTTTAGTTACTCTACATTTGCTTGAACTGAAATATTTAACTATTACAAACAACTGTGAATCCCCTTGCTATGATCATTAGAGATTCTGGTGCATTTTATTGGAGTGCTATGGACACAGGCCTATACAAATATAAATCATACATGCTTCAAATGATTCATGCAGAGTGTGCGCAAGCACTTATTCCTCTAAAAGCAATGTACTCCTACTCCTAGGCTAACTAGATTTTAGAGAAGCTAAACAAAACCTGAAACAGGTAAGGAGAAATATCTCCCCTTTCTTATAAATTTTGGTCATGCAATTAATTTAGTAATAGATATGGCATGTGATAAGAGTGACAAATTACCTTTCAATATTCCACCTATAGTTTCAACAAACAAAAATAATATCTCTAAATGCTTCTCATTTGGTTGGAGGTGTTGCAGATGACCCTTGGGGTTTTGAAGATTATCCTCATGCTCTGAGGTGAGCATGACAAGTGTTGGCCTCCCCATGAACTCTAGTGTGGCCAGAATACTTATGTAGTGGGACTCGATCTACCATGTTCTATCATCTCTCTAAAATTAATCTTTTGAGACGAGGCCCTTTCGAAAATCTTCCTCACTGATATTATCCTAATCCTATTTCTCGCCCCCCTTTTTTGACAGCTTCACCGACAAATCCAGAATCTTTGATTAAGATCAAAAATATTTCAATGATATTTCTTTCTAGAGCCTCTAATTTTGATTCAGGGGAACTGTCGTGAGTAATAGGCTGCTTTGCTTGCAGGATTGATGAAACAACAAAGGTTGTGATTTCCATGGGCTCTTCTTCATCAAGACATCTCCCCAAATATGGTGAAAAATCAAGCCTATCATCATCCTGTTGCACAAGGGTCTCCCCCTCTTGTATTATGGTCTCTAAGTCTACTAATTCTCCATCACGTATAGCTCCATTTTAAAATATGAATGTCATTGACCCAAACTCTTCCAAAATCCTTGCTTTTTGGGGATGATGAACGGTGAAAGGATCTATAGCCTCTTGAGCACCCAACTTGTGATTTGAACCCCTTTGATTTGATTCACTTCTTACTATAAGCTCCTCTTATTTTGGATATGGAGTTTTTATTTGTTTTATGGGGGGTATAGCTACTCAAAGAAAGGAGGAGGGTGGGATGGGTGGCTTGGAGATGGAGAAGAGAACTCGGCATCTTGAGTGGTATGATATCGCAATACTTGAGGTGAGATGGGAGATGAATAGAAATTTTGTGATTGACCTACCCAATGACAAGGTTGTCTCATGCTTCACCCATATGTTTCAATACCTTTGATCCACTACATAAGTGAAGGCAATACTTCTTCTAAGAATCCAATCTTCTCATGTGAGCTAAAGTGTCTGCGAATATGGAAAACCCATGGAAAATGTGCCATCCATATTATTCTGAATGCCTCCATTTGTGTTGTGGCCCGAGATTAAACCTTTTATACCTCTATTTTTGATATCTTCTCTATTAGACCAACATCCTTCAATTGATCGTAGTCACCAAATGTGTGCCCATGTCTTTGATTGTTCTCAAATCCAAACTAGTCTTGGCTTTGCTCATCCAGGTCACCATAGTAACTTTAAAACTTATTATTTTTTTTGTTTGGAGTAGGCGTGAAGCTCATTAGAATTTGATGATACCATTGAAAGTGTGAATTCCAATGTGGGAATTGTGTCATGATTTCAAAACTTCATGGAATAAAGGAAAATGAACAACGTGGAAAGAAAGATGAATAGAGATGAATGGAAGAAAGGTTTGCAATTTCAGAGAAGGAGATGTTTGGTCTAAATGGAGTCATCAAATGTGTTTATACATGCCTCTAAAGGATTAATTTTACAAAGAACAAACCAAATTGATGAAATGAAATGATAATATTCTTTGAACGGTCCCACCGGGTATGCCATAAAAACTGTTGATGATTATCTTTATAGATGAACCATAAGATTCATTGGACACCTTAGGTTAGTAGGATGTGCACCCTGTGGTAACCTCTAGGTTTTAAAGAAGTTGGCTCTTCTCTGTGGTGTGAGATAGGGTTAGGAGAAAATTGAAAAGAAATGTAATACTAACTAAGGTGATATGTTGAAAAGGGAAGAAGTTAGTCACAAATACAACTGCCTGAATTGGAAAGAGGTGATCAATGAAAATGGTGGATGAAATGAACCACATGCCATAGAAAATTCACACAAACTCACGTTTTAAACTAATTAAGCACAACATCAGAAAACAGTAATAACATTAAAACATGCATACTATACCAATCTCGAAATAAAGGCTATCAGAGACAATACATATATACAAAGGATGGAAAAAATGCATTACATGGCATATGATATTACTCCAAGATGTATGCATTGTATTACAATAGATAAGAGGCAAGAAAAACACTATTATAAAATATTAGTGAGACAGCCAGAGTTAGAGACCTCTGTCTTTTACAGAAGAGAAACTGAGAAAGGAAGGAAAATTTGACTAACTCCTGATATGAATCCTCTTCTTTTTTAAAACCTTCCATTTACAATATATAGGATTAGAAGAAGATAAGAAGATCATTCCCAAAATATTTTCCAACCTCTTGTTAATTATGGTAAATGGTTTGAAGTGATAGAAGTAGATTACGAGATCTTTCACACACTTCCCCTTGATTTTTTTTAAGGTGTGAGATCCATACTCATTTAATACATCTCTTAACTATTTTACAACCGACTCCCTTGGAGTAGACTTATTCTTTCAAATATTTATTACATATCTAAACTTTATGCATCGGGATCTGGGATCATGATTCCAGTGGCACCTATTTTTATATTATTCTATTAAAAATGACCCCTTGAGTGCATTCGAACAAATTGAGTATTCATAAGTTCACACTCTTCACATGGAACTATACATTAACTTTGTTATTGAAATGACCAGCCGAATGACCCTTTGTCTTTGATCTTTTGAAAATATCTTGAGCATTTAAAACTTTTAGATATGCTTCATAATTTCCCATACATGGTATTTGGCTTCTCATCAATCCTTCGCAACCTTCTTTCAACTTTTAGCCCATTTATTGTGAGATCGATGTGGATACCAAGTGCTTTTCTAGGGTCTCTGCTTTCTTCGTAGCTTTTGGAAGTGTGTCGGGCTGACACTTGGCATCATCCAAGACCCTACTTCTCTGCTTTGAGTAAGTAATGGACATGCCACATATTAATGGAAAGATGTTATCATGGGTAGGACACTCATATTTGACTCCATATGTATGCTCCATGAGATTTTGAGGCTTTCTCCCCCTTTTCTTTCTGGAACTTGCACCAGGTTGACACTTGGCATTGTCTGCGAGGCTGGTGCTTTATTTTGAGTTGGCTTGTCCGAGCTTAGTTTTTCATCATTGATTCAGCTCAGTATTTCTTCCATGTTGTCGAAGGCTTGACACCTAGTGTGATTCAAATCTACAGGAACCTCAGAGCTTACTTGTTCAATTTTAGCAGGAATCTTCTTGCTATCTAATTTTAGCTGGTGGTGGAGGAAATTAGATAAAATTTCTAGTGATTCACGGGGGACCATTAGCTTGCTAACTGAAATGAACCCACTGTCTCCCGCTATCGATTGGGCATGGAGTCTATATCTTTATCATGAGCTGATTTGAACCTTGATTCCAAAGTATTTGAATTGTTGTTGCCTGTTTCTTGAGATGCTAGTTGATCCTTGTGCCTTAATAATCTCACGAGGTAACTTTGTAACTTTGTTTTGTGAGACTAGAAAATTGAAGAATTAACAAAATCACTCCCTTGACTGAATTTAGTTGCTTTACATTTGTTTGGATTGAAATTTTAAACTGTTACAGAAAAATGTGAATCCCCCTACCATGATGATTAGAGAGTCTGGTGCATTTTATTGGAGTGATATGGACACATGCATATACAAATATAAATCATACATGCCTAAAATGAGTCATGCAGAGTGTGCGTAAGCACTTATTCTGTTGAAATCAATATACTCCTACTCCTAGGATAACTAGACTTGAGAGAAGCTAAACAAAATCTGAAACATGTAGGGAGAAATATATTCCCTTTATTATAAAGTGTGGACATGCAATTAATTTAGCAATAGATATGGCATGTGATAAGATTAAAAAATTACCTTTCACTCTTCCACCCGTGGTATCAACAAAAAAAATACCTCTGGATGTTTCTCATTTGGTTAGAGGTGTTACAACTAACCCTTAGGGTTTTGAAGATTATCCTAATGCTCTGAGGTGAGCATGACAGGTGTTAGCTTCCCTATGAGCTTTGGTGTGGCTAGAATCTTGATGGGGTGGGACCTAATCAACTATGTTTTCTTTTCACTCTAAATTTCTTCTTTTGAGATGAGGCCCTTTCACAGATCTTCCTCATTGATACTATCCTTGTCCTCTTTCTCCTCTTGGTTTTTAGCAGTTCCATCAAAAAATCCAGACTCTTTGATTAAGATAAAAAATCCGTCAATGATATTTGTTTCTAAATCATCTTATTTTGATACAAGGGAACTGTTGAGAGTAGCAAGATGCTTTGTTCTGTCAACGATAGATCAAGTTATTGACCAAGGTAGTTATTGTAGTAATGGGTCAACCCTTTCATCTATTGAAACTATGCACCTTATTCCTAATACTGAATCAATCCTATGATCTTGCCTGACATGCATAAGGGTCATCTTCCACTTCATATTGCGAAAGTTCTTTGATTCTAGCGATTATCCATCAAGTATAGTTTCATTTTGAGATCTTCATAGCACATTGAACCCCAAACTCTTCCAGGAACGCTAATTTATAGGGAGGAAAAATAAGGAAAGGATCTGTAGTCTCTTTATTATCTAGCTAATAAGATCATAACCTAATAGGAATATTTTTTTATCAACTTATTGAATATTTGCTACAAAATCTCTCATGGGATCTTGCGTTGTTCTTTATTTGTATGGGGGGTATAGAAAAATGAAAGAAAGGAGGAGTGTGTGCATGGTTCCACTATTCTTCATGGTCCCACTCAGAGAATTCCACATGTTGTGATGAAAGATGGTAATGTGATCATCTGGACGTTGTTTTCCATCTCTATAGGCAATTTGGGAAAGTTATTCTTGATAAGTCGTTGGTAATTCATGAAGTGGAGGAGCCAATGCTAGAAGACCGATGTTCTCATGCTTCACATGGCATATGGTGAAACTATTTCTTCTTCGATCGTACTGCATATAGTGAAGGTAGATCAAGTGGTTCTAAGCAATCCAAGCTTCTTCTAGTGGGCCTTCAAGTGTCCGGTTTTTAGGGACAACTCATGGTCAAGGTTACCTGGATAATAGGAATTTTCTAAATGCCATCCATTTTTTTTATTTCTTCGAGATATGGGATCAATGCATGCCACTTTCTCAATCAGTTTGAGTGTATCTTTTTTCTACTAGTTTGTACCCAATATCCACCAATATGTACCAATAGTCACCAAATTTACAACTTGAAAATGGTAGGTTTGATAGTTCAGAAATCCGCAATTTGAATTTTCACTAATGAGTTTTCTAGGTATCCATGAATTTATACTTTTATGACCAGTTTTTTTTATGCTTTCAAATATCCATGAAGCTTTTTATATGTTCATAGATACCATTTTAAGTGTGAATTCCACAAAGGGAAGATCTTCCCTAGTCATAGTTGTACAAAAATTGTTGGTGAAATGAAGGATGTTGCAAGACGAATATGATTGGTTTTTCATCAATGGATCACAGAGCTAAGCCCCTACCTTTTTGGATATGGGGCCAGTCTCAGGCAAAATGGATTCACCAATAACTGTCCAAATATTCACTTCAAAGTATGTTTTATCCTTTTGGAAACTACCATCCAATTTGATAAAATGAAATGTTACATTGTTTTTTCCATTATATGATGGTAGTGGTTTTGTTAAGCCCAAACAATTGATGATTATCTTATGTTTATCTTATTTCCAGATTTATTAAGCGATACCTTAGGTTGGCAAAATCATGTTCCCTTGGGGTAACCTATAAAATAAATTATAATACTCTGGCATCTTACTCACTCAGTAGCTGAGATAGGTTCCTACTTAGAAAAATTGGAAGGCAAGATGTAAAAATAACTAAGGCAATGGGCTAAATATCTAGGCAAGAAGTTAGTCACTAATATGACCTCACTAAATAGGAAGAAGTAGATCAATGAAAAGGGTGGAAAAAACCCTAAGCCATAGGCTATAGATGCGTCATCGCAAGAGTCCCACTTCCAAACTAAATCAAAAATCACCTCAGAGTACTTTACATAGCCATGACAATTTTAGGGAGATGTAAGTCAATATCGAGTATATATAGGCTATCAAACACTATACTATCGGCACTATATACAAGGATGCATGAAGGTTGCATCTAGCATATACCTATTATATCCCTCCTATTAGTGTTAAAGCACAGTAAGGGAAAACATAAGGGGCTAGATGTATAGATTGCATACACACTTGCACATACACTATGAGAACTACATAGAGTCTAAGCCCCTTATTTTGGAAATGCATTACAACACTTTGTCCTATAATAAAAAATGGAGTTGAGACAGGAAAGGGAAATCCAACTCAACTCCACGATAAAAAAACTCCTATTTTATCTAACTATGAACTTGAATGCTAGTGCACGAATATATAGGGTTGTGAATCAGATATGGGTATCACTGCACGAATTACTTTCCAACTGCTTTTCAATAATGTTCAAGAATGGTATGAAGTGGAAAAAGTAGATTGCGAGATCTAAATCACACTTCCAAATTAATTTTTGAACCACAGGAGTGAAAACCAAACATTAACACCATAAAAAGATATAAACAACGTACACTAGTGTTTGCAATACAACTACCATTGTTTAGAAGACTTGGTCTTTCAGAGCTTTATTTTAGAGATCTAAGCAATTTATACATTGGTAACTACAATCATGATTCTGGTGGTACATAATTTTTGTATACTAGATCACCATTGCAAATGACCCATCGAGTGTAGGTGAACTAAGTGAATTCATCCTCTTATGTCTCAAAATATTTTAGCATGTGACCTAATTGAATATAAATTTCTTTACTTAACATTTCCATGTGCTATTAGACCCTATAAATGTCAGAGAATTTGATCTTATGAAATTTTATTATGCCTTAGATTCAAGTTTAAATCCAAATTAGATAGGATTCATAATTTCACCATACGTTGTATTTATCTATCTCATCAATCCTAAAATAGCCTTAAAAAATACTTCTATCTTATAAATTGGGAGATCCACATGGATACCATGTTAGCTTAATCATAGGGTAATTTATATTTATATCAATAATTATGTTTCTTAGTCCATTGGGATTACACTTGCTAATAGTTTCGTTAGCCTAATGCTCCCCTTCTGACAGGATTAGTGTTGAATGAACCTACCGCATTAGCCTATCCAAATTTCACCCCCCCAGGGTAAATTTTGATAACATGCATCAGAGTTTTGCAGTTCCAAGCATGTAGATTGGATCTAGGAAAAATCACGAAAAATGACTAAGTCCTAGTCCTTGCAACAGTAGGGATGTGGGACAGAAAGGCGCGGATCGGCCGAAAAGCCTCCAGGCGGCCTGGAAGCATTCTGGGACATCTGGGCCAGAAGTACGTGGCGGACGCGAAAGCCGATTCGGCCGAAGGAGGAAGAAAAATGACTAACTGCTGAGCGGGACAGTTTGGGACAAGAGTACGCGAAGTGAGCGAACCGGCCGGATCAGCTGAAATGAGAACAAACAGTCTGGAAGCAATTGGGACATTTGGGCCATGAGGACGTGAATCGGCCGGTTCGCCCGAAACGGAGAACCTTCGCACTAGGAAAAAGGGACATCTTTGGGACCTGGGACAAAGTACGCGAACCGGCCGAATCGGGTGAACCGGAGGAATTTGTCCCAAGCAGTCTGGGACATGTGGGACAAATGGACGCGAAGGAGCCGAAGGAGCTGAAAGCCAATCAAACAACGCCACGTGTCATCGGCCAAATGAGGGACGAGGAAGCCCATTTCGGGCGGATTGGAAGTTTTTGGCCCAAGCAGTTTGGGACATCCGGGACATAAAGACGCGAAGGGCGCGAAGGAGCCGAAAGGGCCGAGAACCAACCAGATCATGACACGTGTCGCAGGGGGAAAGAGTCCAAAAGTCAAAGGGCGAGTTTTGAAGGGTCAGCCCGAGCCAATCAGAAGAGGACACGTGTCCAAGTTTAAGGGGCCCACAAGGAAATTTCAAAAGAAAGCCCGTGAAAGGAGGAGAGAGAATTATTCAGCCAATCAGCGCTTGACACGTGTCATCCAGGTGGCAGAGCGCGGGAAAAGATTTCAAAATCCGTTTTGGTCTGTTCCGTGCCCTAAATCTTCAGATCATCATATCTTTCGATCCAGAACTCAGATTTGCACGTTCTTTATATCAACGGAAAGCTTATGAAATTCTCTACATGATTCTAGGATCAATCTAGAATTTTGGTGCAGTCTAGAGAGAGAAAATCAAGAAACGGCTCTAACGCGTGTTCATGGCCAGAAGCGACTTTTCAACAACCAGTTTAATGCAGAATGGGTCACATTCTTCTTCAGCACGGCCAGAAGTGACATTTCAGCGACCAAATTAATGCAGAATGGGTCACATTCTCCTCCAAATCAGTCAGAGATGGCAGGGTATGGGTTGGTAAAGTATCCCATGCCGTTTTAATGCATCTGTAGTCAATGAGGAATAGGCTTACACGTTTTCCCACGTTTCTGTCCCCTGGGCTCGACCCATGCAATGTAAAAAGCCAGATTTGGCTCAAAGAAAAAAGTTGTTCATCTTTTCTACTCTGCCCTCCCTTCTTTTCTTCTCTAGGGTTGAAAATGGAGTTCGAACCTCCTCCCTTGCTCTGTAATGGCATTTTTGCCTTTTACTATTGAAATGATGTTCTGTGCAAACTTCTGAAGCAACAAAAATGTGTTTTGTGATGCATCTGTCCATCCTTTCTCATTTTTGTTTGTTCTCTTCTTGCCTCTCTTCATTGCAGGTATTTTTGCATGTTTGAATGTTCATTGCAGGTTTGGAGCTGTGTTCATGGAGTTTTGGGACATTTTCTGTGTGAAATCTATCCTTGGGCCTGTGATGCATCTGTCCATCCTTCCCATTGCTCACCTCTCTTTGTTCCATGGCAGTTTTGATAGATGTTCAACATTCTCCTTCTCTGGTGTATCACCGTTTTAGTGTAGGCTTTTGCTGTTTTTCCCTTCTCTCTCTCTCTCTGTCTCCTTGGCATGGTTAGATTAGGATTAGATTAGCTTGCCTACACTGGAATAGCTTGTGGCAGGTAGTTTAGGAGCAGGAACCAGCCTTCTCTGGAGATTCCTCTCTCAGTTTCACAAGTCCCACGCTTGGAGAGAGGTTTCCATGTTGTGCAATCACACTGGATGCCTGAGTGATCAACCTAGAATCCTGATCTGCGGGTGCTGTGATTTGACATCAACAGTTTTGGCACTCCAGTGGGACATCACAGAAGTTAGAGTTTCATCTTTCAGAGGTGTCTCATTATCAAATAGAAAATCTTTTAACAGTTTTGGCACGCCGGGTGGGACCTTAGAGGTCTTCCACTTCATCTTTTGCAGGTTGATGTGTTCCTGTGAAGATTTCAGCCTTTGGAGGCACTTGCAAACACATCTGGCGACTCCATCTGGTCAACAACCCATCTCTGAAGTTGTAGACCTTCCCTTCCATTCATTTTCATTCATTCTCCATCCATTCTTCCTTCCATCTCTTTCATCTTCTTTCATTCTATGAAGTTGTGCAATCATGACTTCATTTCCATCATGGAATTCACATCAACAACAGCAGTATATTCCACCTCCAACATGTTTTACAAATCCTCCAAATCAGCATTTTGAGCAGATTCAAGATCAGTATGCATACCCATATGAACAGCAGTGCCAAAGTCAGTTTGGCTATGGAGCTTTCCAAGAGCAAGGGTGTGCATACAATGAAGACCATCAGATCCAAGATGCTGGTCTGTTGGAGAAGATCCAAAAGATGGAGGCAAAGATGGTGCAGTCCAGAGCAACAGCTCAAATGAGAGCTTTCGGAATCGGTTACAGGACTCCTTGTCCATGGGGAGGCCCTTTTCCAAGACACTTCAGCCCTCAAGAGAAGCTGGACTTCATGATAAAGATGCTGCCCCAACTTGCACAATGGACAGCAGAAATAGAGGCCTATACATTCGGTGTTGAACAACCTTGTCAATGGGTAAGTTCTACACCATCATCCGGTTTTTCTCTTCCCATTACTCAAGCAGCATCATCTCATTTGGACTTGCAAATTTTAAACTCTCCATCTGCTGTCCCAAATGTTGATCCCATGTCTCCACCTCTCATTCTTCCACCACACCTCAACTCTTCTTTCCTTTTTCTTTCCAAACAGTCATCCCCTCCACAAGAGCTAACAGAAATACCTCCCACTCCAAAGAAACAAGAGGTTTCACCTCCTCCACCACCACAAAAAATTGTAAAATCAGTTGAGTTTCAACCCATCCCTCCTCTTGCATTCCCAATTCCATGTGGGGAAGAAGAAATTGCAAAAATCAGCCATGAAGGACAGCAAGAAGAGGAGCCAACAGAAAAGAAATGACAGACAACTTGAGGAGTTGGGCTGCCAAATTTGGGATGACAAAGATCCCCTTGATGGTTAAGCCTACAGAAGAGGCTAGGGTTGGAGAACAGGTGGTGGTTAGGAATGATTTTTTTGCAGCAGAAGAAGAAGATCTTACAGTCCCAACTTGTCCTCTAGAGCAGCAGATTGAAGAGTTTGACTTGACAAACTTCATGCTGGAGGAAGAGTTCAATCAAGAGCAAGATTGTCTTCAAACATTGGAGGAAGGAGAAGCTGCTCCAAATCCAAAAGAAGAGGAGCACATTCCAGCTGTGGGGGAGAAAAGTGCAGATCCAAGAGCTCTGAGCACAAAGCAGGCTACAGGAGAACCTTCAGTTCTTCTTTCTACTTCACCTCTCTCAAGTTCCAGTGCTGAAGAGGAGTTTGATCTCTCAAACTCAATGTTGAAGGGAGAAAGAAACCATGGTGGTCAAGTTACAGATCAAGAGGACACCATGGAGGAAGTTGAACATTTGCAGCAGGACAATCATGAGGCAGTTTATCTGTCAGATTTGGAGGACTGTTTTGATGGAGAAGAGCCGGTTGAGTTTCCACCATTCTCTCTTTCATCATCCACATTCCAAACACCAGAGTCTATTGTCATGAAGGAGAGTATTCATTTGCAGCAACCTGCATCTTATAGAATCTCTTTGGAATCAAAATTGGAAGATTTAAATCTTCTATGTTCTTCATCGGAGGAGGAGAAAGGACAGAAGAATTCCACCATTTCTTCCATATCATCCATTCAAGAGGGTCTACAAGAGAACTCCATTGTTGGAGTAGAAAATCAGAGCTATGGGCATATCAAATGGATCAGACCTTGCCCAATCAGGTATTTGGCTTCATTGGAGCCAAAGGAGAAGTCACAACCAGTCATGCTTGCTTCTGAGCATGAGGATGAGCTACAAAGTACCAAGGATCAGCTGCCATACCTCTCCAATCCAAATGCAGAGCAACTAAAAGAGGTATTGGATTTGTTTTCAGTTGACACCTTGATGATTTGGATAGAAGACCAGCTTCTTGTTGATTTTCCATCCATCCAAACAGCCATGATCAGTGCCAAATCAATTGCATGGCTGCCACTTTTGAGAAAGGGAAGCTATTTCTCACAACCAATTGCAGGGTTTGTTTAGCTT
Organism: Taxus chinensis; assembly: GCA_019776745.2. Taxonomy (NCBI): domain Eukaryota; kingdom Viridiplantae; phylum Streptophyta; class Pinopsida; order Cupressales; family Taxaceae; genus Taxus; species Taxus chinensis. The sequence goes on from CM034148.1 coordinate 33,071,484, forward strand.
GCCTTTGCTTCCAGTTAGAGTAGAGTAGGTAGGTTTGCTTTCAGTAGAAGAAGTGCTTGTGCACACTCTGCATGTTCCATTTGGAGCATGTATGATTTTTCAGTTCTGTACATAGTTTTTGTTGTGGTGGTTTTGCTCTTGCACAGTTCGTTTCAGTGGCATTTTGGTAAGAACAACTCAATGTCCGGTGGGTTTCAAGTGGCTCAGAGGGAAGTTTTCAAAGTTCAGATCAGTTTTCAGGCTTGCTTATGACTCCATGCCCAATGGATTGCTTCAGGCTACTGATCATTCATCTAGCAGGTAGATGACCCCACTGAGTCGCCAAATTGTTATCCAAATTTCACCCCCCCAGGGTAAATTTCGATAACATGCATCAGAGTTTTGCAGTTCCAAGCATGTAGATTGGGCCAGGAAAAATCATAAAAAATGACTAAGTCCTAGTCCTTGCAACAGTAGGGACGTGTGGGACAGAAAGACGCGGATCGGCCGAAAGGCCTCTAAGCAGTCCAGAGGCAACTGGGACATCTGGGACAGAAGTACGCGGTGGGCGCGAGAAGCCGATCCGGCCGAAAGAGGAAGAAAAATGACTAACTGCTGAGCGGGACAGTTCGGGACAAGAGTACGCGAAGTACGCGAACCGACCGGATCGGCTGAAATGAGAACAAACAGTCCGAAAGCAATTGGGACATTTGGGCTGTGATGACGCGAACCGGCCGGTTCGCCTAAAACAGAGAAAGTTCATACTGGGACATCTGGGCCGCAGGTACACGAAGGACGCGAACCGGCCGGTTCGCCTGAAAAGGAGAACTTTCACACTAACTGCTTTGGGACATCTGGGACAAAGGTACGCGAACCGGCCGAATCAGGTGAACCGGAGGAATTTGTCCCAAGCAGTCCGGGACATGTGGGACAAATGGACACGAAGGAGCCAAAGGAGCCGAAAGCCAATCAAACAACGCCATGTGTCATCGGCCAAATGAGGGACAAGGAAGCCCATTTCGGGCGGATCGGAAGTTTTTGGCCCAAGCAGTTTGGGACATCCGGGACATAAAGACGTGAAGGGCACGAAGGAGCCGAAAGGGCCGAGAACCAACCAGATCACGACACGTGTCGTAGGGGAAAGAGTCCAAAAGTCAAAGGGCGAGTTTTGAAGGGTCAGCCCGAGCCAATCAGAAGAGGACACGTGTCCAAGTTTAAGGGGCCCACAAGGAAATTTCAAAAGAAAGCCCACGAAAGGAGGAGAGAGAACTGCTTGACCAATCAGTGCTTGACACGTGTCATCCAGGTGGCAGAGCACGGGAAAAGATTTCAAAATCCGTTTTGGTCTGTTCCGTGCCCTAAATCTTCAGATCATCATATCTTTCGATCCAAAACTCGGATTTGCACGTTCTTTATATCAACGGAAAGCTTATGAAATTCTCTACATGATTCTAGGATCAATCTCAAATTTTGGTGAAGTATAGAGAGAGAAAATCAAGAAACTTCTCTAACGTGTGTTCATGGCCAGAAGCGACGTTTCAACAACCAGTTTAATGCACATGGGTCGCATTCTTCTTCAGCACGGCCAGAAGTGACATTTCAGCGACCAAATTAATGCAGAATGGGTCGCATTCTCCTCCAAATCGGTCAGAGATGGCAGGGTATGGGTTGGTAAGGTATCCCATGCCGTTTTAATGCATCTGCAGTCAATGAGGAATAGGCTTACATGTTTTCCCACGTTTCTGTCCCCTGGGCTCGACCCATGCAATGTAAAAAGCCAGATTTGGCTCAAAGAAAAAAGTTGTTCATCTCTTCTTCTCTGCCCTCCCTCCTTTTCTTCTCTAGGGTTGAAAATGGAGTTCGAACCTCCTCCCTTGCTCTGTAATGGCGTTTTTGCCTTTTACTATTGAAATGATGTTCTGTGCAAACTTCTGAAGCAACAAAAATGTGTTTTGTGATGCATCTGTCCATCCTTTCTCGTTTTTGTTTGTTCTCTTCTTGCCTCTCTTCATTGCAGGTATTTGTGCATGTTTGAATGTTCATTGCAGGTTTGGAGCTGTGTTCATGGAGTTTTGGGACATTTTCTGTGTGAAATCTATCCTTGGGCCTGTGATGCATCTGTCCATCCTTCCCATTGCTCACCTCTCTTTGTTCCATGGCAGTTTTGATAGATGTTCAACATTCTCCTTCTCTGGTGTATCACCATTTTAGTGTAGGCTTTTGCTGTTTTTCCTTTCTCTCTCTCTCTCTCTGTCTCCTTGGCATGGTTAGATTAGGATTAGATTAGCTTGCCTGCACTGGAATAGCTTGTGGCAGGTAGTTTAGGAGCAGGAACTAGCCTTCTCTAGAGATTCCTCTCTCAGTTTCACAAGTCCCATGCTTGGAGAGAGGTTTCCATGTTGTGCAATCACACTGGATGCCTGAGTGATCAACCTAGAAGCCTGATCTGCATCTGGGGGTGCTGTGATTCGACATCAACACGCATATTAATGCGAAGAATTTTTACTGGGAGGGACACTCATAGTTGACTCCACGTGTAAGCCCCGTGGGATTTTGAGGCTTTCTCCCCCTTTTTCTTTTTAGAACTTTCTCCAGGTTGACACTTGGCATCATTCACAAGACCATTGCTTTCTTTTGAGTTGGCTTATCTCAGATTACATTTCCATCATTGATTTAGATAATTCTTTCTTCCATGTTGCCAAAGGCTTAACCCCTAGTGGAATTCAAATTTACAGGAACCTTAGAGATTACTTGTTCAATTTTACCAGCAATCTACTTGTTATCTAATTTTAGCGAGTGGTGGAGGAAATTAGATAACAGTTTCCATAGGAACATTTTTAGACTCAACTACTCCTACATTGACTCAAATAATCCATCTTGAAGTGCTTTTGTTCTGATACTCGGAGATGAATTTTGATAGCCAGTAGAATGTCACATGCTTTTACTTCAAATTTTGAATGGGTTATTTGAATTTGTGGGGTGAAAATTTGGGACAAGAAAAACCATTCATAAGAGCATAAGCTAAGAGATTACATAAGAAACCATATTATATATTTTTATTATATTAATCAAAACAAAATACTTACATGAATATTACATATCACACAATATTTGTTTAGTGAAGCATCCACTTCACAAGGAGCACCCATCCCTATTTAATATAGTACCCACTATACAATGAGTCTACCACCCCAAAAGATGATAAAACACACACTTAACCACATGATGATGATTAACACTTATATACATTTCTCTGACAACATATTGTCATCATAAATTCAACTCACACACTTCAAAACCTTATTGAAACACACTCTCTCCTACTTCACTCAATATTTCTTCTTAATAGGATTATTAGGTCTATTTAGGTTTCTTCTCTTCTCTTATATATTTTAAAAACATTCATACTCTCTTTTAGCTATTTCCTGAATCCTTCATACCTCTTTGACATTGCCCTCTAGTTCACACATTCCTTTTTCACACCACTAGCTCAAATGAGAAAATATAATTACCTTTTATATATGAAAACTCCTAAAAACATGTAGGTATCCTATGAACATTAAGTTTAGTAATACCAGAAATAAAACACACCTACACATTCATAAAAATCATATCAAATTACCCTTTAAGTCTACAATAGACCAAGACTCTCAACAAGCACAACGAGACCTAAAAGGCTATTTTCTTCTCCACAGATCACTCCATGGATTAAAAGGGCACCAAAAGATCCATCATACCTATAAATGGTTCAAAAATTTTACATACATCCTCTTAACATATATCATATGCTCAATAACTTCTACATCATTCACTTTCTCGATGTCACCACCAAGTAGGACTACTTTATATTCAAACTAGGCACCTCGAGTAGACCATTCTTTAACGATGAATATCTATCATAAAAAAACATAAAATATGGCATGAAACCACTCATTATAAATTCACATACTTAAGGAATTCTTAAAACCATGTTAGACGTCATGACCCAGCCCATATATTCATTAGAATAACTTTATACTTCAAGCTACACATGTTGCCTAGAAACCCGTCTAGGAAGTAGGACCTTCTTACACCCTTTATGAAATTTTAAAGACCTATAAATTCATGGAGTAGGATCAATTTCAACCCCTCATCAATCTAAAATTTACATGAATTATGAACCAATCCAAGATATTGGTCTTTCATACCAATTTCATCAAGGAACCTATACTTTCCTAAAACCCTGTCAAGTAGGTCACCTTGTGACCTTAACCATGCTACCAAATCTCAATTTTAGATCTCAACCAAAGAATGAATCATGTAATTTTTTATGTGTAAAATAACTCTATATCCATTATACTCATCAACTTTTGCCATACATTCCCAAGAACCTTCTTCCTCCATAACTACTGAATACTTTCTTCTAAGCCTAAAAACTAGTCTTCATGTTTGTACATTTGAAGAAATCCAAATAGATTCACCAATATCTAAAATCACTTCAAAAATGTATAATATCTCCCAAAAAACTCATAACATTAATTTAAATCACATGGAAAATATAAAAAATTATAGAAAAACAATATTTTTTAGAAACAAGGATATTTGAGTGGACTCCACCTACAGTCAAGACCACAAAAAACCACCATATAAAATATGGGAGAGTCTTATGCATTATCCAATCATCAAATTTAATTATTCAATTAATTCTTATCTCACACCAAGGATATTTCCTCTATTTCTCATGAACTACAGTTTAACTAGGGTTTTTGACCTCCTTATCTTCTTAACAATCATTCATAAATCTTATACCCTTATTTGACTTCATTCTAACTTAGAGATCTTCTTAACTCCATTCCTCAACATCCCTGAAAGTATAATTTCCCCATGCATATTTTTCACGTGCCAAACAAGATGCTTTCTATCATATCAAGATAAGAAACATGCCTTCTAGAGCTCGGTAGGACTAAAAACCTCATAACTTGCAAAATATTCATCATAACAACCTAAAATTTCTCCCAGAACTCCATGAAAAATTCTCTTAAATTATCCAATGCTAATATGATCATAATTTTCTCTCCATCTTCTAAACCAATAAAAATTTCCTAACTAGTTCATGTAATTAGGTCAAGTTTAGACATAGGCAAAGTAAAGAAAAAATGTGTCATCAGTATTCATGCATTCATGGGCCCACATAGATCTACAATTGACCTTCATGCTCCATTAGTCCACCAAGTATCTAGAATAGGTCTAGATGATGACATGAAAACCATAATCTCACCTTACAATCAGCTTTTGAGACTTTAATGAGTGTCTCAACATACTCTCAACATGTTCTATGTGCCTCTACCATGATTCTCAAGCCATCATACATCTATATACTCTATATGTTATCACTCATGCAGAGTAGACCTCCTGATTATGCATATTAGAACAATTAGGGTATCACCATTTTCTCTCTTACAACCATTCCACTTCTTGTTTTCCAATGTTTAAAACAACACTTCAATCTTCCTCTTACACTCCTATTCATCACCATTTTTTAATGCGTCTTTCACTTTTACATCAATGACAACACACTAGATCTTAGATGCTAACAATCTCCCAATTTTTCATTGACGAAAAACAACCTAGTACTTATCCCACTTTTTGCATTAATGAAAAAGTACATACCTTCATCATCCTTTTGGGATCACCTCTTTGTTGGAAACATCAACCAAAGAAAAAATAGTTCATAGTCATGTTTTTCTTCCTTGACTTTGTTTTGGTTTCATGAGGTCATTGTAGCTCCCCATGGTAGAGGCATATTTTAATACACACACTGAGGGAGAAGGTGAAAACGTAAATCAAGAGGACCATGTAGGATGGCATGAACATTGATTGTGGTGAAAACTGGAAGCGTGATGATATCTCATGAAGAGTGAGCATCAACCATATGTACATTCCCAAATTCAAAAAAAGGATAGAACCTCGTTAAGCTCAAAATCTACCCCTCTCATAAATCACAATTGGTGTACATATAAAGGCTGCTAAGTAACCCCGAATTTTTTAATGATGACCTCTCAAGTGGAGAGGGGGAGTTTCATTCCCATAATTGGAAGTAACTCACAATGACCCATATAACACATTAACGCATAAGGGAATCTCATGAGGACCCTAAAATGACACGTAAACCTATGACCTCACCTAAGTGAGATGACATACCTAGTGATGTGGAATATGAATCACACCAAGACCCCCCTTCATCATAACTTAAGATGAGGAGAAAATTTTAAAAAGAGAAATGTGCCCCAACACAAAATTTTGATGAGGTATCCATGCACAACAAAGGGTCCCAAGCAATGGAGGAAAGCCCAGTGGGAAAAACATCCACCATAAGATAAAAGAACACTCTTTAATCTAAAAAATATGTCAAGGATGGGTCCCAGACACTGAGGATCCTGATAAGGTACCCATGTAAAAATTTGAAATATTTTGGAAAGAATAAAAAGAGAGAAGAAGAGGGAGATAAGAGGAACATAGAAGATTTAATGGAAGGATCTGAACTTTGTAACTCTAGGAGGTCTCCCAAAATATTTTCTATGACATGGTCCTCTACCTCTAGACTAAAGAATATCCACCCACACTAAACTACGTGCCTACCCTTAGGAAGGACATAAATGAAGTGCTTGAAGTACACTTACTCCGCTAATGAAATCGAAGGCAGAAACATGGAGAACTTTGAGCCTAGTTCATAGAAGTGTGACATAGGTTTAGAAAGTAAATGAAAATAAACTTAACATAATGTCACATGTGTAGAAATGTCAGAGTGTAGAGGAGGAACACCCACAGAAAGGATTTCTAAGTGATTTGAAGGAAGAAAAAAATCCCCATAATAGAAAGAGGATCCAAAATCAAGGGTTGATCAATGGAGATCTCCTTAAAAGAGGAAGTGAAAAGAGTACTAGATGGTGCACTCCTAATAAAGGAGATGATGGAATCCTTAGAAATTCTTGTAAAAGGATGAGGAACCTGTACTGTATCACAAGTGGACACTATGAAAAATATGAAAACTGTTGGGAAGATACTCGTCCCAATGAGGGGGCTCAAAAAAGAAAAGATTTATGTCAAAAAGGTATGAGTCATCCATGCATGAGGTGAGTGGAGTGAAGGGGGACTTGTAGAGTTGAATTGGAAAGGATTCTGGTGTAATGACTGTCTGAGGTTGAGTGGGAGACTACAAAATATCTGAAGAGATGTGGGAAGTCTCAACACTCTTTGAAAAGGTGAGAGAATGAGGAAATAATTCATCTATGGTACTCTCATCATTAAAAATGGGAGAAAAATCCTCATCATTTGAAGAAGAACCAAGAGATTCTATGTCAGCAGAACTTCCATCACATGAAGAAGAAGAGGAGATAATTGAATTAGCAACAACAACAACGGTGCCAATAGGTGAAGGGTCTTAAAATAAGGAATGAAAGATGCTCTAGATGCGATGGGGAGGATATGAATCTACTATGTGAATGTGGAAAGGTTTGGTGATGAACAACATCAAGTGACCAATAACATGGTTAAAAGTGTTGAGAAAGTCCTTAAGATGACTGGAATCAATGGGTGCGGAATCAGGCCCAAACAAGAAGTGTGTAAGACCCTTACAGGTGAAGTAACATTCCATAAAAGCACATCATGATGTATAGTTATCTCTCCCAAGAAGAGCCAGAAGAGGCTGTAAAGTGATCTTGTAACACTCAAGTTATGAAAGAGCTTCCTCCATGATGTAGAAGGGGAAACAAGGAGTGAAATATGCACAATAAGATGGTGTAAGAATACAAGATTGTGAAATTAGTCGATAATGTGTTTGCAAGCAATATGAACCCCAAGAAAAATAGTTCTAACCCCCTATCTATGACACTTTGTAATTAGTACATGATTATAATAGGGTGTGTTCATGTGACATCAAAAATTTTACCACACACCTCATAGTAAGCAATGATTCGCCTGACAGTGGAGGCCACAATGAAGTCCTAGTCAAAAGAAGAGGAACACATGCAACCAATCATAAAAGGTGTACAAAAAAAACAAGGGTAAAATTCTCAGTGTGAGAAAGATGGCATCTTGTGGTGTAAAAAACAAAGTTCTCTTGTTGCAATGTTGTGGCAGACATGTCCACTAGTAAAAGGTAAAGAGGACCATGACAATGCAACGAACCATAAAAATGACCTAGAAATCCCAATAACCCTATATATGGAGCCTAAAAAAACCCCCCTTATTATAGTGAAATTTGTAATTTTTCCCCTCTTACAATGTTGCACAATTTGTAAAAAGTGGGGAAAATTCTGTAAAAATCACAAGAGGGGGTCAAAAGGGAGTTTGGAGCCTAGAAGGGGTGAGATGGCTAGAGAAACTCAGTGGGAAGATCAGAGATCTTCTTAGAGAGATGGGAGATTTTTGGGGATAGTGAGATGAAAGATTTGAAGTTGACAAGGCATGTGATGAGTTCAACTGGCTCGGTGTGACAGTGTCAAAAGGTGAGTCAGCAGAAGGAGATGGTGACGCTGCTGGCTGGTCAAGCTCATCAACAATACCAACTTATGGAGTTGGATATGCAAGCGAACGGTCATAAAGTTACACATCAATGTGGTCGCCACATGGAATGCTGAGGTAGGTTCTAGTCAGCTTCTGAGTAAGGAGGAGACTAAAATGTTATAGGGGGAAACATGTGGAGAGGTTTGAGTCATGACCAATGTGTCCTAAGCAGTAGATAGGAATCTTGGAGGTCACCTCAGTACAAAAGTAACAGCTAAGTCTGTAGGAAAGAGAATGGATGATCTATCAACTAAGCACACAAGATATTCCAACAAGAAGTAAGGATGGTCATGAGTAGAATGAGGAATGGTAAAGCATAAGTGAGAAGAACCAGGTCGAGATGAGTGCCCAATGAAACTGGTGTAGATGTAACCACGTGGTAGGTTGGAATGGAAGGAAAGAACCAAATTATTATGAGGTAGAGCACACAAATGGGATGAGAGAGAATGCTAAAGGCCATAATAGGCATGAACACGGGTGAAATTCGGAGCTAGGAGTCAGTAGAGCATGTCTTTTAGATGGAGCAGTGTAACCAAGCCAAAGACAACAAACAAGCATGAGTAGGAATGAGGGTCAAAGTAAGAAGAGAAATTCAAGGATGAATCATAAAGTGGCCTAGTTTACAAGCTCAATGTATTTCGGTGGAGAAAACATGAGATTATGATCAATCCAAACCAAGAAATAACTAATGCATGGCCCCAAAAATGTAGCCCAATGTAGAACTTCACTTAGAGAAAAGCAAGCCGGTGGTCCATTCCTAATTGATTCGACAAGCTAACAAGTAGACATAAAATCCAATGCAAGGCGTGATGTGGGACAACTCGGTTGTAAGCTCGGCGGGATGGGGCCAAGTTGAGAACTTTTTGACAAGATTTGACCCTTTAAAAAAACAAACCCGCACCTTCAAAATCTGAACGACAACTTGCAACTGAAAAATACCCAAAAACCTCTTGAACTTCATGGAAGACCAAAAACACCCAGGAGAGCCATTGATATGAATAAACACCTAAAAAAAGAGATTTTAAACCACAAATCAGTGCAAGTAGAGAACATAAGTAATAACAATTTCACTGAATGTAATGAAACTTGTATATTATGAATGGAGAGCTTAAAAACATGAAAACTAGAAGAGTTGCATGGATCTACACAATGTTTTCTCTCATACCATGAGGGAGAATGTGAAAATTTGAAGCATGAGGATCATGTGAGATGGCGTGAACATCAACCATGGTGAAAACCAACACCGTGATGAGATCTCATGAAGATATGCCATCAACCATAGATACATGCAAAGATTCAAATAAGAGGTAGAACCTTGTTGAGCTCAAAATCTCCCCCTTTCATAGATCAGAAGTGGTGTACATATAAAAAGGTGTTGACTAACCTCGAGTGTTTTAATGATGACCTCTAAAATAGAGAGGGGTAGTTTCATTCCCAGAATGGGAAGTAACTCCCAATGACACATATGATGCACTGACGCATTGATGCATAAGGGAATCTCATGATGACTCTAAAATGACACCTAGACCTATGACCTCACCTAAGTGAGATGACCTGCCTAGTGATGTGGAATATGACTCACATAATCACACACATTCCTAAAAATTTAATTCTGAGTAAGGAAAACATGCTTGACACTTCAAAAAACTTGTCTCATGTGAAAAACATGCACAATCTAGCTTAGAGTTTTCATTAGCGTAATGTAAGAGACTTTTAGGATCTAGAGCCCTAAATCTTTCCTTTAGACCAAAAATCCAAACTTTTCCTTTCTACAGGAGCATAGTCATGACATGAATCATCACCTTATTTATCCATCTAAAAAAATACCATCAACTTCTAACTGCCTATGTAAAAATACATGCACATACCTTGCACATACATCATGGAGATGGGTCAACATAAACACCATAGACTTGAAGTAACTCTTCAATGTTTAGTGCCTTTTTTTCATATCTTCTTATCTTGTTTGATCATATTTCTAAATCCCCCTATAACTATACTTGCAAACATCAATAACTCTACCATATAGATCCTTTTAACACCTTAATACCTATTTAAAGTTCATTGTTAGCTTTATCTATTTCATGAGGCCTTCATACACCTGTACTTCACCATTTCAGTACATAACAACATATTATATCTGATATGATACATTAATCAACTGTGTTTATCTTGTAACTCTCTTAACTTCATCTACTAAGGAAAATAATCATTATATCTCCCCCTCAACTTATGCACTCATGAAAATCACCACGAATATTCATGTATAGGTTGTAATAGTACATATTCCTCTAACAACATTGTGATCTCTTCAAAAAAATAACTCCGAAACATACCTTTATTTTTTAAAGATTCTTCATAATCTTCATAGACCTACATCAATATGATTTAATGTAAATTGAATTATGTATTATTACAGAGTAACTACTATACCTAATGATATATAAATGATAATATATAATGAGACATAAGTAATAAAGCATATGCAATATAAAACCCTAAGCAAAAAGGAGAGATATGAGGACTTAGCTGATTTTCGAGAGAACAGGAAGTGATCTGGGTTGGTGAAATATTGAAATAGAATGAGAAGAGTGTTGTAGATGTTCATTGGAGGTTATGAACTCTAAAAATACACAAGACAAGATTTTTTGTGGAAGTGCATGGGTACCTAGGAACTTGTGTCTAGATCTAAGTGCTAGTTTCCATGTAGATGTTGTAGATCTAGATATTTTACTGATAGATAAGATTCATTGTTAGTCCCTATTTGTCACTCCAAATTCACGATCTGATATTTTTTTGTAACTATAACCTATAATAAATAAGTTCACCTGCACATACCCACAAACCACATCAAACCTAAAAAGGAAAATGTAGAATGGGGATTCGGAATGAACCCGAAGGTAACCCGCAGAGTGAACTTATGACCAAGCATTGCACTACATCTCGGAATCCATTTATTTCTTGTGTGTGTGTGTGTGTGTGTGTGTGTGTGTGTGTGTGTGGAAATGATTCCCTAGGATGCCCTTGTAAAAGTTGCATAAATGATAGTGGGCTACATATAGAATGTAGAAGATGTATAGTATGTGTGGATGGAATGGAATAGACTTTCCCTTCCTATGATGTGTATGTAGAAGTGATGCATCCATTTCCCTTTAATGAATACTAGATGGATGTCTTTCATGCTCTTATTCCATTTGAATGTTATCTTAGGTTGTAGTATTTAATGCTTATTTCTTGGTCCTTTAATTTGAAAAAATAACTATTTATTTATAAGATTCCCTTTTTTAAATTTCGTAATTGACAACTAAAATGCCAACCCAAAGTAGTAAAAATTAATTAAGAAATGAAAGGGATCCAAAAGTGTAAGAAAGAGGTAAAGAGAGATAAGAGCACCCAGGAGGACAATATTGCCTAACTTTAGTGTCCTAACTGGGTGCTAGTGTCCAAGGATAAAGAAATATAAAATAGTTAAATGCTGGTAAGAGTGTAAGATTTATAGAGTGTAATTCCTTTTCCATGGTTGATGTCCTTGTTTTCTTCTATAATTGAAGTTGAAAACATTGATAGTTGATTTTTTTTTATGATGGTGTACTCTTTATAACTATGTCATCGTGTTTGTTGTAGATGATATGTTTTATCTTCTAAAATTGGATACAATCATACCATGACAATTCTAAATTGATATTGAGATATTTCATATTCTCTTTATGTTGAACTTTGAATTACATTATGTATACTAGTGAAGGAAATAAATTGAGTCTTAAAAGACTATGCCAATACATTTCCTAATTTGCATTATGGAACTTGTTTCTCAGTCTATTTCATTACTAATATAGGAACAACCATACCTTGGATCAATTACAGTGATCCAAGGCATGCCTATGTTTTTTATGATGTTTTAATCATACTTGTTAAGACATTTCAACACATTCTATTATTGAGATGTCTTCGTACTCAGGATTCCATTATAAGAGATAATTGGGGTGTCCTGTAACATCTTAAGGATGCATCCTTCTACGTGATCTAATCACCTTGTTTTGATAAATTACTTAAGGTAATGTCTTTTGATTATTGTATGGGACCTAAATAATATAAATGCATTGATTCAATTACATTATCCTTAACCTAAGTTAAGGTGAATGCATTTTTAAAAGAGTATTACTTCCTAAAAAAATATTACCCTAAGTCTTTTGATATTAAATTACCCTAAGATATTAAGGGAATTTACTCTAAATTCCTAAGCTATGGTTATATCTAAGGCTAAATATGCCTAACCTATGTGGCATGGATCTAACCTAAGGATGATTGTGGTTATATTAGATGGAGAGTTAAGTGAATGGGTCAGTGGAAACATTCCAAAGGTGTACTGGGAAGTTTAAATGGATTATTTAATGTTTATTACCACCAATTTTGGCTGGGGCATGGTTTAAGATGGAATGTGCTAAAATGTAACTTTGATAAGCTTTGGTAAATGAATTGTTAATTTTCAGTTATAACTAATAATGGTTTGGTAATTGGTGGGAATATCAAAGGCCATTGATAGTCTAGCTAGCATTGATTGTTCTTGACCCTTGAGTGAAAACCACCTAGGAATTGACAAGATTGGTTTGTGGAAAAAGGAAAGGTTTGGTTTTGTTTTGCATTTGGATTTTTTGAGATCTATGGATCTACATGTAGTTTTTTTCATTTTTTGAACTATCGGTCCAATTCTGTTACAAATTCAATTTTATCATTGTATGAAGGAAATCATGGAAAAAATTAATTATGGAAACTATAGAGGAAAGATGGATAGTTTTTAGAAGATTTGATGGGAGTTTTCGGTGGATATTTTTCAGTGGAATATTCACAAAAAAGTTGGAAGTGTGAAAAAGAAATCAGGAAGACTACAAGGCATGAAAGGATCTATCTCATTACGATATCTTTCTTTATTTAACGATTTCATAAAAATAAATATGATCTTCATGAAATTGCTTCTGATATTTGGTTTCGTGTTTGTGTGTTTCTTTTCTTTTCCTTGTAATAGTTTGGTGGAGAAATTTGGAAAATGACATTGCTGCAGGGAGATCCATGAAGAAAGTGGACTCTTGGGAGGATCTGAAGAAATCCGTCAGGGATCAGTTCCGACCTGGTAATGCAGTATGGCTGGCTAGGATCAAGTTGAGTCAGCTGAAGCAGACTGGGAAGATGAGAGACTACATCAAGTCTTTTAAGAGCCTCATGTTGGAGATTCACAACATGTCTGAGGTAGACAAATTGTTTCAATTTGCAAATGGTCTTTAGCTGTGGGCTAAAGTAGAGCTCAGGCGCCATGATGTGTCAGAAGTCAGTGATGCAATTGTTGTAGTAGATCATCTCTTATATTTCAGAGAAGAGACTTCATCAAAGGGCACCCAGAACCCTAACGCGTCGAAGGGAAAGAGCATTGATAAGGGTCAGAACAAATCTTCTGTGAAGCCACAGGGTGGTAATAAGGGAGGGAAGAATACTTAGGAGTCATCAGAGGGATCTTAGAAGTCTAGCAACAACTCTAAGAATGGTGGAAAGAAGTCACAAGGAGGAGAATCGGGTGGAAAGACTTTCACGCCAAAATTTTGGACATGTGGTAAAGCTCACTATAACAGAGATTCTCTAGAGTGATAGAGGGTATCAGTGGTTAATTCAGCGGAACCAGATGAACAGAATGAGCAGCACATTTGCATGCTCAGGGGGCTCAACACAATGGAGAAAGTTGAGCCCAGAGTAGATGATGGCGGGAGTAATCTGCATGGATTGAACTATGTGGAGGTGGTGATCAAAGGAAAGAGAACCACAACACTTGTGGACATAGGTGCAACACACAACTACATTATAATAAAAAGAGCCCAAGAGCTAGGCCTCCAGTCTTCCAGAGGTACCAGAAAGTTTAAGGAAGTGAACTCACTGACCATGGAGACAGTCGGCTCTGCACGAGATGTGGATGTGCAGGTCGGCGAGTGGAAAGGGAAACTAGACTTATCCATGATAAAAATGGATGATTTTGATTTAGTGTTGGGACAAGAGTTTATCTGAAAGGGTAAAGTGGCAATCTTTCCCCACTTGGAAGCTTTGTTTATGTTGGATCCAAAGTAGATGTGCATGGTGAAGATGGTGCAGAGAAGATAGGCAGGGAAGACACAGGTGTGTTTAGCAATGAGCATGTGGAAGGCTGCAAGGAAGAAGGGTGCAGAACCCATGTATTTCGCAGCACTTGTTGGTGGTTGGGATGATGGAAAGGGACAATAGGTTCCTATTCTAGCTAGAGTGGAGAAGGTTCTCCATGACTACCAAGACCGTATGCCTAAAGAGTTACCACCATATTTACCACCGTAGAGAGCAATAGATCATCGCATTGAGTTGGTGCCAAGGGCGAGTCCTCCAGCAAGGGCTCCGTACTAGTTGTTTGGGCCAGATATGATTGAGCTGAAGAAGCAGTTAGAAGATTTTTTAGCTATTGGATATCTTCATCCTTTGCGCTCTCCATACGGTGCTCTAGTATTGTTTCAGAGGAAATCAGATGGGTCACTTAGGCTTTTTGTGGATTATAGGGCCTTGAACAAGTTAACCATCAAAAAAAGATATCCTCTTCCACTCATCGAGGATTTATTTGATCGCCTAGTAGGGGTGAAGATCTTCACAAAGTTGGACTTGAGGTCAGGGTACTATAAGGTCAGGATTACTCCAGGAGATGATGAGAAAATGACCATTATCACCAGATACGGGTCATATGATTTTCTTGTGATGCCCTTTGGGTTGTGCAATGCGCCAGTGACGTTTTGCACACTCATGAATAATGTGTTCAGACCACTACTGGATAAGTGTGTGGTGGTATACTTAGATGACATCTTGGTGTTTTCTAAGAATCATGAGGAGCACAGGGTACACCTTGCAGAATTTTGCAAGCTGTTAAGGGAGCATGAATTTTATGTGAAGAAAGAAAATTGTTCCTTTGCTCAGGAAGAAGTTCACTTTCTTGGGCATGTTGTGGGAAAGGGTAAGATCAAACCTGACCCAAGGAAACTAGAAGCAATCAAGGATTGCGAGCCGCCCAAGGATGTACATGGTGTGTGTCAGTTTTTGGTTTAGTGGTCATTGCAACAGCATCAGTTAGCCCAGTGTCTACTCATGGGGAGAGTAGAGTGGAATTGATAGGGGATTTGATGACAAAGATTCGGGAGGGCTTGGTTCTAGATCCTCAAGCTACTACATTGGTGAAGACCATGGAAGATCAGACTCAGAAAGGGTTGAAAAACAAGTTCAGCATTTCAGATGGGATGTTGTGGTTTGCTCAGAGTCAAGTCTACATCCCTAAGTGGGGGAACATGCGCAAAGATTTGATAAAGGAATGTCATGATTCAATATGGGCAGGTCACCCTGGGTAGAATCGCACTATGGATCTTTTGGAAAGGGGATTTTACTGGATGAAGATGAGTAAGGATGTGGATGAGTTTGTCCACTCCTGTTTGATCTGCCAGCAAGATAAGCCAGAACATTGGTTGCCGAGAGGACTTCTCCAACCGTTACCTATTCCAGTCAGGCCGTGGGCAAGTGTGAGCATGGATTTTATCACCGGATTGCCTAGTGTGAAGGGAATGTCTAGCATCCTAGTGGTGGTGGATAGATTCTCTAAGTATGCCATTTTCACTTAATGTGAACATCCTTGTGGATCATAGAACACTGTACAGTATTTCTTCAAGAATGTGGTGAAGTATTGGGGAATCCCCTTGAGCATCATCTCGGATAGAGATGCTCATTTTTCAAGCAACTTTTGGCAGGAGCTGTTTAGGTTGGTGGGAACAAAGTTGTTGTCCACAAGGTTTCATCCACAGACAGATGGCCAAACAGAGAGGATCAATGTTGTATTGGAGTCTTACTTGCGGCATTATGTGTGGAGCGAACAAACCGATTGGCCAGATCTTCTTGACCTTGCACAGTTCTCTTACAACAGCCAAAAGAGTGAGTCGAGCAAGCATTCACCATTTGAACTCGTGACGGGCCAACAGCCTTTGTTTCCTCACATAGTAATTGCTAGATACTTTGGAAGGTGTCTGTCAGCCACAGAATATCTGAAGGATTGGCACGAGCATGTTGCTCTTACAAGGCTGCACTTGTTAAAAGCAGGTGAACGCATGAAGAAATATGTAGACCAGTCTAGACAGTCTGCAGAGTTGGAAGTTGGAAGTAAGGTAATGCTGAGGATGGAGCCAGAAGTCTTCAAGGCCCCTCCCGGAATAGCAAAGTCCTTGGTCCAAAAATTTGATGGGATTTTTGAGATTCTAGCCAAGGTAGGCAAGGTCGCAAACAGACTGAAGTTTCCGAAACACATGAGGACGCATCCTGTCTTCCATGTCATCCAGTTGAAGCCTTTTGTTGCCGATGAAGCTGAACCAGAATGGAGTTAGCCTAATCATCCAGCGGCCAATGTGATAGACAATCCAGACAGGGAGTTGGATAAGATACTTGAGGTGAAGACAGATGGTTGGGGAAATAGAAGGGTGAGAAAGTTCTTTGTGACTTGGGTTTGTTGTTACTCAGCTACATGGGAACTTGAAGAATCCCTTTTGAAGTATAAAGACAAGGTTAAAGCATTCCTTGCAAGGAACAAGAGCCTTGGTCCCTTAGAACAGAAATGAACCTGTTAGTGCAAAATCACAGCACCCCTGGATGCACATCAGGCTTCTAGGTTGATGTTCAAGCATCCAGTGTGATTGAACAACATGGAAACCTCTCTCCAAGTGTGGGACTCATGAAACTGAGAGAGGAATCTCCAGAGAAGGCTGGTTCCTGCCCCTAAACTACCTGCCACAAGCTATTCCAGTGCAGGAAAGCTAATCTAATCCTAATCTAACCATGCCAAGGAGACAGAGAGAGAGAGAGAGAGAAAGGAAAAAAAAACAACAAAAGCCTGCACTAAAACGGTGATACACCAGAGAAGGAGAATGTTGAACATCTATCAAAGCTGCCATGGGACAAAGAGAGGTGAGCAATGGGAAGGATGGACAGATGCATCACAGGCCCAAGGATAGATTTCACACAGAAAAATGTCCCAAAACTCCATGAACATAGCTCCAGACTTGCAATGAACATTCAAACATGCACAAATACCTGAAATGAAGAGAGGCAAGAAGAAAACAAGCAAAAAAATGAGCAAGGATGGACAGATGCATCACAAAACACGTTTTTTGTTGCTTCAGAAGTTTGCACAGAACATCATTTCATTAATAAGAGGCAAAAAATGCCATTACAGAGCAGGGAGGAGGTTCGAACTCCATTTTCAACCCTAGAGAAGAAAAGAAGGGAGGGAAGAGCAGAAAGAATGAACAACTTCAAAATGAGCCAAAACTGGCTTTTACATTGCATGGGTCGAACCCAGGGGACAGAAACGTAGGAAAACGTGCAAGCCCATTCCTCATTGACTGCAGATGCATAAAAACGACATGGGATACCTTTCCAACCCATACCCTACCATCTTTGACCGATTTGGGAGGAGAATGCGACCCATTTGTATTAATTTGGCCGCTAAAATGTCACTTCTGGCCATGCAGAAGAAGAATGCGACCCATTAGCATTAAAACGGGTTGTTGAAAGGTCACTTCTGGCCATTACCACATGTCAGAGCTGTTTCTCGATTTTCTCTCTTCAGACTGCACCAAAACTCGAGATTGATCCCAGAATCATGTAGAGCATCTCAACAGCTTTCCGTTGATATAAAGAACGTGGAAATCCGAGCTCTGGATCAAAAGATATGACGATTTGAAGAAAACAGGCAAAAAATGGATTTGAAAAGCTATTCCCGTGCTTCGCCATCTGGACGACACGTGTCATGTGTTGATTGGCTGAGAAATGTCTTTAGTCTATCAGGTTTGGGATTCTCCTTTGCATTTGCATGTTTTCCTCCCATGCTTTTCTGACTTTTTTCCCCGATCAAGAAACCCAATTTGCCTTGATGTCGGGTTCTCCAACCCTTCCGACATGCCTTTGATGTCATATTTTCTGGCACCTCCGACATGTTTCTTTGACCTGCTTTCCCGACTTTGAAACCCGATTTGCCTTGATTTCCCTGCCACCTGGGACACGTGGCATGCATTGATTGGTCGACAGGGGCATGGGGACTTCTTCTACTTTTAACTTTTTGGCTTAACTCGGCCAAATTTTCTAACTCTTCCCCGAGCTCCACACTTCCCTGCTCCATTGGACACGTGTCCAATTCCTATTGGCTCGGGCTGACCCCTCAAAACTCACCCTTTGAATTTTTGACCTTTGTCCTTGATGACACGTGGCATCTTTTAGTTGGCTTTTCGGCTCCTTCGTTTCCTTCGTGTACTTCGCGTTCATTTGTCCCGGACGTCCCATTTGCCTTTGGACCGCTTGGGACAATTTCGGCCGATTCGGCCGGTTCGCGCCTTTTCGGCCCACTTAACCCAAGCAGTTAGTCGATTTTCTCTCGGTCGAACCGGCATTTCGTGCCTGCCGCGTACTTCTGGCCCATTTGTCCCATTTGATTTTGGGCCCTCTGGACCTTTTTCGCCCGGTTCGGCCGGTTCGCGCCTTTTCGGCCCATTTGTCCCAAATGCTACCTTGAGCAGGACTTAGCCAATTTTCACACTTTTTTCCTGGATCAACCTACTTGCCTTTCTGCAACCTTTTTTTTTTTTTTTTTTTGCATTTTCTCAGAGCTTGCTCTTTTCCTCTTGGACAGGGGAGTTAGACAAATATGAGGGGGACCCTAGCAACATGATATTTGGCCCCGAATCAATCAATTTTCCTGGGACTTGAATATTCTGATGCATGTTATCAAAATTACCCTGGGGGGTGAATTTTGGATAACAGTTTGGCGACTCAGTGGGGTCATCTGCCTACTAGATGAAAAGACCAGTAGCCTGAAGCAATCCATTGGGCATGGAGTCATAAGCAAGCCTGAAAACTGATCTAAACCTTGAAAACCTCCCTCCTGAGTCACTTGGAAACCCATTGAACCTGGAGTGTCTTCACCAAGATGCCACTGAAATGAACTGTGCAAGAGCAGAACCAGCAACACCAAAACTATGTAAAAAACTGAAAATCATACATGCCCCAAATGGAACATGCAGAGTGTGCACAAGCACTTCTTCTACTGAAAGCAAACCTAGCTACTCTACTCTAACTGGAAGCAAAGGCAAGCTAAACAAACCCTACAACTGGTTGTGAGAAATAGCTTCCTTTCTTCAAAATTGGCAGCCATGCAATTGATTTGGCACTGATCATGGCTGTTTGGATGGATGGAAAATCAACAAGAAGCTGGTCTTCTATCCAAATCATCAAGGTATCAACTAAAAAATCCAATACCTCTTTTAGTTGCTCTGCATTTGGATTGGAGAGGTATGGCAGCTGATCCTTGGTACTTTGTAGCTCATCCTCATGCTCAGAAGCAAGCATGACTGGTTGTGGCTTCTCCTTTGGCTCCAATGAAGCCAAATACCTGATTGGGCAAGGTATGGTCCTTTGAGTATGCCCATTGCTGTGATTTTCAACTCCAAGAATGGAGTCTTCTTGTAGACCTTGAATGGATGGTGTGGAAGTAATGGTAGAACCCTTCTGCCCTTTCTCTTCCTCCAACGAAGAACAAGGAAGATTAGAATCTTCCAATTTTGATTTCAAAGGGCTGCTATAAGATGCAGGCTGCTGCAAATGAATGTTGTCCTCCATGACAGCAGGCTTTGGTGTTTGGAATGTGGATGATGAAAGAGAGAATGGTGAAAAATCAACCGGCTCTTCTCCATCAAAACAGTCCTCCAAATCTGACAGGTAAACTACCTCATTGCTGTGCTGCTGCTCGTATTCAACTTCCTCCGTGGTGTCCTCTTGATGTGCAACCTGACCACAATGGTTTTCTTCACTCTCCAATATTGAGTTTGAGAGATCAAACTCCTCTTCATTACTAGAACTTGAGAGAGGTGAAGTAGAAAGAAGAACTGAAGGTTCTCCTGTAGCCTGCTTTGTGCTCAAAGCCCTTGGATCTGCACTTTTCTCCTCCACAGCTAGAATGTGCTCCTCTTCTTTTGGATTTGGAGCAGCTTCTCCTTCCTCCAATGTTTGAAGACGATCTTGCTCTTGATTGAACTCCTCCTCCAGCATGAAGTTTGTCAAGTCAAACTCTTCAATTTGTTGCTCTAGAGGACAAGTTGGGACTGCAAGATCTTCTTCTCCAACAAAATCAGTCCTCACCACCATTTGTTCAACCTTAGCCTCTTCTGTAGGCTTAACCATCAAGGGGATCTTTGTCATCCCAAATTTGGTAGCCCAAACCTTCAAGTCATCTGTCATTTCTTTTCTGTTGGGCTCCTCTTCCTGCTGTCCTTGATGACTGATTTTTTCAATTCCTTCTTCCCCATATGAAATTGGGAATGCAAGAGGAAACGGCTGAAACTCAACTGATTTTACAATTTTTTGTGGTGGTGGAGGCAGTGAAACCTCTTGTTTCTTTGGAGGAGGGGGTATTTCTGTTAGCTCTTGTGGAGGGGATGACTGTTTGGAAGGGAAAAGGAAAGAAGAATCGAGATGAGGTGGAAGACTGGGGGGTGGAGAAATGGATTCAAAATTTGGGACAGCAGATGGAGAGTTTAAATGAGATGGTGCAACTTGAGAAAGAGAAAGACCAGATGATGGTGTAGAACCTACCCATTGACAAGGTTGTTCAACAACAAGTGCATAGGCCTCTATTCCTGCTATCCATTGTGCAAGTTGGGGCAGCATCTTTATCATGAAGTCCAGCTTCTCCTGAGGGCTGAAGTGTCTTGGAAAAAGGCCTCCCCATGGACAAGGAGTCCTGCAACCAATTCTGAAAGCTCTCATTTGAGCTGTTGCTCTGCACTGCACCATCCCCACCTCCATCTTTTGAATTTTCTCCAATAGACCAGCATCTTGGATCTGATGGTCTTCATTGTATGCATACTCTTGCTCTTGGAAAGCTCCATAGCCAAACTGACTTTGGCACTGCTGCTCATATGGGTATGCATACTGATCTTGAATCTGCTCAAAATGCTGATTTGGAGGATTTGTAAAATGTGTTGGAGGTGTGATATACTGCTGTTGGAAATGTGAGTTTCATGATGGAAATGAAGTCATGATTGCACAACTTCATAGAACGAAAGAATGATGGAAGAGATGGAAGGAAGAATGGATGAAAATGGATGGAAACGAATGGAAAGGAAGGTCTGCAACTTCAGAGATGGGTTGTTGACCAGATGGAGTCGCCAGATGTGTTTGTAAGTGCCTCCAAAGGCTAAAATCTTCACAGGAACACATCAACCTGCAAAAGATGAAGTGAAAGACCTCTAAAATCCCACCGGGCATGCCAAAACTGTTAGTGCAAAATCACAGCACCCCTGGACGCACATCAGGCTTCTAGGTTGATGTTCAGGCATCCAGTGTGATTAAACAACATGGAAACCTCTCTCCAAGCGTGGGACTCATGAAACTGAGAGAGGAATCTCCAGAGAAGGCTGGTTCCTGCCCCTAAACTACCTGCCACAAGCTATTCCAGTGCAGGAAAGCTAATCTAATCCTAATCTAACCATGCCAAGGAGATAGAGAGAGAGAGAAAGGAAAAAACAACAACAAAAGCCTGCACTAAAATGGTGATACACCAGAGAAGGAGAATGTTGAACATCTATCAAAGCTGCCATGGGAAAAAGAGAGGTGAGCAATGGGAAGGATGGACAGATGCATCACAGGCCCAAGGATAGATTTCACACAGAAAATGTCCCAAAACTCCATGAACACAGCTCCAGACCTGCAATGAACATTCAAACATGCACAAATACCTGAAATGAAGAGAGGCAAGAAGAAAACAAGCAAAAAAATGAGCAAGGATGGACAGATGCATCACAAAACATGTTTTTTGTTGCTTCAGAAGTTTGCACAGAACATCATTTCATTAATAAGAGGCAAAAAACGCCATTACAGAGCAGGGAGGAGGTTCGAACTCCATTTTCAACCCTAGAGAAGAAAAGAAGGGAGGGAAGAGCAGAAAGAATGAACAAAAACTTCAAAATGAGCCAAAACTGGCTTTTACATTGCATGGGTCGAACCCAGGGGACAGAAACGTAGGAAAACATGCAAGCCCATTCCTCATTGACTGCAGATGCATAAAAATGACATGGGATACCTTTCCAACCCATACCCTACCATCTTTGACCAATTTGGGAGGAGAATGCGACCCATTTTTATTAATTTGGCCGCTAAAATGTCACTTCTGGCCGTGCAGAAGAAGAATGCGACCCATTAGCATTAAAACGGGTTGTTGAAAGGTCGCTTCTGGCCATTACCACATGTCAGAGCTGTTTCTTGATTTTCTCTCTTCAGACTACACCAAAACTCGAGATTGATCCCAGAATCATGTAGAGCATCTCAACAGATTTCCGTTGATATAAAGAACGTGGAAATCTGAGCTCTGGATCAAAAGATATGACGATTTGAAGAAAACAGGCAAAAAATGGATTTGAAAAGCTATTCCCGCGCTTCGCCATCTGGACGACACGTGTCATGTGTTGATTGGCTGAGCAATGTCTTTAGTCTATCAGGTTTGGGATTCTCCTTTGCATTTGCATGTTTTCCTCCCATGCTTTTCCGACTTGTTTCCCCAATCAGGAAACCCGATTTGCCTTGATGTCGGGTTCTCCAACCCTTCCGACATGCCTTTGATGTCGGATTTTCTGGCACCTCCGACATGTTTCTTTGACCTGCTTTCCTGACTTTGAAACCCGATTTGCCTTGATTTCCCCGCCACCTGGGACACGTGGCATGCATTGATTGGTCGACAGGGGCGTGGGGACTTCTTCTACTTTTAACTTTTTGGCTTAACTCGGCCAAATTTTCTAACTCTTCCCCGAGCTCCGCACTTCCCTGCTCCATTGGACACGTGTCCAATTCCTATTGGCTCGGGCTGACCCCTCAAAACTCACCCTTTGACTTTTTGACCTTTGTCCTTGATGACACGTGGCATCTTTTGGTTGGCTTTTTGGCTCCTTCGTTTCCTTCGTGTACTTCACGTTCATTTGTCCCGGACGTCCCATTTGCCTTTGGACCGCTTGGGACAATTTCGGCCAATTCGGCCGGTTCGCGCCTTTTCGGCCCACTTAACCCAAGCAGTTAGTCGATTTTCTCTTGGTCGAACCGACATTTCGCGCCCGCCGCGTACTTCTGGCCCATTTGTCCCATTTGATTTTGGGCCCTCTGGACCTTTTTCGCCCGGTTCGGCCGGTTCGCGCCTTTTCGGCCCATTTGTCCCAAATGCTACCTTGAGCAGGACTTAGCCAATTTTCACACTTTTTTCCTGGATCAACCTACTTTCCTTTCTGCAACCTTTTTTTTTTTTTTTTGCATTTTCTCAGAGCTTGCTCTTTTCCTCTTGGACAGGGGAGTTAGACAAATATGAGGGGGACCCTAGCAACATGATTTTTGGCCCCGAATCAATCAATTTTCCTGGGACTTGAATATTCTGATGCATGTTATCAAAATTACCCTGGGGGGTGTATTTTGGATAACAGAACCTGAGTAGGGGGCCTCCTCCAGGCTATATATAGTGGCTATTCATGGTGCCGAGGACGTCACCAATTCTAAGTGGGGGAGTCTATGGCGGATGTATACCTCTTACATCCATACTGACGTTCACGAGCTATCTATGTGATCAAGCGAGCTAGCAGCATATCTTTGTGTAGTGATTTGAGTGAGTGCAAGTCAATCTTGGCAAAGAGTGGAAAAGAGATTTTGTGCTTTCTGTCCCCCAATTTAGGAAGGGGCAGTGGGCATCATCCTACACTGCATTGTGCAAGACTGTCAGGGTAGTCTTGTTGGTCTTTGACCTTGGGAGGGGATTGTTCTTTATAATCATTTGAGTATTCACCGAGCATTATAGGTTGTGCCCGACTCGGTGGTTGTGTGTATTTGGCGTGAGCCTGCCTTATTATACTTTGGGCTATTTTTTCCTATGAGAGTTAATAAGAATTACACTTTCTCCCAGTTGTATAGTGAATTGTGTATTTGCTCTTGTACTTAGATTATATTTCCTTACATTGCATGCTTTATTGTGCTTCCGCATTAAACCCATTGAAAATAAAAAAAGAATACCATTGTGTTCTGAGTTTTCTTGTGTAGGTAAACACTGAAGGCGTAGTCTGTAACTCTCGTTGAGTTCCTTCTTCGCGGAAGGACTTGAAGTGAGTAAGCAGTGCCACGCGGTTAGAGCTCAGTTGAGCTGGATCCGTGACAGTTGGTATCAGAGTGAGGTTCAAATTTATGGGTTTATGGTTGATAGAAATGACTCTGTATGGTATGAAATTTTTTATACATTGAAACTAGGGTTAAAAATTGTTTGGAAATGACTATGTTTGCAAAATATGAAATTGTGAATGATTTTTAATGTTGTTACTGTGATATCCTTGCTATTGAATGACATATCTTGTTGTATTTTCAATATTTTGGTGTTAAATGATAGCACAAAGTTTAAATTTCAAGTCTTCATGGATATTTTTGGTGCTTCTATTTGTTTGAGGAACTGGGTGTTGAGAAATATAGATATTTTTGTTGACTTATTAATGTGTGATTTATAATTTTGTTTCAGTTCAATGATCATTAGTTTAAGGTTATGAATTCTAAACTTCTTAAGTATTATAGATATTTTTGATGACTTCTTAATACTTGATTTAGGATCTTATTTTGGTTTATTGATCATTCATTTATGACTGTAAATTCGTTACTTTTATTTTTGTTTAAAAATTGGTGAAGTAAGCTTAGACCCATTCTAGGTACTCACAATAGAGATACATCGAATTCATCTTGAATACATAATAGTGAGGGTGACTGGTAAAGTTTCGTGTCTCCCTTTTTAGTTGTGTTTGTTTTGTTAATCACCCTTCTCCGGTTATCTTGAATCTATACTTCTTTTGGACATCATTCGTCTCAGGTCTTCTTGTTATTAGCTCCTAGGTTTTGCACTTCTTTTGTTTAAGAGGTTCCCTTGAGCTTGGATAGTTGATGAGTTTCTTGGGTTTGATATCATTGTTTTGTATGTGATTTGTGTATAACCTTTGGATATTTTGTGGATATTGGGTCAATAGTTTGATCCCAAAGGAAGTATTCTTGGTGACTGAAACTTATCTTTAATTAAACTGTATCCTCTCTGATATTGTCTCATTGGAGACTGAGCATGTATTTTAGGTTGGTTTTTATTGATTTGGAAGTTGTGATTTTTTCTATGAATGTTGTAAGGGAGTTTTATACCCTTGTGTTTGGGACCCTAATGTTTAACAAGTGAAGGTAGTACTCTACCAAAATGAACTTTTTGTGTTGTTCGATTCTTATCCAGTAAGTTTTTGTTGTAGGATTTGATTAGTGATTTCAACTATAGAGTTGATCCTCTGAAGGTCATGGTCTGGGTAAGACTCTTTTAGTTGACTTGGTTGAATTGGGTTTTTTGTTCAATGTGATTTAGTTCTCTATTTCGTTATGTTATAGTAGACCTTTCTTGGGTTATTTATCTTAATTATTTTGAATCGTCTCAATGTTGGAATGGAATAACCCTCCTGTAGAAATTTAATATTCTTGTATTTGGTTCATGCTGATTTATTCTTATTTTTAATAGTATCCCCTTATGGATTGGTGATAGGAATTGGCTAGTAATAAACAGGAAATTATGGCTTGGTGGATTAAATTGATATTATTAAGGATTGAATGAACTCATGGATTTTTATTGAGTCTTTTCTTTAATAGTTGGTTGCAGATTTAAATTTTAGCATGGTTGAGATGAAATTCATCACTACAATATATATGGAACTAACTTCTTAACTTATTTTATGGGTAATTGGTTCATAAAAGAGACTTAATCAACTTTCTTTCTAAATTTTTCATTATGGATTTTTGGGCATAGTTTTTAAGTGTTCTTATTTTGGGTACTTAGAACATTTTCATAATCAGCAGTGTTCTTTTTACAGAATTGTTAGATAAAAGTATGTTGTTTTAATGTTTTAGTGCTTATCATGCTCAATTCTTGTGAACTAGCTCATACTAACAATTTTATAGATGGAATTCATGAAAAGTTCTGTTAGAGGAACTTAGTAGGTTATCACAGTGTAGTTGCTACTGCAGAGTACCCTTTTAATGACAGGAGTCATTAGAAGGATACTATGAAGTAACCACTATGCTTCAACATCTTACTCAACTCATCTAACTCGACTATCATAAGTGGAACTTCAGTTCACATTTTTACTCTAAACTAAGATAGGCATATGGACAAGTGAAAAAATCAACTCATGTTGACCTAGGGTAAATAAACACACTCAAAATGATGAGATTCAATTTGAGTATGTCTATTTATCCTTAGTAACCATGAGTAGACTACAACACTAGTGTTATATGATTTGTCCCTATTTAGTGTAAAAATATGACTTAGATTTGGTTGACAGAAGTCAAGGAAGACCAATCTAAATAAAAATTTGAGTGGCGTAAAAGACATATTCCTTTTGACAAGTATGTCATCTTGGAATGTAAACATGGTAAAAATGTTTAACACTTTATCCAAAGTATCACAAACTACTAGTTGCATTGTCTTATGTCACCTGGTCTAAGGTTGTGAGATTTCATATGAGTGCCAGTAACAAATACTCAGATAGGATTCTTAGACAGAACACTTGAATGACCCATATTGGGTCAAGGAACCAAATTATACTTAATATATAAAATAACAAGTTAAACATGAGAGATCAGTTTAATACCGAGTCATGAAATGAGAGATCGGTGTTACACTGAGTCATTATAGTTGCATATGATTTTCTGTTATGAGATGGACTGGCAAGGGAATGTGTGTTCTGAATTATATGAATTTAGAGTAGAGAATATTATGTAAAATAAAAATAAAAATATTCCGTGTTTCTAAGTCATAAATGTGGATGTTACATACAGCCAATAAAAGTGTATAAGACAAAGAAACAGGATAAAGGGAGTTGTCAATTACTAGTTTTCTTGTTTAGAAATCATATAAATGCTAGTATGGTTTTAGGACCTAGAAATGTACCAAAGTGTACATATTTTGTGACTAAATATCTCCCCACTTTATGTTCTTAAATGAATACTCGGTAGCATAAATGAGTCTAAAAATGTGTACCTTATGATCCTATAGAGAGTGAAGTGAATAACATCTTGAGTGGACAAGTGAAACCTGAAGATATCATAATATTAAGCATGGAGACTAGGAAAAGGGAAGTAGAACCTATGGGTGAAGTGTATACATAGCTTGTGCTTGTTTATGTGCTTATATTTTCTGGCATAGGCTGCATGTTGTTGCATATTAAGGAAAAACCTATAAAAGAAGAGTGAAAGAGTAATCAAATTCCTGTATATGAAAAATTTGAGTAAAGCATGTATATATATGTAAAAGTATGGAAGTATGTAAAAAGGAAAGTGTGCACCTGATGTGTAAGAGTGTAAAAGATAGAAACATGTCTTGAAATATTTTGAAGGGTGAGTTTTTTAGATGATCTGGTTGAGCATCCAGAAATATTCTAAGTATTGGGCGAGTGAAGATAGGGTGTTGGATGCGCATGGAGCTATAATAGTATTGAAGCACCCAAGCTTAGGACTTAGCTATTTTTTGGTTAAAGACTATTTTTGGAGATAGCATGTGGAGAACCCATAGAGATGAAGACTTGTGCTACACGTGATGGTATTTTCGGAACAAGCGGCTGATAAGCACTGTGCATAGTTTAAGCTAATAATAGGATTTCTTCTTAGAGTTAATTCTAGGACATCTATTTTTAGAACACTTGTATGTTGTGCATGTTATTGTAAAGGTGCATGGCTATTATCAGCATGCGAACTATTTTGAAATGTGCATGAGTGGTGAAGGGAAAGTCCCCACCTCTATAAATATGTATTGAATTGTGTAGTTTAGTGTGTAGTGAATTATTGTAGAGTCATGTTGCTTGTTTTGATGTGCTCATGACTCATGGAGATACTTTATAGTGTAAGAAGATTCTATGTTTTACAGTGTTTAATAAAAGGGATTATATTGGTTAGATAATGGTATTAGACATAACTGAATCTAGTTGTTTTATGATTAATCTTATTATAGTTATTGTTTAGTTCATTATTCTCTGAGATCTAGATCTGGTTTATGCACTGTGGAATTTTTATGTTTAGTTATGAATCTAAATATGCTTAAATATCATCACACTAACATCATGTACAAGAAAATATAAAGAGGGGTCTGGTACCTTTTTTTTCTTTGGGTGAGCGCTTAGCTCAGGCTGAGTGATGTGCCAGTGTACCTAGGTTATTCATAGTAAATTCTAGGCTACATCATTGGTTCTATTGCCGGAAGCTCTTTTTCAGATGTTTCATGATGAAGACATACCGGTTGAGCCTAGAAAGTGTTGAGGAGTGGATAATAGATCTAGAAGAAGAATACGCTTTGAGATTCAACACTAGATCTAAGTTTGACATGTGCGTGTGGGTGGAGAAGAGCTTGTATGACTGTTTATATGATATTTTCTTTAGTATCTTTCTCATAAAGTTGCATGAGTGGTTGGTTTTTTATGCATCTAAAAGGAATTGGAGGTTTCACACACTTTTCTAGATGTAGGAAGAATTTTAGGCCATCTATGATGGCCTAATTGGACGTGCATTGTGGACACTTGGCTCCACGGTGTTATGAATAGCTATATTTTGTAGTACTCAATTTCTACTTACTCTTTCCTAGAGGTAGTTGAGTTCCAATTTTTAAGTTATCCCAGGGGAACCTATCTTGAAGGCATTCCAATGGAAATAAAAATCTTGATGGTAACCATGAACTTGGAAGAAAAGACGGAGGCTAGCTAAACCCCACCACGTGCGGGGCCAAGAGCAGGTTTAGTGAAGGATGGCAGACCTAGTGGCAGAGAGGAAAAAAGAAGAAATGTAGTTTAAGTACAATGAGGCATGTGAAAGGGAGTTAGAGAAGAAACATGAGATTGTAGAATGGATGACGTTGAGGAGAGAGATGGATCGTGAGGTATTTATAGCTCATGCAAAAGGTGTGGAGCCAGAGCATCTAAAACTCCCCCATTTGGGAAAGTATGAAAGGGAAACCTCATCAATCTCATATGAGTGTGCACCAACAGAGACAAAATGGGCTATAGGTGTGCATCTAAATCTACCTATCAACTTAGCCCTTGCATTTGGTTTTCCAGTTTCTAGTACAACCAGTAGTCAGCAAGCTAGTTTAGACAGTAGAATAACCAAAGTAAATCAAATAGTAGGTTCATATGTGGCCGAGAAGATGTATTCTTTATTATTTGGAGGTACCTTTTCAGGTGTTTCATCAACACATAACTTAAGCGTGTAGAATTTTGGACTCACCTTTCAGAGTAGTACCACGTTCACTTCCTACTATAAGTGGAGGATCATGGCACATAGGTGGCTATAGTTTTGGTGGATCTGGTGGGTCTAAAAGAAGAGGTAACATAGGGGGTTCTGGATATGGTGGGCATGGTCCTCACCAACCCTAGAATATTTACATGGATATGTCGCTTCATCTTCTAAAGTATAGGGGAATAGAAGATGTAGACTATGTGCACATGTGTGAGATACTATGGCACATAAAAGGGATCAAGGTCTCTAAGAGAAAGGAAAGTTAATATGAAACTATGTTGCAGGGATGAGCACATAATTGGTACATGAAGTTTGACCCTGATAAGAATTGTTTCGATTATATAGCATTACAAGATGTTTTCCTTAAGGAATTTTATATCCCTGAGTTTGAGAAGAAGATTACAAACACGCTCAAGGATATTAAGTAGGAAACTAATGAGAGAATTTAGGAATATGATGCCCATTTTTAAATTCATTTTTCTAAATTTTTTTATGATATCCATGCAAGCCAACATACATAGTGGTTTTTTGGAGGCTTGATCACACCTTTTAGGAGGGTGTTATCATGTAAGACGTATACAGATCCACATGAAGTTCTTGAAGTAGTGTTGTGTGTTGAGGCATTCATAAGTATAGATACTGGAGTGAGCCCATTCCTGGAAACTCATATTTCAGCTATGAAAAAGTAGTTGGAGAAACTATCAGCTAATTTATCTCACAAGATGCACACTTGGATTTGGTGTACAGATTGTAAAGTTGACGGGCACACTAAGGATAGTTTTCCCTACAGGTTAGTAAATTCCTTGTTACTAGACTGTGAGATATGTCATTTATACGATGATGTAATTCTATGCCCAATATTACAATACATGATAAGAAAGAACGTATCTTGCTACTGTAAGATTTTCTGGTCCACGACTCACAATATTGAAGATTGTAAGTTGATTGATTAGATCTAGGATGTCATTGATATTAGTGTATGACAGATAATGGTATCAGATAACTCTAAAGATAAAATTGATCACCATGATCACACACACACTCAAGGGTGTTATGATCACAAAGAGGGGCACTTTGAGGGAGGTCATGGCAGAGGTCGAGGGTACCATGGTGGATTTTGAGGCCTCGACCATGGTGGTGGACAAGGTGAGTTTCCTCGAGGAATGTATTATACATGTGGATATCTTGACCATTATATGTGTGAATTCCCTTAGAATATTACTTTTTCTTTTTGTGGAAAGAATCATAACTATGAGGAGTACCCAGACTTATATGAACATATTAGCAAGAAGCATAAGTAGGAGAATAAGGGCGCAGGGATGGTTAGAATACAACGAACCATGGAAATTTAATGGATGTCAAAATTTGGCACCAGAACCTGAGGTAGTGCCTATGAAAACTACTACGTGTACTGAAGTTGTGCACATCAAATAAATGTTACAACAAAATCCTACCATTACTAAGGAGGAGGTTTTACATGCAAGATACCCGGATCCTACACATCAAAAGGAGGTTTATCAGGAAACCATGGAGGTTCTCAGAAATCTTTAGGGTGAAATACAATGTTTAAAGGAACAGTCACGAATTTTGGAACAGAAGGTAGTAGAGATAGTCCAGTCAGATATTGATGATTTGAAAGAGGTATGCAAGATGTTACACCAGGAGAATATTTACATGGATATGTCGCTTCATCTTCTAGAGTATAGGGGAATAGAAGATGTAGACTATGTGCACATGTGTGAGATACTATGGCACGTAAAAGGGATCAAGGCCTCTAAGAGAAAGGAAAGTTAATATGAAACTATGTTGCAGGGGATGAGCACACAATTGGTACATGAAGTTTGACCCTGATAAGAATTGTTTCGATTATATAGCATTACAAGATGCTTTCCTTAAGGAATTTTATATCCCTGAGTTCAAGAAGAAGATTACAAAACACGCTCAAGGATATTAAGTAGGAAACTAATGAGAGCATTTAGGAATATGATGCCCATTTTTAAATTCATTTTTCTAAATTTTTTTATGATATCCATGCAAGCCAACATACATAGTGTTTTTTTGGAGGCTTGATCACACCTTTTAGGAGGGTGTTATCATGTAAGACGTATACAGATCCACATGAAGTTCTTGAAGTAGTGTTGTGTGTTGAGGCATTCCTAAGTATAGATACTGGAGTGAGCCCATTCCTGGAAACTCATATTTCAGCTATGAAAAAGATGTTGGAGAA
This sequence comes from Taxus chinensis, assembly GCA_019776745.2. Taxonomy (NCBI): domain Eukaryota; kingdom Viridiplantae; phylum Streptophyta; class Pinopsida; order Cupressales; family Taxaceae; genus Taxus; species Taxus chinensis. The sequence continues at coordinate 33,103,630 of CM034148.1, forward strand.
ACTATCAGCTAATTTATCTCACAAGATGCACACTGGGATTTGGTGTACATATTGTAAAGTTGACGGGCACACTAAGGATAGTTTTCCCTACAGGTTAGTAAATTCCTTGTTACTAGACTGTGAGATATGTCATTTAGATGATGATGTAGTTCTATGCCCAATATTACAATACGTGATAAGAAAGAACGTATCTTGCTATTGTAAGATTTTCTGGTCCACGACTCACAATATTGAAGATTGTAAGTTGATTGATTAGATCTATGATGCCATTGATATTAGTGTATGACAGATAATGGTATCAGATAACTCTAAAAATAAAATTGATCACCATGATCACACACACACTCAAGGGTGTTATGATCACAAAGAGGGGCACTTTGAGGGAGGTCATGGCAGAGGTCGAGGGTACCATGGTGGATTTTAAGGCCTCAACCATGGTGGTGGACAAGGTGAGTTTCCTCGAGGAATGTATTATACATGTGGATATCTTGACCATTATATGTGTGAATTCCCTTAGAATATTACTTTTTATTTTTGTGGAAAGAATCATAACTATGAGGAGTACCCATACTTATATGAACATCTTAGCAAGAAGCATAAGTAGGAGAATTAGGGCGCAGGGATGGTTAGAATACAACACGCCATGGAAAATAAATGGATGCAAAATTTGGCACCAAAACCTAAGATAGTATCTGTGAAAATTACTACGTGTACTGAAGTTGTGCACATCAAATAAATGTTACAACAAAATCCTACCATTACTAAGGAGGAGGTTTTACATGCAAGATACCCGGATCCTACACATCAAAAGGAGGTTTATCAGGAAACCATGGAGGTTCTCAGAAATCTTTAGGGTGAAATACAATGTTTAAAGGAACAGTCACGAATGTTGGAACAGAAGGTAGCAGAGATAGTCCAGTCAGATATTGATGATTTGAAAGAGGTATGCAAGATGTTACACCAGGAGAATATTTACATGGATATGTCACTTCATCTTCTATAGTATAGGGGAATAGAAGATGTAGACTATGTGCACATGTGTGAGATACTATGGCACGTAAAAGGGATCAAGGCCTCTAAGAGAAAGGAAAGTTAATATGAAACTATGTTGCAGGGATGAGAACACAATTGGTACATGAAGTTTGACTCTGATAAGAATTGTTTCGATTATATAGCGTTACAAGATGCTTTCCTTAAGGAATTTTATATCCCTGAGTTCAAGAAGAAGATTACAAACACGCTCAAGGATATTAAGTAGGAAACTAATGAGAGCATTTAGGAATATGATGACCATTTTTAAATTCATTTTTCTAAATTTTTTTATGATATCCATGCAAGCCAACATACATAGTGTTTTTTTGGAGGCTTGATCACACCTTTTAGGAGGGTGTTATCATGTAAGACGTATATAGATCCACATGAAGTTCTTGAAGTAGTGTTGTGTGTTGAGGCATTCATAAGTATAGATACTGGAGTGAGCCCATTCCTGGAAACTCATATTTCAGCTATGAAAAAGTAGTTGGAGAAACTATCAGCTAATTTATCTCACAAGATGCACACTTAGATTTGGTGTACAGATTGTAAAGTTGACGGGCACACTAAGGATAGTTTTCCCTACATGTTAGTAAATTCCTTGTTACTAGACTGTGAGATATGTCATTTAGATGATGATGTAGTTCTATGCCCAATATTACAATACGTGATAAGAAAGAACGTATCTTGCTACTGTAAGATTTTCTGGTCCATGACTCACAATATTGAAGATTGTAAGTTGATTGATTAGATCTATGATGCCATTGATATTAGTGTATGACAGATAATGATATCAGATAACTCTAAAAATAAAATTAATCACCATGATCACACACAAACTCAAGGGTGTTATGATCACAAAGAGGGGCACTTTGAGGGAGGTCATGGCAGAGGTCGAGGGTACCATGGTGGATTTTAAGGCCTCGACCATGGTGGTGGACAAGGTGAGTTTCCTCGAGGAATGTATTATACATGTGGATATCTTGACCATTATATGTGTGAATTCCCTTAGAATATTACTTTTTCTTTTTGTGGAAAGAATCATAACTATGAGGAGTACCCAGACTTATATGAACATCTTAACAAGAAGCATAAGCAGGAGAATAAGGGTGCAGGGATGGTTAGAATACAACACGCCATGGAAAATAAATGGATGCAAAATTTGGCACCAAAACCTAAGATAATACCTGTGAAAATTACTACGTGTACTGAAGCTGTGCACATCAAATAAATGTTACAACAAAATCCTACCATTACTGAGGAGGTTTTACATGCAAGATACCCGGATCCTACACATCAAAAGGAGGTTTATCAGGAAACCATGGAGGTTTTCAGAAATCTTCAGGGTGAAATACAATGTTTAAAGGAATAGTCACGAAAGTTGGAACAGAAGGTAGCAAAGATAGTCCAATAAGATATTGATGATTTGAAAGAGGTATGCAAGATGTTACGCCAGGAGAATATTTACATGGATATGTCGCTTCATCTTCTAGAGTATAGGGGAATATAAGATGTAGACTATGTGCACATGTGTGAGATACTATGGCACGTAAAAGGGATCAAGGCCTCTAAGAGAAAGGAAAGTTAATATGAAACTATGTTGCAGGGATGAGCACACAATTGGTACATGAAGTTTGACCCTGATAAGAATTGTTTCGATTATATAGCATTACAAGATGCTTTCCTTAAGGAATTTTATATCCCTGAGTTCGAGAAGAAGATTACAAACACGCTCAAGGATATTAAGTAGGAAACTAATGAGAGCATTTAGGAATATGATGCCCATTTTTAAATTCATTTTTCTAAATTTTTTTATGATATCCATGCAAGCCAACATACATAGTGGTTTTTTGGAGGCTTGATCACACCTTTTAGGAGGGTGTTATCATGTAAGATGTATACAGATCCACATGAAGTGCTTGAAGTAGTGTTGTGTGTTGAGGCATTCATAAGTATAGATACTGGAGTGAGCCCATTCCTAGAAACTCATATTTCAGCTATGAAAAAGCAGTTGGAGAAACTATCAGCTAATTTATCTCACAAGATGCACACTTGGATTTGGTGTACATATTGTAAAGTTGACGGGCACACTAAGGATAGTTTTCGCTACAGGTTAGTAAATTCCTTGTTACTAGACTGTGAGATATGTCATTTATACGATGATGTAATTCTATGCCCAATATTACAATACGTGATAAGAAAGAACGTATCTTGCTACTGTAAGATTTTCTGGTCCACGACTCACAATATTGAAGATTGTAAGTTGATTGATTAGATCTATGATGCCATTGATATTAGTGTATGAAAGATAATGGTATCAGATAACTCTAAAGATAAAATTGATCACCATGATCACACACACACTCAAGGGTGTTATGATCACAAAGAGGGGCACTTTGAGGGAGGTCATGGCAGAGGTCGAGGGTACCATGGTGGATTTTGAGGCCTCGACCGTGGTGGCGGACAAGGTGAGTTTCCTCGAGGAATGTATTATACATGTGGTTATCTTGACCATTATATGTGTGAATTCCCTTAGAATATTACTTTTTCTTTTTTTGGAAAGAATCATAACTATGAGGAGTACCCAGACTTATATGAACATCTTAGCAAGAAGCATAAGTAGGAGAATAAGGGCGCAGGGATGGTTAGAATACAACACGCCATGGAAAATAAATGGATGCAAAATTTGGCACCAAAACCTAAGATAGTACCTGTGAAAATTAATACATGTACTGAAGCTATGCACATCAAATAAATGTTACAAAAAAATCCTACCATTACTAAGGAGGAGGTTTTACATGCAAGATACCCGGATCCTACACATCAAAAGGAGGTTTATCAGGAAACCATGGAGGTTCTCAGAAATCTTCAAGGTGAAATACAATGTTTAAAGGAACAGTCACGAAAGTTGGAATAGAAGGTAGCAAAGATAGTCCAGTCAGATATTGATGATTTGAAAGAGGTATGCAAGATGTTACGCCAGGAGAATATTATTCCATTACTAAGAAATTGGTTAAAGGGAAATGCTCCATGCATAGGTATTGAGAATGTATGGCATATCCTACATGTAAATATACGCCATCATAGCTTGGATTATGAAAGGAGATCAATTTGAATTTTGTTGTGGATGGGTGGATTTTGAACAATATATTGATTGAAATAGGTGTAGAAGTTAATGTGCTTACTTTAGATGCTTGGGCACAGATTGGCAAACCAATATTACAGTCATCCTCTAATGTATTGTTTATGGAAAATTGAACTAAGGCCACTCTGATTGGATTTCAAAAGGATGCATTCATTACTATACAAGGGGCCAAGTTCACTAGGGACTTTGAGGTTTTAGTGCTTGCAGAAGAAAACAACTTTTTATCTCTAGTTGGGTGCCCTTGGTGTTATGAAAATAATGTTGATCTACAATTCAACAAGGGCTATATAGGTTTTGAGAAGAAGGAAGAATGAGTTATTATCCCTTTAACAGATGAGGAATATACACATTATGTTAAACCTTTGAGTGAGGAATACCTAAATAGAATTTATCTACATGCAATTCGAGATCTTGAAGTACTTGAGCCATCTAAGGAAGGAATCCTCTAGTCAGAAGACACACAATCTATTACTGATACTACAAGTGCTGTTTGTGATGATTTTTTGCATTTCACCTACAAGATGGTTAGGCATGAAGTAAGAAGTGAATTTTCATGGAGAGGCAAACCTTGTTGTATTAGGAGGATAGGTAACATTTTTATACCTTGCTACACTAGAGAATTAGATCCTGCGGTATTCCTGTGCGCCATGGAGAACAATTGAAGGATCAAGTGGATAGAAGAAATATGTTAGCATATACCTTGCGTGGGAAAAGAAGTGCATTGGTGGATGGTTTATAGGGATAATCTCACAGTTTGGAATGAAGTGCAAATTTCTCTAACAACCTGATTCTGTAGGAGTAATGGGCCTACTCAAATCTGCATATATCATGGTAATAAACCTATTTAGCACCAGTTTCAATAGTGTGAGAGAATATAGAAAGAGGGGTAGGAATATTTTCCACCTTCACTATGGGTGCAGAAACTTTATTTCACTTTACACGGATGTGCACGGGCTTGGTATGTTTATGTAGAACTGTATAGGGAGACTGGAAATTGGAAAGACTTGACTGCATGAATGATCAAGATGTTTGACTACTTCTCCACTAAACCTCTAATGAAAGAGGCATTACAGGTTATGGAGTGCTTGACTATGGGAGATAGTATAAAATTTAAAGAACTCATTTAGGATTTATTTGGTGAGGAAGACCTAGGAGTGTGTTTTGATGAAGTAGATAAGATCGATGTTGAACCACTTAAACATGATTTCCTTAAGAAGGAGAAAGGAAATATGGTTTACATAGTGGATGATGAAGAAGTATAAAAATTGGACATAGATCATTCAATAGGTACATGCGAGGTTTTATATAGTGTGGATAAGAAGGTGTGTGCCTATCATGAACCTATGAATACTAAAACATTAACATTGGCATGGATGATGAACCTAAGGAGGCCGTAATTGGAGACTATTGGTTTGATTCTGAAGTGGAAAAGATAATTGAGTTACTACATGATTTCCAGGACTTATTCCCAAGGGGATACCATGATTTAAAAGGATTGCATGAATCTTTGGGTGAGATGAGGATTAAGCTAAAAGAAGGTACACACCCGGTCAGGATGAACCCTAACCTTCACTTAAAATCTAAAGAAGAAATTGACATGATGTTGGAATCTTGCATCATTAAGCCTGTAGAATAATTAGAGGGGGTTATCCCCATGGTAATTAGTATAAATCTAGATGGTCATATTAGGATTTGTGTGGACTACAGGGAGCTGAATGATGCATGTGTAATTAATCCTTTTCCCATGCCTTTCACTAGGAAATATTGGAAGGCGTTTTAGGGCACGAAATCTACTCTTTTACAGATGGATTCCATGGGTATCATCAGGTAAGGATTTCAAAGGAGGATCAAGATAAGACAACTTTCACCACTGAATGGGGAATTTTTACATACACAATGATGCCCTTTAGACTAAAGAATGTGCCTGCTATATTTTTGTGCATAGTTGTTCAAGCTTTCCAAGATTTTATTCACAGATTCTTGTAGGTTTACTTGGATGATTGGAAAGTATATGGGCTTGTCAAGGATCATTGTGACAACTTGCGCTTGATGTTTGAAATATGTAGAATGTTAAGCATCTCCTTAAACATCAATAAGTGTGTATTTTCTACACCTTTTGCAACTCTTCTAGGGCATATCATCTCCAAGGAAGGATTTTTAGTAGATCCAGCTAAGGTTGTAGTTATCATAGGCCTAGAGGAGCCTACCAGTCAGAGTGAGGTGCAAATATTCTTGGGCCACATATGGTATTATAGAAAATTTATCAAAGGATATGTGAAGATTTCCATGCCCTTGAAGGAGTTACTAAAAGTAAAAGGGACATTCTATTGGGGAGAACTGTAGGTGGGCACATTTGAAGGGTTGAAAGTGAGGCTTACTACGGTGCCTATTTTGTACTTTCCCTCATGGAACCAAGCTTTTCATGTACATGTGGATGCCTCTGGCATGGCCATTGGTGTAGTGTTAGCTCAGCCTAGATAATGTATTATAGATAATCCTATTTGTTTGCTAGTAGAAAATTGACTCTTGTAGTTTAAAATTATATAACTACAGAGCACGAGGCCTTGTCAATGATCTACGTGTTGCATAATTTTAGACAGTACTTTCTAGCAACACCATTTTTTATATACAGATCACATGACATTTAATTAACTAGTAAATAATCCCATTTTACAAGACCGCATATGGCAGTGGGTGTTATTATTCTAGGAGTTTTATTTTATAGTTGTAGTAAAGCTAGGTAAAAGTAATTATGGCCCAAACCACTAATCAAGAATTCAATCAGGAGAGGACATGCAAACAATTGAACATACAATGTCAGATGCATAGTTGTACAATTTAAACTATGCACCTTTAGAATTAGAGGATAATGTCATATTTTTTATGCATAGGTATGATGCCAAAAGGAATGAAATACTTGGAGAAGAAAAAACTTGTCATTCATGCCACACCTTTCATGTTTATTAGTGTTGACTTATATAAATTAGGCCGAGATGAAGTATTACACTGGTGTGTGTTGGAACATGAGTGCATAGATATCATGGAAGAGGCTCATGGCAATATTTCAGGTGAGCACTATATAGGTGACGCCATCATGTGAAAGATTCTACTCATTGGATTATGGTGAGAGACCCTGTACAAGGATTGTAAAGAGTATTGTAATGCATTTGATTACTATCATTGCCTTGATAAACCTGGGTAAAGAGATGAAATGCCTTTGATTCCTATTACTATTACAAAGCCATTTGAAAAATGGGCTATAGAATTTGTGGGTCTTATTTCCCTGGCCATGTGTAGAACTGGATCACGCTACATAATCACTTATACAAATTATCTTACAACATGGGTAGAAGTAACACCTACAAAGTATTGTACAATGGCTACAGCAGCAAGGTTCTTATCGGAAAATATTCTTACTAGGTATGGATTTCCATTGAGTCTGACAAGTGATAGGGGTACACACATCTTGAATGAGACAATCAGGATATTATTGGATGAATTTATGGTCACGCACCAAAAAAAAACACCCTATCACCCTCAAGAAAATGGAACTACTGAGGCCTTCAATAAGATATTGAGATAAAACTTGACAAAAATTTGTGGTGTTGGAAGGAAAGATTGGGATGATAAAGTTTATGTTGTACTTTGGGCATATAGAACAACCTACAAAAGGTTGAATAAGGCCACACCCTTTCAGTTGGTGTTTGGCATAGAATTAATTATTCCCATGGAATTCATGTTACCTTCTTTGCATATTGCGCATGCAGGAGGTCTAGCTGATGAGAAAGCATTGGAAGAAATAATTGGCAAGTAAATACAGTTGGATGAGAGACGTGTCATAACATGTTGGAGTCAGAAGTAGGAAAAGGTCATACAAAAGGCATGGCATGAGAAACACATCAGAGACAAGAAGCTTAAGGTTGGGTAGATGGTACTTCTTTATGATTAAAATTTTATGTGCCACGCATGAAATCTTAAGATGCATTGTTGGGACTGTATGTTATCCCTCACATACTTGAATCAGGCACCTACTAGTTAGACGTTCTTGATGGAACATGGTTACCTGTTACTTCAACGAGAGTAGGATGAAGCCCTACTATAAATAATTCTTCTTGGTGTTTGTAATAAGGTAGTATTTCCATTTACATTATATTTCCTTTATTGTATTTCATTTAATGTATTTCCTTCTTCGTCTCCATGCTTTGTCAATTTAATTTTTTTTTGTGTAATAAGCATGTTTACGCACCAGAATTTGATCACAATCTAAATTGTTTTTACATAAAGGACTGCACATACCCTTAGTGTGGGCTAGATAAAGGAGGTATGGAAAAGAGATAAACATGAGGATCAAGGTTTCAGAATTCATGAGAACTGGAAAATTGCTAAAAAAATTAAGACCACACGTAATGCATTGGGTGTTGATTATAATTGAAGGGAGGTTATGGCATTTGAGACTACATATGTGGGGTCAAATTGGATAAAATACTTTGTCTTAAGGAAGCATGGGTAGAGGATATCTCTAACAGATAAGTAGTGGTGCCCCATGAAATTATGAAAAGCACAAAAAATTGAGGTGTGAGAAATTGAAGCATGGGATAATGATGCACACAATACGCTCAAGATAAATTAATTTCATGTATGGTGGTAGGTGGAGCAATTAACGAAGGGAATTTTTAAAAACTTGGTTTAAATTCAGCGTTCTCAATGTCATTTTCTGCCTTGTGAACTTGAGAAGAAATTGTGAAGTGCGAAGAAGAGCTGGAGACAGAGTATTCTACGGATTGAGTAATTTTGTCACATTGTGAAGCAAAGTGTTGAGTATCTAGGAATGGAAGTAGAAATTAGGCATATTGTATGCACGTGACAGAAGACTAGCTAGGGTTTTCAATTTGTAGATAGTTTTTTCATTCGCAACTAGGGGTTTCACTATGCATTTGCAAAATCGAAAGAATCAATGGCACCACAAAATCTCCAGTGGTTGAGGTGTTTGACGATCCAACAAAAGAGTAGCTAGTGGCAATGTTGTATCCAGAAGGATTCATTGAAGGGCGGTCATGGACAACACATATTATTCAGTGTAGGGTTTCAAAGATTAACCACCACACTATAAAATTTATGAAGGACATCATGGTAGAAGTCTACAGAAGGACTAACCGGTGACTCGAAGACAACACTCAGGTTTTGGATGCCTCGGTGAAGAAACTGCTTGAGAGAGTGGGTGTAATGCAGATCTTGGAGTTTCCCTACTTTGGAAATCCCAAGAAATTGGACCAGTGGCTAATTTCATGGGTCCATGAGGATTATTTCTATTTCATGGATAGAAGAATGAGGATAACTACCAAGTTGATTGGGAAGGTAACAGGGATAGGTGACACAGGCCTAGAAATTGTTAGAGACTTGAAAGATGACAAGGGCACTGATGCCACAACAACCCTGTATTAGTATAAAAGGGGGGACGAGTTTTCAAAGTCACCAATATCCCAGACATGGCCACCAGAATAGCAGCGTAGTTAGTAGGGAGTAAGCTAGGGTCCAGTGAGTGATGGAACATGGTGAATATGCGATGGATGCATATAATGCAAAGAAATGGGCAACAATACATACTATAATATAGTTGTTTACATTGTAGAGAGCTTGGTGAAAAAGGCACACAACCAAGCAGATAAAGGTGAGAAGATATTCTGGGGAAAAATTTTGTTATTAATTGTGTTCAATGAAGTTAGGGTATGAGACAGTCCTAGGGAAAATATATGGGAGTTTCCATTGGAGAATAACTACCCAGCCAAAAGATATGCTAAGTACATGTTGCGTGTAACTCTTTCTAGTACATACAAGGAGTGTTTGAACAATTGGTTCTGGAAACTACCCAGGGAATTTAAGGGAGAATGGAGCATTCCACGTGAGTTACCCAAAGTGTTGAATGGGGAGGCTAATTTTTTAGTCTACCATTTTAGCTTGGGGCGCTTCCACAAGAAGTCTGGAGAGAAGAGCCCATGGTGTAATTTTCCCTTTATGTTTACCGCAACGTATTTTAAGGAGTCTGTAAATATATTTCATGATGTGCATCATCTTCAATTCGGCGCAGAAAAAGTGAACGCAAACATTCACATTCTATATAAAACATATGTATTTCTAGGTAACGAGGCCTATGTTGAAACTATGGAGTCTGATACTATGGACATCACGTCAGAGAGTTTAGTTGTAGGGAAGATTGAACCAGCGCGCATCTACATATACCTTAGGCCAACGTTAAAAGAACATAAGGTGGTGAAGGGTGTAGATATGGCTCTTCTAGGACATCCTAAGAAGAAGAAAATAGTGGGGACTTTAAGGAATGTTGCATCTGCACCCCCTACTCTAGAAATCCCATTACATACAGGACTAGAAAATATCCTAGAACAAGAGGAACCTGAAGACAACAATGCAGTTGTGTATACCAGAAGGATTCTTAGGAAGAGGTATGCTTTAGGAGACACTGGTGATGGAACTTCTTAGCCAATAAGGAAGTCACCATGCATAAATCCAGTAAAGGATGAAGAGAAGGAGAAGAGAAAGCATAGGAAGTATATCCCTATACAAGATAGTGAGGGGAAATCCCTATAGCCAAGTGCACAGGAAGTAGGGGAGGAATCTCTAAGAATGATGGTAGATAGAGCTAAACCACCCCAGTGTGGAGATACAATATGATGAAGATATGGGGGATCACGTAGTCTATGAGACTATAGACCCCAACGTGATTATTTGAAAATATATCTCTAGTGAAGGAGAAAGAAATGTTGTTGGAGATATAGAAGTCCTCATGCACCCCATGCAAGAAGAAGGGAAAGATAAGGAAGAATTAAACCAAGTGGTTGAAGGTGCTATGCCATAGGATGTAGGTGTAGCTGAAAAATATAAAGAGGATGCATTAGCACTTGAGGATGTTGGTGAGCATGCAGGTGCAGAGGAAGAAGAAGAAGTGGTAGGTACTCAAGACTTGGGTTATATGAATGACCCTTCAGAAATTATTAGAACTTCTTTCTAAAGTACACTACTGAATAAACAGTTGTATGGTTGGGCTTGAATGGACCCTAAAATTGCCAATACACACACTTGCAAGAAGCTATCTTGAGGCATGTAAACATACATCGATGAGCCTAATTTTGATGTTTGTGAGAAGGCATGCACTTCAAATAAGATGAGGAAGGCACCTCATACACGCTATATGACCATTAAGCCAACTAAGTTTTTAGATGAGCAGATAATGAACACTTTGATTAAGGTGTCCATAGAAGTAGTGCACACAAATATGGATAAGGCAGTAACAATATGGGTGCTAGTGGAGGATAAAAAGGACAAGGACATCGAAATCAAGCGCCTTACTCAAGAGCGTGATAATGCAGTCGCGGAGGCATAAAATGTAAAGAAGATAACATAGCATATTATAGATGATATTTTACTACAGAGACCTGATTTTTAGGAGAAGGTTCCTCAAGACTTCAAGTCTGAGTTGCACTATTTGTGCACAATAGGTTACCTACTTTTAGATGAAGAATCAATGCACCTGCCTAAGAAAAAATATGTATAGGAAGAAGTAGCAACGGGAAGGGTGAGTATTTTCAGAAAGGTTTCAACTTATGAGGCATTTCTCTAATCATTGAAGGATGAGCTAAAGAGTGTTGAACAAGAACTTAATTTATGTGCGATGCCAAATGCCATAATAAGGACCAGAACTCTAGAAGAGGATTATGAAGTTCTGAAATTGATGAAGGATGAAACACTTGGGTGCATAAAAAGGTTAATTCTGGTAAAACAAAAGTGTGAGGCCCTTGTAGCAGCCTAAGATCTGAAAAAGGAAAAAATTAATGAGATTGGAAAGATCATAATGCAGAAGATGGACCTCATGGAAGGAATGCTGCCAAGTATGGCCAATGTTGTCTGGATACTACAAAATGAAAAAGAGAAACTCTCCAAGGAGATGAATAAGATGACATAGCCACTGATATTCTATAGAAAATGAGGAATGTGTTGAGTAACTGGAATACCTTAGAGGCTGAGATCAAGATTGAATATCCAGAACTAATCATTCCAATTGAAGAAGAGGGTGTTATAGAGTAAACTTCATTCTTTTTTACAAATTTTGGTTCATTCTTTCATTACTTATTCTTTATCATTGCTGACATCAAAAAACATTCCCATTTCAGGGGCATAAATTTACTTTAGCGTGGGGTAATGTTGAGTAGCTAGAAATATTCTAAGTATTCAGCGTGTGGAAATAGGACGTTGGATGTGCGTGGAGTTATATTAGTATTGAAGTGCCCAAGATAAGTACTTTGTTGTTTTGTGGTTAAAGTCTATTTTTGGAAATAGCGTGTGGAGCACACATAGAGATGAAGACTTGCACTATGTGCAATGGTATTTTGGGAACAAGTGGATAATAAGCACCATGTATAGTTTAAGCTAATAATAGGATTTCTTCTTAGAGTTAACTATAGGACATCTATTGTTAGAACACTTGCATGTTGTGCATGCTATTTTAAAGGCACATGCTATTATCAGCATGCGACCTATTTTGAGAAGTGCATGGGTGGTGAATGGAAAGTCCCCACCTCTATAAATATGTTTTGAACTGTGTAGTTTGGTGTGCGGTGAATTATTGTAGAGTCATGCTGCTGGTTTTGATGTGCTCATTACTCATGGAGATACTTTATAGTGTAAGAAGATTATGCGTTTTACAGTGTTTAATGCAATGGAGTATATTGGTTGGATAATGGTATTAGACATAAATGAATTTAGTTCTTATATGGTTAACATTATTATAGTTATTGTTTAGTTCATGATTCTCTGAGATATAGATCTAGTTTATGTATTTTGGAATGTTTATGTTTAGTTATGAATCTGAATATGCTTAAATATTATCACACTAACATCCTTTATAAGCAAATCTAAAGAGGGGCTTGGTACCTTTGCGGGCTTCGGGTGAGTGCTGAGCTTAGACTAAGTGATGTGCCAGTGCGCATGGGTTATTCATGGTAAATTCTAGGCTGCATCAAATCTCATGCCAAGAGTGAGTTTTTTGGGTGATCTCACGTCAACAATGAGTTTTTTGGGTGATATCATGCCAAGTTAAAGTTTTTTAGGTGATCTCATTCCACGGGAGAAGATTTTTTGGGAGAGAGGTATAGTTTTACTCTCCCTCCATGACTATTTATCAAATGAGCACCACTACAGATGGTGGGTCCCATGTTGTTTTATGTTGTAATTGATTAGAGGAGATAGAATGCATTCTATATTTAGAGGGAAGTTCCTGATATAGGATAATTTTGCATTAAACTAGTGAATATTATGTTGTACTGAGAAAATTTCTTGTTTCTTCCCTCAAGATTTTAGTACCCAATGGAGGACAAGAGCACCTAGGCACTAGTGTCTAAAATGTGTGTGAAGTCAAATATGTTTCCGAACTACTTTGTGACTATATACTAGTGTTTTTTTTGTACTATGTTGATCTATAATGTATCTATGAGATGTTGTAGGGGTGATTTATTCACCCAATGTATGCCCCTCCTATTTTGGGGTACATGCAACAACTATAGGAAAATGTGGCCCAAAGGACAGGACCTAATGATGATCTAAAAGGCTACCTACAAGGGGTAGGGGATGTTCCTAGTAGAAACTAAGGCACATGCAAACAAAGTAGGCTAGTACAAGTGTTAGTAGTAAAAGTAGCTAGCATGCAATAGAAAAAAATGTAACAACAATGTGTAAAACTAATATGGACCACTAAAATCAAGTTTCAAACATGGGACATCAATCATAATGTCATGACACAATGAGGGCCAAAGCGGCTAAAATAATACAATGATCATACAAGACATATGGAATATCCTGCAAACAATATCAAGATAAATGTATTAGATAACCATGGTTGTGAATAGTCCTACAAGGAAAAGGCTACACATGATGTACTCGTTAGCATGTTAAAAAAATAATATGTCAAAGCATGCATATATCATTGAAAATTAAAGTAATAGTAATGAGAAGTAGTGAATAATATTGCAATAGAACCTGTAATGTGTAGGGTGTCATAGTAGTAAAAGTAGATGCTCCCACGATCCTTGGTGGGAGTGGCAAGGGATGCAATTTCAAGCACCATGTATCATGTAAGGAGCTATAAGAGATCTTCATTCACTTCCAAATACCAAGAAAATGCACATATGTATATAGAAAAATATAATGACTTACTGAGTATCTAACTAGTATAATAAGAAAATTGCAACATTTAAGTAGTATAAGAAAGAAAGATTAAATGCAACCAATATATATAAATACTATGAATGTGATAGTGGGATATGAAAAATGTGATGATGGAAGGAGCCACATTGTCACCTAATGGATGTGCATGAAATGAGGTTCATTTATAAATGTCCCCTCAATAGTTAAGAATGAACCATAGAACAAGATTACATCACCAGGAAATGTGTTTGTCGCATGTGAGTAGATGCTAGAAAATATATGTCATGAAGCACATAGTGTGAAGTTTGGAATGGGAGGTTTGTTGATGTAGTATTTCCTCACATTCAAGTGTGAGCTGTACCATGAGAGTGTGTTACCAGAAAATAGGTCTATCATGTACGAGTAGATGCTAGGAAAAATATGTCATAAAGCATAGAGATTGAAGTGTCTAATGGAAGTTTCATTGATTTAGTGTTCCCATAATATTGAAGTGTGAACCGTAACATGAGGGTATACCATAGGGAAATGGATTTTTCACTTGTGAGTAGATGCTAGAAAAAATATATCATATAGCACAGAGCATGAAGTGTGTAATGCGAGGTTCATTGATGTAGTGTTCCCTCAACAGTCATGTATGAATCATAACATAAGAGTGTGTCGTAGGGTAATGATAGTAAAATGTGTGTACCAAGAGATGTTAATGCATAGAGAGATGAGATATGGAGCATTACGTGTATAGTGTAGTAGTAGAGACAAGATATGATAAATAGAGCTAGAAGGGGGGAAGAATGTGTGATGTTCCCCAAGTATGCGAGGAGTATCCACATGATGTTTGACTTGGAATATCCACATGATGTGATGTTCCCCAAGTGTGATAATGAAGAATGAGGAATCTCCACTTGATGTTTGAGGAGACCAAATCATGTTACAATGAGATAAGGTTTGTGATGTAGGAGAGTAACTATGTGCATGGAAATGAGACTGATGTGAATAATGAGGTGGTGAACACCTATGAGGAATTTTTTCCTGGGTAAGGGACTTAGGCCAATGAGGTGGAATAATTGACTGATGAGGATGAAAAGGTCAAGATGTAGGTCATGCATAAATAGGAAACTTGGTGCAAAACAAGATTTAAACTTAGGAGGCACATGAGGCTGACTATGAATATGAGAAGTATGTGTAGGAGTGGACCAGGATGTGATCCATGTAGAAGAATAGGATGTATTGTATGACACATAAAGATCATCATGAGTGGATCAAGGAAATGGTCTGAGAGGTGGAATACCTATTATGGTGACAATTTTTTTTTTATAGAGGAAATCGAGACACAAGTAATATATGGAAGGGATAGCCTCTGTGGCGTGGAGCCAAGAAAGACCTGAGAGCATGTCACAGGTGGCAATTTTAGAGGTAACAAGGAATGGTGTAAATATGGTAGGAGACCCAACTGTAATGGGAAGAATGAAACAACCATAAGTATTAGGACCCAGAAATGTAATTAATGAGGTTGGTAATTTTATAGCTATAATAAGTGTAACAGAGTGTTGAGAATGGAAAATGACTAAGTACTAAAGAGAAGTTAGCTTGCAGGAGAAAGTAACATGAGGAAATGCACGTGAGTAGAACAGGGTTTGTGCATTGAGGATAGACAGGAAAGGATTTTTTACAAAGGAGACTACTCCAATTCCAAGCAAGGTCTTGAAGATTAGATTGAAACATGAAGACTTGCAGTCCAAGAAAAGGATATTTTGGGATATAAGGAAAAACAATTGACATGCATAGTCCATATCTAATAATAGGATATGAACTAAGAGTTAACTGTAGTAGATATATTATTAGGAAAGCTTCCATGATTTTGTATTTATCATGTAGTGGAATGTGGCTATCCTTAGCATGTAACCTATTTTGAGGATACAAGACAGTGAAGGGAAAGCCCCCACCCCTATATATATGTATGCTCTGCATAGTATTAGAACAAAAAAATCAATAGAGTTATGCTACTAGATTATGTTCGTGCATGACTCATGGTGACACTCTTATGTATGTAAATAACTTATCTGTTTTGCAATATTTAATATAATGGATCGTTATGGCTGGATATTGGTTGTTGACATACCTATGACTAGTTCTTGCATGGTGAACATAATCTTCATACTTGTAATGAGTTATTCTTACATAGGTTTATGATCTAGATCTGTTTATATTCAACAATATGATTGAATTATTATTATGGATCTAGAATATATGTTTTTCCATCATGCTAACTCCTTGATAGAGATCACATCCAAGAGGGACCTGGTACCCTTGCACCCTTCCATTGAGTACCCAATTCTACCTAGGTGATGTGCCATTGCACCTTGGGCTGTTGTGGATAAAACAAGACTACATTTTGGTTCCATTTTCAGAACCTCTTTTCGAATATGTTGCAAGGATGGTACATAATGGAAACATACCAGATAAATTTGGGTATTGTTAAAAGTTGGGTAGAGAATTCAAAGGATGAGTTCGTGCAAAGATACAACATTAGACCTGAATTTAATGCTCAAGCATGGGTTGAGTAATTTTTTTATCATAAAATTTATCAGACGTTCTTTTCCTATTTTCCCATAGAGATGTATGAATGGTTAGTAGGATATGCACTAAAAAATAATTGGACATATAGAACTATTGTTTGGATGGAGGAAGATTATCAGAATTTAAACGATGTTGATTTGACTTAGACATGTGTTATGGATCAGTGGTGGAGTGGTGTCCTAAATAGATTTATATTATAGTACATTGTGTCTACTTATTCCTATGTAGATTTATCTAAGTTTCAATTATTGTGTGAACCCCAAGGATATTTTTTGTGTGCTATCCCCTTTGGGATTAAGATCTCGATGGTAACGCTAGCTTTTGAAGAGAAACACATGGCTAGCTAAACTTCCACCATGTGAAAGGGAGGGAGTAGGTGTGGTGAAATATGGTGGACCTGGTGGAAGAAAGGTAGAGATATGAAAATAGGATTAAGTTTAATGAAGCATGGAAGAGGGATTTATAGAACCAACATGAAGTTAAAAAATGAATGGAATTATGGAGAGAGATGTCTTGTGAAAGATTTGGAGCTCACGTAGAGAACGTAGAGCTGGAGCATTTGGAACTCCTCCATTTGGGTAAGCATGGTTGAGAACCCTATTTGGCCTCAGATATGAGTGTACTTGTGGAGACAATGAGGACCATGAGCATGAATTTTATCCCTCCTGACAACCTAGCCCTTGTGCTTGGTTTTTCTAGTTTCTACGATAGTCACTAGGAAGAAAGCTAGTGTAGGCAAAAGAGTAACAATAGACAGATTTATTTTTCCATCTAATTTAGGGGTTAATCAGGTACCTTATTCATCTATGGTGGGGCATGCATCTTCTACATTATTTGGAGGTTTGTTTGGAGATTTTTTTCTCATGCATCCTTAGCATAGAACATAAGTGTGCATAATGTTGGTATTATTTATAGAAGTATTAAAACTTTGTAGATCATGGGAGTTCAGTTTAATAAAAAACTAGGTACACAAGGCAACACATCTTATATTCCAATTCCCGCCATAGGAAGAGGATCAAAAGTATCTAGAGGATCTAGGGGTTCTAAAGGTGGAGGGAACACATGAGGTAATACCTGATATGGATCTGGTCAACATGGTCTACACCAACCCCAGAAAGTATATTATGAGATGTCCCTTCATCTACCATAGTATATAGGTATTGAAGACACCATGGAGCACATTCATATGTGTGAAATATTATGGCATGCCAAGGGAATTACAACACCAGAGTGCAAATCAAGTTAGTTTGCAACTATGTTACAAGGTTGAGTGCATATTTGGTATAGGAAGTTTGATCTGAATCAGAATTGGGTAAATTACAAGGTTCTACATGATACCTTTTTAGTATAGTTCCATATTCCTAAATTTGAGCAGAAGAGCATCGACGCATTGAAGGATATCAAGTAGGACATGGCTAAAATCATAAGGGAATATGATGCCTATTTTAAGACTATGTTATCAAATTTATCCTATGATATTCATCCTAGTCAGCATGCTTAATGGTTTGTTGGAGGATTAATAACACCTTTTAGGAGGGTTCTCTCACATAATAATTTTACCGATCCGAGTGAAGATCTTAAAAAAGCTTTAGGAAATGATTCCATTGGGAGTGCGGACACTAAATGAAGTCCCTTTTTGGAGGCACAAATTGCTTTTATGGAAAAGTAGTTGCAAAAATTATCCAATTTAGAACATGAGATGCATAGTGGGCTATGGTGTAAATATTGTGAAGTAAAGGGTCATACCAAATATAGATTCCCACGTAGGTTAGTGTGTGTTATTCTATTGGATTGTGAAATTTTTCATTTGGATCATGATTCAAGCAGGTATCCTTTGTTAGAATGCTTTATTAGGAAGAACGTATCTAGTTACTGTAAAATTTGTATATCACACACTCATGACACATAGAACTATAGGTTTCTTGATAAAATCCATGAATTAATTGATATTGGTGTGTAATAGACCAGTGTTATAAATAATTCTAAGGAGAAAAGTGATAATCATGGCTAGAATTAGAATAATAATGAAGGGCGCTTAGATGGGGGTGGTCAAGATCAAGGATACCGTGGAGGTTTCATAGGCCATGGTCATGGGTGAGGAAGGAGTGATTTTCCTTGTGGAACATGCTATAATTATAGATCACCTGATCACTATAGGTGTGAATGCCCCCACAATCCAGTTTTCTCCTAGTGCAGAAATAATCACAAGTATGAAGAGTGTCTTGAATTATATGAGCATATTGTTGGTCTGAAAATCTGTCGCTTGGGCAGATCTATGGATAAACGAGCCAACAGTGTGCAAGGCATAGCCCCTCTTTGAGTCAGCAAAGTGAAACTGGTTTATTGCTATTCTACTAACAGGAATTTGTGCAAGTCTCACAAATTCTGCCTTCGGGGTTTGGGATCTCATTCCAGTAGGGGTGTTTCTAACTGCGAAAAGAAAGGAAAGGAAGAGGGGATGAAGAAAGAGCAGGTCCGAAGGGAGAAAAGAAATGAATTCCAAAGCAAAAATGTCAGAAGGTTTATGTTTTGGGATTGGTAGTAAACAGAGCCAAACCTACTTGCATAAACGAGCAAAGCAATACTGATGATGAATAAATGATAATAAAATAGAAGTAGATTTAACAGAATAAACACATAGATCAGACATAACAAAGATCTGATGCAAATAACACACGTATTCAGCACAAAGTCTAAATATTGTCTTAATAATCCTTCTGTTACAAAAAGCTCAAAGTATTTTCTCCTCACTCCTATTTTTCATCTAAAAGATATTCACTCATCCCTAATACAACAAGTATTGGGGTATTTATAGAAGAAGGAGAGAAAAGAAGGCAAAAAGGAGCCAACCACTTATTTACAAAGATATTTACAAAATATCTAAAAGTCATGTTGACTTTTGACAACTTAATGGATGACATCATCCCATGGTGCAACATGGATGATGTCATCATTTGTGCCAACATACTTTAGATATTTAAAAGAAAGTCGAAGAAAAGAGAGAAGAAGAAGAAGAAGAAGAAGCCACTATTCATCATCGTCATCCTACGGCCGAAAGGGAGTAGCTTGCTTTTGCTGTTGCTCAGGTGACGAGATGTGGAATTGAGAGCGCTATTCCATGAACTTGCTGATCATGGGCCCTAGTTAATCCTGGGAAGGATCCTTGTGCCACTCACTAATCACCTCACAAGTCTCCCGCTTGTCTATGAGCTTCTCGGGGAGTTTGGAATAGTCATTTTCTGCTCCAATGAGTAACCCAATGAAGTCCCGACAGGCCAGCAGGTTGTTGATAGACTCTGTGTCAAAAGTGACCTCTGGCCTCATCCCTTGAGAAACGATCTCCTTGAAGATCTAGATGGTTTCATCATCTTTTCTTAAAGTGAAGGAAGGAGTAAGCAACCCTGGCGACATGTTGAGAATGATCCGTTCCATTTGGTGCATCGCATCCAGGGCTTCTTCCTTCACCTTGTCAATCTTTTCTAGGACAAATTCCAGCTGATCCACCTGGTAATCCAGAGTGGACGTGACTTTGTTGAGGGCCCTGGGATGGCCGAAGATGCTGAACTTGACCAGATCTTCGACTGAATAGTCGAACATTTGTTGAAAGGTCTCGTGCTGCAGTCTAGCATGTTCCAGCTCTTCCGATATGGGTCCCGCTAACGCTTGGAGCTCTTTATTTTCCTTGTTGATGTTCAAATAAAAGTCAGAGAACTTGGCGATTACGTTTTCACTATCTTTGAGGATCTGGCTCCTCCAAGCAGAAATGGCCATACCCTACTCGCCAATCTTTGCATATTCATTAATTTTATCTTGGCTCAGAAGCTCAGGAGTCTCGGCGGCAGTTGTGGGAGGTGCACTACCCATCTTCTGTAAGGCTTGGAGCAGATATTTATTTTTCTCTTTTAATTGCCTCTTTTCTTCCTTTGTTTCCTGAAGCTTCTTGCAAAGGGCGTCAACTGTAGAAATGGCCTCTCCCTGAAGGCTTTCAGAAGACATCCCCATTGTGACTTGGGTCACTGTATAATCTGTCGGAGACAGATCCTTTTTATCCTTGAGGGGATTGGGGTATGCGATCTCCATTACCCTCTCTCCCGAAGCACTTTGAGAGAAGCGAGTCACCGGCTTCTGCTTCTTTGCCCCTCTAGATGGGATTACGGAAAAGTCCATTGGAGAGATGGGAACTTTCCTTTTCTACTGACTTAACTACTGGGAGATCAAGGCTGGACTTATGGGAGAAGGGCTGGAAACAGAGAAGGGGGCAGCTGCAGTAGAAGAAGGGAAAAACGTGGAGACACGTGGTGGTGGCATGGAGAGAACAGCCGAAGAAGTGCCCACGGGAGGAAGGGATACCACAGATGAGGAAGACATAGGAAGGGAAGGGAGCTCAAAGATGAGGGAAGAAATAGAGGGGGATAGATCCGTGAGGGAAGAGAAGATAGACGAAGAAGCGGGGGGAATAGTAAAAGAAGGGGGAGAGGACACAACCAAAGGGATGGTCACTTGAGTCACTCGAGGAGGGGAAGGAGGAGAAGAAGAAGGGATAGAAGGGACCTCAGTTGTTGTAGCAGTGCCGACATCCTGAGTGGATGGGCCTATTAGAACATCCTCTTATGCTTCTTTCTCTGGCGTAACCAGAGTTATGACCTGTTCGGGTGCCGCGGAAGGAGGACTCTCAGGAGCTTCTTCTTGAGTGGTGCTGGATTCACCCTCTATGCCTTTGCCCTTGCCTTTAGGCTATTGTTTAGATCAAGGAGGTGCGTTACCCAATGGGGAGGTTGTGAAATCAACCCCAAGGTAGATTAATCCGTTCATCCGACACCAATGCTCTGTTCTACGCAGAGTCCCCTTGACCCTCTCCTCAATCCTCTGAGGTGCCTTAGTTCTATCAATGGCTGGAAAAGGCCAATTGTCCCCATCTGTGTTAGTATATACTTGGTCTACTTCATCCTCTGTAGTTTGGAAGCCTTTGGAGACAATTACTACCCCGTATTGGATGATTTCTGCCAAGGCTAAGCGAGAATGGTCCTTTCTCCTGAACTCAACCTCATGAATGACGTCAATGTAGATGTCCTCGATCTGAGGGATGTGGATTGGATCTAGCTTAGCCCTTGGCAGAAAACTTCTTGGGTCAAAGGTAGGCCTGGCCGGGAAATCATGTTTCAAATTAAGTAGCTCCAGCTCTGCAAACATGTCCCTTGCCTTATGATGGGTAAGACATGTATATCTGCCCATTGTGAGGGGGAAAGGAGTTCCACCCTTCTTTCTTTTGAGGCACTTCTCATGATAGGTGATCAGCTGTCTTGACAGCTCTAGCAGAATCAACTTGGGTCCAGCATACCTCGGTAGTCTAGTTGGCTCTCCCAAGAAGTTGGCTGCCCTCAGATAGGTGAAGGTGGGAAATTGGGTGAACAGGGCCCTCCATTTCTCAGTGGCTGCCACTATGCTCTTGGTCGTGCAACCATAAGTCATATTTGGCCTCAACAGGTAGATGATGTGGTAGAAAAACACATCGTTGATCTTTATGAATTGAGGGATGCTATTTTCCAGCCTCAACTATGGGAAGTATTCATATATTTTGACCTGAGGCCAAACCCCACTCTGCATCAGGCCTGGGTAGTCTCTTTCTGATGCTGCAGCGTAAACAACATAGGAATTCATGTAGAATCTCCCTGTTGTATTGAATTGTTGAAGTTGTTCGGAGATTGTGCTGCTTATAATCTCTGCCCATTCGAAGCGCTGATTGGGCATATTCTTATTCATGGTCTCTAAGTACCGCAGCATCCATTTATGGAAAAAGTGGGTGTCAGGAAGCCCAAAGACCCTGGTCAGGAATGTGATGGTGTTGCTGAGCTCTTCTGAAAAATCACTGCAGTGAATGATTTGTGGCCATTGGGTCACTACCTTTTTGTTTTTCAAATAGACTTCATTCATCAGCTGCATGCACTGATCTTTGTTGTTGTCCCAAGCTTTAATACAATCCCCTCGGCTGACGGCCACAAAGTGCTGATGATGACGAATGCCGAGTATTATCTCAAAGTGGCAGGTAGTGAGGTTAATGACGACCTCACCCTTGTCATTTACGACACACCTTGTGTCCTTGTTATAGCACTGGGAAACCACCATCATGAATTCATTGTTGACGGTACTGACTGGGATTCCTCCAGCGAAGTGTAGGGCACTGCCTATCAGTTTGTCCATCCATGGACTTCTTGTTACCTTCTGAGTTCTGACCCAGAATTCCTCCATATCAATGTGACCCAATTCCGAGTCTCTGATGTCCAGGTCGCATTCGGCCTAGGAGTCAGGCATTCTGACCCTCTGATATTTATATTTCATCTCTTCTTCTATAAGTTTGGCCTTGCCTTTGGATTTGGTAGGTCTCTTGCTTGATGTTGACATATGTTCTTCTGATCTTAGTTGCTGATCTGCATGAAGAAGAAGCGAGACCCAATGCAAAAAGGTTGTATTAGTCATTTGATCTTCCATTGAAGTGTTGACAGAAGAAAGAGTTAGTGATTTTGGGGCTCAAGGCGCAGGACACATGAAAGCTGCAGCTTACAAGGCTAAATAGGTAAGGTGCACAGAAAAAAGGTGTTGCAAGGGTTAAATCAGCGCCAAAGGTGCATGGCGCATAGACACTGCAGGGTACATTTTGTAAAGGGCGCATAGAGAGTTGGTGTTACATAGGGACAGGATGCGTCAAAGGTGCATGTATTTTTCTTGTTGCGTGGAAAATTGGTGTGCCAAAGGCGCATGTATTGTTTATGTAACATGAAATTTTCATGCACCAAAGGTAACTTAGCACGGCGCACAGAGGGTCTACACAACATGATGTTGCTGTAATGAGGAATGTGCCTGCGCCGTTATAGTTTTGTACTTAGCACGTATGAAAGGGGTGTTTCATGGATGCTGGGTGCGCCAAAGGGTGCATGAATATTTTGTGTTGCATCAAAATTTGATGTGCTTAAGGGGGCACACAGGAAGCGGTTGCAGCATGCGAGAGAAATGCGCCATGAGTGTGCATCTTTTTATGATGTAACAGAGGTGACAGATGCACCAAAGGCACAATTGTTTTTGATGTTGCATAGCAAGTTTATGCGCCACAGGTGAAAATGGTTTTTAGGTTTGTTCTTTCTCTCAGAGGGGTTTCCACATATGGTTTTAGCTTTCTCAAGGTTCATATGAAGGAGTGCAATACCAAGAAGGATCATCAAGCCAACATCATTTTTAGGATAGAGCTTCCTCTTCCAGCAAATCTGGAAAGAGGAGAAATTGTGGAAAGACAACAAGGGTGGGGGGGGGAGCAAGATCATAATCTATTCTCTTCATCCTACTGATCCATCCTAGCAATCAAAATCCACAAAAACAAAAAGCACGAAAGACTGAAAACCACTTACCCGGATATAAACGATGAAAAAGCGTGAGAACGGGTCCACAACGTGTTGAAAGCGACAAGGTAGATACTGACAGGTTCAGAGAAAATATCACATGTTTTGAATTGGTGATAATGACAACACAGACGTGCCTATATATAGGTGAAGAAGTAATAAATGCGCCACCAAATTTTCAAGTGGCGCATGAAAAGCATTGTCGACATCGGAAAGTATGCGCCTTTGGCGTACCAAAGCATCTGACAACACAAAGATATGTGTGCCTTTGGCACACTGGAAGTGGTGTTGACATAGAAAAATGTGTGCCCGAGGCGCACCAAAAAGAGGCACAACAAATGTTCTGTCGACAGGAAGGCGCATGCGTCTTGGCGCACGCAGGGAAGCCTCAACATAGAAAGGTGCACCAAAATTCCTGTCAACATGAGAAAGAATGCGCCAAAGGCTTAAAGGGGGCGCATCAAAAGTTGATGTTGCATAGTCATTCTATGCGCCTAGCCAAAAAGACCAAAAATGACTAAGTTCGGAAAACCAGATTTCCCGGGAAGGGATTTTGCAACGTTCTGAATGCAAGGGATCCCTGACGAGGGATCAGAACAAAATTTTCGGTATGGTTATCGGGAAAATTTCCCTTGTCAATTTTACGGGATAACATATGTGTAAGCAACAAAAACATGATAAGGGGATGAGGATGATCAAAGTACAATGCATGGTGGTATATCTATGGATGCCCACATTAGCACCTAATCCTGATATGATACCTATGGTAATGGATACTTGCATTAAAGATACACACACCCGTGAGGTTCCTAAATAAAATCATGTTATTATAAAGAAGGAGGTGATCAATGTAAAGTATCTAGACCCTGTACATCAAAAGGAATTATATCATGAATCTATGTAGGTTTTCATGAAATTGCAAGGTGAGATACAATGCTTAAAGGAGTAGTCACAAAATTTAGAACAAGAAGATGCAATTGTGCTACCATAGAAATATGTGGATGACATTAAGGAGGTTTGTAAGTTGTTACGCTAAGAGAAAATCATTTCATTGTTAGGGAAATGGTTGAGAGAAATGGTACTATGCGTTGAGTCTGAGCATGGGAGATAGATCTTACATGCCAACTTACCTCCTCATAGTATTGATTATGATAAAGAGATCACATTGAATGCAATTGTTGATGGATATATTTTAAGTAACATTTTGATTGATACATGTTCAAAAGTAAATGTGCTTACTTTGGATGCATGGCTACATATGGGGAGACCACCATTATAATTGTCTTTGAATGTGGTGTTTATGGAAAATAGGACTAAAGCCATGCATGTTGGAGTTTTGAAGGATGTCACTATTACAATTTAAGGGGTCAAGTTTCATGGGGATTTTGAGGTCTTAACACTTTAAGAAGCAGATAGTTTTCCATCATTACTTAGGCACGCCTGGTGTTATGCAAATAATGTTGATTTGTGCTTAAATAAGGGTTTTATCAGTTTTGAAAATAATAATGAGTGCATGATCATCCCTTTGATAGATGGAAAGGTTACACCTTATGTAGAACCTTTAAGTGAAGAGTATATAAAAAAAATGTATGTGGGAACCATCAGGGATCCTAAGGTGATGGAGCCATCAAAGGAAGGAGTAATCCATTGGGATGATTCACAATCGGTGAGTGATACAAGTGATTTTTGTGATAATTGGGTGCATGGGACTTATGAGATGGTTAGAGGAGAGATGAGGAGTGTAGTTACACGTGTCATTAGGTTGTGTTCTATTAGGTGTTTGGGAAGTAACCAGGTACTAAATTACAATGGCGAGGGCAATCTTGAAGTGTTTATGCGTGCTATAGAGGCCCAGTGGACATAGAAAATAGAAAGGAGATATATGTTAGTTCATACTCTACATGGGAAATCATTGAACTAGCGGATTAAACATAGGGATAATCTTGTGGAGTGGCGTGAAGTAAAAATTATGCTCTTTACTAGATTTATAAGAAGTAATGTACCCTCCAAGATCCATAAATTTCATGGGAAGGATCCTATTCAGCAACACATTTAGAAGTGTGAGATACTCTATACAGTGAGGCAGGAATATTTACCACCATCACTATGGGTGCATAATTTCAATTCCACCTTGCAAGGTTGTGCACACGCACAATGTGTCTATGCCTAGTTGAATAAAGTGACAAGGAATTAGACAGAGTTGACTGTAGGTATGGTTCATACCTTTGATTACTTTTCTACTAAACCATCTTTGAATGAGGCATTACATATAATGAAGTGCTTGAGAATGGGAGATAGTGAAATTTTTGAGTAACCCATTTAGGAGTTATTGGGAGAATCAGACCTCGAGGTACATTTTGAAGAGGAGGATATTGATGAAGAACAACTTGAGCACCCCTGGTTGGAAAAGGAAAGAGGCAATATGGTTTATATGATATATGATGAAGAGATAGATAAGTTGGAAGTTGATCATATAGTGGGTACATGCGAGGTCATGGATAGTGCAGATGAATGGGTGCGTTCATACCATGAGTCTATGAAAATAAAGAAGGTAGAAATTGGAACAGAAGATGGACCTAAATAGGCTATTATTGGTGATTATTGGTCTAATTTAGAGGTTCCTAAGATCATTAAGATGCTGTGTGACTTCCAAGATTTGTTCCCTAGGGGCTATCATGAGTTAAAAGGAGTGCATGACTCTTTGGGTAAGATGAGGATTAAATTGAAGGAAGTTGTGTGTCCAGTTAGAAAGAGGCCTTACAAGATGAATCCTAATATATACGCATTAAATTTAAAGAGGAGATTAACAAGATGTTAAAATCTAGAAACATTGAGCCCATAGAGGAATCAGAATGGGTTATCCCAATGGTGATAAGTATCAAGAAAAATAGCAAGATAAGGATCTGTGTGGATTATAGGGAGGTAAATGTTTCCTATGTTATAGATCCTTTCCCCACACCTTTTACAAAAGAGATCTTGAAGGGATTGCCAGGGTGTGATATTTACTCTTTTACTGATGGGTTCTATGGATATCATCAAGTTCAGATTGCTAAATAATATCAAGAGAAAAAAACTTTGACCACTAAATGGACAAGTCTTGCATACACAGTTATTCCTTTTGGGTTGAAAATGTGACTGTAATGTTTTTCCTCATCATGGTGTAACCATTTCAGGATTTCATACATAAGTTCTTACAGGTTTACTTAGATGATTTGACTATTTATGGGCTAGTTAAAGACCATTGTGATAATTTGAGACTTATGTTTGATAGGAGCAAACAACTTAAAATTTCTCTCAAAATCAAGAAGTGTGCTTTTACTATACCCTTTGGATCGCTTTAGGGACATATCATATGTAAAGAGGGATTATTGGTAGATCCTGCTAAGATTATTGTTACTTTGGGCTTTGAGGAGCCTATTAACTAGAGTTAAGTGCATGGGTTCCTTGGACACACATGGTACTATAGAAATTTCATTAAGGGTCATGTCAAGATTTCTGTGACCTTGGAATAATTATTGAAGAGCAAAGGTAAGTTCCATTGGGGTGAGGCGCAACTGTGTGCATTTGAGACATTGAAGGAAAGGCTTACTTCTTCACCTATTATGTGCTTTAATTCATTGACTAAGCCATCTCATGTGCATGTAGATGCTTCTGGTATGGACATTGGTGTAGTATTAGCCCAACTTGAAGAGGGTATTGTTGACCACCCTATTTATTTTGCAAGTAGGAAGTTGACCCTGACTGAATAGAACTATACAACTATGGAGAAGGAAGCATTGTCTATTATTTAACCACTACATAATTTTAGGAATTATTTGTTTGAAACCCCATTCATATTCTATACAGATCATATGGCATTAAATTATATGGTCAATAAGCCCATTCTGCAGGGGCGCATATGTCGATGGATTTTGTTGTTCCAAG
Organism: Taxus chinensis; assembly: GCA_019776745.2. Lineage (NCBI taxonomy): Eukaryota > Viridiplantae > Streptophyta > Pinopsida > Cupressales > Taxaceae > Taxus > Taxus chinensis. Next base: position 33,131,905 of record CM034148.1, read on the forward strand.
AATTTGACTTTACAGTAGTGGTTAAACCAGGAAAGAGTAATTCTATACAAGATCATCTATCAAGGATTAATTTAGGTGAGGACATGCAAAGAATTTAGGATGCCATGTTGAATGCACAACTATTCAAATTTAACCGCATGCCCTCTAGCTTGGACGATATTGATTTATTTTAGTGTATTGGTGTGGCGCCTTAAGGTATGAAGACCTTGGAGAATAAATAAATTGTTATATGTGTCACGCCCTATATGCTAATAGGTGGAGATATTTGTGAGTTAGGCCATGATGAGGTTTTTCACCATTATGTACTAGAGCATGAGTGTAAAGCTATTATGGAGGAAGCTCATGGTGGTATTGCAGGAGATCACTATGTAGGAAATTCCATCGCATGCAAGATTCTATTGGAAGGCCTTTGGTGCAAAATTTTTTACAAGGATTGTATATAGTATTGCAAGGCCTATGACCATTGTCAGTTCCTTGGAAAGCTTGGGCATAGAGATGAAATTCCTTTAAGACCAATTGCAAGTGTAGAACCTTTTGAAAAATGGGTGATTGACTTTGTGAGTCCTATTTCCCCACCCACATGTAGGATTTGATCATGCTACATTATAATTTGTACATATTATCTTATAAGGTGGGATGAAGCAATTCCTACATAGGATTACACAACAACAACAACAATAAGATTCTGATTGGAGAATAGTCTTAGTAGATATAGATTTTTGTTAAGTCTGACAAGTGATATGGGCACACACTTTTCGAATGAGACTATCAACATCTTGTTAGCTAAGTTTATGGTGGTGCATCACAAGAAAATCCCCTATCATCCACAATCTAATATAACTGTTGAGGATTTTAATAAGATATTGAACCATACATTGAAAAATATTTGTGATGTTGGAAGGAAGGAATGGGATGATAAAGTCTTTGTTGTACTTTGGGCATACAATACCAAGTATAAAAGATTAAACAAGGCCACACTTTTTCAATTGGTGTTTGGAACAAAAGTTATTTTTCTCATAGAATTCATGTTACCCTCCCTACATATTACATGCATAGGTGGATTGGCTAATGAACATGAACTTGAAGAGAACATAGAAAAACTAATTTAGTTGGATTAAAGTCACGTTATAGCTCGTTGGATATAGAAGACAGAAAAGGCAAGGTAAAAGTCATGGCATGATTGACATATAAAGAACAAGAAGATTGAGGTTAGGTATATGGTTCTTCTATATGATTCTAATTTTTTTTTCCATCTTGGAAAGTTCCAAGTGCATTGGTTAGGACCGTATGTTGTGACTTATATACTTGATTCATGCACTTTTCAGTTATAGGTGTTGGATGTAACATGGTTTCCTGGTTACTTCAATGAGAGTAGGATTAATCCCTACTATAAATAAGTCTCCTTCATTTTTTTAATAATACATTATTTCTATTAGATTAGGTTTCCCTTAATGCATTTCCTTTATATGTGTTTCCTTTCATCGTTGTTATACTTGGTCAATTTAGTTTAGTGTTTTGTGTAATAAGCATGTTTATGCACCAAAAGTTGATTACTCTTTTTTTTAGTTCATGGGAAGAGGACCGCACATACCTTTAGTGTGGGGTGGATTGAAGGAATAGAAGCAAAACAAGAGTGGGTGATGAGAGTCCTAAGAACCAGAGGGGTACACGTGTAGCGGTGGCGATGTTGGTTGTTAGAAAATGATTATAGGTTATCATAACGAAGGTGGTGATAATAAGGACAAGGAAAAAAGAAAATCCACATACAGGAATAAATGCATAGAGAAACGTGAGGTAAATAGAGGTATGTAGAACTACTTGGAATAAAATGTAGTGGTTAACGTACTTTGGTGTTGAGAGCATGCATAAGGAGTTATGTGATTAGTGTAGTTTTGAGTATCAAAAGCTTGAAAAGGTTACACATGTTGGACACGCAGAGGAAATGTGCTTGGAAAGGTAGGAAAATATGAATTTATTAAGGTAATATGGTGGTAGGTGACATGGTAGTTAGTGCAGTAAAAAATGAAAAACTATAAATAGAGGGTCGGGGTAAGTTATTTTTACCTTGCGATAGTTTGTGAAAGAGCTTGTATGATCTAGGGAATTGTTGTGAATTTTTGTGAATGATCAATTGTAAAGGTAGAGATTTTTGAACCATATTGTGAAGAAAAACACGGCCATATGCAAAGTGCATTTCTGAAAGAAATTCTATGTTTTTTAATGGTGTAGCATGAATGAAAATAAAAATTCTGGTTATGGTTTCAAAAATGAGGGCATAAGTTGTAGAGTTCATATAGGAGAATTGCGGCTGAAGGATTAAGGCATTAAGAAAACAAATCCCAAGGTATAATTATCAAGTACTTGACCAAGCATGGCACCTAGAAGGGTAGCAACTTCTTTACTAAAGATGAAGGGCAAGGGAAAACTAGTTGTGGTGGAAAACATCAATGAGGAATGGTATTCAGAGATGAAATAACTACATGGGGTATTGATGGAGATGGAGTGGATGTCCCATGTGATAAAAATGGTTATAAGTGATTATAACTATTGAGTCGATTTGATAGAGAAAGATATGACGTTGGAACTAGTTTAACCTACATGACAGAAAAACAAAAGATGATAAACTTCTTGACAATTAATACTTAAAAACAATATTTGACACAAAAACAAGATGGTTCTTGTGTATTTTATTAATATCAAAATCAATCATTAAAAAACAAATGAGAGAGCTGTAATATTTATAGATATTGGACAGCTTCTATCTCATCCACAAGATATGGAAACAAATCACATATTCTAAGTACATATGCAGAAATAGCATATTACGCCTAACTATCCCTATTTCTCCACATGGAAATCATCTAGAAACAAAATATGAAAGATAAAACATGATCCCACAAACATTGGGATGAGAACACTATCATGTAGTTAACTAACAACTAAGGATAACTAATACCTATTGACATAAGTTTAAAGTATTTAAATTAAATACTTTGACTTATTACATTTATTCAAATATCAACTAATGATGAATGAAGCTAAGTTTTATTCCTAACATTCCCCCCCTTAATTCAACATGGTCTCGAGTGAATAGGAGATAAATTCTCTAAAACCCTCAAATTTACCTTGAGCAAGTGAATTTGTGTAGACATATGCACACTACATATCTGTTGGGAAATATTGGAGTTGGATGTTGTTGTTCTAAACATGTTCATGAATGAAATGTACCTACACCTTAATGTGTTTGGTGTGCTCATGAAAAAATGGATTTCAAAAAAGTTTTACTACTCCTTCATTATCAACATGTAGGATAGTTGGATCTTTATGTGGTATTTCCAATCCTTGTTGGAATGTGTTGTACCAGCAATTTTTTAACTCATGTCCTTTTCGACCACAAATAAGACATTTTTGTTGGTCCTTTTGGCCTTGTTGAGTATTATCTTGCTTCTAAGGATGTTTACTAGACTTAGCCTATTTTTTACCTTTCTGATTAGAAGCAAGTGTCTACTCTTCAGTTTCAGTAGTTGAGTGAATAACTTCCTCTTGTTGTAGCGTATTCACTAACTCTTCAAAAGTTGTTGTTTGACCAGTTATGTTTAACGTGGTCACAAAAATCCTATAAAAAGGAGGAAGAGCTCTCAATACTATAGGCATGAGTGATGTATCAGTTACTTCTTCTTCCAAAGCTTGAATTGAAGCACACAAAGTTGATACTCTTCTAAAAAACATTCCAATTTTCTCAATTGCTTGCATTTTCAAGTTTAATAGTTGACTCTAGAGATGAAGTATTGCGTTCTTATTTTTTGACTCATAAACTACTTTTAACTTGTACCAAGATTCTTTTGTTGTTTTGGTCACATGAATATGATGTTGTACCTCATTTGAAACACTAAACAAGATTATTAACTTTGCTTTTTGATTTTCATGATCAAATGTAGCTTTTTGTGTAACATTTGTTATAGATCTTGTTAATGTATCAGAAACAAAGAACCATGGATTTTCAAAATCCAGTTGTGCACGAATTTTTGTTTTTCATGTTGGATAATTATCCGAATCGAAAATTTGAGAATCTAGAAAAAAGAATTTTGGTGCCATAATTGTGGCCATTGTGAAGACTGATAAACATTAGAAGAAAAAATTGAACACTTTTCCCCCCTTAAAGCATGCATACCCCTCCCCCTAAGAAAATATTATATAATTTATTTTGGGCTCCTTTTCAGTCGTGTACAATGAATTTTTGGAACTATTGGCCCTATTACAAATTTGGCTCTATGGACGATTTGCAAAAATAAAATGGCTCTCTTGGTCGATTTGAAAAAAACAAATTTGGGCTCTTTGGCCTCTTTTCGAATACAAAAAATCTATTTTTTTCAATTTTTACAAAACAAAACTTTTTAAAAATTAGACCAATACGTAGAACTCGCAAACACACACACTTTAAAAACAAATGACACCTCAATTCGAGGTACCAGTTGAAATTTATGACTTTTTTAAATTGTGATTTCAATATCTTTCGAGGCCCCTTTCCAAAAATGGAATTTCTTTTGTCCTAATTTTTTTTGCAAAATTCAAAAAAGGAAAGTTTTTTAAAAACCACTTTTTCTTAAAAACCCTTCCTAAAGGCTCACATGCACCTTGCTTTCTCATTCGTCACCTACCCTTTGCCTTACTTTAATAATCCTTAGCCGTAATTTTTATTTTATTATTTCTCTTTATACGCAGGTATTTTTTTCTTAGAGGCAACTTTTTCTTCCTTATTTCAATGCAATTTTCTATGTTGGATCTTTTGTAGGCATGTCTTCTTATTTTCTTGAATTCTCTTGATCTACAAATGCAAGCTCTAGGTTGATTGAGGCTTTCGGAAGTCGATTTGGATAGATATCTTCTCACAAGGACGTAGAGTTCGCTTGCCAGATATATGAAAAGATAGAGCACAGAGAAGAGGAAAGAGAATTTATGTGGGGAGATTGAAAATATTGGGTTCCCACAATACAAAAATATTGTATATTTTTTTAAAAAGGCTTCCAATTTTTTTTTTTTAATTACAGGTAGAAGTAAAAAATTTTTAAAATACCATAGAATGAAACAATGTCACCTTCTACAACAGAGTTACATCTAGGTTTGCAAGGGCCGGTGATTACACTCTAGGTGTTTTTAAAATGTAAATAAATCCATGATTTTGGGTGTGGAGCTAGGTAGGGAATGTGAAATGGCTAGGGGCATCTATGGCTCCTCTTAGCTTTGTAATTTCTCCAGATCTCCCTAAAAACTTCCTACACTTTTCCCTAGATCAAAATGCTACTCTGATACCAAATATTGATGATAAATACTTGAAAACAATATTTGACACAAAATATTTACATAGACATAAGATGATGCTTGTGTATTTTATTAATATTAAAATCAAGCATTACAAAACAAATGAGATAGCTGTAATATTTATAGATATTGGCCATCTTCTATCTCATCCACAATATATGGAAATAAATAACCTAATCTAAGAAAATATGCAGAAATAATATATTTCCCCTAACTACCCATATTTCTCGTCATGGAAATCATCCGGGAACAAAATATGCAAGATAGAACATGATCCCACAAACATTGGGATGACAACATTATCACTTAGTTAACTAATAACTAATGATAACTAATACGTATTGACATAATTTTAAAGTATTTAAATAATTTAACTTATTACATTTATTAAAATATCAACTAATGATGAATTAAGCTAAGTTTTATTCCTAACAAAACTAGTGTATGATGACTCAGTGCATAAGACTTTGGAGAAGGTTGGAATTCTACAACTTTATGAATTGCCATTTTTTGGCAAGCGTGAGAGATTGTACCGATGGCTTATGTCACACGTACATGAAGATTATTTTTAGTTTGCTAGAAGGAGAATATGCATAACTCCATAGTTAATCTCCAAGTTCACTGAACTCCTCTGCAGTGGGAAGTTATTTGATGATGACTTGGGTGATAATGAGGTTGTCAAAGAAACAACTAAGGAGTATGAGTATAAGAAAGGTGGACACGCCTTTGATATTTCAAATACCAATAACCCGATGATGAATATCATCGTGCACGTGCTTATAAAATTAAGTTGATATGAATGGTGGACCTAAGTTAAAAAAATATGGTTGAATGTATGCAGAAAGATAGAAGAAGGGACCATCTACAACATTTTGGCCTTCATTGAAAAATATATTATTAATGCCGCGTGGGATGGAGAAAAGAGAATGTATGGTAATATCATGCTTTTGATTATTTTCTCTGAGATATGATTGTTTGATGGGCTGAATAGTAACATATGGGAGTACCCTAAAGAATACCCCTCCCCTGCTAAGAGGTTTACAACATATACATGTGATACTATAACACCTGCGTACAAGGCGCGCTTAGATAAATGGTAAAAGTGCATACATGATGCCTTTGGCATAGAATGGAGGATCCCATAGCAACTAAAAACCTTAGTGGAGGATGAGGTTGAATTTTTGATCTACTAACAATTCTACATTGGTAGATTTACTCTAACTGATGGCACCAAAATCACGTGGTGCAATTTCCACTTTCCTTTATAACACGACACTTCCAAAGCACAGTGAATAGATTTGAAGAGATGAATAATTTAAGGTTTGATCTAAGTATTATGGATTAGGAACATTGAAATATATGCAAAACACTTTTCTACTCCACAGAAATAAGTATATGTGGAAATATATGTCTCCCATGACATACGTGTGATCAAACCTATTACTATACCTATTGTTGGAGCAACTGCTACAAGGGTGTATATGTATCTATGGCCAAATTTTGAGTAGGGAACATATGTAGAGGATGATTTAATTATTCCTGAGGACCCTATAAGGAGAAATAATGTGGAAACCAAGAAGTGAGATAGAGAATAAACTCATTCAACAAGAAGAGTGCAGAGCATGCATGAGGGCCAGGACACAATGATAAAGGAGAAAGGTATATGTGTAAGTACCTATACAAGAAGAAATAAGGATCTAGTGAAATAAAAGCCCCCAGTAAAGAAGAAACCAAGGATGGAACAAAGTCATGATTCTAAGGAAATGGAAAGCCTAAAACATGAAGAGACAGAAGGAGAGGAAGTAGAACACAAGCCTAAGAATAACCTCTCATTTATGATATACATGATTGTGATGAGAAGTGAATTGCACATTCGGATGAGGTTATAGAATTAGAATTGGATGAATAATAAGTGGGAACCAATGTGCATGAGGGTCCATGCATTTTTTATCTATAGATAAAGACTACTATGGAGAAAAAAGTTGCATGTACTATACAAACCTTGGTCGAACAAGAGGTGGAGCACAGTGATAAAGAAGAAGAAGGAAAAGAGAAATATGGAATCTTTTGAGGTGAAGCAAGTTTGGTAGTATGTTTTCCAAAGGGTGTGTGCATAGGTGGTAGGTACGTGTACACACCCCAAGGACCTATCATGTCTTATGATGCAGATTCAAACAAGGTTTTGCGCATACATTATTGGAGTAAAGTATCGGCAGACTAAATTTTGTATAGGTCATATTTTAATAAGGAAGGTGCATTTTCATGCACTAGAAATATGTTATTATGTCCGTTTGAGTCCCACATAGATGAACTTGAGTTTGAAGTAAGTGTGGGAGCCTTACTTGATGTAATAGATTCACCAAGCTTTGCAATAGTGAATCCGGTAGTGGATTCTCAATAATTAACTAATGAACAAGTGTATAATGTGTTGAACAAGGTGTCAGTGGAAGTAGAGGCCAATTTTTTTGGGAGAAACAACAAGATCAAATTGTTGGATAAGGATTTCCATACCAAGAACAATGGAAATTGGGTGAAATGCGATAAGATCTTGGTAGAAGTGGAGAAGAAGATTGAGGTCATTGAACTTTTGAGAGCCACTATTAAAAATAAGCTAAAGGAATTATATCCCCAAGTTACAAACAAGATGGACACACTAACAAGCCTTGGAAAGTAACTAGAAACTATTGTTAAAACATTCAAGGCCAAGGGGGAAGAGTTGAAATTTGAATAAGTCAGTGTCATGATTGGAGATTTGTTTAAAAAAGTGTAGAGTGAAGTATATGGATGGAATGTCATTGAGGCATCATTGAATAAGGATTTTCCCATTCTACTTCAACAGTAATAGAATTATTTTATTACTTGGAAGACTAAGTCAAACTACCCATTTCCATGGGTAGAATGAAGCAAGTGTGGGGTAACATTGAACAAGGAAAATGACTAATACCAAGGAGAGGTTATCACGTGGGAGAAATGTTCATAAGGATGCGCGCATGAGGAGAACATGATTTTAATTTTTAGGAAAGTTAGGAAAGGATTGTGTGCAAAGGAGACAACACTTGGTAAATTTTGGGATGTAGATCTAAATATGGTCTTAGAGTAGTAGTCAAGCAAGGTATTGAGGATAAGATTTAAACATGAAGACTTGTTTTTCAAGTAAAGGATATTTTGGGATATAAGGAAGACCAAGTGACATGCATAGTCTAGATCTAATAATAGGATTTGAACTCAGAGTTATTATAATAGATCTATTATTATCAAAGCATGATTTTGTAGTTATCATGTAGCAGCGCATGACTATCCTTAGCATGCAACATATTTTGAGGATACAAAGTGGTGAGGGAAATCTCCCGCCCCTATATATATGTATGATCTAAATAGTATTAGAACAACACTTATGTAATAGAGTTATGTTGATGGGTTATGTATGTGCATGACTCATGGTGACACTCTTATGTATGTAAACAAATTCTATGTTTTGCAGTATTTAATATAATGGATCGTTGTGATTGGATATTGTTTTTTGACATACCTATTACTAGTTATTGCATGGTGAACATAATATTTATACATGTATGAGTTATTCTTGCATAGGTTTATGATCTAGATCTAGTTTATATTCAACAATATACTTGAATTCTTATTATGGATCTGTAATATATGTCTTTCCATCATGCTAACTCCTTAATAGATCTCACATAAAAGACGGACCTGGTACCCATGCATGCGTCGGGTTAGCGCCTAGGTCTACCTAGGTGATGTGCCAACATACCTTGCGCTGTTGTGGGTAAAACAAGACTACACATAACATGCATTGGAAATATCTGATGGATAAACCATAGTATTATTGATATCATAGGTATTAACAACAACATTTATATGCAATGAATCAAAAGAAAATGTAGCATGATAATCATTTTATGAAAATGTAATGAATGGAAGTGGCACATTATAAAAATAAACAAGGAAATCAAGAGGCCCCAATGAAGGAGGATTCATAACACGATAAGTATGATTATCACAAGAATCTATAGGTTGTGTGTCATGGTTTGGTAAAGGGTTTGTAAATATTTTTAGCTTTTGATTATCATTGACCAGATTGGAAGTAGATTGCAAAGGAAGCTCAATGTAGTTGTTATTAATAAGACCTTGAATTGGATGTATAAGCTTGAAGCAACAATCAGTGATATTCCCAATACATTAATAGTAATCATAATGTGTGATTTTATCATATTCATGGTCATATGGGTGAGAAGTATCTAGATTAAGTGGTGGTGGAAGAGTAATAAAATTAATTTCGATAAGTTGTGGTAGTAGGAATCAAGGAGCGTAAGGTAACTTAGTAAATGTACCACATAGAGGTTACACTTGAAGTGTGTTAAATGGAGAAATTAAATTGAAAGTGGTTTACGTTCATTGGGAGTAGGAGATGGCTTGAATGCATATTTATCTTGAAACCTATTAGAAGAGGATGAGGCAATATCATGATATTTTATTTTTTTTATAGATAAAATTTTACCTTCATGTATCTTGAGTGTATGGAATAATTGATTGAATGATGGAGAGGTATCAAAGATGACATTCTCTTGAAGTGGAGGTAATAGAATTTGAATGAAAGTATCTTATAATTCTGAATCAGCTAATACATTTGTCATATTGGAAAGGTTGTTCTTATATTGTAAAATATAGTAACAGAGATGCTCATTAGATCCTTCTTTGATTTGATAAAGTTTTCCATAATAAATATTTGTGTTGATATCGATAGAAAAGTGTGCAAGGAAAATAGTGGCTAGGTGTGTAAATTATATTACCAAATGAACGTGTAGATCATATAACCAATGCATAGTGTAGTCTTGCAAACTTCTTGGAAATATCTTAGATAATAAGGTATGGTTGTTCGCATAGTCAAGGCATGCCACATGGAAAGATCAAATATGCTCATGAGAATCAATGGCCATTAAATTTGGCAAGCTTAGGTGTAACGAAGTTACGATGAAGTGGATAAGAAGATATGGCGGTGTAAAAGGGGTGTGAAGGAGTAATGAGGAATCAAGAGATGTAGAGGAAATTGAACTAGCATAATGTAATTGATGTATTTGAATTTGTAGATATTGATATAAACAATCTAGGTCATGGTTTCATGAAGAGGAACTAGGTTATGTATTGGAGGTATTGGGAGTAATGAGTGGAGCGGTAGTTATAACAATGGAAGAAAGAATGTGAAGGGGTTTCATGGAGGCCATGACAGCTGAGGAGGAACCCATAAGGGGGTGAGAGGTAGCATCTTGAGCTTTTTGGTAGTGAGTAAAACATTTCAGACATGGGTAATGTGTTATGGGTGGTCGCGTAAAGTAGACCAAAAATTAGTAAGATTTCCTAGTTGTTCTTAATCAACGTTAGTATCCTGATCATATGAATGTTCACTATCAAAAGTTTCAATGTTTTCAAGAGGAACATTGTTGTAACTAACAAAAGTTTCAGAAGATTCAACCATTGATGTAGAGAACTTATGGATAGATGGAGGAAGCTCAATTTAGTCAAATAAACAAAAACAACAACTATGTGTGATGGGCATAAAAAAATTCTAGAAGGAAGGTAGGGTTCGAGTGATCAGTTCACAAAATGATTTAATGTAAATTAAATTAAATATTATTGTAAAGTAACTACTGTACTTAGCTGATTTCTAAGAAAATAGGAAGTGATATGGGCTGGTGAAATACTGCAACATAGTGAGAATATTTTCATAGAGGCTCGGTGGAAGTAATGAACTCTAACACTATACAAGACAAGAGTGCCTATGGGAGGGTGATGTAGTCAATATCAATTTCAATAAACTCACAAGGTTATATTTGAAACAAACTTAAACTCTAAGCTTTTATACCCTTATTCAAGTTTCTTTTTCTCATTCATAGACCTCGAAAACTATGCACTTTGAAGAGAATTCACCTCTTGACATTTAAATCAACTAACTCAACATATTTCATAGACCTTTACCTACTCCAATTCCACTTTTGGACTGGTTCAAGATCATCAAAAATGGAAAATGTCCTTTTAATTTGTAAGATTTTCTTTGAAAGGCTTCTTAAGCAAATACTCATGATATATCCCTAAATAGAACAATTTAGAACACTCCAGGTCAACCTAACCACATTTATCAATTCCCTTTGTGGTTTTTGTGGTGTAGAGAACAAAATTGAGTTCTTAATTCCTTGCTTAAGTTCATTTTTCAATAACACTTCCTTTTCCTTTGTTTGAGTAATTATTAGCCTTAGAAAAGTTAGTTTTTAGGTATAACTTTAGTTTCATAATCTCAAATTCCAAACTAATAGCCTTTGGAGACACCCATTTTCCTATTCTATTTGTGCTCAAAATTACAATGGGACACTACGTGGGAAATTTTCTTTTAAATTCACTATTTTGACCTTCAAATCAGGTTTACAAGATTGTATCCAATTTTTTATCACACCCTATTGTTAATTGTGAAAGGTATATGAAGATTAAGGCTAGTGGTCCTTCAAAATCCTTGAGTAAGAAGTTACTACATCTTAAGTTCAAGCTTTCATCAATCAACTCATACTACTCTCCCTTCTAGTTGGTGTTGAATTCCTTCTTAGGTCCTTCTGAACCATATAGTCTCTTAGAGCCTAATTATTAAAATAAATTCAAACTAAGGATACCCTTTACCTCTCAAGATTCTCAATCTTCATTTTCTAGGAAATTTTTTGATACTCCTCTTTTTTTCTACGCTCTAATTCTACCTACTCAGGTTTTCCCTTGCTAAGTAACAGTTTTATTCTTATTTCCCAAATGGTCACCTATTGTAACGACCACAAAACAGGCACACAAGACTACATAGGAAAACATAGGATTTTTTTTTTTGACTTGCTTGACACATAACATGACACAATATGTCGTCAACAAGGTTACAACTAACTCTAGGAACCACTGATTAGGAGGATGACCACAAGTTCAGCACGGAAATGTTCACACCCAAAAGGATAATACACTTTTCTTTTTGACAAAACAACATAGAAGTCCAACCACATGACACTCTCACAGCTAGGGCAAGCCATAGTAAGAAATGATTGAAGGTTATTTATTTTGATAAAACACCCTTTTACTCATGACTTATGTTTTCAGAGAGATTCAATATATGATTCGCACAAATTCATCTTACCAACTGAGTTATTTTCTTATACACTGTGGAGTAGTTCACTTAAAGTCTTCTCCTTTATGACAATTAATTGTTTAATTCCATTATTTAATAAAGGAGATAATTTAATTCCACAAGGCCATATATCCATACTTACGTTACTAAAATTCACTCAAAACCTTGTTACAACATGGATTCGTGTTCAACATAATTAAGAGGAAATTACAAAGCACCTTGGGCAAAAGTTAAGAGAAGAAGGTCAAGTTGAATTCCTCCTTAAGACGTCATTAGTTATTACCAAGATTTAATTAGAGCTTGAGGTTTTATCCATAATTATTAACAATTTTACTTAGGCTTCCCTGAAAGAGATTTAAAAAAGGAGACTATTTACTTTCCAAAAGGCTGAGAGATAAATTGAGTGGTTTCTAAATTTTCTTCTCCTACTTGCTAAATCTTATTATCTTCCAGAAACTAACCATTGTTTTCCCTTAATATTGTTTAAGAGTTCACCCAAAAGGGGTAGTGTTCACTAGTTTAGCTAGGGATATCAAATTATAAAATTTTACTTTACAACGATAGTTTCACCTTTGATTTCTTCAGGAATCTCTTGTTCTCAAGTAAGTCATCTCTACATTAATTTATTTGAATATATATATTTAGTTAACTTCTATAAGGGTTAACCACTCAATTTAATTTTACTTATACACATCATTACAAGGTGTCAAAATTTTTTGACTTAACACTTTATTCTCAAAATCAAGGTTCTACAATACTTATGCCAATGTAATGATTGAATATCATTTCTCACCAAGGTAAGTTACTAGTCTAACAACAAAAGGGAAAGAACACTTCACCACGTAGTTTTCTGAACATACCAAGAAAAGAGATCTTCTAAACTCCTTTGCAAGAAATGTTACAAAATTTACAACGCATTGAACTTTCTACAAAGAACTTCATAATTTGAACTGATGAAACTTTTACACTCTTTTCCTTTAATCTACTCGCATAATCCATCTGCACAAATATTTACTAGAGTCAGTTCACTAGAACTGAGCATGATAAGATATAAACCTCACCTAAAAATTTATGCCATCTAAAATTTAAATAAATGAAAGCTTGCAATACTCCCTATCAAATAATTTCTAACATGCATTCAAATCTTAACTGCACATCTCATGATAATACATTTCATACTCATTAATGTTCACTCCCCTAAGATCTTCTTACATGTGAACAAAATTCCAAGTGGCTAGATATACAACCTTAACTATGCAATTAATCATACTTAAATTACAGTAATAATAATATCGTTCACTTTATACCTTCAATCTACTTCTCCCATATATGTATCCAATAATATTATCTTTTAATTAAATAAAAGCACCAACGACGTTAAGTTTCTATAATAAATACAAGTATCAATCTTATATTATTCATCGATATGACTCAAGTATCAAACCTTCATAGATAATCAATGATTATATGTAAGTATAATTTTGATATTTACCTCACAATTTTAAGAATATACTTATGTTAACAAATATTCCACCAATCCACAAGTTCATATATTATTTAGATATCTTTTTTTGGTTGCTTATGACCATGTATTTATATGTTTCTATTAGTATAAGAGTCCAACTCGTTGGAATGAGTCACGATTAACAGTATTGTCATATTTTGCTAATATGTCAAAGATACATTTGACTAGCTAAGATATGTAAGCGTGGTCCAAGCCACTATAAATACAAGTATCAGCATTATCTCAACTCCCAATTGAGATGCAAGTATCAATTTTTAGCTAACATAATAATCATCGTAAATTCCAGAAAATATTCCACTCGTTAACTAAGTATTGAAATAACATATTTATCCTTACTGGTTACCTGATAACATAATATATCATGTTATATAATACAACCTCCACTTGCATACCCCAATTTATGGGTATTAATTATTGTTCTATATAATGAAGTTAAATAATTTCAGGTCAACTTCTATCCTTACTGTCATACATGGTATGTACAGTCCCATTATGGTAGTTGTCACCTTTACTTAAGGCTGTGTATGAATCCATTTTAGGGTAGTTCTCATAACTTCCCTATTCATCTATTTTCCTACCAAAAAGCATTTCAACAAGCTTATAAGTCAAAGTATAGGATAAATTTTTAATTTCATATTTCAAGCATTGCCTGAATTCATATGCCTGAGGGCCATCACATGTCAATCAAAATTGAAGAATGTACACATTCATGAGAGTTTGATGTATCCAATATTACTTTAACTGATTTGAAGATCCAAGTAGTGCCTCAAACTTAAGCCATATAATTATCCACACAAGCTAACGTCTTAAGTGCTTACCGTATTCAAAAAGATCACAAAAACAAACCCCATTAACACATGCTTCAAGAGCGTTCCCATCTAAAAAAAATAAGCTCATAGTAATAATAATAACAGAAGGCCTGGTGAGGGGTTTTCAATAATCCCCAAGGTAAACGGTAATCAAAAGAGTCAGATGGTATCTAGAAATACCGGTAAAACCAGTACGACTCCCCAAATAGAAGCCCCCAATCCTAATGGGGGGGTTTATATTATTATCAATCCACATTAAAAGACAAACACAATCTTTCGAGAAAATTTCCCATTTTCAAGCCATGTTCTACATAATAAAAACAATACAAGAAATATTATAAAACTCATTCACACACCACAATATTTTCTACAGAGACCACCGTTCACAGGATAAAACATGGAAAAAAGATAAACCAACTTTATAAGATCGATAAGAAAGAATCAATGGAGAGAGGTTTCTTCTTGTTAAAAAGGTAATTAAAATAAACGGTAAAGGGGGAGAGAGAGATCAGCTCATGCAATTATGATTATAAGTCATCCGAAACCCATCTCTACAGAATTCAAACAAAAATTGTAGAGATTGATTTACACAAATACTAAAGGGAAATAAATTATTAAGAGAGAGGGTTAGGGCTTATCATGCCTTTAATGTGCTTCCCAAGACAAGGACATGCTAAAATAGGCCCTGCAACAGCAACCCAAGCCTAATTCCATTTCTTCAAGCTTGTTGGGCGCCCAAACATCAATCATCTCCACATTGGCACAGGTAGGAGTTCACAGCCAAGGTAGGTGGTCTGAAAACTTGTCAACATCCTCCCCACATGTGTTAAAAGGGAAAGTTACAGCGGAACATGGACATCCATCCAGCACAATGGAAATTCGAATCTTTGTTTTGTATGGTGTGGAAGCACCCACGAGGAAGAAAACTGTTTGACAAACTACCTCAAAGAGATGTGGTCTCACTTTATTTCCATGTAGCAGGGTAAGAAGGGAAGGATGTCCAACAAGGAACCAATAGGTGTCGAAGCTGATCATTTTTCCATGTTTTTCCAGCAAGTTTCCATGCCCCTCCTCAACAAGGAACTAGTCTGCAAGAGCCCTGATAAAAAAAACTAGTCCATGTGACCACACAAAGAAAATATTCCTTCACCACACAAACCCATGCGGCCAGGGCAGGATAAAGCAGGAAGACCACAAAAGACAGAAGAAAACCCATCAAAAAGAGACCTCCATCTACAATCCCACATGGCCAGCAACAAAGAAAGAGCAGGTACAAGACAAACACAGAAAATTTAATAATAATCCTCTTGGAAGGTAAGCGGCTAGCAAGAAGAATGAAAGGATTTCTTTTCCCCAAGAAAAACGTGTCAGCAAAGGAATTTCCCATACGCATGGAAGAAGGAGAATAAAGTAAACCATGGTGAAGGATAGGCAGATTCCAACCACTCCCAAACTCCCTCACGCAAAGACAGAAAACATTAATGGTCATTACGGTCTGTAGGTTGGTGGTTGGGTGAATTCACGCTTCCATCAACATGAATTAAAGCCTACGTGGATGCCTGAAAAGGCTTAATTTATTCGACATAAAATTTTATTAATTATTCACACAATTAAAGTATAATTGATACCAATTCATTTATTATCTATTCTTATTACGCTTTAAAAAGTCATGACACCTAAACGGGGTTCGAATAATCGCTTAGGACCTAACACGATAGTGACAAAATAAAATAATTTGATCGAGAGGGGGGGTCAAGCACAAGAGCGATCAATACTACAGTTAAATAGCTTGCAAGTAATTAATACAATATTTCTAAAAGAAATGACACTAACATAAATAATCGCCAATCGACAAAATAAGTTAAAATGTTATTTTTTTATCATTATTTTTATGATTTTTTTTTTTATGACTTTTATTAAAAACATAAAATTATTAATCATATTACTAGTGACCAACAGGCAATCTCGACAATAATGTAAACCAATAACACTATAAAATAGAGGCCAATTGATAATTAAATTAAAACAACATTGCTATCTTTATATACTATAAATATAAATAATTTCTACTCACATCAATAATGGCCAAAGATCCAGCTTAACTATGCGACAACAAAATCCTCCTTTAACTAGGTTAACGCATAGGACATTACACATTCCACACACATAGGTGTCAATAATGACTTGAGAACGCAAGAAGAAGAGGGAAGGTTCTAAAACACCACTGAGACAAGATCTAAGACAACGGAATTACACACATTCGTTCGACACTCAACAAGAAGGGTCACTGCAATAAGAACCGGGGTAACCATCGAACGGGGCATCACACCTATAGTATACCTCTATAATTGTCATTCTTTCTTACTAATGAAAAGGGTTTCAAAGCCTCTAATCTCTCAATCCCCTCTAATCAAAACTCCACCCCTTGAGATATATCCTTGATCTTAATATCCATGCTCTTAATTCACTGATCTCCACCTTCATGTATCAAGTATAATTGTCACATTTATTTTCCTTATGGCTCAGTATGTTGGGCACTTCTAGTCACCTTAAAACATTTACTCTTGAAATAGCCAAAATGTAATCAAGGTTTAAAGGCTTGAATGGGATATTAACTTCCTTGATTCTATTTTTTCCACAAACCATATGCTTCCAACAAATATCTATAGGTCACAAAAGTAATTGCCACCTAAATCTTGTCTTTGGTTGCGTCTCAAATTAGAAGACCCTTGAGTTATCTTCAGAATGCACCCACAGATAAATCTTAGGAGTTTGAATCCTTAACTCATTATAGAAGTTACGAAATCCAAATGTTACCTAAACCCTAAGAAGGGTTTTGTCTCAGACCTAAGAGTTGGTGTTTTTCTCTAAAATGCACCTTTACTCAATTTCAAATATTTAAAATCTACCCTAAGGTCTATAATACCATCCTCAAGAACCATGCATATTTAGTGATACCTTGTACAACCTTTGTCTTTGAAAATTCTTCAGATAATCTTCAATTTCTCCCTTAATATGCTTCAAGACAGAGTATCCTTAGTCTTCAAGCTAATAGACTCTTAAATTACTCAAAAATATTTGAATGAAAGACAATAGTCCTATAGGAGTTCACAAATCACCCTTCAAATTGATTTTATCCATTTAAAACAAATAATCTCTCTCCCTAATGTAATGCCTTACTCTTAATGGCTTCCTCCTTATTGTTGTAGGTTTGATCAATGTAATCAATCGATAATACACAAACAATAGTGGAAACTTTAAATACATCAAATAAATTACTTAGAAACTCCTCTTACCATTAATAAATATCCTTTGGTTACATGCACATTAATTTTTTGATCAATACAAGCATAAAAAGAAATGGAAAACTATGTATACATGGGTATCCAACCATAACCTTTCTTGGATTTTTTCTTCTCCTCAATGACCATCTGGATGATGGATGTAAAAATGGTTACGAAATATTTTAAATATCTTTTCATGAACATTGTAATTATTTTTCACCCTTTAAACCTTTTCATTTTTTATATTTTGTGCTCCATTACACTAATAAATGACTCTACCTAATCTAAAGTCCTAAGATTTAAGAGCTAAACACATTCCTTGACATATTTAGGACCTATAGACCTCATTATAGTTACCAACATAACATTTATTGAGTAAATAACTCCAATAACTGACTAAAACAATTATTACAATACAAAATTGCCTTCAAGATTTTAAATTGACATTTTGGAGGGAAATGTTGAAATTTGAATTTGTAAAGGCCTTACTCAATCCTGACACACACAACAAACTCTAGATGACCTATAGGACCTATCAACATACTTAGAAATAAAAATGAAGGTTATTATCCTATAAACAACCTAGGAAGTTAATGCTCATGCATCAAATGGTATGATTTCCTACGCATTGGTTTTTAGATCCATCCACTAGTGTTCAGGTAGATGTTGTGGATCTAAGTATTTTAGTGTGAGATAATATTCATTATTGGTACATGTTTTTCACTATGAATTCACTTTCTGATCCGTGACTATAATTATAACTTGCAAGAAATAATTTCACCTACACGTACCCGCAAACCACATCAAACCTAAAAAGTAAAATTTGGAATGAGGAGTCAAACTGACCCAAGTGGTCACCCAAAGAGTGAACTTGTGACCGAGAGTTGCACTAAATCTCATAATCCATGTAGTTCTTTAGAGTGTGTGTAAAAATGATGCCCTAGAATTCCCTTGTGTAAGTTACAAAAATGATAGCGGGCTATATATAGAATGTAGAAGATGTACATCATGTGTGGATGGAATAGAATAGACTTCCCCTTCCTATGATGTGTATGCAAAAGTGATGTAGCCCTTTCCCTTGAATTTATGCTAGATGGATGCATTTGATTCTCTTGCACCTTTTGATTGCAAGCTTAGGTGGTAGTATGTAATGCTTAGTTCTTCGTCCCTTATTTTAAAAACATGACTATGTATTTATATGATTCCCTTGTTTTTATTTTGTAATTGACAATTGAAAGCACTGAGCCAAATAAGTAAAAAGTTATTAAGAAGTGAAATGGATCCAAAAGTTTAAGAAATTGGTAAAGAGGGACATGAGCTCTCAAGAGAACAAAATCACCTGCCGCTAGTATCCTGACTTGGTGATAATGTCTAAGGCTAAAGAAATATAAAAAATTTAAATGCTGAAAAAATTTAAGATGTATAAATCCAATGACCGTGGAGAAGACAAAGCAATAGGATAAGGGGAGTTTTCAATTATTAGTTTTCTTACTTAGGAATCATGTAAATGATAGCATGATTTTAGGACCTAGAAATGTACCCAAGTGCATATATTGTTTGACTACATAATATGTATATCTTCATTCTATAATTGTATATCCCTAAAAATCATCTTAGCTTCCCATATTCCTCTTTGAGACAACGCAAAAGACACCAAGCATCCATACACAAGCTTATAACCATGTTCATCAATAGAATATCTTTCTTGACTTTCATAAACTTGAACTACTTTTTACTTCTCCATACTACTTCCAAGATGCAAAATCACACTTGATGTATCTCAAACATGAAGCAATAACTAATGACAGAACATGTATACCTAGTAAACTGACACATATACCTAGAATGCATCATTACACATCCTTTTGATGGTTTGATTAAGTAATCATACAAAATGATTGACTTTATCTTCATTAATCTAGAATCCTTTCTCACTTTCAGCACATAAACCAACTTCTAAACAAACTATAGACCATCAAGAAAACTATAAACTTATCTTTTCTTCATGAATACACTACTACAATATCAAACTTACGATCATTCACTATCCCCATTAGCACCATGTTTCATTTATATGGTAATGTCTCTAAGAATCCTAGTAGAGACATCATAAACCATGAGGAGTCTAAAATAACAATCTAAAGAGGTTACATGACCTCTTTGACAACTCTGAATCATTTTTTCATTCCTTCTTCTGATATGTAACCTGAAATTCTTCTAGTTTTTCTTCATCAACTATCTTATGTGGAATGTAATGACTGGATCTTGGCTCCCACAACTTTCCTTGCCTCTTCTCCTGAACTTTAGGAGTCTCAAACCTCTTGGTTTTCCGTGTAGGATGATAGAAATAATCTCTAACAACATGTCCAACATTATTGTAGTTAAAAAACACCATTTTATTCTTACCTTTAGGACCCTCATTTCTCTAAGTTTTAACACATGATTCATATAGGTAGAATTTAGTAGTGTGTCCTTTTTCATGAAATTTATAGCATGTAATATTCCATGACAAATCCTCTATATCATATCTCCATGGGTGATAATATCTAATAAACCTTCTACACTCCTTTTATCTATTTATAAACCCATTGTAAGTATAACAAAAGCCATTAAAGGATCTTTCATACCTTGATGCATTGGGTTACCTCACAGACTTTGTCTTCACATTGTCTTTGAAGTCTTTTTCCTTCTACTCCTCTTTAGTGCTTTGGCCTTCAGTTTCTTTTCTTGTAACATTATCATATTACATCACTTCTTTTCCTTTAAGGCCTTATTTGAATCCCAAACATGTCCTTTCTCCTCTAGACCTTTGACTATTCAAGAGATCAACATGATCTTTGGAACTCTTTTCAAATCTCTGAAGTGACTTAGCTTTGATAACTACATCATATAGCTCTTCCCTTAGAATCATCATATATTCTTCAAACCTAATGCATTCTTCTTCTTTGGATTGTAGAATTGTAGTCATGGAATCCATCTATATTTCTATTTGTTTGATTGTCTCATCAATCTAACTAGTTTTAGACCAGTGTTTCTTCTCAAGATCATGAATTCTTGCTTTATATTCCTTAACTTATGCTCTCAACTTATTGTTACTATTATCACCATTTTTAAACTTAGTTTGAATACAAATTATCTCAGTCTCTATGTCATCTCCTTCTTCTTCCTTAGAAGTCACCAGATAGTATGAAATCTTCACTCATATATCTCATGGAATCCTTGGCCATGAATAAGACTTCATCACCTATATTATCATCTTTAGATTCAAATTTAGAATAATAAATACCATCACAACTACTTATGTCAAATGAACAACACTCTTTCTTTTTGTAAAAACTCTTCTTATAATTCTTCATGTTGTCAAAACTCTTGAAATTATTCTTACCTTTATCAAACATATGAGTATTTTTGTCATGATATTCATAATTCTCATCCCCATATTAATCCTTGTGTTTATGAGGGAACTTGTTGGCAAAATGACCTATTTCACCACAGTTAAAGCATTTAAAAGGAAAATTTTCTTTGTGTAGTCACAACATCATGCACTTTAGAAATTTATCTATTGTAGTCTCATACTACTATTTAGAAGGCTCTTAAGTGAAGAAAGTTTTAATTAACCCTATCTCTTTTGGCCATCTTGTTTATTTTATTTTTTAAATTGCAGCTTATTGCACCCATATCCTAAGCTATTTTCTGACATCCCACGCTATTTTAGCGTCTAGCTAAGGAGCACCAAATTTATTGTTTGGGTGCCATTAAGCACCCTGGACCCACATGTGGGGTGCCCTGATCCTTTTAACACTTTCTCTGGCACTTTTTTTTTCCTCTTTTAGCCATTTTTCATAGTTATCTCTTCTTGAGGTCATCCTTTTTAGGGTAAATTACGAAACTAGAGCAAAAGAACCTTATAAATATAAAGTTATGAGACCATAATGAGGAACCTAACATCATCTACTACTATCACCCCATCTAGAGTTACATCCATATATTGTACATTTGCATCCACATAGCTCCATCGTCAAGGAACAAGATAGGAAGTCTACATAACACTTCATAGGGATGAGGGATTCTATTATATTCCATACACACATGCTATTACATTTTCTACATTTATCTATTGCTCGCTATTTTACTAAGTGTGCAATTGACACAAAAGAACCTAGGAAACCACATGCACTCACTCAACCAGAACTACATTTGAGTCGATGAAATATAGTGCAATGCTCAGTTTAGTAAGCCCACTGTTATGGTACATGAGGTTAGTCTAAACCATTCATCCCACATGTTTTATTTTTTTAGGGTTTGATACTTCTTCTTGGTCTCTTGTAGGTTATTCTTCCTCTTGGAATATTCAGAACATACTGCGTAAGGTAAATCAAATACTAATATAACACACAATCGAGGGTTTTAGAACACCTTCCGACCCTTTAAGAACTATTTCCAAAGATTCTTTCACAGAGCAAGGGAACCTATTTTACCTGTGGAGCACTTCATGGGCACCCCAGTCCTTCCCTATGGGTACCCCAGTCCATCTATATCACTCAGATCTCTCCTCCGTAGGACCCCGAATATAGTTTTTCCTAATCTTGTTTTCTCTCATTAGCTCTGTGACACTCTACGATAGTCATCTTGTTATCAACTGAGTTCTTTCCTCACCACTCTTCTTGCACACTTAGGTTTTTATTTTTATTATTTTAATTAGTTCAGCTGACTTACCTATTTTCTTTAGCATAATTATTTACTTACTATGTTTTATTGTCCTCTTATATTAGATTAACTGCCACATCTACTACACATTAGTATAGTTCTAATTTTAGTTAATCATTTTGGTGAACCTGGCGTCTCATCATATACCTAAACATAATACTTTTGAATATCCACTCACTCTATAGTTTTATATCCATGGTCATGCCCTTGATGATTTTCCTACGGATCCTTCTAGTTATAGAGCCTCGCCCTTTGCTTACTCAACTTCCATATTTTGATATGGATACTAAAGCTCTAGAATATGTTACAATTTATTGCTTATATGTTGTACTATTGATCCTCCTATTTTAGAACACATCCTCGATGAAGTATAAGATCCTCCATCTGAACCCATATATTACAACTGCTACCATTACTGACCCAAATCACTAGACTGATTATTCACACTTCACCCACTAATGCTCTTGCAACATTTGTAGCTGATTCTCTCTAATGCAATATGTGCCCCTACCTGGACCATCTTCATACTCTTGAACTCATCACATGAATGGATACCCCTACATGAATCTAACACTACTATTTTTATGGTTGATGAGCTTCCTCCATATTTGTTATCTGACTCCTTCTAATGTCATAAGTGCCGATATTATAGTTTATACATGATATACATTACACATAATGCTCTCTTGCTATACCTACGCTTCCATAATCTTCCCCTTATGAACGACATGACCTCTGACCTTGTCATCATTTGAGGATGACTATTTTCCTAATGATACGTTGCAACTCCTTTGCCACTGCCATGTTACTAATACTGCTCACATTCCATATCAAGAGGCATCTCCAGTCCATGGACACTGTCATGTATCATCCATCTAAACCTTTACCAACATCACCCCTTTAGTATGCAATCAGCATTCACTTTTTTCTCTCTTCACGAATGATTCTTATTGGGAGCTATATACCACTTGATACTTCCTCAAAAATCCACCGTATGTCTCACAACGATGGTCTCTTTCACCTTGGATTCACCTTTTAAGACATCCATTCCCATTTATATGATCCCCATTTATATCATGGATCTGTTCATTCTCATTGTTGCATGTGAAATTCGTGTTTTTTCCATCTTGTTGTGCTCATCTTGCGCATGTCACCCCACTTCTTCTCCGCTCAATCTTGGCTAGTTTTGGTTAGATTATATTGGAGGAAAAATTTATCTATAGCTCACATTGATATAGCATTTCCCATGCCATTTGGTATGGTGTGCATTTGACAATAGCTCCTTTCTTTGCTATTCACCTAAACTCTACCATTTGGTATGCTCATGGATGTTCCACTACCTCCCTTTCCTGATGAAATAATACACCACGGTAATGTATCATTTTACAAACTCACAGGATATTTGGATGACCAACAACACACCATTGCTTATCAAGATTCTTGTGCTATCATTCAAATATGATTTTGACAATGATAATAGATAATCCTTTGGAAGAGTTAATTTATCCATTACCTCCCCTTATTGATGACCATACATCACACCATACCAAATCAATTCATATATTCACATGTTTAGCTAATGATGAATTTTTCCCTCACGGTCATCCATCTAGTACACCTTTATTAGAACTCAATCCACGCTCTACATAATTTATCTCAAGATCATGCTTCAGTCTATGGAAGACCACTACTCACATCTCTCATCGATCTGAAATTCAACAGCTTAAGGATGCTTCTCAATTGTATGTTAGTACTCAGTCTACATCTCACATACATATCCAGTGTTCGACTACTTGTCACCTAGCTGAGCCTCAAGGACATACCATTTCTTGAACCTCTTTTATTTGTGTACTTAGTACTATGACACATGACATTCTTACTCAGACTTCTTAATGATTAGTTTCTTACTCTACCACCCACTCATTACTATCCATAATTCTCGGAAAGAAAAATACTGACGATCATACATATTATCCGTTACCATCAAATTAATGGACATTCATGATAATTCTTTTCGCACTTTGTCATGAATTATCAAAGAACTCCAACATCATAGGTATTATTTAGTTTATTACAAATCATTTTTATACTAACCAATAAGGACCATTAGGTTCCTCCTACCTCATGATGCATCAGGCTAGTGTTACTTAGGCACCTCATAAGCAATGACCTTTTGTAAATAGTTCACCATCTTTTTCTCTTAAAATTTCTAATTCATTACCAAATCTATCCTCCACCTAATATGTAGCTTACCATTTATTATTAAGGATTCATCAATCATCTTGCCACATCAACTTGCACAGGCCTTGTCACCATCGTCATTCCACATCACATAGACCACCATCGCAAAAACATTGTACTACACCACAACCTTCATTCATCATATATTCATCCTTCGCATGCATATAGATTTCATTTACCAGCACCACAATTTAGCTACCCCACGCCTTCATCCTCACAGATATTAGGTGGAAGACCTCCACTTTTATTCTCACAAACATCGAGTGGAGGAATTATGTCTTTCATTCATCATTGGTTAGTTACATACTTGGGGGGAATAACACCTAATACATACCCCAACTCACTCATGCACGTCTATTCACTATTTGCATTATCACATAGGCATTAACAATCACACGTCCTAACACTCATCATTACCCACCCGATGACGCACTCTTGTGCTTCGATTCACAATTGATTTTTCAATGGATTACAACTAAACTGAAACCCACACACTACACTGAAACCCGTACACTGCACTATAGGCATTACCACATTTGCATTTCATCACAAATTTCATCGTGCATACACCATACATTTTGATATTTATGTCTATAACCTTTTTCATGCATCACCCACATTTATACTCTTTTTCCAATAATTCTATCATCTAGGTGTTTATGATCATAAGCTATTCATCTCCTACACATTTCATACACCATTAGGCTATCTAAACATAAACTATACTTAATCACATCTACGTACATAACCACATTTATACATCACCTATATTATTCATACATACTATGCTAGTCTACATAACTTATGAGGCTAGCATCTACATTTCATCCTTACATATCTACATTACTAGTCTATCTACACCTATCACATCACATTTTACACATTCCACTGTTGTACATCCTACACCTTAGCACATGTGCATCTTACATACCACACATTTAAAAACCATATTTATCCCATGGTCAATTATTCTCACCACCACCTATACTACGTTGTTTTCTACATGCTACACTCACCACCCTATGACACACTTTAGTTCCTTGGTCCATACTCAACTACCAAGGGTTTACAAATCAAATGGACCATTACACTTACTAGGCGACACTTCATCATGCGACATTCCTAGGCTAGTGAAATACATTTTAGGATAAATCATCACTCATCCCCTTTTCATATAGTAGTGTTATGCTTTAGGATAAATCACCACCTCCATCATATCATATTATAGTGGTATACACATTAGGTTAAATCACCACTCTCTACCACTCACCATGTAGTGATATACGCTTAGGGATAAATCATTACTCATCCAGTCACCTTATAGCAATATACGCTTAGGCCTGAATCATCACTCATCCATTAAACTTATAGTGATATATGCTGAGGATAAATCATCACACATATGTTAATCAAGTTGTAATATGTGCTTCATCTATAGGGGTCATGCACACACATTTATTCCGAATGTCTACATCTCATCACTATTACATACAAACTCATCACAGCGCGTCAGACAAAATCACACACTACTCAACCATTTCCTAATGACACACTCTTATTTATGGTTCATTCTTGAGTGCTAAGGGGGAAAACAAAATGAACATCACTGTATACATTTCCATACACTCGGGGGGCAAATGACTCCTATAATTCCATATTGCATTCCATTCCATTCATCCATAACATACTACATTTTATAGGGGGCATTTACTCTTGTTTACTACTATTTTACACGATCACTTTACTACACATGTTATATTTATTTATTATATGTCATTATCTACATCATCCACACATGTGAGTTCATTCCTTTTTTAGTGTGATCGTAGATACAAGACACTTACATACGGTATGGATTTTTGAATTCTACCCTTCCTATACTGTTGGTTGGGGGCATCCACATTCATCTCTTCTAGGTGCTATCATTTCATTTTATACTTAGCATCTTACTTTAGTTGATCATTCATGCTTTGACATATTGGTTATTTCTCTAAAATGCTAACAGGTGTTCCATTTTCATAACTTATTTTGTAGGATTACATGTATTCATGACTTCTTGTTTATTTGTCTATACTTGTCTACTTCTATTTACTTCTTATATGCGGGCTTCACCCTATGTCTTGTGTGCACACTTTTTTATTATTTATAGCCATGATGTCCTTGTGTGTCTTTTGAAATTGTGAGTGATGTACCATGTTTGTAGCCCACTTTGTGCAGATTATTTTCTTTCTTGTGTATTTATATTTTATGTGTAGCTTACACATGTTTTATATAAGCATGCATTATTTCTTTACACTTGTCTTTCGCTAGCCTTCTTATTTGTTTGTGCCTTGGTTTCTACCAAGAAATTTCCAGGGTTACATTGTATATGTGGTTGTTCCTCTTTCGGGGTTGTATGTCTCTTATTAGCGACGTTGCATGCACCCCCAAAGAGGAGGGCATCATTTAGTGGGATTTTACATACTAACAAAACATATTTACACACATTCAATCATATACATTGAGTGGGTTCAGACCATTCTACAAACCCCGTACAAAATGGATTTTATAGGACATAGTAGCATTATAGGAAGTAGTTACAAGTTTATAGGTTACAATGGGTGTGCCTCTCTACACTACTTCATCTAGTGGCGTCAGATTGCCCAAAAAACTAGGACAGTACAGAGATCTCTTCACACACATTTGATCAGAAGCAATTAGAACCTAGAGGACACAAAGAGCATTTCCTCCCTACACTTATTCAGCTAGGGTGGCATGATATCTCCCAAAAATGTGTAGTACAACATATCCTTCTACACTCTTTTTCTCAACATGGATCATGTGCATATGTTCCATTTACACTTTTCTATTCATGTATTTTACATTTGTGTATTTTACACACTTTCATAGCTTTTTTAGACTTACATACATACATATTTGACTATTCTATCATTTTCTCCTTGCAAGCCTGACCGTATGAGAAACAAGCAGTCAAATTCGAGGCAAAAATAACAACACTCTACCACAACACATGATTTTAATAACCATGCAAGTACACTACACATATGCGTCCCACCCTAGGTTTACTCTCATCACTTTTTCTTTGTACATTTTTCATTTATAGTTTCCATACTCCCCCATATTTTTATCATTCCACGCTTTTGTCTAGTCCTTCAGCACATTTTCTACTACACTCTTCCTAGACATCAAGTACACATCTCTATCTACTTTCAGTTACAAATATTTTATCTCAGCAACATAAAGTGGGGCGAAAATGTAGTAAAAAAATCATGCACTTTAGAGCTTTATTTATCCCGGTCTCATACTAATATTTAGAAGGTTATTAAGTGAAGAAATTACTAATTAACCCCAGTCCTTTTGGTCATCATGTTGATTTTATTTCATAATTTATGACTTATTGCACCCATATGCCTAGCCATTTTCTAACATTCCATGTTATTTTAGCATTATTTGGGGTCCATGGGTGCCCTGGTCCCACCTAGGGGTACCTTGATCCTTCTAGCACTTTCCCTCCACTTTTTGGGTCTCTTATGGTTTTTTTTCATCTTTATATTTCTTTTGGTTGGCATTTTCAAGGTTAATTACAAAATTAGAGCAAGAGAACCCTATAAATATAAAGTTATGAGACCATAATGAGGGACCTAGCATCATATACTACTATCACTCATCTAGAGTTGCATCCATCTATTACATTTACATCCACATAGCTCCATCATCAAGGCATGAGTTAAAAAGTCTACATAACACTTCATAGGGGGAGGTATTCTATACTATTCCATACACACATGATATTACATTTTATAAATTTAGTTATTACTTGTTATTTCACAAAGTGAGACCGTCATAAGAGAACCAAGGGAATGACTTGCACACACTCACCAGAACTAAATTTGGGTCTGAAATGTAGTACAACACTCAGTTTACTAATCCAACTATTTTAGAAGCTAGGCTCAATCTGAACCATTCATTTTATATTTTAATGTTTAGGGTTTTGATACTTCCTTTTGGTATTTTGCAGGTCTTTACATCAACTTAAATTATCAATGACATATTTTGTAGGATAGTGAATTTGACATGACACATAGTGAGGGGTTCGAACCACCTTCTAAACCTATAAGAACTAATTCTAGAGATTTTTCGTAGACCAAGGTGCCTATTTTACCTACCAAAATGCCTATGGGTACGCTAATCCTTTCCTAGGTGCCCCATTGTATCCATATCACCCAGATATGTCCTCCCAAGGATGCCAACACAGTTGTTCTTGCTCCCATTTTCTCCAATCATCTTTGCGACACTCTACGACAGTCATCTGTTATCAGCTAAGTTATTTCCTCACCCTCTTCTTACACACTTAGGATTTCATTTCTATTAGTTTAATTATTTTAGTTTCTTAACATATTGTTTTAGTGCAATTATTTTCTGCATTTATGTCCTCCTAGATTAAATTAACTATCCCCATACTACCTCATATTTAGTTAATTTTGGTTAATCACTTTTTACTTACCTAAACCAGGTTTCAATCTTCTAACAAACATGGAAAGTAGTTAATAATTATCAATATCAGGAGCAACATCATCATCATTAGTCTTCTTATCCTTAAAATTAATCTCCTTCTTGACATGTTTAGATTTCATGATCCTCATTTCATACGTAGGCAAGATGCCATGTAGTTCATCCATCAACATGAAATTCAAATCCTTTTCTTCCTCAATAGAAAATACTTTCGGATAAAAATTGGGAGTGAGGGTTGCCATCACCTTTTTCACCACTACTTATTCTTTCACTTCTTCACCTAATCCTCTAATGGTGTTAACCAATTAATCAACTCTGAGTTGTTAAGCTACAATAGACTCTTCATCCTTCATCTTTATGACTTCAAATTGATTTATGAAATTTTGGGGCTTTTCCATCCTTACCTTCAAATATCCTTCATAGATGACCTAAATTTTCTTCAACAAAACTTTATTTGATGTAAAATTCATGACCTTAACAAATTTTGATTCAACTAGTCTACACATGATTGCATTCATTTCCCTAGATTTTTCATTATTTACCTTTTTGTTTGCAATACTGGTTGGAGGATTATGAGGAACTATATACTCATATATCACATATTTATAAATTTCAAAACCTAAGGAGATGATGTGATTCCTCATCATGATGCTCCAAAATTCATAGTTTGATCCATCAAAACAAGGTAGTCTTTCTCGTAGAAGATCCATTTTTTTGACTTGTCATTTTAGTGCTTCAAAGGATCTCCTTCAAGTGAAGAAAATTATTTAAAATAACTTATCCTTGATACCAATTGCTACAATCACATTGGACCTAAAGTGTTGGGGTTGAATCATTCCTTCAAAACTTTTGTCCTATTATATTTAACTTTCATAAACCATTAACCATTCAACCATGCATTAGTGTGAGACTAACAAAATAAAACAGACATTCATAAGATCATAAGCCAAGAGAGTACACAATAAAAAAATGTGAAGTGGTAAACCCTCAAGGGGAATTAAACCCAATGAAACTTTTTATTATATTACTTAAACCAAAATACTTGGATGAATATGACATAACACACAATATTTGTTTAGTGAAGCACCTGCTTCACAAGAAGCACCCACCCCTATTTAGTATAGAACCCACTATACAAGGAGGACACTACCCACCAAGATGATCAAGTAGCCACTCAACAACCTGATGATGATTACCAATGATTTATGTCACTCCTACAATAAATTGTGATTATAAATTTATCTCACACACTTCAAACCCTTCTTCAAACACACTCTCTCCAAATTCTCTCAATATTTCTTCTTCCTAGGCTAATTAGGTTTGTTGACCTTAATAATATACTCTTATATCTTTCTAAAACATATATAATCTATCTCAAATCTTTCATGAATCCCTCATACCTCTTTTAAACTCCCCTCTAGCTCACACATTCCTATCTCACACCACTAGCTCAAATAAGCAAATATAATGACCCTTTATACATGCATCAACTCCTAAAAACATATTTATTTTCCATGACCATTAAGGTTGGTCATAAAAATATAAAACACACTTACACATTTATATAAAATAATTTTAAATTACCATATAGGTCGTAAATGGACCAAGACTCTCAACAAGCACAACTAGGCCTAAAAGGCTAGTTTCATCTCCACTGAGCACTCCATGGAATATAAGGGCACCAATCATATCCATAATACCTAAAAATTATTCATGCATGTTATATACATCCTCTAAACATATCTCATATGCTTGGGAACATCTAAATCATTCACTTTATCCATATCACCACCAAGTAGTATTGTTTTCTACTCAAACTAGGTACCTCCAGGACCAATCTTCAAAGATGAAGACATGACATCCACAAACCACCTAAAATATGGAATTAAAACACTCATTGGAAATAAAATCAATAAATTAACACTTAAAAAAAAATTATACTTCATGACTTAACCCATAGATTCATTAGAATAACTTTCTCCTTCAAGCTCATGTGTTGCCCAGAAACCAGTCTTGGAAGTAGGACTTTCTAACACCCCTTATGAAAATTTCAAGACCTATAAGTTCATAGATTGTGATCCATTTTAACCTCTAATAACTATCCAATGGTTATGAATAATGAACCAATCCAATATATTTGTCTTTCATACCAATTTTTTCAAGTAATCGATAGTGTCTTGAAACCCTATCAAGTAGGTAAAATTATAACCTAAACCATGCCACCAAATATGAGTTGTAGAGCTCAAAAAAATCATGTTTCATTCCATGTTTGATGTTTACAACACCTATATATCAATTATAATATTACTTAGGCCATGCATGCCCATGAACCTTCTTCCTCCATGACTGCTGAAAATTGCCTTCCAAGCTTAAAAACTAGTGTTCATGTTTATACCTATAAAAACATCCAAATAACTTCACCAAACTCTAAAATAAATTTAAACATCTATCATATCTACCGTATAACTCATAACATCAATTTATATCATAGTGCAAATGGAAAACCTGATAGAAAACTAATATTTTCTGGAAATAAGAAGATTTGAGTGGGCTCCACCTACAGTCAAGACCTTAAACCACCACTATATGAAATATAGGAGAGTTATCTCCATCCTCCAATCATCACATTTGACGATTCAATGAATTCTAAGTTCATGCCGAGGATATTTCATCCATAACTCATGAATTAGGGTTTAACTAGGGTTTTTGACCTCCTCTTTTTGTTAAAAATCATTCATAAAGATTAGAACCCCATTTGACTTCACTCTAACTCTTAGATATTATTAACTCCATTCCTCAACATCCCTTCATGCTCCATTAAGCCACCAATAATCTACAGTAGGTCTATATGATGACCTACAAACCCCAGTATCACCTTGTAATCATCTTATAAAACCTAAATGAGTGTCTCAACATACTCCCAATATTTTCTTCATGCCTCTACCATGCTTATCAAATCACCATACATCTTTATCCTCGATGTGTTATCACCCATACAACCTAGACCTCTCTATTAAGCCTAATATAAAAATTAGGTCTCACCATCTTCACTCTTGTAACCATGTTAGTTCTTGTTTACCAATGTCAACAACGCTTCAAGATTCCTCTTACACTCCTAGTCATCACCATGTGTCATTAATTCTTCTTGCACTTTTAAATCAATGATAGCACACTAGCTCTCACGTGCCAACATCTTCCATAATGTACCAGTTTAGAGAGAAGTTTGGAACATCTGATGCCCCAAAAATTTCCTTTGGATCACACTGCCCCATAGAGAAGGATTTTGTTCAACCAAAAGATTCAACTAGATTTGATAGATTTTGTATTGTCCATAGATATCTCTACAGTGGACTCTATGGTCTTCAATACTGCTACTCTAAAATAGACAAAAAAAAATTGATACAAAATCACTATGAAAAAGTCTTGTCACCAGCTGAATATGTTAAATGGCTCTCCACATCACACCAAAGTATAGAAAAAAAATAATAGCATAGTGGTTAAGGTTTTCAAATGTATTGAAATGCTAAAAATATCACAGATAATGCATTGGTGTAAATAGAAAAAAAGTGCCTTCCAAAGATGAAATATCTAACTGAACCCATGTGAATTGGCCAATACTACAAATTCCTAAAATCATGTCTATATGAAATAGATGACCAAAATTCCAATAATAAGCATGCGTCTACTGACCCTTGAAATATGTCCACTATTCAAAATATCACTGAAATCGATCAATATGAAATAGGTGACTAAATTAAAAACATAGTTGAATTTCTATTGATCTTGTAATCTCCAAAAAAAATTCAAGTTTGTAAAATATCACTGAAATAAATAAATATGAAACCAAAAACTTAATGCCAAACATAGGCGAACCTCCATTGATCTAGTGATCTTTAAAGTGTTGTAAATGATCAGTATGAAATAAACAATCAAATGCCAAACATAGGCGGTTTCCACAAACCCCTGTGAAAGTTTTAATCACGAAAAAAATATCACTACAAAATATCATATAAATGATTCATAAATCAAACTGCAAAAATTCTTATAAAGAGGCTGAGAGTTAGACCAAATCCTTAAAACTACATTTTAAGATCAAAATATCCAATGTAAAATTGGGGATAAGTTAAAACTTCCCACCAAACATCATATCCAAAATGATTGAACTATCAATCAATATGAAAAATCACCTGATGCAACTGTAAACATGTTGTGTCCAAATGTGGTTCTTAAAAAAGAAAACATATATAAATCCAAAATTAGACATATTGAACATGCCCACTAAACCTGTATAAACTACTATCTGAATCTTAATGGAAATAATTAGCCATAAATTTGAGAAGATAAATATGATCATGTTAAACCTTTCACTCATTTGTTCCCTACAGGTGACACCATTAACTAAATTAAAATCCAAAATAATATGGGAAAAATATCATTTCTACATACAACAGGAATCCCACAAAAGTATGCTCTGAAAAATATATGCATGATAATCAACAATATCAGCTATACAATCAAAAACTATGTAAGAAAATAGTTTTACCAATACAAAGGTTGATCCCTCTTTTTGGTTCAACAACTTGAATAAAAGTCTACACCAAAATCAAACCTCCTGTGAAATAAGGTAGTGATGAAACCCCATTTTTTCCAATAGTTCCCAAACAAGGCATATATTTTCTAGTAGATCACACAAAGGTTATCCAGACATGGATATAAAAACCTATAATGTGTAAAAATTCCCATTTTCATAGATAATAAATGTTGGAAAAATTACCTTCAGAAACTGAGAATATGCACCCTATTGAACAAAGGTTAACAATCAATGAATTTTAAACAACCTTAAGATTGCATCCTACAATATTTAAGAATAGTTGTGAATCTATAATAAATTGATAACCAATTATTACCCAAATCAAACGAGTGCAAAAATAATGTCTAATTCTCATGAACAATGTTTTGATGTCATTTCCATATCTTAAAATGGAATGGTCTTTTTACTTGCTCCTAATTAAAGGACATAGGTAACAAAATAGATATAGTTATTATACGAGAAAAGAAAGCTTCACAATATGGTTTTCCTACCAAATCATTGCGATGAATGCTAACTTTGACTATATTCCCTTCTCATATCCATCACCCTACAAGTGAGATCAAGAGAGATCCATCTATCCCTCTCATCACACGGTTTCCTATTTTCTGCAAACAACATGTACTCCCAACAAATGCACACTATAAATGGAATATCAACGAGCCCAAAAATTTTCAAAAACCGAATCAAAACCATGGAAAATATGATATCAAAAATGAAAAACTTAAGCTAATCCAACATTCTACCATCTCTAATATGAAAATATAATCTGTAAACTATATTATACCCTCTACTATTAAATAGTTTCAAAATGGATTCTGATTAAAATATCTCGTTAAGGTGAAAAATTCATACCTTTTTTAAAAATGGAATCATGAGTGGTTTTAAAATCTGATACATAAACCTAAAACTGAAAGAAACTAGATCATAAACATCCAATTCAGAATGTTCATCCAAATATGATCAAAAAACTATTTTAAATATTTTTGGTAAATCGTCATTAAATTATTAAATTGCATCCAAACGATTAAATAAGAAATCATAACTACAAACATCATAAATTAATAACGAATTCATGACACCAAAATTGATAATGGAGTTTGGTGATGAAATCACGACACCAAAATTGAACTCGACCAGTAATCTCCTTCACCTTCCTATAGTAATTGTAAAATTTTCTTCCCTATGTTCTATGTCAGAAGAAATGTAAATATTCTTAAAATATACATAAAAACACCAAATGGAAAATTTAAAGACTTGGGAGGAGAGTATTGAAATTATGAACACTTTTCCAGTTTTCTCCGAGTCCTAAAAATGCCATTTGATGGGTCAAAAATGACCATATGCAAAAATTGTCTTGGTGAGAAAATTTGTCGAGTGAAAAAACTTGTGGATTTCTTTCCATTTCTCTGGAATCTAAGTCCCTCTACTTAACCAGTGTAGCTGTTTTATATGCATGTGCGAGAAAGGTGGATTTTTTTGGTGGCCTTGTGGTCGAGGAACCAACAAGTGCACTCCACTGACCCTACGACAAAGCTAGAAATATCTTGCTAGGGAATACTTTTTCTGAAGAGTGGGAAAGGGGAGTGAGAAAATAGGTAGGAAAACTAATGTTGTAGGTAGAAAATTAGATGCATGCACACACTAGTTATAAATTTCATCACATGCACTAAAATTAGGAAGAAACAATATTACAAATAGTAACAAGACCAATTATAATTTAATGAACACAAAGTATCATTAAACCCCTTAGTCAAAAAATTCTCAAAACTCCTTCTTCTTGTATTGATTCTCAAGAAGAAATTATACATAGTATGAGAAAGGAATACATTAAGAATAGGGGAAAAGTGGTTAACTATTTTCACTCACATGTGAGAAAAATATCTCTCATGA
Organism: Taxus chinensis; assembly: GCA_019776745.2. Lineage (NCBI taxonomy): Eukaryota > Viridiplantae > Streptophyta > Pinopsida > Cupressales > Taxaceae > Taxus > Taxus chinensis. The sequence goes on from CM034148.1 coordinate 33,167,948, forward strand.
ACTTACAAAAATACCACAAGCTAGAAGAATTTCAGAATCAGAACCCTTTGGAATGCAGAGATAATTACAATTTATATCAATTTGAATTTTCCTTTCACCTTCCTCACATGACTCTTCATTTCCATATTCAACTCATGACCTTTCATTTTCCATGAATTAAGTATTTATCTTATAATTTTGAGAAAATAATTTTTAGAAATTTAAAATAGGTCACTTAATTGAATAGGAAAAAATACAATGATGACGCATAATGAAGAATTAGAATGGAAAGAGAAAGTAGAGAGGGAAAGAGAGGGAGAGGGAAAGGGTGGAGAGGAAAACACTCCTCATGATGAAAATATTTGAATGCATTGATGCATCCATGAAATTTGAGCGTGGATTTTTTCCACTGATGAAGATTACTTACTTGAATAACTTTGAATCATTTTCCCAATCTAGTGATGAATGCAAACTCTATGATGCATGGACACCCTGGACCATATAATGAGTGTTTAGAAACACTGTTATGATGTTTACCACTGCAAGCTTGAGATGAACATGTACAATGCCCATGATGACCCTCATTGAAACTTGGTTGATGAACCCTTTGACTTGTTGAAATCATTCTAACCAATTCACGTTGGATCACTCAGTTCCTTAAGTGATGAAGATGAATTCACATGATGTACCTTGTGATGCCTTGCTTTGCTTCTGTAAACCATTACACTCAAGATGATATTTCCAATACCTCCATGAAGTTATCATCCTCCTTTTCAACTCATGAAACCATCTTATTATCCAAAGGGGAGTCCAAAAAGTAGTAAGGTGAGTGAAAGAAAAGTCATGTGCAATTTTTCACTCCAAAATGAAAACTTTCTATTTTTAGAATATGAGCCTGTGTTATGCTATTCTAGGGCATATCACTTGTCTTGCTCCAATTTCACCTTTTGAACCATCTACCATATTCCAAACTCCTATGTTCCTGAGATATTTCTATTTTTAGTACATTTCTATTTGTATCAGGTTGTTATTTGGGGACCGGCTATTTTGAGAAGAAGTCATTTTCTGTCTTACTTTCCATTTTACCCCTTTTCTAATTGTCGTGAGTGATCAAACATGTAATTCAGTGGGACTCATCATTTATAACATGCAATGAAGTATAAAATATGCTATTTTTAGTAAGTAGTGATAACCACCTCTGTTTGCAACGAGAACAACTTTTTTGGATTTGGATCTTCATCACAAACTCGTACTCCAATTTTCATCATGATTCACTTTCTAGAAAGCTCAGAAATGAAAAATGAAAATTTATGTCTAGTAAGAGATTTAGGTATGGAGCTACCAAGGTAGAATACTGATAAAAGAATCAGTCCTTCATATCTCTAGAAACTGGAAACTTCATCGTGCAAAAACTAGTTTGAGAGAAACTAGATTTTTTGGAGACCCTTCCCTCTCAATTTCGGATGATTTTTCACATCAGATCTTGGGAATTTGAGAATTTCTTCGAAGAGGGAAGAATGCTGGTAAAAAAAAATCCCTCCATATCCCTAAAAAATACAGACTTCATGGCATGAAAACTAGTTCACGCGAAACTATATTTTTTCAACGATCATTCCCTCCAATTTTCGTGTGATTTCGCCCACTGGAACCTTGAGAAGTGGAGAGGCAACTCACTGATTTTTTCCACTACTGTGTCATGGCATCCATTAATGGAACTTGAAATTTGCAGATCTGGGTTTTTCTCCATTCACAAAGAAATCAACTTCATTACGATAGGTTTTTGCTTCTGGTACTTCACGCGAAATTTTATGTCAATCCGTAAACAGGTTTGATGGGAAATTCAACTTTTTCTTTGTTGAGCTGGAAAGGAGATTTATTTGTTATGAATGCTCTATTACATGAGAGGATAGTTTGAAAGTATTTTTTTTATGTTCTTGGATAGCGTAATAAGTAGAAAAATATGATTCGTTTCTTCATGCACTGGTTTCCAAGATTTGTATGAATTTCCATTTTACGACAATAAAGATTTTCATTGTTTTCTTCTACATTGTTCTTTGTTTCTCCTTCTTAACTTGATGAAAAATAATTATGAGACCTGCATATCACCATGGGAAAGGTATTTCAGTGCCTTGGTTGATCTAGTCTAATAATTTTCAATGGAGGAATGATGGTAGAAGGTTGCAGAGGAAGTATGGAGATATGTTGTGCACAAGAGTGTAAGAAGTTAGAAGCGGGTAAGTAGGTAAATATTTAAAATTTTAAAATCATGTTGAGAGAGGGATGGGAAAATTTTATTTTCCCTAGTGTCCCTCACCTCAAAGGGATGTGAGGGACATTAGTTTCCATGGTGAGAAAGAAGGAAAAACGTGGCAACAATCCGATGGCAAGGAGTGAGTCCTCCAAAATCAGCTTTGAAGCACTGAGGGGCTGGAAGCGGGTCACATGGGTGACCAAAAGTATCTCCTAGGGAGATGGGAACATTTCCAAGGTTTTATATTACTAACCTATGATGTACATGAGGAACATCAAATTCTATGGTGGTCCTGGAGCTGACACGTGGCAGAGATCCGACGATAGGGGATTTGACCTCCAAATTACATCCAGGGGCTGAGTTGGCAATCCTGATGGTCGCATGGGGTTCCAGAGGTACAAATGCGCTAGGAAAATGTTTCCAAGGTTGATGTCTCTAATCCTCAAGGACGTCATGGACATAAAATCCTGCCAAACTCCTGGAGCTGGCACATGTCCTCCTAAAATTTGGTTAAGTTCTAAACTTACTCTAAGAGGACAACTTGCGATGATGATAACTTGAGATCCCGATGGACTGTTTCAGAAATTTTTTTATATGATCTTGACTATAAATGGACTTTTTAATCCAATGGCTGGTGTATCATGTCTTGATTTTTCCATTTTATCCCTGAAAATTGAATTTTTTATTTTTCATTCCACCTGTGCCTAAGAAAACCTTCCTATAGACCTAATGCGTCAACATGTTGTGAAAAATATGATTTCTCCATCTTTTATGGATTTGAATTCTCTTTCTAGATATGTTCATTTTTGCTCCTAACTTCATATGGAGCTCCTAGAATCACCTTCTGAAGCTTAGCGGTTGTTTTGACCTATGTACTGACTAGGCCTGTGAACCCTAATTTTGGTGAAATTGTCCCAACTTCTCCGAGCCCTTCCAAAATCTTCCTAAAACATTTCCATGATTTCCCAATACCTTTGAATCACCTCCATGTCTTCTTTATCTCTTCTTCTCTACTCCATGGGGTTGCTCCAACCTTAGGAAGGCCAGTGATAGCCCTTTCCACAACTGCCTATAGGTTGTAATGTTTTTAATGAACTCCTAAAATCACCTAGGGGGAATTAATGGACTTTCCTAAATCACCTAGGGGATGAGATAATTTTAATCTGGAGGTTAGTGGACTGACTGGGAAACCAGGGGTGCCTCAGAATGATAAAACATGAAAATTTTGCTACATGGGTATCGTTGTCATGCTTGGAAATTGTGAATTTCCTTGTTGCACATTTTCACGACAACAATTGGATCTAGCATGGGGACATTAAATGCACTAAGAACAATGATTACATGAAATGAAGAATCTAGAATTTTAAAACAAAGACTAGTTCCTTATCCATTGGGCCATGCGGAGTCATGTACAACTTAAAACAAGAGAGAGAGAGAGAGAGAGAGAGCGAGCGAAGAAGGAAAACACACACACACACACACACACACAAAATAACAGGAAGGGAAACATACAACACACAACATAAAGGAAAACACACCATGGAAAGGAAATTATATACAAGGGTAGGGAAATTTACATGGGTGGGAAAAGGATATACACATACTTGACAATGGGTTGAGAAAATTACATTCCATCATGAAATAATAGATTGAAGTATGACCATTAAAGCAAAAAAACTATTATTTGATCAAACCATGCTTTGGGGATGGCCTTGTATGGCTTGAGAAGAAGAATACTAATCATTCTTCCATCTGTTTACTCATAGTGTATTGAGAATGTTTCTTCATCCATTGGAAATTTGGTTAACCTCTTGAAACTTTTGCATTTTTATGATTCCTCTTGATGTCCCGCAATCATGAGACACCATCCCTCCATGTCTTCGAGAATGGGAAAAATTTTGTTGTCATGAAAACATTCATCTTCTTTGAATTTCAACTTCAAATTGTCTATTATATCAGCAAAACACTTGGAAGGAGTGAGAACAAACTGATTTTCATCCCATTTAATAAATTCCTTGAACATCCCGCTTTGTTTCATTGAGCAAGTGTTTTCAGACATGGAGGTTAAATCATTGCGTTGGAGATCTTCATCACCCTTGAGATATTTTTGTAGTGTGGGAACATGTTCAAGGTGAATATGAGCTTGGAGGATGGTGAGTGTAGTTTGATTTTGTATCATTTGGCAAGAATCGTGCATAATCCTACTTTGTTGTCTAGAGAAATGGTTGAATTTGTTCGGAGTGCAGCTTGATATCATTTTCAAAATTGAAAATTTTGGTTTGTACATGTAAGAATTCTTCACCCTTCATTTTATTTTTCCATATGAACTCTTTTTTTCATTGATGGACCATTCCAAAATGGTGGGAACAAGTTGGTGTTGAATATACTCCAAACATTACTACAAATTTTCACCATGTTCTAAACAACTTTCTTCAATGTAAATCAGCTCAATGTTTTCCCTAATATCTTCTTCCATGGTGGAGGTGTTGTCTTTAAAAATGGAGATTTCCAAAGTAGATTCATGAACGTTTCATCTTTTGCACTTATGAACTTCTTCACACGATGTGGAAGAAAAAGACATGCTTTCATATCCATTCTCATCAACCAAAGTATTAGAAAAGTCATCAAGCTTATCCAACTACTCCATCTCAACATCAAAAATTGGTGCACCAAAATAGGAAGAACAATTAAATCATACCTATCTTGTATCTCCATAAACGGGGTTAAGAGTTCAAGGATTGAGTTAAGGATCTTCAGTTTCTTCCACAACCTTCAAGATATATTGTAAACATAGTTCTTCTAAAATTTCTATAGGCTCATTTTTATCGTCATTAGAAGAATATTCTTGTTGTGCCTCCGGGATATTGTTAAAAATACATTCCATACGGGTCCATGATTCATTTGAAACATCCTCATTCACATCTTTCATGCTTTTCATTGCCAAAGATTCACTATCTTACAAATACCGGCATTCTTGATTTATGACACCCAATAACAAAGAGAAGAATTCCAAGCTTCGTGGGAAGGGCACTCCTTCAAGATTAAAATAAATATCATATTCTTCTTGGTAAGAAGAAAGCAACCATGTTGGGGCAGCAATATGAGAAGAATTTTCAACTACATATTGACCATCCATTATTGAATCTTCCTGCTCATGTGAAATATGAAAGGCTATGTTTTCACCATGATGATAATTCTACTCCCCGAGTGAATAGAGGTTATGTTTAAATTGTTCCTTATCCTCAGTTTTGAAGAGAGAGTGGGATTCTTCCATTTGATCATCCATGATTGCATCGAGAAGAGAGTTTGATTCTTTGACTTCCTCCATTTCTTCATACAACATTTCTACATCACTTGAAGAATCAAAATAGGAGGGAATATTATCTATGACAATCTTGAATTCATCATCTTCGTACCATGATGTTGGGTGAATTTCTTGCAATTATTCACATCTCTCTATTTCATCATTAATTGAAATATGAAAACTTGAAAATAGATCATTCATGCCTACTTTGAATTGGTTGTCTTGTTCATCATTGGTGGAGTCTTCGGAGAGCATTGGATCATTCACTATGAAAAAAGGATATTCCTTTATTGAATATATTATTCCCCCCATGGGTTGTGACTTGAGCCAAATGGAATTGTTAAATGGTGATTTTATCTTTGTCTCTTCTACTTCTTCCTCCATGACATTGATTTGGCTTTCATTGAGAGTTTCCATGATAAGATATTCTTCGGAAGGATCCAAGAATATTTCAAGAATGAAAAACTCTTAGCATGGGAAACAATCTGGGTCTTCTTCCATAGAGCATCTTGTATTCTTCCTCCATTTGATGTGGAGCTTCAAGATTTTCATATGTTCTCTATAGAGCTAAATCATACCTCCAAATTTCATCAAAGACTTTGTGGTCAAAATTTCCTTCTATTATGATCTGAAGCCTTTCTACATATTCTCTTTTCAAAATATTCATTTCTTCATCACCGTATGTAATGAATTCATATAGAGAACAATAGAATAAGGACAACGTTCTCATGTTTTAAGTGAGCTATGTGATATTACAAATATATTCTTTAGTGGATCTTGCATCATCTTGTCTTTTGTCATCTTTTTGAATGTTGATTTTATCTTCATCGGAAGGCTCAAGGATAGGATTTTCTTCAGTGGCATTCAAGAACCATTCGGGTATGAAAACCCTATGGTACGAATGATCTTCAGGATCTTCCTCTATAGGAAATCTCTCCTCTTCATCTTCCTCACTATGGGCTGCTTGAAGTTGCTCGTTCATCTATTGCAAGAATTTGGCATATTCTTGAACTTCACACCTTATCTTATGTCTCTTTTGAATCAATTCTTCTTCATCTGTAACAGGTTCTTTCTTCTTTCCTTTGTCAATACTAGTCTGGAACCATGGCTGATCAACGATCTTCCTTTCTAGGAAGACATCTTATTCATTGTCACTCATTTATACTTCACCGTAATCTGGAAATTTCTTCATGATGTGGGAAACAAACATGGCAGGGGTTCATTCCTTGACGGAGTCACCTTCATGAATGATTTTCCTTTGAAATCCAATTTTTTGTTTTGATTTTCAAACCTTCCGGTTGTATTTTGGGTGTAGACGCTGCTAAATCTAACCCACGATGAGCACAAAAAATTGTTGGCGATAAAATTTGTTGAGTGTAAAAACTTGTGGATTTCTTGCCAATGCTCTAGGAAGCTAAGTCCCTCTACTTAACCATTACAGCTACCGTAAATACATGTAAGAGTAAAGGTGGATTTTCCTTGTGGCCTTGTGGTCAGGGATCCAATATGGGCACTCCAATGACCCTGTGGCAAAGCTAACAATCTCTTGCTAGGGAAGGCTTTGTCACAAGAGTGGGAAATAGGAGTGAGAAAAGAGGTAGGAGAACTAATGTTACAGGTAGAAAATCAGATTCCTGCACTAGTTACAAATTTCATCACATGCAATAAAATTAGGAAGAAACAATACTACAAATAACAGCAAGACTAATTAGAATTTAATGAATACAAAGTATCAGTAAACCCCTTAGTCAAAAAAGGATCAAAACTCCTTCTTCTTGTATTGATGCTCAAGAAGAAATTGTACATAGTATGAGAATGGAAGACATTGAGAATAGGGGAAAATTGGATAAATCTTTTCACTCACAAGTGAGAAAAATATATTTCATGAACTTACAAGATTACAACCAGATAGAAGAATTTCAGAATTAGAACCCTTTGGAATGAAGAGCTAATTACAATTTATAGCAATCTGAATTTTCCTTTTACCTTCCTCACGTGACTCTTCATTTCATATTCCAATTATGACCTTTCATTTTCCATTAATTAAGTATTTCTCTCATACTTTTGAGAAAATAATTTTTACAAATTTAAAATAGGTCACTTAAGTGAATAGGAAAAAATACTAAATGACACATAACGAAGAATTATAATGGAGAGAGAAAGTAAAGAGGGAATGAGAGGGAGAGGGAATAGATTGAGAGGAAAACATTCCTCGTGAAGAAAAGCTTTGAATGTCTTGATGCAGCCATGAAATTTGAGTGGGGATTTATGCCACTGGTTATCTTTTATATTGATGAAGATTTCTTACTTGAATAACTTTAAATCATTTTCTCAATCTAGTGATCACCACAAACTCTATGATGCATGGGCACCCTGGACCATATAATGAGAGTTTAGAAATACTATTATTATGTTTACCACTGCAAGCTTGAAATGAACATGTACAATGCCCATGATGACCCACCTTGAAACTTGGTTGATGAACCCTTTGACTTGTTGAAATCGATCTCACCAATTCGCTTTAGATCACTCGGTTCCTTAAGTGATGAAGATGAATTCACATGAGGTGTCTTGCAATGCCTTGTTTTACTTTTGTAAACCATTGCACTCAAGATGATGCTTCCAGGACCTCTGTGAAGTTTTCATTCCTCTTTTTCAACTCATGAAACCATCTTATTATCCAAAAGGGAGTCCAAAAAGTAGTAAGGTGAGTGAAAACAAATTCATATGTAATTTTCCACTCCGAAATGAAAACTTTCTATTTTTAGAATATGATCATGTGCTCTACTATTATGGGGCATATCACCTATCTTTCTCCAATTTCACCTTCTGAACTATCTACCATATTCCAACCTCCTTTGTTCCTAATATATTCCTATTTTTAGTACATTTCTATTGTTAACAAGTTGTTATTTGGGGACCGGCTATTTTGGGAAGAAATGGTTTTGTGTCTTACTTTTCAATTTACTCCTTTTCTGATTGTCTTGAGTGATCAAACATGTAATTCAGTGGGACTCATCAATTATAGCATGCAAGGAAGTATAAAATATGTTATTTTTAGTAAGTAGTGAAAATGACCTCTATTTACGATGGGAACTTTTTCGGATTTAGCTCTTCGTCACGAACTTGTGCTCCAATTTTCATCATGATTCTCTTTCCAGAAAGCTCAGAAATGAAAAATGAAAATTTATGTCTAGTAAGAGCTTCAAGTATGGAACTACTAGGGTAGAATACTAATAAAATATCATTCATTCATATCTCGAGAAACTAGAAACTTCATCGTGCAAAAACTAGTTTGAGAGAAACTATATTGTTTTAAGACCCTTCCCTCTGAATTTCAGATGATTTTTCCCGTCGGATCTTCATAAATTTGAGAATTTATTTGAAGAGGAAAGAATACTGATAAAAAACACAGCCCTCAATATCCCTAAAAAATAGGGACTTCGTGGCACAAAAACTAGTTCACACACTAGATTTTTCAACGATCATTCCCTCCAATTTTCACACAATTTCACCCACTGGAACTCTGAGAAGTGGAGAGGTAGGTTGCTGATTTTTTCCACTATTGTGTCATAATAGCCATTAATGGAGCTTGAAATTTTTAGGTGTGGTTTTTGTCTCCATTTGTGATGAAATCAACTCCATTGCGATAGGTTTTTGCTTCTGGTGCTTCACGTGAGATTTTACTTGAATCTGATAATTGGTTTGATGGTAAATTCAAAATTTTCTTTGTTGAGCCAGAGAAAATATTTCTTAGCTGTGAAGCTCTATTACACAAGAGGATGGTTTGGAAGTATGTTTTTTATGGTCTTGGATAGAGGAATAAACATAAAAATATGGTTCATTACTTCTTTGTTGTTCTTCGTTTCTCCTTCTTAACTTGATGAAAAATCCTTCTGAAACCTACATATCACCATGGGAAATGTATTTTAGTGCCTTGGTTGAGCTGGTCTGAGAATTTAGAATGGTGGATTGATGGTAGAAGGTTGCAAAGAAAGTATGGAGATATGGCTTTGCATGAGAATGTAAGAAGTTAGGAACGGGGAAGCAGAAAAATATTTAAATTTTAAAATCATGTTGAGAGAGGGCTGGGCATATTTTCTTGTCCCTAATGTCCCTCACCTCAAAGGGACATGAGGGAAATCATTTTCCATGGTGAGAAAGAAGGAAACACATGGCAAAAATCTGACGGTAGGGAGTGAGTGCTCCAAAATCACCTTTAAAGAACTGAGGGGTTGAAAGTGGGTCACATGGGTGACCAAAAATCTCTCCTAGGGGGCTGGGCACATTTTTCAAGGTTTTATGTCCCTAAACTATGAGGGACATCAAATTCCACTACGATCCTGAAACATGGCGGAGATTCGACGACAGTGGATTTGAGCTCCAAATTACACCTGGGGGCTAAACTGTCAATCTTGATGGTCACATGGGGTTCCACATGTCACATGGGGGCTAGGTGCATTTTTCCAAGGTTGATGTCCCTGACCCTCGGGAACTTTGGAGACATAAAATCCCACCAGGCTCTTGGATCTGACACGTGTCCTCCCAAAATTTGGCTAAGTCCTGAACTTGCTCTAAGAGGACAACTTGCGACGATGATAACTTGAGCTCCTGATGGAATTTTTCAGAAAATGTTTATATGATCTTGACTGTAAATGGCCTTTTGAATCCAATGGTGGGTTATGTCTTTTTTTTTCTATTTGATCCCTAAAAAATTAGAGTTTTGATTTGGCATTCCACCTATGCTTGAGAAAAACTTCCTGTGGACCTAATGCGCCAAAGTATTGTGAAAAATATGATTTCACCATCTTGTAGGGATTCGAATTCTATTTCTATAGATGTTTCTTTTTTCTCCTAACTCCATCTAGAGCTCTTGGAATCACCTTCTAAAGCTCAATGATTGTTTTGACACGTGTACTGACTAGGCCTGTGAACCCTAATTTTGGTGAAACTACCCCAACTTCTCCAAGCCCTTCCAAAATCTTCCCGAATTATTTCCATGATTTCTCAAGACCTTTGAATCACCTCCATGTCTTATTTGGATCTTCTTCTCTTCTCCATGGGGTTTCTCCAGCCCTAGGAAGGCGAGTGATAGCCCTTCCCACAACTGCTTGTAGCTTGCAATTTTTTTAATGAACTCCTAAAATCACCTAAGGGGAATGAATGGAATTTCATAAATCACCTAGGAGATAAGATAAAGTTAATCGAGAGGTCACTATACTGACTGGGCATAACTAGGGTGCCTCATAATGATAAAACATTAAAATTTTGCTAGAGGGGTATCATTATCATGCTCGGAAATTGTCAATGTCCCTATTACACATTTGCATGACAACATGGCCCTTATGGGAATTTACATAGTCCAAGACCATTGTGTGTTCAAATACAAAAATTCCCAATTTATAGTGTTTGCATGGGGATGGTGTAATAGTTAGTGTTTTTATCATTTTGTTGGAGGTCTACAGTTCAATCCTCCATATTCGCTTTAACCACTATTTTTATCCCACAATGTGCATATGGTGGGATAAGATAGATTTTAAGTAGCAATGTGTGACATGTATGAAGTGGCTTATGATCTACTTTTGCTGGAGGTTTTTAGCACATAAGGTAAGGTAGTTGGTTCCAAGACTAAGCATAGGGTGATGTGGCATACACTTGGAAAATGTTTGGATTATTGTGTTAAGTGCTAAGACTTGTGTGGGGAACATGTGGATATTATGTGAATTCCATGTGGAGTATAGTGTATGCACACAGCTTTTCAAATCGTCCATGCCCCTACCACGTGTCAGCATGAGAAACCATGAAACAATCTGTTATAAAATATAGTGTAATTGGAAAAAAAATCATACTAGTATACCATATTTGGCCCCTTTCTTTTTAAACCCTGAACTTTCACCAATAGTACTCGGATGATACGGTGTTTGTTTCACATGTTGTAATAGGCGTTGGAAATATAACGGAGTAATCTTCCATATTGTACCATTTTAGGGAGAACTTGGGAACATATAATTCTCATGAAATTTCCACCAAATCGCATCCCTTTTCAAAAATTAAATAGTTCACAATGTCTGCTTCCTTTTTGGGGCTCTAAGACCCTCTTAAAATCCATATTCAATCAATTTATATAAAGTATGCCTTTATCAAATCCATTTTGGATTCCACATCCTTTTTAGGAAAATATTCCTACTACCTCCATTAGGTCATACATCTATAGGTTGAGAACCCATTGGTTCCCCTATCATTTGACTTCTAGTCACGTAATCCCACATTTGTGGCAACATACCTCATCCCGAGTCTACATTTCCCTATACACAGTGGATACTATAAGCTTTTTAGGAACCTTTTCCAAAAGTAACCTCCTTAAAATTCATACATCTATAGGTAAATAACCCATTGGTTCCCCTATCTCTTGACTTCCTTGTCATACAATCCCACCTTTTTAGCACTCTGGTTCATGTCTGGACTTGGGGAATCTTAAATTGAAAGTCACTCTTGCACAATCCTATCTCATGCACCAACCTATTCAAATCAGCGATCATTTAACTTCATTACAACGACCCCAAATTTGAGGGAGAACCACCTATCTAACACAAATCTGTCATATGTGTAAGTATTTTTCATAGGAGTTAGATTCCCATTTGGGAACGTAACTCCTCTTTTCCATCATGGAGGCATATTTTTCTTACATGGGAGTTACTCACTCACTCCCCTATATGTAGACCACCTCTCTTGATTTGAGAACATGGATTATTGAGCCTAGTTTTTCCCTTAATGCATATACATTGCTTTCATGGTTGTGTTCTTGTTTGAATCTTGAAGCTACACCATTTCGCAGTTGAGTGTAACTCATTGATGCACACAGATTCCCTCCAGATCTTCATCCTCCCTCCCTTTGTCATGGTATCAGAGCTTGGGGATTGGAATCATGTTGATCGCTTGGATTTCTTACTACTCACCACCTCATAGTTTCATGTGCAAGTCCTCCTCCTTTCTTTGTGCTCTACTTGCATTTTTCAAGGGTTTTGTGGTTGGTTTGTGATGTTATGCTGGTATTCGAGTGTAAAAGTTCAGGAAAAAGTGCAAGTTTTTAAGGTGCACTTTTTTGGGGGTTTGAAGGATTGAAAAATCTCTTAAAGGGTCTGAATCAGCCCCAGCTCGCCGATCTGGGAACCAAGCTTCCCTAACTCACTTGATAACTTGGTCACCTCATTTTGGTAACTCGTCGTTAGAGCTCGTTTTTGGTTGACGGTTCAGTTCAGTGTTTTGAATTTTTCATGGACAGTATTTGCATTGGCTTCTCAAATTTTTGCATTTTCCTGCATTGTACTCGTGCTATAACACTGCTAGTTCATGATTACTCACACCTTTGCATATGAATCACTGTCTCGTGCTAAGTCACCACCTATAACTCGTGAATTTCTCTTTTTTTTTTGATAAGTTGCAGAATCATTTGCATTTTATCACCGTTCGGATCACACTACCTTTAATTCATAGCTTGTGGAACATCATTCTATTTCTGCAAACGTGTGACCTCGATGTGAAATCTTGCTTTGTTCAATGACACTCTTGCTCACTGATGCATGTTACTGGCTATCATTGATCTCTGTTGTGTTAAGATCGCATTGCTTTGAGCTCCTCTTCCACTACTTTGAGCTCCGTTTGGTCCACCATGTTTGTTGGTTGTTGTTACATCGGGCTCACCCCCTTTCATTCCTCCTGCTGTGTGATCGAGTCTCCTCTATCACTATGCATAGGTTCATCCAGCTCGTGGGTTCCCCTTCTGTGTCATCGAAGTGATTGCCTCATCTAGTATTATGGTATAGCCGTTACTCTACGTACAGCTCGGTCGTCTTCCCCTCGGTTGACACGTGGTCCCTGCTCATGGATTTGTAGTTTTGTTTGACAGTTTCCTGACACCTTGGTCGCTCCCTGTCCGGCTGACACATGGCTCACATGTGGCTTCGACACTCTGTTGGTTCTGACATCAGGCAACCACGTGGCTTTGATCCCTGTCAGTTTATCGGTGGCATCACCTTCACTCAACATGGCGAGCACCTTCACATCAGGATGACCCACGGGCCACACCTAATTCAGTCAGTCCACTCCTCAACTTGACTGGACACCTTGCATTGGCACATAGCTCAACTCAGGTCGTTGGTGTTTAACTCATACTATAGGTCACTCCGCTCCTTGCACCATGTGGACCTCCCACCAGCTTAGCATCATCTGGCTTGGGCCTGTCCACTCTTGCTTGGGCTAACACCGACGTAACTCTGCACTAGGGTCCCATCGCATTTTATTAGCCCAACTCGGGCTCAATGTAGCATAACTCGACTGCATTTGCAAAGCCTCAACTCAGTGAGCCCTCGACCAACTCCTGATTTGGACAATCAACTAGCTTGGGCCCATCCCTTTTTAATGTTTTAAGGTGAAAAACATTTCTTTCTTGGCATTGTATTTTTTGGGTCCTTTTTTTCTTGTTAATGTATGCTCTTCCTACGTGTGTCAAAGACAGAGGGCGAGGTCCAGGGTTGGCAGGAGGCTAATCCCCCCTTGTAAGAAAAACAAACCTCGTCTAAAATTTGATGTTATTTCTAACGAGTACCCACACGAAACCCTTTATACACATTTCAGACACTTTTTTAATCAGTTTGCAGAGTTTATTGACTTTTTCCATCAATTGCAGGAATAGTTTTTTGCTATAAATTTTGACTCGTTGTTCATTGTTGAGTGCTTCTTTAGTCGAAGATGCATGATTTTTCACACACTACGTGATGTGATTGTCAATTTAATAAAATCACTACTTTATAAAGTGTCTCATTCAAGGGGCACTATTACTCTTGGGTGTTGTATTACACACAAATGCATTATCGGTTGAGTTCGACGTCTTCCATTCATGCACCTTGCACTTCTTGTTTCCACATCATTGAGGGTGCTCTTTCTAGACTTGAGCATTGTAAGATCGCCTTATAGCCTCTGCCACTTCTTCTTGGGAGAGAGAACTATTCATCTTGGCATGCTTCCATGGAATGCTACTTCGCCCATGAGGATCTTTCACATTTTTTTCTTGGGCTAGTTCCTGCACCCACCGATCATCGTCATCTAGAGGAATTTCTCGACGCTTGTGACCATGTTTTTGGTAACTTAATGATGCATGTCTCCATACCTCTTTAGTTTCACGTGGGAGAATCAGATCCTCCCCACCGCATCTGGAGCATCTTTTAGTCCCTCTATGGAGACCCTTCACATACTATAGCCATTGTTGTTGTTGTTCATCTAGTGGTCTCCTCTTCTTCTTCTTGTGATGGTAGTTCCAATGACTCAAAATTGCTTGGTTCTTCTCCTGATGATGAGGATTGTGCTCCTAGTTCTGATGCCGAGAGTACTATAGAGGATTTCTCTCCACCTTCTCTCACCTTTCCAGAGAGTGTTGACACATCCCACATCTCATTAGATATCGAGCGGTCTCCTTCTCAGCCTCATACCATCATTACACCAGTCTCCTTTCCACTACTAGTTTATGAGGCCCTTTTCACTCCTCTACCTTCATTGGATGACTCATACCTGTCCGGCATCACTTTTCTATATGTCAAGCCCCATCATTGGGAAGAGTATATGCCTGACCTTGGTTGTCTTTTTACAGAGCCCACTTGTGATGCACTACAGGTTCCTCATCCTTCTTCAAGTGCCTTGTAGGAGTTATTCATCTT
The DNA here is from genome assembly GCA_019776745.2 of Taxus chinensis. NCBI lineage: Eukaryota > Viridiplantae > Streptophyta > Pinopsida > Cupressales > Taxaceae > Taxus > Taxus chinensis. Next base: position 33,183,192 of record CM034148.1, read on the forward strand.
CATTATTGAGATTTCCCCTTCTGGGAATCTTATCACTTTAACTTTTCAGGAGACCTTCATTGATCCACCCTCTCTTGTGGATCTCTTTTCTATAGTGGGGGTTGTTCTATTGTCTTCACATCACTTGGACATACATTCTACGGGTTTTCCTCTTCTTTACTTTGACTATTCTACGCACGTGGCATTACATTCGATTCCTTGGAACTCATTCGTTAGACCCCTTTCACACTTCCATGGACCAGACTCAAATTTCTTCATGTTGCTTCCTTCAGTTTCCTTCATGGAGTGGGCGGACTTCCAACACATCATTTTATTCCTTCTTAAGGGCAGGCACATAGTTTGGTATGGGTGGATCTTATTCATTCCAAAGGCAAAGGACCACGTCATCGACACTCTTTTGTGAGACTTCTTTGAGTTACAGAGTTCAAATCCATCCATGGCATCTTCTACTTTCATCTTGTATCCCTCTTCTTCTCTCTTCTTCTTCTTTTCGAGAGATTGCCCCTTTTCAGGATTTTCTGTGGCTAGGACCCATCTTTGACATCTTTCCTAAATTAGAGAGTGTGTTTTTCTCTTGTGGTGGGTGCTTTTCCCACTAGGGTTTCCTTCACTTCTTGGGATTCTTTGTTGCGTATGGGTACCTCACCAGGATTTTGGACGAGACCCATTTTTCATTCTCTGTTTGTTTTGTTGACTATCCTTACCTCATCCTAAGTTATGATGAAGGGGGGTGATGGTGTGAGTGGTATTTTATTTTCCTTTTATTTATTTATTAGGTGTATTTCCATCTCACCTGGTGAGTCATCTCACTGAGGTGGGAGCATAGATATTAGGTGTCATATTAGTTATGACAGATTCCCTCACAAAATCTGTCATATGTGTAAGTATGTGTCATAAGAGTTACATTCCCACTTGGGAATGTACCTCCTCTTCTCCATCATAGAGGCATCTTTTTCTTACATGGGAGTTAGTCACTCACTCCCCTATATGTACACCACCTCTCTTGATATATGAGCATGGAGTATTGAGCCTAGTTTTTCCCTTAATGCATGCACATCACTTTCATGGTTGTTTTCTTGCTTCAATCTTGAAGCTACACCATTTCATGGTTGAGTGTGACTCATTGATGCACATGGATTTCCTCTAGATATTCATCCTTCCTCCCTCCATCAATCACATGGAGAAGGACCTCTCTATCCCTTTGGCATTTTAGTTTATCTTTATATTATCTAGATATCATATTGTATCATTTATAATCTATCACTTGATTGTCAAAACGAGTTGAGACCCTTCAAAGGAAGCCCATTGCTTCCTAAGATCGTAATTTTATGAGAAACTCATCATATTTTATCTAATATTTATCTTGTCCTATTATCTCTATGTGTGTAGGTTTCTCTAATTCATTGGAAGAATGGATATAGTACTAATTTTTTATCCATATATCTCGACATTGTATTGTTGATGTAGGTATTGTTAAACCTTTTTTTCCTATGAGTTTTTGGTAATTTTTTATATAATTTATGACCCAAAATCCACCACAAACAAGATCCTAGAAGTTTAAAGTTTGGAAAAAGTAAAAAATGGAGTTTTGGTAAGCTGAATAAACCTAGAAACTCTACCAAGTATTATAACATTCCAAGAAACCATCAAAATGGAGGAAATGATAATGACATAAACCATAGAGGAGGAGAATAGTTTCCACAAAGAAAAGGTATATAATTTGGTTGTTTTACTTGTGGAAGAGATCATTATGCAAATAACTATCCATAAAATGTCATATGAAACAATGAAATAAGGTCACCTTTACCACTACATAATCAATCTTTCTAGCAAGGGATCCATGTAACAATTTATAACCACCAAGCTACTTTCTATTCAACTCTAATTGAGGCAATAGGTAAAATTTAAAGAAATTATGTTTCCATTTTAATTAATACACAAGCTAAAAATTATTTTATTGCACCACAAATGTTGAGTAAGTTTTCTAGAAAAATCGGTATATGGGAAATCAATGGTCGTTTTAATATGGTAATAAGATGGAAAAAGATGCAAACTAGTTTCTTTTTACAACTAAGCTAGAGCTACGATGTTTTACAATAGAGGTCAACCTTTAGGTGGCACCTTTAGGATCTTATGAAATCCTAGGAGTAAATTGGTTGTGGGAGCATATTGCCAAGGTGGACTACTTTACAAAAAAATAACATTCCTACATGATACTGGTAAACTAATGAGTTTTTAAGGGATTATGGAAACCATCAAGTTAAGGAAAATACCATCTATGCAATTAATGAAGGCCCAAATAAAGGGTCTGGCTATCTATGAACTGCATATTGATTATTTAAGCAATGAAAAGGAGCCTACTTTATAGGACTATCCTTTTCTTAAGGATTTTAGTGATATTTTCTTGGAGAATTTTTGGGTCTCCCACCTCATAGAGAATTTAATTTCTCTATAGATATAGTTCTAAGGTAAGACCCTAAGTCAAAATCACTGTGTAGAATGACTACCACTAATTTGATGGATTTAAAAGCAAAATTGTAGGATTTTTTATCCAAGGGATTATTCCATCCTAGTCTTTCACCTTCTGAAGCACCAATAGTTTTTGTGAAAAAGAAGCATGGAATAATTAGACTATAAATTGACAATATGATGTTGAACAAAGAAACAACAAAGAATAGGTAGAGGATACAACAAAGAATTGACAATTAGACTATAAATTGACAATATGATGTTGTTTCTTTGTTCAACATCATATTGTCAATTTATAGTCTAATTATTCCATGCTTCTTTGTCACAAAAACTATTGGTGCTTCGGAAGGTGAAAGACTAGGATGGAACAATCCCTTGGATAAAAAATCCCTTGGATCATATGTGAGGATCGGTTGTATTTTCCAAGATTGATCTAAGATCATGGTACCATCAAGTAAGAATTAATTAAAGTGAAATACTAAAAAATAATTTCGAACAAGGTGTGGTCATTATGAGTTCACAGTACTTCCCTTTGGACTCACAAATGCACTGGGAGCTTTTATGGATTTGGTAAATAGTGTATTTTGATACTACCTAGATAGTTTTTTCTTGGTCTTCTTAGATTACTTATTAATATATTTCAAATTAGAAGAAGAACATGTTCATCACTTGCAACTGGTTTTGGAAAGATTGTGATAATATTAAATCTATGCAAAGTTGATAGAGTGCTCTGTATTTTAGAAAAGAGTGCACTATTTGGGGCATATAATTTTATTTTAAGGATTTTTAGTTGATTGTGCAAAAATTAAGGATATTATAGAATTTCCTACTCTTTAAAATGTGCATGAGGTTCCCAGATTTATGGGACTTGCTTGGTACTATATAAAGTTTGTGGAATGGTTTTCCAAAATTTGTAGTCCTATTACTTTACTACAGAAGAAAGGAAAATAAATTTAAATGGATGGAAAATTATGAAGAATCCTTCCAACTTCTCATAACATTTGCACCGATGTTGAAATTTTCTTCTCTAAAAGGATAATGCATAGTTATTACTAATGCATCGAGTTAGGGTTTCAAAGGTGTTTTAGTATAGGATGGAAATGTAATATCTTACGAGTCAAAAAAAATTAGACAAGGGGAGTTGAATTATGCTCCACATGATCTTTAAATAGCATTTATATTTCATGATTTATGGAGATGGAAGAAACTTCCTTTTAGGAAAACCCTTTATTCTCAAAATAGAACATTAAAGATCATAATATATCTTCACTCAACCCAACTTGAATGCAAGGTAATAATGTTGGTTTGAGTTATTGAGTGAGTATGATTTTTGCATAGGTTATATTAAGGAAAACTAAAATAGATTTCTTCATGCCCTTAGAATAAGGCGTCACATAACATCAATGGCCTTAGTGAGTGCCACCTTTCGAAAACAGATCTTAAGTAAGTTGTATTTAGATACTTTTTATGAGAAGGTTAAATATTCCTTACAAATTGATGGTCGAGATCATAGATATGATGGTAAGTAGTTGAATAGAGATGGACTTCTTAGATTTCATGGAAAAATATATGTATCAAACCTTGATGGGTTGATAAATATAGTACTAGAGGAGGTAAATAATGTACCTTATTTAGGTCACTCAAGAGTGTGGAAGACAATAGCTAATCTCAAATAATTTTACTTTTGGCCATGCATTAAAAAGGATGTTTTTAATTACCAAATATTTGGAATGTTAGAGGCTTAAAGACAAGAAAGTGCATCCAACAGGATTATTAAACCCACATGAGCTTCCTAAAGTGAAGTGATAGGTTATTAGCATGGAGATTCTTTCTTGGAATTTGAATGTCCAAGAATAATCATGATATTATTGTAAACACAAAAAATTTGCATCCCTCGGCTCAGGTAAATTCATGACCAAAAGCAACATATTCACGACACTTCACCCTTTCAATTATATTTAATTAATTTTCTCCACACGTCCCTCACATATCTCTAAAGCCTAGATCAATTATTTATTTTAATTAATTAAATAAGTTAGTTATTCCCCTAACACCTCAATATGACACCTCATTTAACCACCTAACCGCTTCTAAAACTACTTTACTAAAAATCACTAACCTATTCCTAACCAACCAACCTTCCAAAATCACTAACTAACTAAATCTTTCCAAAAATCTAACCTCCCTAGTTTGTTCATGCTTTTCTACCCACTCCACCACCTTAGCAACTTTGAAGTTATGATATCTTGTTCAAAATGGAAGAAAATCACTTATTTTTTTAACTAAACTAAGATGTTCTGCAATCACCAATTCCCAATCGTCGGTAATCTATAAATTTGATTATTCACACGTTTTCCAAAAACAAATTCTCACACTTTACAATGCATTCTACCTCAATTCCAATGTATCAGACATTCAAGAAATTTCCATCAACTCTTTCCAATTTTATGTTTCTCAAATAACATTGAATTCATCGTAAAATCACTCTCCTTTCACCATTCAGTCTTCTTCTTCCACCCGTTCACCAAGCGAGTTCATTATGCAAGGTAATTTATATATGTTGATTATCTTAGGTATTGAATGTAAGTAAAAACCCTAATCTATGCCCTAATAGTGTCAAATGATCTAGCTTGGGCAAAGGTGGATAAACCATTGGGGGTGAAAAATCTAGTTGCTCACACAAGAAGCTGAGTACAATGTCCACTCGAAGAGCAGGGGAGGAAAGCGCGAATGTGAATACTTCCCTAAGCAATGGCCACTGACAAGGTAGGGGAGATAGCAACATTGGTGGGAGTAGGACAATGTTGGATAGAGTGTAGGACAACCTTGCTAGGGACGGCCATGTTGCACTTATAAGGGGTGGTCCGAACAAGGGAGACGATGACAACAAGGTATCTGACCCTGTTTCTGGTGCTGGTAAGAGAGGCAAAATGTAGGGTTTAAGGAGGGTGAAATCATTTGTAGACGCTACCAAATTTGGTGTTCATCCACCTAATAAACCCATGGCCTATGCTAAATCGATACCATTGGTTTCCTTCAGGGACGAGGTTGCAGATTAAGAAGATTTCTTCCAGAATAATTGCTTGATTTGCAAGTTCAATAGCTTCTGTCTGGACCTTCCAGTTCTACACAAGTGGATCTCAGAATAATGGCATCCTATCATTAAAGGTATAGTAAATATTTATCCCTCATCCTGTGGCATTTTCATAGTAGTTTTTGACAGTCCCTCTAATAAGGAGGAAATTTTTGGGAAAATATGGGAATTTTAGTCTTATCTCCTTCTGATGAATCCATGGTTCCCCCACTTTAACCCCTTAACTAAAACTTTCAATACCAAACATGTGTGGATAAAATTGTCATATATGCCTTTGCACTTTTGGTAGATAGGTTCAGAGCTATGAGTAATTATTTGGCTAAATTTTTAGTTATAGATCCTAAAACTATATTTTTGACAACACCATCTATGTTTATATACTAGTGGATATGAACATGACTATTAACTGTTTGTCCACTATGGAGCTTAAAGTTAAGGATACAATATGGACACAAAATTTAGATTACAAAGGATTTCCTTTTACATGCAGAACATGTTTTTCTCTGGGACATTTCACCTCCGATTGTCACGTTGTTAAAAAGAATATTAAGGGTTGGGTTTCTTGGTGGAAGGATTTTAATCCAAATCATCTAGTTGTCAAAGGCCTTATGGATAGTGACACTAAAAATGAATCAGGTAGCCAAGAGGATAATTCCATGTTTCATGAAGAGAAAAAAGGTGAGGAAAACCCTATTTCCACTAGCCTCACTAAGTAAGTTTTTCAAACCAAGGGAATACAGAGCATCTTGCAGAGAAGGGAGGTGCAACGATGCCTCGGTCTCCTAGATCATTGCAAATTCATAGTCCTAAAAATAAGGATGTTCTTGAAATTATTCTACTAGTCCACCCTGATGAGAATGGAGATCCTAATAAGGGTGAAGGATGGCTGGTTATGAATAGAAAAAAGAAAGGAAAAATTTCTAATTATCCTCTTAAGATGAGCCTTATATCTCAAAGGGTGAAGGACCATGGAAGAAAGGATTTCTCTTAGTGGGTGGTCAAGTGGCTTTGACTCCCTTGCTATGAAGGGTCTTTTCTCTTTTGGTGTTTTCTTCTCTTGGGTTTGGGCTTGTCTAGCTGTTCTTTTATTGGCTTTGTAGGGCCTTGCTCATTATTGTCTCCCTTTCGTACATTGGCATGATGAGGTGTTCGTTGGTTTTTATTCTCTGTTGGTTTCTCTTAGCCAATGGTACAAGCTACTTATTTTAATATTCATTGTTATATTTGTTCTCCATTTGTAATTGGGGTTTTTTAATCCCCTCAAAACTAACTTAATTACCTAATCTATAAATAATAATAATAATAATTATGCTGAAGGTGTTACAAGTGAGAAAGAGCGAGCAGTTTCTAACAGAATGGCAATGGTAGAACTAATCTAGACCATTCACAATCCCGACCATATCAAATTTCTCTAAGTGATCACCACCATCCACATTTGCATATTTTTTTGGTTCAATTTATTGACAATGCGGTACGTAGAATGAGAAAATTATGGTGGACTTTCTGGAGGAAACAGTTTGCAATGGGCGTCTAAGTGGTTGCAGGCTTATTAAGAAAATATCATTGAATTCCCATTAGGATTCAGACTCAGAAGTGAGTTCTCTTGTTGAAATACAGAGCACAAACTTGGCATTGGCACTTCATGATCTTGCCAAAGTCAGCATTCTCATCTTCTAGTGTGCTTCACTTGTAGTTCATTTTATGCACAATCGGGACATTATTCCTCAACCAAAAGTTCTACCTGAATTGTCAAGCTCTGTTCCTAAATCGCCAAAAGCTCTTCTTGAATTGCCAAAAGTTTGGTCAGAATCCCCAAAAGGTGTGTTAGATCCAAATAATGATGTCCGCCAACCAAAATTTTTTGCACCCCAATTTGTCAACCAGGTAAATTTTTATTTGGAACAACTTCTCAGTAAGTCAGCCTTTGCGCCTAAGGAAAACACATTTGTCCCCAAACTTGTGTCTAAATCAAAATATTCAATTGTTCATGAATTAAAACTAGTGTATGATCCAATGTCACAAGTTGTTTCAGGAACAAGGGATTCCATGCCAAAGGTTGTGTCTACACTAAGGATTTTAACACCAAATGGCGTTCCTGAGCCAAATATTTCCCGATAGTCACACCAACAAGCTTGTGTCTCATACCCAAAAGTGGTTTTATGGGTCTAAAGGTGTGTCCGCTTCAAAGGTCCCCCAAAACTTCTTAAAGGGAATTGATCTCCATATGGCTTGCAAAATTTCTGATAATTTATTCTATGTGTTGTGCTCTTTCAATGGATTTTTTCCAGAGTTTCATTTTGAGTTTGGTCATAAGAGAATTAGTCTCTTTGTGAGGGACAGTTCGATTGAATACAAGAGGGATATTGGGTATCCAGATATTTGTTACAATTGTAGAGGGAAAGCAACAGGGAAGGCCACTCAACTCCTCCTCATTCAAGTGAGTTCTCTTCCCATTTTTTAGGAAATTACTTTTCCATGCCTGGGACAACCAAAATAGTAGAAATTCAAACTTTGAAATTAGCAAATCTGTAGTGTGGGCAATTGATTAAATTTTACTACAAAATTAATAATTTAAATATAATTGGGAACGATGGTGATCTATATGAAAGTAGGGAATCGTCACACCATCATTATTTTGTCACAAAAATGTTAATGTAGTCCTCTTCATATATTTATTTTACCATGTTGATGCTCGTGACATAAAAATCAAAATTATTTTGGTGAATGTGTCTTTACCGTATTAGTAGCTCTCACTTACTGCATAGCTATGACTTATTGTATCTATGAATTTGTGGACAAAACTAACTTGTATTAATGTAGAAATATATACTTAGAGAAGTGTTCTTCTATTCACTTTATGTGGTTCTGTTGAATTATATATATGATTTTAAAATAATTATTTAATTATTGAAATAATATTTTTTAAAATACAAGTTTCATTTATATTTATATTGATATATTTATGCATTTGCAATATTTGTATCACTTTATAGTATATAATATTAAATTAAATATTTTGGTTAAAAATTTATGAAAACAATTTCTATTACATTTTATCAGGCATGTCATCAAATTTATTAATTAATTTCAACCATTCACACCTTATCGGCTATCCATCTCCATTGAAACATTCAAAGCGACGTGTTTTTAAATTTAATTTATTAAAATGAATATTTTAAATTGTAATGTATATATTGTTTATTGGGATTTATTTTTTACCCTCTTGATGAGATCCTTTGAATATTAAAATAGGGTAGATTGTTATTTGTATCAAAAAATTATTATAATTATAAATTAAAAAATTAAAAATTGAATCTATAAAATGTTATAGTCAATTCTTTATATATTGTTATTTGTATGATTTTTCTTTTCATAAAGTTCATCTACAAAGTTTCCTTACTTTAAATTAGATAAGGGGAGAGGGGGGACTAGGTTCTGACACGTTGTACCATCGTAAAATTGTCACATATTTTATGGAATATCGAACTTGGTAGCGACTGACAATTTGGAAAAAGGTCTTTTAACATGTCGTGAAATGGCGACTTAAGATAGACGAGTGTCATCTTTAAATGCCTTCCATTTTGATGGGGACGTACGCGATGCTTTATGTGCTTATTGGGAACCCCTCCAACATCGGTGATGACATCTCCACCAGGTCGATCATGCACAAACAACAAGAGGGCACCATCTATGATCCTAACATGTCTTTCACTTGTAAAGACGTCTCCAAGCAAGGAAATGAAGGTGGTGGAATCAGTGAGTTTGGGTATAAATATGGACCTAGTTCTCCCATAACTGGAGTTCAAGTTTATGGAATATTCAGTCTCATGAGAAAGGCACCTTCATCGAGATTGATGGTGCTAAAAGAATCCAATTTGGATGTGGGCATGAATAGGATGGTGGTTTTGATGGCGTAGATAGAATTGTTTAGCTTAGAAGAGACTACGTTTCAATGGTTTCTCTTTTGTGTGACTCCATTACTAACGAAGTTTCTTATTGTTTACGATCTAAAGAGCCCAATTCCTCAGGAAAGAAGACCCCTTTATTTCTTGGAGATTATGTTCTGCATGTCTCTCCATCTGAATTCAATTTTACTCCTTTTACCGAATTCAATTATCAAATCTCTTACTATCTTCAGTTTCAAGAAATCCTTGTTCCCTGTAGGGTAGTATTCTTTCCACGCTCTATATTCACAATAAGAAGATCGTCGCATCGTTGATGGTTCAAGGATGGATATCGATGCACTATCACACCCAACTATATAGTTATGTATGTATTTTGTATTCTTTCGCAATATTGCAATCCATAATAAAAATTATATTTTTTTAATGATTACACGTATGTTACAAATTTTAGATAAAGTGTTTTGGCATTATTTTAACGTTTTTAGAAAAAATATTTGTATAGTTTTCCAATACATTCATAGTTATGTTAAATGCGTGTTCCCAATAACAAAAGCTCGAGTTTTGAGGGTTCAAAAATTGCAGGCCCAAATAATCTGGGCATGACCACCTAATGTTCACATAAGACCAAATTCTTCTCACAACATCATAACTCTAGAGTCAAAGAAAAATGATACAAATTTGAGGGAAAAAATCACCACATAGGAACCCTTACTGCCACGAAGCAAAATACTAACAAGCTTCATTGACAAATAAAATTTATCTTTCGTTGTTTGCAAACCTTGACGATATGAAATAAAAATATACCATAGCTTGATCACAAGATAAAATTTACTTCGCAGTTGCGCTTTGACATATTTGTCATGTCATTGTTAAATGGTAATGTTTCAAATTGTTTCCCCTTTCCATTTTTTCCATCCTCTAACCCCTTCTTCTTCACCTCTCTTCCTCTGCTATTGTTTCTCTCCCTCAAATTTGACTCTTTCAAAACATTCCCTTCGACATTTCCATACAATTGCTAGTAAGTTAAGAACAGAAATCTACTCTTTAACCATAAGCAATATCTAAGTATACACATTACACATCTCAAGAAATTTACATATAGGAAAACTAAGTCTCTCGAGATTAAGATAAAATAGAAGTTAGGACCTGATCCTCGATGATTGACTAGGAATAAACTGAACGAATTGACAAGTGGCGAGTACTGTATAGTCCAGTCATCAATGACTCTGTGAATGACTGAACTTTCATATCATTTGGTAGGTATAGATGATTGAGTCTAAAATTTTAGATGCCAAAGAAAAATAATGCTACGATGGAAAAGCATTCCACACGGTACGATAATTCCTTTAACTGGTCAGGACAAGAAGACTAAGTTTTACCTACTCTCCATTTGAGTTGTGGAATGGAGATTGTCTGGAATATGTCAAAGCGAACTGATACGACACTATTGATGCTCCACTGTTCTTGCTGTAACTGGTGAACACTATATTGGAGTAGGTACTGCTACTTTTCTATGCCCATTTACCTTTGAACTGGTCCTTTGTATCGTATCACATCACATCACATCCTATTTATTTTCAAATTTAAACCGATGAAGCAAAAGATACCAAAGTTAGCTTACAATTGAATGCTTCAACTGCAGATCGAATTCGACATGATGGAGATGCTTGCTTCGTGTTTTTTTCACCACACTCTCAGTCCCATATCAACTGGACTGACGATTTTTTTTTTTTTAATCTTAGCTACTAAGATGATTACAGGGGCGAATTGAGGGTTTTAAACGGCCTAACTAGAGCTTGACATTCAATAGTAACATGTCAGGGAAAAAATTAAAATCAATAAAACCCACCTAGGACAAGGGTTGTATGGACGTATGACTTAAGGTCCCACTTTCGGAGCCATGGTAATTTTTTGCACATCGTTCTTCCAACTTCCCTTCTCCTCTTTCATTGTAGGATGACGGTGTAATGGAGGAGTAAGGTGCTTTTTCTAGCGAGTCAAAACTTCTTTGTGTGACAAAGGTGATTTCGAATCCTTTCTCTAGTGAGGAGAATGTTGCTTTGCCTAGTGATGGCAAATTGGTTTCCACGCCCCTTGTGTGACAAAGGTGATTTCGAATCCTTTCTCTAGTGAGGAGAAGGTTGCTTTGCCTAGTGATGGCAAATTGGTTTCCACGCCCCTTTGGCCTTATTTGAAAGTTAGCCTTTGTGTAGTTAGGAGCTACTATTAAATGTAGGGGTCGCAAATTGAAGGTAAAGAGGTTGGGATCAAAAATTAAGGTTATGGTGAACATTAGCTCTTAGAGGGCATTGAAGAATCTTCTTTCCCCGGGGAGAGAAAAGATCAGGGGCTTCTCAAAGGTAACTCAGGACCTATCTTGGTTTGGGTTGACCCATTGAGGGCCATGTTTCCTTTGTTGTTCATGGTGGGAAATAGTTTTGTTGATCTTTTGTTGTTGGTTTCATGTTTTTTGGTTGATAATGATTGTTGTAATCTTGATAATATAATTTGTTGTGTGTTGATTATTCTTCTATCAATTTTTGTCATTTATTATAGTTTATATGTTCTGGGGACTAGGCCCCCTGTTTTTACCCTAGGATACGGTTCATAGCTTCGATCAAATGCGTTTACCCATCATCACAACAATAATTTTAGCAATTTTATTACAATAAAATATAATAAAATACCTTGTAGGTATGCATGCCCTAGAAAGTAAAAACCCGATTAAAATATCATGAAAAAACAAATTGTTTACAAAACATAGTTATCTACTACAACTTCTTAGAGACATGACAGAAGAGAAAGTCAAGCACAAGTCATCAATGTACTATAAGAGGTGGAGGAGGATCATCCATAGGTGGGCTCCAAGAAGAGCATTCCTCCAAAGGAGAATCGAGAGGCACCCACTTGTCCCCATCAAGATTTTTCAAGTCAGTGATAATAGTCAAGGATATAATAACCTACCGCAAATGGTGTAGGTGTCATCTTAACATTTTCCTAAACCGAGGGAGACCACTTAGTACTATTATAAGACCTTTATGCCTTCCTCAAATATTTTTTTCTCTTTCATCTATTCCATCTTTATTCATCCTATCCATGACATTAAATGGTAGTTTATTATCTCTAGAAATTTTTGAGCAAGCATTAATTCTAATCGTATTCCTTTTTAGTGCTTCTTTTTAATCATATCTTATGGTTTCTTTACCCTTTATTTATTTAAATCACATTTGATATTTACAACTCACCTTTCTATCACGTCTAATGTTCTCCTTTCACATGCCTTGGATTTCATTTGATATTTATTACATCTTATTTTTACACCTTTTAATTTCCTTCTTAGACTTTATTAGGTGACCCACAACCTTATTTGTACGTTTCTTTTTATTCCTTTCTTAGGTTATAGTAGGTGCCTTAAAATATTTTAGTTTATCTTTTCTATTTCTTTGATTACTTTTTTAGATAACATACGATGTCATTTTACGTACTAATTTTAGCATGTCTATTGATTTATAGAATTTCCTATATTTTTCATTAGATGTCTATTTTTAGTGATACAAAAACGGGGGTAATTTAAACCGACATAATTTTCCATTCCACTGGAAATCTTGAATTTTTACCAATTATGTGATTAAGGGTTAAATTAATTCCAAACACACACAACGGAAATGCAAAACCATAAAATCACTGCAACAATAAAGACCATGATCATAATGAAATTTGTCCCACAATGGACTATGTCTCCAGGTCCATTCAAAAGACAAACCGATATATAACCAATAAATAAAATGAAAAATTCTTACATCAGTTAACTACTTACGATCAACAACATCGATTGATATGGATCAAAATTGGCATTTTCTATCTCAATGTCAACTTGGCTCCGCAATACAAGCCCTCAGCTTGACCAGCAATGATGATGTATTGTCTCTTTCAGATGGTGGCGTAATGTCTCTGTAATGGCACTCCGACCTTTTGAGACAATAATTTCGATGCAATAGGAAATCTATGGCTCTCTGGCCTCCTTCGCAATAATGTCACTGGAATAATAATCTTTGATGGCCTCTCTACAGGATTCTATAGATTTTTGGCCTCCTCATAATAATGTTGTCAACTACAACTCTACAGCTTTCTGGCCTCCTCGCAATAAGATTGTCGACTACAACTCTACAAATTTTTGGCCTCCTAGCAATAATATTATTGAAATAAGAAGTTCATCGGCTCTTAGTAATGATGTCAACAAAATAATAGCTCTCTGGATTGTTGACTGACAGCTATCCAATTACTGGCAATGATGTTGACAGAATAACAACTCTCCGTCTTATCGAATATAGCTCTCCGACTATTGTGTCGACTGATGGGATCTGACCTCTTGATGACCTCTTGGATCCAAAATTTGACTGGCATATGCCTCGCATCGTTACAAATCATTCAGGTACTCTGCATCAATATTATCGTGTATAAATTGGACTCTGAAACAACAATAATGCCTCTATAATGGTCTCTATGAGAAATTATCCCCATATCGGCAACTCTGGGCCATAATTTCCATTTTTAGGATCTATGGATGATCATTTTCAATCTTGGTTTCTGCATGAAGCGACTATAAGAAAATCCACATCTTTACTTCTACAAGCTCTTTGCAATGTCTCCATGAGTTTAGCCACAAACTTTGTGTCTAAAAGCTTCTTTTCTCTTCTTTATGAGCTCCTCCACAAGCTCTTTGCATTACTCCATGTGCTGTGTATACTAGTCTCCTTAAGCTCTACACTTTTGTCTCCCAAATCCTCTTCATGAGCTTTAATCGCCTTGTACTCCTCCTTGAGATCGTTAAGCTCCCTCGCACTCCTTCTCAAGGCTTGAGAGGCTTGAAGTTGGTTTGTAGTGAACTGATTTGCAAATGAAATGAGAAAGGCCTTATATAGGGTTAGTCAGACCATATTTTCAAGGATATCATATTTATCCTTTTATTTTTTACACAGATATCATGTATAAGGGATAAACAAACATTTGTTTAGGGATAATATTATTCTAAAATATTTGCACATACTTTATATTCTCGAGGCATATAAAAATGATATTAACCTATTAATTTGGCTTTACAAATATAAAAGGATTAATATTAATCCCTCTATTGCATATTAAAAATAGTCACCATTTATATATGCGGCTACCTCATTGTATGTTTTCGTCCCCATTTCCACGTGGGATAATTTTTCAACCACCTGGTCTTAGCCGCTCCATTTTGACCACCTAGGAGAGGGTGTAATCCCACATTCATGGGGAAAAAGTATTTCTTAATCCTTTAATAGGGCTATACACCACTATATTAGTAGTTCTATGGACCACTCACCATTTGATTTTCATCGACACTAAGGGGGCGCCTGAATCTAAAGATTTTCAATATTTTTGAATATTATTAGAACTTTACAATACTTTCTTTACCTGAAGCCAATATTAATTGACCATAAATTATTGATATTAATATAAAGTAACATAAATTTCACACATACACATAAAAAAGTACTATGATATTTTTGCAAGTAAAAATAAATATGAATATTTTTAAGCTACTACAATTTTATTGTTATTTTTACACATTCTTTAATGTAGCTCTAAATAATTCAAGTGTGTAATTTTTTCTCAAAAAAGCTCATGCATATTTTATAATGCCACTGGTGTAGTTAATAGAGGCAAATATAATTGAAGGAAATAATTATTTAATTCTACATGTCCTAATGTTTTGGGGTGAAAATTTCTCCTTTTTATGGAGGAATTAGTTTTGAGTCCCATCACTTTCTTGATATTGGTAAATAAGATGAGTAACTTGTTGACGATTATCCTTGGGGATGAATCGTCAGAGTCGTTGGATACCTTAGGTTAGTGGGACGCGCGCCCTAAGGTAACCTCTAGATTTTAAAGAATTTGGCTCTTCTCTGTGGGGTGAGATGAGGGTAAAAAAACCAAACCTAGCACAAAACTAACAAAAGTGATGTGCCAGAAAAGGGGAGAAGTTAATTAAGAATCCAACTGCTTGAAATGGGGAAAAGGTGAGCAATGAAATGGGTGGACGAAATGCACCACAAGCCAAAGATAGATTCACATAGAACACCACTTAAAAATCATTAAGCACAATTTCTAAAACCCATAGTGAGCATTAGAAATATGTATAATACACCAACAGTGAAATAAAGGCTATTAGAGACAAAAGGGAACATGCAAAGGATGGACGAAATGCATCACAAGAAATGTTATATTGCTCCAGAATTGTGCACAATACAACAATAGTAGGTGAGAGGAAAGAAAAATTCCATTACAAAGCTTCAAGAAGAAGGCCTAGACTCCCAGGTCATCCCCATAGCAAGGAAGAAACAGGATCAAAAAAGAAACATGACTAACTCCTCGGTCTAATGAAACCCAAATTACAATATATAGAATCATAAAGAGAGAAGAGTGAAATCTCAAAATTTCTTTTCCAACCACTTGCAAGATGTAATAAATGGGTATAATTAATGGCATCTTTCTTTAAAAAGACTCCCCATGCCGTCCCATGACCTGAAGTAATGAAAGAACAATGGTCATGCTCATTAAATGCATTCCCCAACCACTTTCCAACTATCTCATTGAATTTGGCTCGTTTTCCTTAAAAATTGCCATCAAAGCTTTGTCAGTTTCTACATTCCTTGATTTGTATGCGTCGTTCTTAGAGTCACAATTCAAACGAGACCAATTTTGTGAAAATCCGTTGAGAATTGCAATAGTTATGGTCTTCTAAGTGTGAGTAGCTATTTTGAGTTTGTTAGGGATTTCCTACATTTTACAAGACTGAATATTTAATTTATTTGAACTGGAGAGGTTTCATTTATTTTCACCCACCTACCCTTACTAACAATAATAAATCCAGATTTTTTGGCATAGAGGATGTCGAGATCTTTCCGAAAAGTCTAATTTTGTGAAAATCAGAGTTCTGAGTCAAACGTTATGCTCGTTTGAACTTCGGGGTCAGGCATTCTATGCGGGATCTCACAATCTCTTAAAAGATCTAAGCATTTAAAATTCTAGGTGGGATTCATGATCAACCCCACATTGAATTGACCTACCACCAATCTTTTTCAGCTTGCTTGAGTTTCGGAGTCTATATGTGTTGAGCTCCACGTGAAGGCCAAGTGCATCTCTAGGGTCTCTACTTTTCTTGCACCTTTTGAAAGTGTGCCGAGATGACACGTGGCACCTTCCACGGTTCCTATTTTTGTTTTCGCAAGTTCGTAATGAGACTCATTACACATCAATACAAGGAGCCTCTCCTTGGCGGGCCCTTTATTATTGACTCTGTTGGAACATAATGATTAAGTGGTCTGGCCAACCCTTAATTACTATGGGCCCATCACTATTATATAGGTTAAATATTTAATAATATGAAATACTTTTCTATTATTAAATATGTATACGGAGGTAATATACATTAGGTAAGTATTTAATAATGTGAATCATTTATGTTTATATTTATTAAATACACTCACCTATGTATATGTGTCAACCATTTTAGGTTGAAAAGGTGGGTCGGGAGACATACCCGATCACCTTATATAAAAAGGACTCTAGGTCCTCATTTGATATATTTGTTGAGTATGGAGCTTAATTGCTTCACAAGAAACTTGTTTTTACATATTACTGGTTCTGACATTAACTGGCGTTGGTCAGTCCAGGTCAGGAAGTGATTGTCGCCGGTCAGGCAGTAACCGTCGATGGTTACCTGTGCGACACAGTTTTTGTTTTTTGACGAAAATTAGAATAAATCTATTATTTTAAATGTGATTTATTTATTGTAAAAGCAAATTTAAGTTACCCAAAAGAGATATATATGTATGTATGCATTGTATGAGGGTAAGTAAGAAGAAGAGAAGATATATAGCAATTGTTTTGCATGTAATTTCTTTTTGTGAGCAAGAAAGAGTAGCTGAGTGAGGGAAAAACTTTGAACATACTGTGAGGTGTTGGAAGATAGTAGATCTTCATTGTATTTCCTCTTTAAAGCACTGAATAATAATATTGGTCGTTTCTTAGTGGATGTATCCCACACTGGGTGAACCACGTTAAATCTGGTGTTATCTTTCTCTTGTTTATTTTATCTTCTTCTTATTTCCGCATTCATTGTTTGTATGTTTTATCTGATTATAGATCTGTGCAACATTGTTTTATGGTTTGACCCCAACAATATTTGGGAAATATATCAAAGGTGTGCAAATCAAGTGATTTGGTTTTACCCTTGGAAAATAGGGTTTTAAGGAGGAGGTGATCTTACTGGATGTAAAATAAGTTCTCTGAAGTAAAATGTTATTTTCCAAGTAGTTTTTACCCTATTGGGGTTTTCCAATATAAATATTGTGTCACCTGTGTTATTTATTTCCTATAAGTATTTCTTTATTTACTTATGTTATGATGTAATGTTTATTTAAATATTTATTGTAACATTATATAATATGTAATTTCATTAAATCCGTATTTATTAGAATCCTCAAATTCTAACATGGTAACAGAGCAAGGTAAATTAAATAAATTAAGATCAAATGTTTTGTATTTTATTTATTTAATTTGTACGAGTGTTTTCAACCAACCCAGAAAGGTAAATTAAATAAATTAAGATCAAATGTTTTTTATTTTATTTATTTAATTTGTACAGGTTTTTTCAACCAACCCGGAAGGGTAAATTAAATAAATTAAGATCAAATGTTTTGTATTTTATTTATTTAATTTGTATGAGTATTTTTAACCAACTCAGAAGGGTATTTAAAATAACCAGCCCCTTATTTTCATTGTGTAACCTAAAAGTTTTTCTTTGTGAAGAATCAAGGTGAATTCACAGGTGGAAAATTTAGAAACTTCTTACCTTTCGTGAATTCTTGTGTAGAGGTAAGGGTAAAATATTTGAAATAATTTTTTCTATAGTTTTAATATGTGCAGGTTGAATTTTTTCAATGGTATATTAAGGAGGAGACAACTTCTATAAATTCCAAGGTTTATGTAGAATTTAAAATTACATGGCCTAGTAAATGTTTTTTTAAAAAAAATCATGAGGGTCCCCCGCAGTAAGGGTTATATGTGTTTATTATATAATATATATATATACTATAGTTTATAATTTTTTATAGACTATATGTTATTTTTTATTTACATTATATAAACTATATACCTCTTTTTTAAAGTGAATATATTTTTACATTATAAATTATAATAGGTTAATATAATGTATTAAAATATACAAGTTTAATATAATGTATTAAAATATAACCTCCCTAATATTATATAGAAGAAGAAATTCTGGAAATACATAGCAAGTTTCGACTCCATTAAATTTGATAATCAAATGACTATCACAGCAGACCAAACATAAGGCAATATGACGGTCATTTAGACGTCAAATTTAAGTTGTCCAGATCTTTGACTACATTTTCTTCTTTTCCAGAAATTTGAAGTTGTTTTATATCCTTAGGGGTTTCTTTTTCACTTCTATATGGTTAGAATTTTTTTATATATAAGTCTGGGGTATAATACAAAGCCCTTTATATTGCGGGTTATTATTTTGATCATGGGAGGTTAATTAATATGCATTGTAATGACAAAATTAGTTATGATTAAATATTTTATGTAGATCTATAAAATTTAGATATGTTTCTATTAAAAGTGTTGATTTTTTTGATAAATATGTATCCAACTTTGTGGTACATTGTATATTATAATGGCGGTCTGTTTTATAGGTTTAGGAAAACAATGACGTCCAGCTATTTCTGTCTTGACAAAACCCAGATCCTAAATGGAACCAACTCGAACATTTGGAAGATCAGGGTCAAATCAAAAATTATGGGGAGAAAACTCTGACAATTGTTTCTGGATCTAAGGTTTCTCCCACCGGTCATCAAGCAACTATAGATAACATGAATGCATTCTCGCAACGAATGCAAGAGGCTCTTTCCATGATTTTGTGCAATGTGAACGATGAGTACGTTCTACACATTGGTAATATTGAACATCCAGAAGAGGTATGGACATAACTAGAATTCATGTATGAAGGTATGCATTTATCTAAAATTATTAAATTAGTTTTAGAATTGCTTACGATTCCTGTGAAAGGAGATGAAAAAGTAGTTAATTTCTTAAACAAAATTAAAAATATTAAAACACAATCAGATGGATACAATTGTGATTTAATTGACCAGTGAAAAATTAATCTACTTTATTGCTCAGTTAAATATACATGAAATATTTAGGAATTTTATTTCTATCTTGAACTCTAAATATCATAACGAAAATGATCTACCTGATTTAAATACCTTAAGTTCACTTTTGATACAAAAAGAGCAAGTGATGATGAACTTTGACTCTAAGGAGAATGTCTCTTAGGCACTTCTTGCTCAGAATTCAAAGTTAAAACCTCACAAGCCCTTCTTAGATAAAAAAATTAGATCTAAATCTTCTTTTGTTGATAAGATTTTTTTTTCTTCTAATCAATTGTGTGTTAGCTTTAGTGGTAAATGTCACAAATGTGGTAAATTTCGACATAAAAAAGAAGATTGCAAAACTAAGAAACCTATCCATAAAAATTAAAAAAAAAAATTGTTTCTTCTAAATACAATTTAAGGAAAAAGGATAGCTCTAATGATATTCCTAAAACTGTTGCATGATATGTTGCATTGTATTCTTCCTCTAATTCTGAATGGATTTTAGATTCACGTGCATCAAATCATATGACTGGTGTTTCAAATTCTTTATTTGATATTGTGAAAATCAATGAACGTGTGTATCTTGGTGATAACTCATCTTTAGAAGCAATAGAGAAAGAAAAAGTAAAATTTTCTAATGGTGTGTTGAATAATGTTTTATTTGTTCCTAAGCTCAAAAAGAACCTTTTATCATGTTCTCAATTAACTGATGATGGTTTGGCTATTCAAATTTTAAAAGATACTTGGTATATCAAGGATAGTAATGATAATATAATAGTTGAAGTAATTAAAAGAAATTGTTTGTATATTTTTTATTATTTCTATTCTGCATCCTGTTTTGTTTCTCGAAGTTTGAATAATTCAAAACTATGGCATGAATGATTAGGACATGTTAACTATCGAAGTTTATATGAAATGGCTACATATAATCTTGTGAAAGGGTTTTCGGTGTTGTCTTATTCTCATGATGCGTGTGAAGGGTGTTTAAACTCAAAACAAAGTGCTAAACCCTTTCATTCACATCTTGAAGAGAGTTCCTCTTCCCCACTAGAACTTATTCATAGAGATGCTAGAGGACCTCTTGAAGTAACTTCATTAAATGGTTCTTTATATGTTGTGAATTTCATTGATGATTTCACCAGGACGATTTGGTTATATTTTCTTAAAGATAAATCTGATGTACTTGGGAAATTTAAGGAATTTAAAGTGTCTGTTGAAAACTCTTGAAATTATAAAATTAAGAGACATAGAATAGATAATGGGGGTGAATATGTTAGAAAAGAATTTGAAAAAATTTGTATTGATTGTGGTATTAAAAGGGAATTAACTTCTCCTCATTCTCCCCAGTATAATGGTGTTGTAGAATGTAAGAATAAGACTATTTTAGATATGGATAGCACTATGCTTGATTCTGCTAGTCTTTCCAATTTTTTGTGGTTAGAAGCCATGAACACAACACTCTACATTCTAAATAGGGTTCCCACCAAAGCTATTCATCTTTCAAATGATTTAGAAAAATGGTCAAATTAAAAACCTGATATTTCTCATCCAAAAATTTTTGGTAGTCCTGCTTCTTTATACATTCCTAAAAAGAAAAGAAAGAAACTTGATATGAGTTCTTTCTCTTGTGTTTTCATTGGATATGGTATTAACACTATAGGTCTAAGGATTTACGACCCTATAAAAAGGGAAGTAACTAAAAACCACAATGTGGTGGTTTTGGAAAAATACTTTTGTTCATCTAATAATGGTAAAAATGTTCCTAACTCTGTCAATATTTCTAATTACGGTTATGATTCTAATAATGAGAATATAGTAAATGGTCATGATGATGCTTCTTGTGTTGATACTATAGATGCTCCTGAATCTCCTAACTCACTAGTTAAGAAACCAAAATAGACTCAATTTGTGTTAGAAAGTTCTAATCTTATTGATCTTAGGAAAATGACCAGAAGCCATCATACGTACCATATATTAATGACCTTGTATGAACCTGAGACGTAAATTTTTGAAGAAGCTTCTCAGGATGAGAAGTGGATCAATCCAATGCAAGCTGAATAAAATTCCCTAATTCAATATCAAACTTGGGAGTTGGTTCCACCTCCAAAGAAAAGAAGTATTATAGGATCTAGGTGGTTATACAAAGTAAAATATAATGCAGATGGTAGTATTGAAAAATATCGGAAACAAATATTGCAGAAGAAGAATGGAGAGTAAATATCTCTCAACACCTTATTTTATTATAGAGAAGCACATACAATTTATAGGAGAAATAGTAAAAAGCATTCCCCTAAACTGGAGGAGGAAGATATAAATGAAGATAAGAGAATAATGGAATACAACAGTTAAGAGAGAATAAAGGGATAATATAAAACAAACACACCCAAAAATATAAAATATGCTACATATGCCAACATTCCCCCCTTATTAAATTATTATTGTCAATGTGACCTCTGAAGAGATCAAATTTATATTTTCCAAGAGCCTTGATGAGAATATCAGCTACTTGTGCTTCTGTAGGATAGTAATGGAGTTGAATATGACAGTTAAAGACGTGCTCTCGAATGAAATGATAGTCAATTTCAATATGTTCCATTTGTTCATGAAATATTGGATTTTGCATGAGCTTCAACACACTTTGATTATCGCAATAGAGAATAGGTGACTATTTTTCAGGAATTCCCATGTCATCCAAAATGCAATGTAACCATATTGCTTCACACACATCTCCTCGTGTACTGCTATATTATGCCTCTGTGAATGAAATAGAAACAACGTTCTGTTTCTTGCTTATCCATGAGATGGGACCAGATCCAAGATCAAAAATGTATCTTGTAGTTGACTTCATGTCATCAATAGATCCACTATGGTCTGAGTTGACATATCCCTATAAGAAGAATTGATCATTCTTCTTATATTTTAGACCATAATCAAATGTTCCTCAGACATATCTCAATACATGCTTTGTTGTTGTCCAGTGACATTGCTTTGGATCCTGCATGAACCTGGAAAGATAGCTGATGAAAAAGAATAGATCTGGTCTGGTATATGTCAAGTAGATGAGCCCTCCAATAACTTGCCTATGGAGAGTAGCATCTACTTCAGGTGAATCCTAGAATCTTGAAAGTTGTAAGCCTTTCTCCATGGGAGTGGATATAGGTTTACAATCAGACATTCAGTACTTTTCCAGGAGTGTCTTAGCGTACTTTATCTGGGAGACAAAAATATGATGCTCCTTTTTCCATATTTCCAAGCCAAGACAGTAATGTAGTAGCCCCAAATCTATCATGTCGAAGGTTCTTTTGAGATCATTCTTCACAATATCAACCTGATCTTCTAAAGTGTCAGTGATAACAAGATCATCTACATATACAAAAAGAATGAAAATTTCCTTGCCTACCTTCTTTCTATACAAATTTGAATATGAGGGGCTACTAGTGAACCCATGTTATAAAAGGTGGTCATTGATCTTGATATACCATGCCCTTGGAGCTTGTTTCAGTCCATACAGTGATTTGATGAGACGATATACCTTCTTAGGATGTTCTTCATCAACAAATCCTTCAGGTTGGGTCATGTACACTTCTTCTTTCATATCACCATTTATGAAAGCACTCTTGATGTCCATCTGTTGAAGTCTCCATCCTTTTTGTGCTGCCATTGTGCAAACAACTATGATGGTCTTGATGTTTGCAGTGGGTACAAAGGTTTCTTCATAGTCGATGCCCTCTTTCTGATCATATCCTTTTTCTACAAGACATGCTTTATGTTTGTCGATGGATCTGTCTACCTTATATTTTGTCTTGAAAACCCATTTATAGCCGATGGGTTTCTTTCTTGTAGGCAGATCAACAAGTTCCCATGTTCGATTTTTCATAAGTGAGTCATATTCTATATCCATGGCTTCCTTCCACTGAGGTTGATTGAGTGCTTCATGAACATTTTCTGGCTCAGAGCTATTAATTAGTGAACTCATGAGTGTAAAGTTTATCTCATTTCTTGTTTGACTCCTTGTTTTGACTCTAGATGATGTATCTGGGAGTTTTTACAAATGTGAGTCCTTAATGGCGCTTTGTACCCACTTCAAACGAGAACTTGGCTACTTTTGAGAAGAAATGTTTTGTTTCCATGTGGATTGATGTGGAGTCACATTCTCCAGTTCTCCAAGGTCAACAAATAGCTCTCTTGACAACATTTCTTTTCTCTAAGTAATCTCCTCTGGCTGTTCATCTAATTCAGAGACTAGTTGGTGAGAGGTGGTTAGTAATGGTTCTTTTGATGTCACTATAGAGTCAAAGGATGAATCATCACAAACCACATCCTGAATCTTGTATATATATATATATATATATATATTTTTAGGTAGTGTTGTAGCCAAGTAGGATACACGAGAGTTTATTTGGTTCAACCTTCTTTCTCTTCTGAGCTAGGACATGCATGTATGTTGTGCAACCAAATACTCGCAAATGAGAAATTGATGGATTTCTTCCACTCCATACCTCTTCTAGAATTTTATTTTGTAGAATCATTTTCGGTGCCCTGTTAAGAAGATATATAGTTGTCTGTACTACTATATCCTAATAGCATTCCTCTAGCTTTGTTGTTAGCGTGCATGGAGCCATCTCCATCACTATGTGATTGCATCGCTCAATAATGCCATTTTGCTGAGGTGTGTAGGGAGCATTCAGGTTCTTCTTTATGCCTTGTTGGTTTAGGAATGCCAAGAACTTGTTTGATGTGAATCCCCTCCCTCAATCTGAGTGAAGTAGAAGAAGAGGTTTTCCAGTCTCTTTCACAACATGATGATATAAGTTCTAGAAGTGTTGAAGAGACTCACTTTTCTTCTTCAAAAAAAAAACCCACATTTTTCAGGAGTGGTCATCCACGAACAACTGAAAGTACTTGTATCATGAGAACGAAGTAGGCAGAGGACCTTTCAGATCGGTATGAACTACCTCCAGATGCTTCTTGGCATGGAAGGTGCTTTCCTGAAACGGATCCCTATGTTTTTTTCCTGCAAGACAGCTAGGGCAAAGAGGCAAGGTACTAGAAAATTTGGGTAGTCCATGAACCATTTCATTTTAACTCATCTAATGCAATGAACTATCCAACTCGTGTCCATATCTAAAATGCCAAAGTGCAGTAGATTGTATTGTTGATGCAGATAAAGCTATTGCAGAAGATGAAACAATATCTAAAGCAAATAACTTATCTTTTAGAAATTCTCTAGCAATAATCTTACCTTGTCACAAGATTAAACATGATTTGATGCCATTTTGGACAAGAAATTCTACCTTCAGATGATGATTCAATAGCTGAGTCACTGACAAGAGGTTGCTAGTCAATCTAGGAACATATAGTACCTTTATAAGCATACATTTTCGTGGTCCTAGAGGAATGGCGACTCTTCCTATTCCTTCTGTAACGTACTCTTTTTCATCGCCTATCTGAACCCAATCACTAGTGGGTTGTTCATCTAGTGAATTAAACAGTTCCTTGTCACCTGACATGTGCTTACTTGCACTGGAGTCTATCAGCTAGACTCTCTTCATGGGATATGAAGTCTGAGAGATGAGCACAAGGTTCTTACTAGAATGGGCTCCTTCTGAGGTCTCCTCCTTAGATTCATTATCTTTTTGGGCTCGAGATGTCCCTTGTGCTTTCTCCAGCGGGGACGTCGTTTGGACTTTTGACAATCTTCGTGCCCTGATGTGCTTGTTTGACTTGAAGACCTTTATTTTAAGCTATTATACCAGCAATGATTAGTGCCGTGAGTGTTGGTTTTGCAAATGTGACACCACCTCTTTGAATTTTGATCTTTCTGTTGTTGTTTTGGTTGCACTTGATTTGGCTTCTTTGGGGGACCATTATGATTCTTTTGGCCACGGTATGGCTTTGAGAATAGGGCTTTATTCTTAGTCTCCTCTTGGGATGAATTGATGGTCTCTTCCTGCTGAAACAAATTCGTGAGTTCTTCAAATTCCACTATTTGTTTAGATACATTCAGTTTCATAACAAACACTCGGAATTGAGAAGGGAGTGCTCTCAAGGTGATCGGTATGATAATTTTGTCATCCACTATTTCACTGAGCGCTAATAACTCCGATCGCAACTCAGCCATGCAACTTAAGAACTCCTCAACTTTCTCATTTGACCCCATAGCAAGGGTGTATAGCTTTCACTGAAGATGGAGGATCTTAGTCTGATTTTTGGCTTCATAAATTATTGCCAGCTTGTCCCAGGCCTCCTTTGGTTTCTCCACATTCTGAACATGCGTTTACACGTCGTCACTGATACTGAGCATTATTAGCATCAAGGCTTTGGCACTAGCCATTTCATACTTTATTAATTCATCTGGGGCTATGGGAGCGGTTACAGATCCAGTCACAATGCCCCATAATCCTTCAAACTGAAGGATTTTCCTCATTGTTGTTTTCCAGGATGCAAAATTGGATCCTTTAAGTAATTGAGCATCAGAAAGAAGCAACTTTGAAGCAAACATTGTAATAATTTTTTTATTTATTTATTCAAGAGTTATTACAACTTTTACTCACTGATGAGAAGTACTGGCTTGTAGATGCTCTTGATACTCATGTGATGAGAGACGACAGCACTTGGTGGGGAGTTATTCTTCATCTTCACATTCAGCATCGTACCCGGCTTCTAACTCTTCCTGAATTCACTTTGCTTGGATGCTGATGTCAAAAAGGAAATATTCATGAAGTCCTTGTCGAACTAGCTCGTCAAAGACTAGATTTCCGGTGTTTCGAAGCTTGTTTAGAAAAGAAAAGTAGAATCCAGAGCTCTTAGGAGCTTCTTCATGGTGTTCTCTGGCTGACGAGTCGACGTTACGGCTTTCAACAGTCTTGATCATTTTGTTTACGCTTGACATTCAGTTTTTTTTAGAGACTCCACGGTTCTTCTCCAGGAAGTATTTTTAAAAATTATTTTAAGAGACTTTCAGGATTTCATGAAGCCAAATTGTCTTCTCTTCTAGGTTTCACGTAGTGATGAATGGATTTTATGCAGATAAGAATCACCTTTTTCACTCAGAAAACTCTTTTCCTTTTCATGCAGCTTTAATGCTTTCTCACATAGTCTCTCCTTTCTTCACGTAGAGGCAGTTTGAGAGGTTTTTATACCAGTCTACTAGTTATAGGAGAATAGAAAAAATACTCCAGTATGTCTCTTGTCCACATAGAGTGTTGGAAATTTTATCTCAAGTGTATACACATTGGGATTGGAAGATATTAGCGTTGTGGTTCAGCGCCTACATGTGAATATCCAGCTTCCTGGTGCACTTTCAACATTCACATACATAGATGCTGTAGTGAAGGTGACTCTATTTGTCACACCTATATTTGAGGTTTTGAGAAATTCCTTTGAGAAAATATTTTAATAAATTCCATGCAGAAATTGTTTGGAATTTTCTATAGCAAATAAGACAAGATTTTTCCATGCAACAGTTAGATTCTTCCACGTATCTCCATGTAGGTTAAAGGATTTAATCACCATGCATCTCCTCTTCACATAGGCTGAATGCTTCACCCAACATGAGAGAAGAGACTCTTCCTCCACGTAACTTCCACGCTGACCATACCAAGCACACAGGCCAGAGATATTAATGCTCTGATACCAGAATATTAGAAACAAATATTATGGAAGAAGAATGGAGATTAAATATCTCTCAACACCTTATTTTATTATGGAGAAGCAGGTACAATTTATAGGAGAAATAGTAAACAACATTCCCCTAAATTGGAGGAGGAAGATATAAACGAAGATGAGAGAATAATGGAATATAACAGTTAAGAGAGAATAAAGGGGTAATATAAAACAAACACACCTAAAAATATAAACTATGCTACGTATGGCAACAAAAAACATAAAGCTAGACTTGTTGCTATAGGTTTCACTCAGAAACTTGGTATTGATTATGTTGAGAAATTTACCCCTGTAGCTAAAATGAGTACTGTTAGGACCTTATTTGCAATTTCCACTCAATTTTGGGTGGGAAATCCACCAAATGGATATGAAAAATTCCTTTTGAATGATGATTTAAAAGAATAACTTTACATGTCTCAACTTAAAGGATTTGAAGAAATTGGTAAAAAAAACTATGTTTGTAAATTGAAAAAAAAATTGTATGGTTTAAAGCAAGCTCCTAGAGCTCGGTATGCAAAAATTAATTATTTCTTTAAACAGTTAGGATTCGTTAATTTTTCTTCTGAAAATGATCTATTCATTAAGCAAGAAGGATCACATATCATCATAGTTTGTATATATGTTGATGATTTTCTTATGACTGGTGATAATCTTGCTTTAATTTGTAGAATTAAAGAAAAATTGAAACAATACTTTGAAATGAGTGATTTAGGTCTCTTACATCATTTTCTTGGCATGGATGTATTTCAAGATAAACATTCTATTATTGTTTCTCAAGCACATTATACAACTAATGTACTGAAAAAATTTAACATGATTGATTGTAAACCAATTTCTACTCCTATGGAAGTTGGACTGAAAATTAATCATAAACCTGCATGTGAAAATTTTGATCCTACTTTATATAGGCAATTAGTTGGTAGTTTGATATATCTAACTATCACCAGACCATATATTTCCTATGCAGTAAGAATTTATTCTAGGCTTATGCAGGAACCTTATAGAGATCATTGGAATCTTGCAAAACTGATTCTTAGATATGTTAAAGGTATAATCAATTATGGGTTGCATTATACTAAGAATGAAAATGCTAACTTATATGGATTTTGTGATTCTGATCATGTTGGTGATGTATTGGATAGAAAATCTACTTTTGATTATGTGTTTAAATTTGGTGCACGTGCCATTACTTGGTGCAACAAAAAACAACCAACTATTTCTATCTCTTCAACATAAGCTGAGTATAGAAGTGCAATGGAAGTTGCAAACGAGGCTTTATGGCTAAAGAGGTTGTTTGATGAGATAAAGATGAAGGATCCGCACAGTTCTCCTTTGTTATGTGACAACCAAAGCACCATATCTCTTGCACATAATCCATTACAACATCAGAGGACGAAGCACATTGAGATACATATACACTTCATCCGTGACAAGGTGCTAAGTGGTGAGATAGATCTTAAGTTTGTGCTGACTGAAGAGCAGGTTGCTGATATCTTCACAAACCCATGAGTTCTGCAAAGTTTTGTCACTTTCGTGAAAATATTGGATTTTCATAGTTGCGATTGAGGGGGAGTGTGCATGAAAATGTCACCTCCTAACGGAACTTGGTTTTTGTAAAAAGACCTTCGGGCATTTATAAAAAAAACCTTCAGGCAAGTGTAAAAAGACCTTCAGACATGTATTCCTCCTCAGCTTATTTTTTTAGAAAGAAGTGTAGAAATATCTTAAAGGAGGTCCTTAGTAAACTCTTTAGTGCTATTGAGTTTACTGGTAAACATCCAGTACAAGCATATTATTAAGGAGGTCCTTGGTTATAAAAGACTCCTATATGCTTGGGTTCAATAACCTTTTATCAGTTAATGTGAGAATATGTAAAACTCACAAATCATACTTAGCCACTGATCATGGGATGATCTTTGAGATTCCAAATCCTTTTATACCAACAGGTAACTTGAGTATGATGAAGGTGTTATAATTGCTTTCACCCGATATGCTAGCCTAAAACCTTTTATGGTTTAAGGATTGTAAATCATGTAGTGTACCACGGGAAGGTAATCTATTAGCATATGTTATCCCACTTAATATTAAGGGGGAGTGTTGGAACATAATGATTAAGTGGTCTGGCCAACCCTTAATTAATATGGGCCCATCACTATTATATAAGTTAAATATTTAATAATATGAAATACTTTTCTATTATTAAATATGTATACGAAGGTAATATACATTAGGTAAGTATTTAATAATGTGAATCATTTATGTTTATATTTATTAAATACACTCACCTAGGTATATGTGTCAACCATTTTAGGTTGAAAAGGTGAGTCGGGAGACATACCCGATCACCTTATATAAAAAAGACTATAGGTCCTCATTTAATATATTTGGGAAATATATCAAAGGTGTGTAAATCAAGTGATTTGGTTTTACCCTTGGTAAATAGGGTTTTAAGAAGGAGGTGATCTTACTGGATGTAAAATAAGTTCTCTAAAGTAAAAGGTTATTTTCAAAGTGGTTTTTTTCCTATTGGGGTTTTCCACTATAAATATTGTGTCACCTGTGTTATTTATTTCCTGTAAGTATTTGTTTATTTACTTATGTTATGATGTCATATTTATTATAATATTATATAATATGTAATTTGATTAAATTCGTATTTATTATAATCCTCAAATTTTAACAGACTACATGTGGAAGTTCCGTGGGGTTTTGGGATTTGCTTTCTCCCTTTTAGTTTTTGGAATTGTGCCAAGCTGACACGTGGCACCTTCTGCAACTCTTGTACTTCTCCTGAGTTTACTCGCTCAGGGATTCACTTTTTCACCGTGATTTGGCTAAGTCTTCTCTTATATTGCCAAAGGCTTGACTCTTTTTACATTTTATCTGAGAATCTCATAACTTTCTTGATTAACCAGCAGGAATTTGCTTGTTATCTAATTTCAGCGGGCGGTGGAGGAAATTTGATAACATAACCAACCTTGTATAGAAATTTATATTTGTTGCATTCTAAGCACCTCCTGTGATTAAATGTCTCTATCCACGGATTATTACTTGTCCTTATTTGAAAATTTTACAGAATATTTTATTCCTTTTGTATATCAATTTATCTAAACTAATGATTTATTATGGTCCTTATATACAAATATTAAAAGAGGATAATGTATGTAGGTTTTATTTATTTATTTAATGGGAAAAACTTTTGAGTAAAATTTTAAGAAGAGCGTCCACTTCACTTATTGCTTAGGGCGCTCCTAACATTTAATTTAGCTCTTCCTCCTTGGAATTAGTAGAATGGTCATCCGCTTTGAGTATGTATAGACTGCTTAGTGAGATGGCTTGGGGATGTTACAAAGTTTGGGAGTTGGCTTCCTTATGCATTGTGACTTGGAATGGGCCACGAGTTGGTAAGTTGGGGTGTTGTGTAGAGTTAGCTCGATCACGAACTCACCCATTATCTTGATTCGACTAACCATCTATAGAAAATTGAGCTTGATCATGAGCTCACTCAACTCGTAAGATAGATCGATGGAAATAATGTGGTGTAATTGAAAGCCACAATGTAGTAATGTGGATGGTTCCCCCTCTGAAACAAAAGTGGACCCCATAATATTTTTCCTTGATCGTCAAAGATCGAAGGTGAAGACAAAATTTTTCCCTTTCATTTTTCCTTTGTTGATAATCCACACAACACCACTTTTAGAATCCATGTTGATCCATTCACAATCTCATAATGTGCCTTGGCATTTTTGTACATGTGTATGTTTTTCTGTTGATATATTTTCTCGTGTGGATGATATCTTGGGCATATGGTGTCCATTATGCCCCATTCAAAATTCCCCCTTCGAAATAGAATTAGACCCCATGGTATTTTTCCTTGACTGCCAAAGATCAGGGGTGAAGAAAAAAAATTCCATTTCAATTTTTCTCTCTAGATAATTTTCACAACGCCACTTTTAGACTCCATGTCGATCCATTTACGATCTCATAATGTTCTCTAGCATTGTTGTACATGTGCATGTTTGTCTACTGACATATTTTCTCATGCAGACTATATCTTGGGCATACGAAGTCCATTCTGGCCCATTCAAAATGTGCTGGAAAGTTGAGTCTAATATCTTTTATAAGAAATAGGTTTTGGGAGGTTCTAAGAACATTTGAAATATGTGTTTTATCTTTGGATCGCTCCTCCCTACTAAGACATTTTTAAACCACCATAATTCTTCATCAGGAAATGAAGCTACACCATCCTCATTTATGACTATTCTTTTCTTCTGCCAAAAACGAACTCTTATTCTTTTGGTTATATTCTTGCTTAGAAAATTGAATAGGGGAAAATTAAAATAATTTATATCTCAGATTGATCTACCTAAATTATCAATGTGCATTTTTCCAATGACTCTTTTCTTTATCTAGTGGAAAGTGAAGAAAACATTTTTGAAAGAGTGTGTTATATTGATATTATTTTTGTAAAGATTTGGATTCCAATATTCAAGTTTCCAAAATGTTATGTTATAAATAAATTTTGTGGCCCATGTCCGATTCACTTAAAAATTAGATCACTAATTGAGAGAAATTTAAATTCATTGTAATGCTGTTTTCATTCTACATTTAAAATTGTCAGTATGTGCTTAATAGAGTGGAAACAATTCCTATTGGGTCTCTAAACCACTCTCTTTAGCTATAAAATTTCAAGTGTGAACTAAAATTATTGATAGTACTCATGTATATTCCAAACACCTCAAAGACTTTCTTTGGTCCAATGATAAGAAAGAAAGAGGTTTTCAAAACGTTTCTCGAGATGTCTATTATTTGGCTCGATGAAAAGGTGGTATGGGAATTGTTTACCCTTAACTAAATGTTAAGTTAATTTAATTTAGATTAGATGAGATTTGATTAAAGATCTTACAAATAATTTATAATAGAAATAATGACTCAAATTTGAAAATCAAACCGGATAGAAAGAATATATCATATACCAATCAATATAACATGCATTTTAAAGCTCAAACGATATGTATAGAGACACTTAGATTATTATAGATGACTCCTAGAGAGATTTTTGATTATACACTACTATAAATGGGTGATTTGAACTTGAATGACCTTTGGAACTATAATTTTGACTATTAATCCACATGGGGTAGGGCTATATCAAACTAATAGGACCTTACCATAGAGTCTTGACCACACTTTACAGTGTTGGACCTACTCTGATTTAGCTCTTGTAAATATCTGTGGTGTTCACATGTTGTTGTAGGTATATATTTTCCTTGTATTTATTTATTACTTGGAATATTTCCTCCACATATGTTGACTCATGTTGCTTAGGTGTTATTTATATCTTAGGAGTTACTTGACATGTCATAGATTGTCATAATGTGTCATAGGAGTTACATTTGACTAGCTATTCAAAGAATGTGACTCCCCTTCCCATTCTTAGACTCTTGAATGTAATTCTCATGGAGAAGTTATTTATCACTATTATATTTGTACACAACATGTTTTTTTAATATTGATATGTTCCATAATTTATCACCATTCTTGTGTTTTATGAGATTATTGTCATTTTTTATTGTTGGTTAGTTTTTATTAGAATTCATGTCACTATTTGTGCAAGCATTATTTATCAGATATTATGAAGGGAAATCTGATATGGTATCATAGATATGATGGTAAAATAATTTTCCTTTTTCATTAGTTGTGGTATTATTCAAGTTTTTTTAAATTTGACATGGTTGTGTGTAAAGATGATTTCTTTGTTTCTCGGATCACATGCTTGTGTGAGAATCTTGGTTGTGTTAGTTGGAGGTGCCTCATATCCTTATACATTACCGGTTTCATCCTTTCCTTGGCTCATTTTCATGTGTGTTGGCTCAAGGTTAATTATCAGTGTAACTTGGGTGTGACGCGGCCCATACTGGATCCCGATCAATTCAGATCCATAACAGATAACATTGCACCCAACTTGTTGTTAAACTCATCCATCCACACATATGGTTTAACACTACTCCCCTCCATATAACTCATCCTCGTCTTGACCTCTATTCATGTTTCCTAACAAAAATCAAACTTCTTTACTTTGTTTAATATTGATTGATCTATACTATGTGTGTGTCCCAACTTGACCCTTCGTGTTGAGCTTCATTGTTCTCGGTGATTGGACTGACTTGGCCTCACTACTCGAGGACCATTCTACTTAGTTTTCTTGAGACTCTTTTAGTCTAGTTATCCTTAACACTCTACTCATCCTTGGCTCCCATCCTCAATAGATATTATGTATCCACTAGTTTTCATTGCTGAACACAAAGTTGTAACCCTACTCACAACATGATTCAGATGGAAAAGCCTATCCATCACGTAGGTTCGTGATGGTCCCAACTAAAATGGAACCTATAACCTGCCAATCTTAATTTCACGTACCACTACACCAGAAATTTTTTTAGTGAAAATTTTGTAAATAGTTATATTTATATTTTACTGTGAATGTGTGTGATACTTAGGATGAATAGATTTAGACTCATTGGACTCACATGCAATTCACCACGACATTATTCTAGATAAATCATCTTTGTTCCATTCATTATCACTAGTTTCTTGATAGGTCCATGTCATAGCGCAACAACCACCTTGAAACTCAGTCTCCTACCTGGCTAGCTCTCTGAAAACTCTTTCCTTTTCCAATTTGGGTGACAAAATAGCCAACTTGGTGGGCCTTTTCCCCAAATTATTTTGCAAAAAAAAAATTCCCTCTCAATTTTAAACCAAAGGCATTTTAAATTTAAATTTATGGTGTTATTGAGTTGAGCCTATAGGGAATTAAGTTATTAGTGCAAATCTACTAGAATAGTTTGAGAGGCTAGAATATTCTTCATGTACTAGGATGTATCACTTTTCTAACTTCACTATCCAAATTTTTTGTTCAGACCACTTTCGTAATAGCATTTCAATTTCAAAGTGTAAATTCAATTAAAAAGGCCATTATAGGAAATGTTTTTCAATATATATTATGATTGGCTATATTGAATTGAGAGCCATTATTTTTTGCAAAAGTGATCACTTTTGTCACCATTTCGTGAATCTATTTAATTTTTAAAGGCATTAAAATTATAAAGTGCCAAATTTTGGTGGGTACAAGAATAACTTTAGGGGTTTGTTCTTTGTTGTATCCTTCTACACTTTATTTCAGACTATATCTACTACACTTCTTTTTCTACTTGAACAAGGAAATAAGTGTTTTAATTCCTCTCACACACTTTAACTTTCATGAATGGAGGTCTCAAATTTAACTCATTCTCAGGGGTAAGGGACTACATCAAATAATAATTGGGCTTGAAACTAAACTGAATCTTGATACATATAAATTAAAATGGTACAACTAGTGTGATGAATCTTTATGGTTTTTTTTTAACTATCTATATCTCAAAATATCCTCTTTTGCATTGAATCTAATAGAAATCCTAATGAATTATCCACCATATTAGAATCACTCTTTAGGGAAAAGGATGAGATGAGAGGGTATGAACTAGAAAATGAGCTTATTATTATGAGCCCTAACAATTTTCACACACTTCAGGACTTCTTCACAAAGCTCATATTAATGAGATTGTAGTTTAAGGGATGTGGAATTGATAAGAAGGAATAAAAAATTATCCTTTATATCCTTTCAAAACTAGGTCCAGAATACTTGGTGTTCATCTCCACCTATCCTGCCACCAAGGATGCACTTGGAACAACATGGAAAATTATGTATTTTGATGTGTTTTTTTGGACTAAATAAATGGATAAGTATAAAGATATGTACGAAGGAAGGACACACAAAGGTGTGTTCAAAATCATGAAAGGAGAGTTTACACAAGTTAAAGAGGTGCATGAAGGTGTGCATGGAGGAATGAATAAAACACTCACGAAGGCTCGTGTATAGGAGCAGTAAAGGAACGAGTTAGAAAAAATTCCAAGGAATCCTAAAATAGGAAAAGACATGAGTTGGTATGGTAAACACAAAAAATCTATAAATAGACAAAAGCATGGATAAGGCACGACCAAAATATGATAAAGAACATACAGGGAGAAGAGTAGATGTAGTGCCCACTTCCCTTTGAAACTTTTAGACACTGATCTCGATACTATTGATCATATTATGGACACTATTATGTTTTGTTTTAGTATGATGGTTAGATGTTAGATCATGGACTATTATTGATCTGGATTCAGTTAGTATGCATGATGATTACTAGATACATTTCCTTTATGTGGATGATGATATATTGTTTGACATGGACATATTATAGATGTTGATTTGGATATGTGACATTGGATATTTTGAGTAGACCTAGTATGGTAGATTTTTGATGATGATATAGTTGAATTATGAATTAAAAATGATAATGTTCAATTCTTGATATTGATGTGATTCATGTGTTTAGATAATTTTGAAATGTTGTTTATATAATTTTGGATGTTCTGATATGGCCATAAGGCCGAAGGATGTATTTGCATTTTTGCATGATAAAGATCACAACAATGTTGGGGGACTAGAGACTAACCATATTAGAATTCAGGGTGAAATCAACAAGGTCACCATGGCAACTGTTTTGTGTGTGTGTGTTTGTTAGGGATTCCCATGGGGGGGGATTTCCATTATATGTGACCATGGGTTGTGTATTTTATTAATGTGTTCCTTTTTAATTATTGTTGTATGTATTTTATTAAGTAATGTGTTCCTTCTTGTAATTAATTTAAATGTGATAGATTAATGTGAGAAGTCATATAGTTGAAATTTAATTAAATTAAATTGGGATATGGAATGTAATTAATGAAGTTGTTGATTTTAAATATTAATGTTGGAAGAGTGTGTAAGAAATGTGTAAGAAGGTGTAAGAGATGTGTAAGAGTCATGTAAGAAAGATTTTGGAAGGTTAAACACTTCATCTCCTTAAGAATTCGAATTTTTCCTTGGAGGCCAAATTTGGAGGCTTGTGGGACAAGTTAAACTTGTCCCACACCTCTTAAAATGATTCACCAACCATACCTATGGTTTGGAGGTTAAATTTAGGCATTTTTATTGCTTTTTGAAGTGACAATTTGTAAGTTTTAATTGCACTTCTCTTACATATTTTTAATTCAGTCCTTTTGGAGTATGGGTTGTGTTGGAGTGTGTAAGTCATATTGTCATTTTATTTATTATGATTTGGTGAGTGATGTTGATTTCCTCTTGGGGTTGAGGAAGAATGATGTGGCATCCCACATGGATCCACATCATCCTCTTCTCTTCCATCTCCTATAAAAGTGAAACTCCTTGCTTGTTTATGGTTGTTGGAACTTTGTTTATTTCCTCTTGGGGGCGCATTTTTTCTTGCTATTTTTGGAGCTTGTTGTGGAGGAAGTTTGGAGTCTTTTGCATGCTTGAACATTGCTGGTTTTGGACTGCACTTTGACAATTGGAAAGCTTGTGAGCTTGGAACAAACTCCAGTATGGAGAGGTAGGATCTTGAGCTTGTTTTTAAATGTTTTCTTTCTCTTGCATGTATGTTTAAATGGTGAATGTGTTTTGTGTTCTTGGCTGGTTGGGTAGATTGCTTAGGACTTGGTGTGGGAGAAGGCTATGGGGATTTCTAATGAGGGGCATAAGGGATTGCCAATGGCATCTATTTTATTGTGGAGGGAGTTTTTGGATTGGGATCCACCTTAGAAAAGAAACTGCTTGCATTTCTTACTCTTGGGGGGCATAAGGGATAAACTTTGGGGGGGGGGGCATAAGGAGAGGTCGGGAGATATAAGGTTTATGGGATTTGATATGTGTATTGGTGGTATGATTTAGGTGGATTCCCAATTCCAAATAGGGAGGCATAAGTAGTTCCCCATAGTTCCTTGCTCTTGTTGGCTTGCTTGATCAAGCCTATGTGTTGTGTGAATAATTTCAAATGCAGTTGTGAACTGTTGTCTTTGCTTGGACTGTATTTCTTATTGTTGTATGCATGTGAATAATACTGTATGTTTGTTGTGGAAGCCATTGTTGCCATGAGTTGATTTTCATTCTCTATTTCAATATGGTTGGGGCTTGGGGGCCAATGAGGAAGGATGGCTTCTCCTTTCTCATTGGATGTCTTGGTTGGGTGGAGAGTGTTGCCTTTCCCCCTTCCTTGTTGTGATCAAAGATGAAAATCTAGAGAAATTAACATGCTGTTGTTTGGAGCAAGAAGATATACAATTTTGACAGTCCCAATCTTTTGAACAAATTCATTGTAACCTTTCCCACCTTGAGTGGATGAGTTGTATAATGTTTGTAATGTGAAACCATTCGTATTGATGATGGAAGTTTGAATTTGAATTGAGAAATTTAATAAGATGTATTCCAGTCTATGTTTGTAAAGAAATGAAAAGAATGTATATGTATGGTTTATTGTATTTCAAAGTTAAAAGAAAGAGATAAGTTGTAAAGATGTTCTTTGTTTGAATTCAATAAAGAAATTTCAATCTCATTCTTATTCACATTGTTGTAATTGAAATGGGAATATCAAATGGTGATTGAGGTTGTGTTTTATTGCAATGGAAAGAAAATACGTATGAGAAAGTTAAACTGTATTGTTCTCTTTTGAATTGTGCATTAGAATTAAAATCTGAACTGCAATTTAATTTAAAAATGAATGGTTGTTTTAATCAAGAAAATGTATTTGGATAATTGTAGGATATATATACACATTCAAAGGACAAAATTGATAAACCAATTTAAAAGAAACAGTTCACTGCCATAAACTTCATTCTGGCAATTCACATTTTAATAAAAATGAGCAGTTCAAACTTATACCAAACAATAAGACAAGAAACATTAAAATTCAGACTTAGTAAGTCCTAAGAAACTCAAATTTACCATAACAGTTAAGAAATAACCTCCAAAACTTAATAAAAATCCAATTTGGAACTTGCACAGTCATTTTTCCTGTCTATTGCCGGAAAAATACAAGTTGAAATAAATTGAACAAATTGACTTCCCTAAAACACTCTAAACCCTCCCTAGACTAATCCTCCATGTCTGTTTGACATGTTGAGCGAAGGAGGAGTTCTAATTTAACCAAATTGAGAATTTGAAAACTGCCAGCTCACTAATTAAAAACCTGTAGATTTCTTTCTCAAACTTTACCTCTCAAACTTTATCAATTTCCAAAATTTATGATCCCTGTGCAAAGAGGGCATCGAGGGATTTCTGAAAAGTCCTTGTTTTCCCAAAACCGAGCTTTCTAGCTCAAGTTATGGCCATTTGAAGTTTTACTTCAATTTGGCATTCAAAAAAATAATAAGATTTAATCTAACTATAGAAAAATTTAAATTTTAACTTTGGAAAAATTTCCCAAAAAGGTCTGTGGCCCCTACCATCCCGCAACCAATTGGGGCCTGCCACATGGCACCCTAGGAGGGGTGGACTAATTTTTTAATTTATCCCTTTGAAAAAATTTCCTTGGGAATTTTTTCCCATTTTACCCCACCACCCCGCCTGCCCACGGCCAATCACATGCTTCCACTTGGCACAGTGGAAGGGCGGACTCTTTTTAAACTCTAAACTTATTCTTTTGAAAAATTTTACTTGGGAAAACTTTTCATTTTCCCTCTGACAAACCGCAACCAATCAGAAGGTGACACGCATCCTCCAGGGTTTGAGGCGGAGGCGCGTTTCGTTTTAACGTTATTTCCTTTGAAATTTTTTGGGAAAAATCCTCATTGTGGCCCTATCGGGCCGTGGCCAATGAGAGCATGCCATGTGGCACTTTGGAGGCGGGAGGGTGGACCCTTCTTCTTTTAATTGTTTGTTTTGGCCTTGGGAAAATTTCCTAAATCTCTCCCACGGTCCGCTTCTCTGCTTCCCCTCAGAATTTGTTCTTCTATGGGTGCGCGGACCTGCCACTCCACCTTTCCCTTCTCCTTTCCCCCTTCATTGAGCGCAAGGCACTAAATCCACCCACCGCTCCGCCTTTCCCTTCTCCGTTCTCGCTTGGCACCAGGACTCGACACGTTTCCATCCGGGGACCCGTGGGGGTGTGAAATGCTTTGTGACTTTGAGCCATGTGATGGGAAAATTTCCCTATGCCGCCCCGCAACCCGCCAAACCACCCAAGGTGCATTCCCCCTCCTCTTGCCACGTGTCCCCTAAGGGAAAATTTTCCCTAGAAACTCCGCCCACTCATATCTTGAGTTCTACAAGGAGTTAGGAGGACTTCTTTATATCACCGGAAAGGTGAGAAAATTTCCTATCCATTGGGAATGGTTTAGGGAAATTTTGGAAGTGTTAAGTAAGAGAAAAATCTAGTTGAAACTCTGAGCCTGTTAGAGAGTAGGTATGGGGAAAAATTACTCCCTGAACCTAACTAAAACATGTAACCCTAAAATTGGAACCTTGTGAACTTGTTATAAGTTAATAAAGGAAACTTGTGTTTTGGTAAATAGGATTTGTTCCAGAACCTGTTAGTGAAAACTAATGTTTGGTAACCTGGATATATATACTTCTAATAAAAAAAATATCCTATAATTTTCTAGCTAACCCTAGGTTGTTTCTTAGGTCTCAAGTGGTTGTTTAAACAGGCACTACAGTTTGGTATCAGAGAAGTGGTTCAAAGGCTTGGACCATTGGGCACACTAGAAAAAAAGTTGAGACATGAAAACTTAAACCTAGCACAATAAAATCTAGAAAACAACTTAGCAAGAATTTGTATGTTTTAGTAAACATGGAAGTTGTATAACTTAGCAAAATGAACTAACTCTCGCTTTGGTCTGTGCAGGAGGCTCAGATGGAGTGAGAGGAACCTTCACAGAGACTTAAATTAACCACCACCACCACCACCACCACCACCAGATCAGGGTGTGGTAGCCATCATACCTCAGATTTTATAGACCCTTCAGGATGTTAATGCCGCTCTACGTAGAGGATTAGGTGGAGGAAAGTCAGCTAGTCATGATAGATCTCCTTCTATCGAGGGTTAGGTATCTCCTCGACTCAGTGAGGAGCATAGAGGAGATAACTCCCATGCAGAGTCAGTCAGAGTAGAGTCACCACCTAGGAGATAGGGTGATAGAGTTCCAGAGCATAGAGAGAGGTCTCGGAGCCCTAGGCTTAGGGATGAGTGTGCAGAGAGACCTAGAGGCCGACAGACCACATCAGCGGATCACATCAGGGAGATCCTAAAGCTTAGGCCCTCACATTACTCAGGTGATATAGGTGGATTTCAGGTAGAGGCCTGGCTAGTGAGCTTGAGCGGTTGCTTCAAGCTTTGTCCTTGTTCTAGCAACACGAAAGCTCGTGTTACGATCCATCTACTGAGGGATGGAGCAGGAGTATGGTGGAGGACAGAGGAGCAGAAGCTCCATGTAGATTCAGAGACAGTGACTTGGGAGCTATTT
The DNA here is from genome assembly GCA_019776745.2 of Taxus chinensis. Classification (NCBI taxonomy): domain Eukaryota; kingdom Viridiplantae; phylum Streptophyta; class Pinopsida; order Cupressales; family Taxaceae; genus Taxus; species Taxus chinensis. The sequence continues at coordinate 33,223,925 of CM034148.1, forward strand.
GAGGAGAGATTCAGGAGCAGATATCTATCACGGAGGTTCATCCAGCAGAGGATTGACGAGTTCCATGACCTCCGTCAGGATTCTCTATCAGTGGTAGAGTATGAGAGTATATTTCTAGATCTACTTCATTATGTAGAGTATATGCAGGATGAGCAGGTACAGATTCATAGGTTCATCCAGGGCCTTAATTTGGATATTGGAGGTGCAGTGTAGATTCACTATCCACAGAATTTAGCAGAGGCCATTGAGAAGGCCTATATTGAGGAGGAGACTCAAGGTAAAACCCAGTAGGCTAGAGACCGAGTCAGGAGCCTCATTCAGCAGATGCAGGATGGTAGATTGAGAGGTTCAGTACCTCTTCCTTGTGGTGGCCAGGGTACATCATAGTCATCCTTTCAGCCATAGTAGTAGTAGTCCCGTCCACCTTATAGACCTCCACAGAGAGTTGATGCAAAGAGAGGTCAGAGCATGGGGCCTCCTCCTAGGGGTCCCATTAGGACGTAGGGTGGACCTAGAGCTCAGTCAATAGGAGCTTTCCAGTAGAGGCCACAATAGAACACAGCCAGATCATTGGGATCCATGCCACAAAATTCTAGGGCACCTACTGGAGGTGCTTCTCCTTGGAGAGGATCAGGTGGTTGCTTTGGATGTGGAGTAGCTAGACATTTTTAGAGAGATTTCCCTCAGAACCCTAACAAGGGTAAGGCACCAGGTTTCAGAGCCGACAGTTGGTGACATGGGATGCAGTCACAGGATTTATGCAGTAGTTGAGAACCACCAGGGAGAGCACCAGAGCACAATAATTGAGACCACATGTAGCATTGGTGGTATTCCTACCTCTGTATTGTTTGATTCTGGTTCTTCTAATTCTTTCATTGCACCATCTTTAGTAGAGCGATGCAGGCTGGTGGTAGTTAGGTAGGGTCTTAGTTGGGATGTTGAGATGGCTTCTGGAGCCAAGATCTCTATGGACTCCTTAGTTAAGGAGTGTGTTGTGGATTTGGGACCTTTCACCACCACCTCAGATCTCCGTATTCTTCCTTTGGGCTCATATGGAGTCATCTTAGGTATGGATTGGTTATCTACACACAGGGCTAGGATGGATTGTTATCATAAGACTATAGCTTGTGTAGATGATTTAGGAGTTGAGTCGGTGATCTCGGGGGTTAGGAGACCCATTTCTATTCACACCATTTCTGCTATGCAACTTAAGCGGTGTGTGTGATGGGGTTGTCAGATGTATGCTGTTACAGTTAGTGACAGATCTGAGGATGGGTCTAGTGGACCATCGCTAGATGATCATCCCATCTTGAGAGAGTTTTTTGATGTATTTCTAGGGGAGCTACCGGGGATGCCACCCCCATGTGAGATTGATTTCCATATAGATCTAGTTCCTGGAGCAGAGCCTATCTCATGGGCACCTTATCGGATGACCACCCCGGAGCTCTGTGAGCTCAAGTTGTAGCTTGAGGGCCTTTTGGAGAAGGGCCTTATCCATCCTAGTGTATCCCCTTAGGGTGCATGGGTGATCTTCGTGAAGAAGAAGGATGGATCAATGTAGTTGTGTATTGATTACCGCCAGTTGAACAAGGTAACGATCAAGAATCATTATCCTCTTCCTCGTATTGATGATTTGTTTGATCAGATGAAGGGAGCCACAGTGTTCTCTAAGATTGATCTCAAGTTAGGCTACCATCAGATTGAGGATTTCAGAGGTAGACATTCATAAGACCACCTTCCACACGAGATATGGGCACTATGAGTTCACAGTGGTGCCTTTTGGTTTGACGAATGCCCCTGCAGTGTTTATGAGTTTGATGAATGGGGTATTCAGGAAATTTTTAGATTGCTTTGTACTCATCTTCCTAGATGACATATTGATATACTCACGTACACGTGAGGAGCACAAGGGGCACCTTCACCAGGTTCTTCAGTGTCTTTGTGAGCAGCAACTTTACGGGAACTTGGAGAAGTGTGCTTTCTTTCAGTCAGAGGTACAATATTTGGGTCATATTATTTCTGGGGAAGGTATCGCAGTCGATCCTTCCAAGATTAGAGCCATTATGGATTGGCCAGCACCCACTATAGTGACTGAGGTGTGCAGCTTCATGGGATTAACAGGATATTACTGGAGATTTGTTCAGGACTTCTCTCAATTGCGCACCCTATCACTTCCCTTTAGAGGAAAGGGAAGAAGTTTATTTGGTCAAAAAGATGTGAGCAGGCCTTCAGGACACTAAAGGAGTGCCTCACTAAAACATCAATTCTTACAGTTTCAGATCCACAGGGTGATTTCTTTGTTTGCACAGATGCTTCTTTAGCAGGACTTGGAGGTGTGTTGATGTAGGATGGCAGGGTTGTAGCTTTTGAGTCTCACAAACTCAAGGATCACAAGCTTAATTATCCTACCCATGATCTTGAGCTTGCGGCAGTTGTGCATGCTTTGGTTAGATGGAGACATTTCCTTCTTGGATGGAGATTCACACTCAGGACTGATCATTTGAGTCTTCGCCACCTCTTCACGTAGCCCAATCTCAATGCTCGTCAACATCGTTGGATGGAGTTGCTTTGTGAGTATGACATGGAGATAGAGCATGTGAAGGGGAAAGAGAATGTGGTAGCAAATGCTCTCAGTAGATGGAGACATGTGGCTATGGCCACCTCAGTGAGCATAGATTTGTGGAGTAGGATTCTTCAGCAAATTCCTTTTGACATCTTCTACATGACAGTACGAGCAGAGATCGAGTCACAGAGACCCCTTGAGGGGAATTTTGATGGTTTTTTCTTAGAGGTAGATGGTCTTCTTAGGCACAGAGGTAGGATATATGTTCCCAGAGATGGAGGCTTGAGGCAGGACATCTTGGTAGAGGCACATCGTGCACCCTATTCAGCCCATCCCGGGGTGAAGAAGATGCACGCTACCTTGAGATAGTTATACCACAGGAGAGGACTTCATCGAGACGTGGCTCAGTTTGTGTCACGGTGTTTAGAGTGCCAGAGGGTTAAGGCTGAGCATCAGCATCCAGCAGGTCTTCTTTATCCTCATGCCATACCAGAATGGAAGTGGGACACCATTTCCATGGATTTCATTGTTGGGCTACCTATGTCGAGATATCACCACGACGCCATCATGGTCACAGTTGATAAATTGACAAAAGTGGCTCACTTTTCTCTGGTAAAGACCACTTATACAGCTAGAGCAGTGGCATGAGTTTATTTAGATGAGATTGTCAGGTTGCACGGGATTCTGTGGAAGATCATTTGTGACCGCGATCCTTTGTACACTTCACACTTTTGGACTACCATGCAGTATGTCCTTGGAACGAGGATTAAATTCAGTACGACATATCACCCTGAGACAGATGGAAAAACTGAGTGAGTGAATCATATTTTGGAGGATATGCTCAGGATGTATGTGATGGATCAAGCAGTCTAAGTGGGAGGAGTACATGTACTTAGTGGAGTTTGCCTACAATAACAGTTTTCAGAGTTCTATAGGCATGGCTCCTTTTCAGGCATTATATGGTAGAGAGTGCAGGACACCCCTTAGCTGGGATAGGTTGGAGGACAGGGTATCTCTTGGACCAGCTCTTTTGCAGGACATGGAGCAATAGGTAGTGTTGATCAGGTAGAGATTGCAGGAGGCACAGGACATGCAGAAGAAGTATGCAGACCAGCATAGGATTGACCATAGCTTTGATGTGGGCATGAAGGTGTTCCTTTGTGTTAGGCCACACAAGAGCCCTATCCATTATGGAAAAGGTTCTAAGTTAGCTCCTAGATTCATTGGTCCTTTTGAAATATTGGAGCTTATCATACCTTTGGCCTACCATTTAGCATTACCACCCATCTTGTCTCGGGTACATGATCTATTTCGTGTTTCTGTCCTTAGGAGGTACATTTCTTATCCTTCTCATGTGTTGGACTAGACATCATTGCAGGTGCAGGATCAGGGGCAGGTGATGGTGGAGCCTATCCATATCATAGATCACAGGACCCTGGGCCTTTGAGGAAGAGATATTGATCAGGTTTGGGTGCAGTGAGACAGATATTATGAGACTGCAGCCACTTGGAAGGATGCCACAATATTATGAGTGCAGTTTCCACATTTGTTCCAGTGACTTCTAGGAGGAAGTCGAGTCTAAGGGGAGGGGGATGTAGTGCCCACTTCCCTTTGACACTTTTAGACACTGATCTTGATACTATTGATCATATTATGGACACTATTATGTTTTGTTTTAGTATGATGGTTAGATGTTAGATCATGGACTATTATTGATCTAGATTCAGTTAGTATGCATGATGATTACTAGACACATTTCCTTTATGTGGATGATGATATATTGTTTGACATGGACATATTATAGATGTTGATTTGGATATGTGACATTGGATATTTTGAGTAGACCTAGTATGGAATAGATTTTTGATGATGATATAGTTGATTTATGAATTAAAAATGATAATGTTCAATTCTTGATATTATTGTGATTCATGTGTTTAGATAATTTTGAAATGTTGTTTATATCATTTTGGATGTTCTGATATGGCCACAAGGCCGAAGGAGGTATTTGCATTTTTACAGGTTAAAAATCACAACAATGTCGGGGGACTGGAGACTAACCATATTAGAATTCTGGGTGAAGTCAACAAGGTCACCATGACAACTGTTTTTTGTGTGTGTGTGTGTGTGTGTTTGTTAGCGATTCCCATGGGGGGATTTCCATTATATGTGACCATGGGTAATGTATTTTATTAATGTGTTCCTTTTTAATTATTATTGTATGTATTTTATTAAGTAATGTGTTCCTTCTTGTAATTAATTTAAATGTGGTAGATTAATGTGAGAGATCATATAGTTAAACTTTAATTAAATTAAATTGGGGATATGGAATGTAATTAATGAAGTTGTTGATTTTAAATATTAATGTTGGAAGAGTGTGTAAGAAATGTGTAAGAAGGTGTAAGAGATGTGTAAGAGTCATGTAAGAAAGATTTTGGAAGGTTAAACACTTCATCTCCTTAAGAATTCGAATTTGTCCTTGGAGGCCAAATTCGGAGGCTTGTGGGACAAGTTAAACTTGTCCCACACATTCACCAACCATACCTATGGTTTGGAGGTTAAATTTAGGAATTTTTATTGCTTTTTGAAGTGACAATTTGTAAGTTTTAATTGCACTTCTCTTACATATTTTTTTAATTCAATCCTTTTGGAGTATGGGTTGTGTTGGAGTGTGTAAGTCATATTGTGATTTGGTGAGTGATGTTGATTTCCTCTTGGGGTTGAGGAAGAATGATGTGGCATCCCACATGGATTCACATCATCCTCTTCTCTTCCCTCTCCTATAAAAGTGAAACTCCTTGCTTGTTTTGGGTTGTTGGAACATTGTGAATTTCCTCTTGGGGGCACATTTTTTCTTGCTATTTTTGGAGCTTGTTGTGGAGGAAGTTTGGAGTCTTTTGCATGCTTGAACATTGATGGTTTTGGATTGCACTTTTACAATTGAAAATCTTGTGAGCTTGGAACAAAATCCAGTATGGAGAGGTAGGATGTTGTGCATGTTTTTAAATGTTTTCTTTCTCTTGCATGTATGTTTAAATGGTAAATGTGTTTTGTGTTCTTGGCTGGTTGGGTAGACTGCTTAGGACTTGGTGTAGGAGAAGGCTATGGGGATTTCCAATGGGGGGCATAAGGGATTTCCAATGGCATTTGTTTTATTGTGGAGGGAGTTTTGGATTGGGATCCACCTTGGAAAATAAAATTCTTGCATTTCTTACTCTTAGGGGGCATAAGGGTTAAACTTTGGGGGCGGTATAAGGAGGGGTTGGGAGATATAAGGTTAATGGGATTTTATATGTTTATTGGTGGTATGATTTAGGTGGATGCCCAATTCCAAATAGGGAGGCATAAGTAGTTCCCCATAGTTCTTTGCTCTTGTTGGCTTGCTTGATCAAGCCTATGTGTTGTGTGAATAATTTCAAATGTAGTTGTGAACTATTGTCAATTTGTTTGGAATGTATTTCTTATTGTTGTATGCATGTGAAGAATATTGTATGTATTATTGTGGAAGCCATTGTTGCCATGAGTTGATTTTCATTCTCTATTTCAATATGGTTGGGGCTAGGGGGCCAATGAGGAAGGATGGCTTCTCCTTTCTCATTGGATGTCTTGGTTGGGTGGAGAGCATTGCCTTTCCCCCTTCCTTGTTGTGATCAAAGATGAAAATTTCAAGAAATAATAGCATGTTGTTGTTTGGAGCAAGAAGATATACAAGTTTTGACAGTCCCATTCTTTTGAAAAATTCATTGTAACCTTTCCCACCTTGAGTGGATGAGTTGTATAATATTATTGTAATGTGAAACCATTCGTATATGATGATGGAAGTTTGAATTTGAATTGAGAAATGTAATAAGTATGTTTTCCAGTCCTGTATTTGTAAAGAAATGAAAAGAATGTATATGTATGGTTTATTGTATTTCAAATAAAAGAAAGAGATAAGTTGTAAAGATTGTTCTTTGTTTGAATTCATAATGAATTTTGCAATTACATTCTTTATTCAAATTGTTTGTGCATTGAAATTTGGGAATATCAAATGGTGATTGAGTCTTTGTTTTATTACAATGGAAAGAAAATACGTATGAGAAAGTTAAATGTTATATTCTCTTTTGAATTGTGCATTAGAATTAAAATCTGAACTGCAATTTAATCTTAGAAATGAATGGTTGTTTTAATCAAGTAAATGTATTTGGACTAAGTTTAGGAAATATATGCACATTCAAAGGACAAAATTGATAAACCAACTTAAAAGAAACAGTTCACTATATAAACTTCATTCTACAAATTCACATTTTAATAAAAATGAGCAGTTCAAACTTATACCGTATAAACAATAAGATAAGAAACATTAAAATTCAGACTTAGGTAAGTCCTAACTAAACTCAAATTACCATAACAGTTAAGAAAGAACTTTCCAACCTTATAAAAATCCAATTTGGAACTTGCATAATCATTTTTCCTGTCTATTGTCGGAAAAATAATAATTTGAAATTATTAATTGAAATAAATTGACTTCCCTAAAACACTCTAAATCCTCCCTAGACTAATCCTCCATGTCTATTCGACATGTTGAGCAAAGGAGGAGTTCTAATTTAACTAAATTGAGAATTTGAAAACTGTCAGCTCACTAATTAAAAACCTGCAGACTTCTTTCTTAAAATTGACCTCTCAAACTTCATCAATATCTAAAATTGATGATTCTTTTGCAAAGAGGGCATCTAGGGATTTCTGAAAAGTCCTCGTTTTCCCAAAACTGAGCTTTTTAGCTCAAGTTATGGCCATTTGAAGTCTTACTTCAATTTGGCATTGAAAAAAATAATAAGATTTAATCTAACTATAGAAAAATTTAAATTTTAACTTTGGAAAAATTTCCTAGAAAGGTTTGCGGTCCCTGCCATCCCGTAACCAATTGGGGCCTGCCACATGGCACCCTAGGAGGGGCGGACTAATTTTTAAATTTATCCCCTTGAAAAATTTTCCTTGGGAAAATATTCCCATTTTTCCTCGCCACCCCGCCAGTCCGCATCCAATCACATGCTGCTACGTGGCACGGTGGAAGGGTGGACTCCTTTTAAACTCTAAACTTATTCTTGTGAAATTTTTTATTTGGAAAAAAAATTCATTTTCCCTCTGCCTACCTGCAGCCAATAAGAAGGCGACACATGTCCTCAGGGGATGAGGTGGAGGCGCGGTTCGTTTTAATGTTTGTTCCTTTGAATTTTTTTGGGAAAAATCCTCATTGTGGCCCATCCGGGCCGTGGATAATGAGAGCGTGCCACATGGCACTTTGGAGGCGGGAGGGTGGATGCTTCTTCTTCTTTTAATTGTTTGTTTTGGCCTTGGGAAAATTTCCTAAATCTCTCTCGTACCCCACTTCTTCGCTTCCCCTCAAACTTTTTTCTTCCACGGGTGCGTGGACCCGTGCACCTTTTTCTTCCTTTCCTCCTTCTTTGGGCGCAAGGTGTTAAATGCACCCACCACTCCACCCTTCCCTTCTCCTTTCCTTCTTGGTGCCAAGACTCGACACGTGTCTACCCAAGGACCCGCGGGGGTACGGAATGCTTTGTGACTTTGAGCCATGCGATTGGAAAATTTCCCTATGCCACCCCGCGACCCGCCAAACCACCCAAGGCGCATTCCCCCTCCTCTTGCCACATGTCCCCTAAGGGAAAATTTTCCCTAAAAACTCTGCCCACTCATATCTTGAGTTCTACAAGGAGTTAGGAGGACTTCTTTATATTACCGGAAAGGTGAGAAAATTTCTTATCCATTGGGAATGGTTTAGGGAAATTTTAGAAGCATTAGGTAAGAGAAAATATAGTTTAAACTCTGAGCCTGTTAGAGAGCAGGTATGGGTGTAAAATTACTCCCTGAACCTAACTAAAACATGTAACCCTAAATTGGAACCTTGTGAACTTGTTATAAGTTAATAAAGGAAACTTGTGTTTTGGTGAATAGGATTTGTTCCAGAACCTGTTAGTGAAAATGAATGTTTGGAAACTTGTATGTAGATACTTCTAATAAAAAAAAATATCCTATAATTTTCTAGCTAACCCTAGGTTATTTCTTAGGTCTCAAGTGGTTATTTAAATGAGCACTAAAAATGTATGGACAAGGATAAATATGATTATAGCACATGCAGTAAAAGTTATTTATAGCTCACATGGTAAAGATTAACTTCCAAATTAAAGTAGGTTACACATAGAGAACCACAATGTAGTCATTTTTACACCCATCACAAAAGGAAAGAAACCCCATGCATGCCGACCTATCACCCAGTGGGCACTAGGTGCTCGCCCGAGGCACACACGGTCACCGAGTCTCTCTTTTATGTGAGTTTAGTGGGAAACATCATCTATGATATGATTTTAAGAGATGTGAGAGGAACTAAGGCATATAAGCACCATAGGGCTCAGAACGGCTTCTAGATCCTTGCAGTCATTCCAGACAAAAGAGTGCTTAACATATTATAGAACTTACACCAAAACAGAAAGGAAGTTGTACAAGCATTCATACTTAGTCATAAACATAAATGAAAAATAACTATGAAGAAGGATGTATGCATCATAACCATTAATGTTCATATTCGAATAAACTGGTAACCTCATTACATTCATTAGGCCCATTACACAATGTCATAGAAGGGAAGACCGCAGTCATGCATTATAATTGGATTCGTATAGCTAGGCTCTCAAAAGAAAATTTATAACCCCAAAACCCGTGATACATATTTTCTTATGCATATTTACCCAAGATAACAGAGTCGTTGCATTATTTTTGTAGAGCTTCACCCTCTATCTATTTCTCTCTTGTTTACTTCTGCAAGCACTTGTACATATAGCTTTCCTGAACTTCCAACTCATTCTTCAGTGGCCTCAGATCTGATGCCAAGTGTCTAAATTTTTTCCTCCATGGGAGCATGTTCCTCCAGGATCAAGCTCTCCAATTTTTGCCATGATGTCTTCTAGAACCTTCTATCATAGGGCATATTCCTTCCTAGGCCAACTTGTCGCCAAGCTAGCACCTTATCCACTCGGGTCACATTTTTCTTGTGTCCTGCCCAAAATGCCCAATATGGCTAAGTCCTAAAACCTTAGCTCTTTCCACGCACATGCCACAGGTTTCCTTAAACCCTTTCTTGTGTGCCTTCTCCTTGTGCGCCCTTCTTCAACTAGGCCTTACGCGCCTACGTGCCTTTTTGTACTTAGCCAATATTTGGGGGTCCCAACATCACCCCACACTACACCTATTCTCCATCCATGGGAACAATTATCTAATGAATAAAGAATACAGTGGACTTACGCCTTGGAAAAATAATAAGGGAATGAAGAATTTGGGAAAGAAGAAAGAATGGGGAAGTGATGGCATTACTGCAATAAGCTAGGAAAATCTTTTTGCAAGTCGGCCTCCAACTTGTTCTAGGCATCAACTATGTTTTGTGCTCTCTGACAGAGGTCATTGACTAGGGAGCTTACATCCCAAAAACTTATTCCATCTCCTTGTGTGCTCATGGTGTCAACAATTTTCTCTAACTCCTTTCCTATATCCTCTAGTGCATCCATCCTTCGTGTAATCTGTGGGTATAGTTCCTTCAACTAGTTTTTGATTGAACCCCTTAAGGTTTCAATGGCTTCGGATTTCTTTTCAACCTTGGCAAGGATTTTTTTCCTTTTCTGCCCTATTTTCATTATTCTTCTCTTGAAACTCCTTCAGCTCTACTTCGTGAGTGGTGACCAAGATGCTCACCACTTTATCCCTATTTGCGCACTTATCGTATGTGGCCTCAACAGATTGGGTAGCAATATTGACATCCGCAAGTACCTTGCTATACCCAGAAATGATTACTACCACTTTAAATTTTTCCTCCCTCTCCAAGATTTTTTCCACTTATTCTACAGACTCCAGGGCCAACGGTTCTCTCCATGGTGAGGACGCGCGTTAGATCTTCTAAGCATTCAAGTGCGGATCCGTACTTCTGTATGGGTGGCGTTAGTTTTGGATGCTTCAACAAAATGGAACTTGTGATAAACTCCATATTTTTATATATTTCATGAACCTTCACCTTCTCATCCTTTAGCTCGCGCTTCAGCTGCGTGCTGGTCAAATCTTCTTGTTTCAAGCCCTTAGACTTAACAACCAGCTCCTCTTCCTTCTTTTCTAGATTTTCCTTAGAAAATTTGTCTTATGGAAAAATTGATGGGTTTCAAGCCAACGCTATGAGAATCTAAGTCCCTATACTTGAACAGTGTAACTTCCGTATGTGCATTCATGAAAAAGTGGATTTTTAATGGTGGCCTTTCAACCGGAGATCCAACAGGGGCACTCCACTGACCCTGTGGCAAAGCTAGAAATTTCTTACTAGAGAAGAACTTTGTCTGAGAAGGGGAAAGGGATTGAGAATGGAGGTAGGAGAAATTAATGTTGCAAGTAGAATATCAAATGCTGACACACATTAATTAAAAATTTCATTTACATGCATTTATAGTCAGAAGAAAAACAAATCCACAGGAGAAGCTACAAGACTGAATAAAACTCATTGGTCACAAAGTACCAATTAATTCCTCAATCAAAGAGGTAAAAATTCCTTCTTTTCTTATTGAAGCTTGAGCAGATTTTATACACAGCTTGAGAATGGAAGAAATTCGAGGAAGAAGAGAAAATAGAAGAAGAATGGCATTTTCTATCTTTTCTAGGCATAGAGCACTCTGGTCATTTTTGAAATCAATCGCCAGCCCCTAGAATGACATCGAGAAGCCATTATATTCTTTGTAAGAAACTGTTACAACATCAAAAATCCTCAACACCTTTTCGAATTCCTCTTTTGTGAAGAAAATTCTCATGGCGGGTTAGAAACCAGATCTTGCAAAACAATCATTACATTTGATTTGCCAGTTTAAATATATACCATTTGATTTGCCCCTCTAACTCTGAAATCAGGTCATCCACATGGTAGGAAGGGATTAGAGCACTTATGGGGGAAGCCCTTTGCATTTTGTGATTTTTTAGAGATTTGGCAATTTGGAACAAATTGGCCCACACCCCCACTTTGAATTTTCAACGTAGACACGTGGCTGCTTCTAATTAGAAATGGGGTCGTGACCCTTTTCTCAATATTTTAACCTTTTTTGGAAAAAGGCTAAAAAAATTAATTTCCTCCGTCGGCCCGCTGCTCTGATTTGACTAGGACACGTGGCAAGTTCTGGTTGGAGACGGGGTCATGGCTCTTTTCTAAACATTTTAACCTTTTATGGAAAAAGGCTCAAAAACTCAATTGCCTTTGCCAGCCCACTCTCCCGCGTTGAATTTTCAATGGTGGGCTTCACCTTTGACTTTTTCCTTGCGAGCTTCAACTTTGAATTTTTCCTATATAGCCTGATTGGGGCTGCGGATCATTTTTTAACTTTTCACCTTTCTATAAAGAGGCTCAAAAACAAAAATTCCTCTACTGGCCCGCTCTTCCGCTTTGAATTTTCAATAGCAGGCCTGAGACCTTGGCAGAGCCACGGAGCATTCTAGAACTTTTACTTCAGTTTTGGGAATTTGGTTAAATTTCCAAAAGTGCTCCGATGGCCCGCTCGTCTGCTTTGAATTTTCAATAGTAGGCTTCAACTTTGACTTTTTCCCTGCGGGCTTCAACTTTGAATTTTTCCTTTATAGCCTGATCTAGGCCGCGGGGAAAATTTAACATTTTTGCCAAAAGTGACCAAAAGTGTTAATTTCACCAAAATTCCCATTCCTTGCCATCCAATAGGATCTGACCACATACCTGCATTCATTGGAGTCAAAATTTGACGGGGAAAAGATGCTCGTCATCCTGACTGTGGAAAATATGCAAAGGAAGAAAACTTCATCATTTTGAGTCCAAATTTTGAATTTCCTTCATGAACCAGAGGCATGGAGGAAAAAAATTATTTGATGACCCGAGCCATAGAAAAAATGAACAATTTCGATCAAAAATGGAGGTTGCAAGGAGGATATTACGTGCACAAACCGGGAAATGGAGAATTTCTCAAAACGAGCAAAACAAAGATTTAAATAGCACAAGGGCATGAATTTTTCTAATTTATTAAATCTCTAACTTGGCTTAAACAACAACGAAGGACATGAGCTCAAAAAATTTGAATTTGGATATGAAAACGTAGAGTAGTTTTCAAGAGACAACAGCTGGCTCTAGCTTGGGGACATGGCGTGAACTGGGCATGGCCAGGGCAAGACATGAGGATCTAGAATATCAAGTTTCAAAACATATTACGTTGACTAGTGCCTTATCCATTGGGCCTTGCAGAGTCATGTAAAATTCTGAGAAAGAATGAAAGAAGGAGGAAACACACAAGCCAAACCACACACAACAAAAATAGAACCACAAAACAGAAAAGGGAAAAACACACCTACGAAAATCACCTATGGTACAAGACGGGGGACAACCTGCTTTCATTAATGATACGATTTTAGGTATTTCCCACTTTGAGGCAATTCCAATGGCGTTCCATCCAAGTATGAGAGGAGAAAAACATTCACACCACAAGCTCCATGAATTTGGAATGGGCCCAACCACAATGAATCAAACTTTCCATGGCTGCCCTTTGGTTCTCTTCTCTTGTCCCAAAGTAGGACAAAATATCCAACCTTGAATTCTCTCGCCTTTTCCCTCTTGTCAAAAAAATATTCACTTTTAACTGATGCTCCTTAATTCTATCCACCACTTGGCATTTGCTTTCTTCTAGCTTCTCCAAGAAGAGGATCCTCTTGTCAATGGAGTCTTCGTATTGACCGACTTCTATCTCTTGTAGCAACTTGAGAGCTGGCATCTCAATTGTGAGGGGGATCTCTGCCTCAACTCCATACAACATTTGGAAAGGTGACATACCTATTGCCTTCTTAGGAGTGATCCTATCAGCTCACAATGCACCATATAACTTCTTATGCCAGTTCCTTTGATTCTCATCTACCAGCTTGCGAACAATGGTCATAATGTTCTTGTTTCTTGACTCAACTTTCCCATTTCCCTGTGGGTAGTAGTCATAAGATTGAGATAGGGATATTCCAAAGCCATAACAAAACTCTGTGAGCTCCTTGGAATAGAAATAGGTGGCATTATCTACAATAATTTTCTGTGGTATTCCAAAATAAACAATGATATTCTCCTTGATGAAGTTGCAGACTATTTTTGAGTTGGCTTGCTTGGTCAGGATGGCTTCCACCCATTTAGTGAAGTAATCAGTTTTAGTGAGTACATAAGTATGCCTTGTACTATAACAAGGATTCAGAACACCAATGAAATCTAGCCCTCACTACTGAAATGGTTCTTTAATCACCACAGTCCTAAGTGGCAATGCAGCTAGTTGTGGCTTTCCAATAAATTGTTGGCATGCTTTGCATTTGGAAACCCAATCCTAAGTGTCTGCAAAGATGGAGGGCTAATAATATCTCCCTCTAAGGATATTTTGTACGGTGACCATTGCTGAGAAATGTCCACCATAAGCTTGATCATGATATGCCCTGAGCAACCATTCTTACTGGTCCTTATCTACACACCTGAGGAAACAACCATCTAGGCCTCTCTTGTAAAGTGCATGATTCAAGATCACAAACTTGGCTACCTTTAGCTTGAGTGTCCTTATTTTTTTTAATTGAGATGAGGAGGGAATTATCTATAAGTGAGGTAGTAAGAAATGTTAGCATACCACTCATCAGTAGTGATGAAAAAGAGCGCCTGTGGACTGTCTCCTGAAAAGGTTGAGAAAACATCATCTTTTTCTCCCTGCCGAGCTTTGAGAGTTTCATCTTCAGCAATTAGCTTGCACAAACCATTTCCTCTTACCATATTAGAAGGTCTAATCTCCAAGTCATACTCTTGGGTCTTTGCAATCCAACTTCCTCTCTTAGCCCCAGGATCTTGTTGAGTCAAAATGGACTTGATTGCACTTCCAGGGACCATCACCACTGTATGGGAATTGAGAATGTAGAATCTAAAACTTTTAATAGCTTTGACCACTGTGTAGGCATGTTTCTCTAATTTACTGTACTTTAGCTCATGATTTTTCTAAAGACAAATCATGAAAGAAATGGGTGCTTCCAAACCTTCATAATTTTTCTGAACAAGGCCAATAAAGAGTGTATGTTCTGATGCATAGCAATACATGATGAACTCCTTATTGAAAACTGGAGATACAAGAGTTGGAGCTTTGGCATTGGATTTCTTGATCTCCTTAAATGTTGTTTTTCCTTCCTTACTCCACTCAAAACTTTCTTGGGGTTTCATCATGGAAGTTATATTCTTAGTCAGTTAAGAAAACTTAGACATAAAACGACGAAGGAAGTTTACCTTTCCAAATAATTAATGAACTCCCTTCTTACTGGTTGGTAAGGCTAGTGCTTGGATAGCTCTGACCCTCTTAGTATCAATGTGTGCTCCATGTTTGTTCACAATGTGTCCCAACAACTTGCCTTCTGTGACTCCAAAAATGCACTTCTTTGGATTTAGAGAAATGCCATGTTTCCTACACCTTGCAAGGACTTTCTCCAAATGACTGATATGATCTCCCATCCTCTTTGAAAAAACTGTGAGGTCATCAAGGTAAATGACAATGCATTGTTTCAAATATTTGAAGGCCAAGCCCATTGCTCTCTGGAAAGTGGCTCCAACATTGATCAAGCCAAAAGGCATTCTCTTGTAGGCAAAAGTGCCCCAAGTTGTTGTGAAGGCTGTTTTGTTGCAATCCTCTTCTTCCACCTTGATTTTCTTGTACCCTGAGAATCCATCAAGTAAAGAGAACATTTCAGATCTAGTGACTACTTACAAAATATGATCCATGATTGGAAGAGGGAAGTTTTCCTTGAGAGATGTCTGATTCAGATTTCGAAAGTCTACACAAATCCTTATTTCCCCATTCTTCTTCCTTACTAGCACAATGTTAGCCACCCATGTTGAATGGTGGATGGGGAAAATGATTCTAGCATTGAGCATTTTTTTCACCTCTTCTTTGATAACATCAGCAATCTTTGGATTGTAGGGCCTTTGTTTTTGCCTAAAGGGCTTAGCTCCTTACTTCAAAGGAATGGAGCGATGCATTTCCTTTGGCCGAAAAGATTTGAGTTCATCATTGGAGTAAGCTAGGACATCTGAGTACTTTTCTAGCAGAGAAACAAACTTTCTCTTCTCTTCTAGTGAGAAGCATTTACCAATGTTAACCATCCTTGGATTCTCTGAAGTGCCAATGTTTTCTTGATCAAAATCAAATGGACATCGAGAAGACTGTTTATTTTTCTCTTGTATGAAACTATCATGCTTGTCAAAGATTTCTTCTAAAGAAACTAGGCCTTTAGGGATTTTGTTTCCTTTCAGTTTGATTACTCCCTCTTCATCAATTCCCTCATTTCCTTCTCTTCTTTAGGGATTTATTCAAGGTGTGGGTTTTCACTTCCTTCAAAGAATAGATTATTGAAGTTATCCCTTTTTTCTAAGAAGACTAGGATTTGATTATCATCATTGAAGACTTGTCAGTGATTTGCATTGTCTGGTATGCTGGGTTTGAACACCATCTCAATGGTCACTTTATCCTTTCCAATGGAAGGATGAGGTGTCACTAAGGAAGGTGACACTGCTAGAGAATCAAACTTTTCATTCTACTCCCTAGGGATGGCTTTAATGGAGAATGCATCAAATAATTTAGTGTAGTCCCACACCCTGTTTCTATAGTGCCCGAGCCTTGGATTTTTCACCTGATATTGTTGGAAAACCTGTTTTACCACAACCTTTGCATCACCTTTGCATCTCATCTTCTTGATTCCCATGTCCTCTGCTACATTCATGCCTAAAAGAAATGATTCATACTCTATTGTATCATTCATATTGTCAAATTACAGCTTGTAGGAAAAAGGATATACCTCATTGGAGGGAGAGTATAATACTACACCAACTCCTGAACCTACTCTGGAATGACTGCCATCAAACTCCACTATCTAAATCTGATCTTATTCTTTTTCCATGAGGAGTGGAAAGTTCTCTTCCTTTTTTGATGTAAGGAAGTATTTTCCTAACCCACAATCTTGAAAGAGGATGTTAGCTCTTGGATCATCAGATTTCCTTACTGTGAATTTCATTTTCTTGACTGGTAGTAATGTCTTCATTTCTCCTTTCACTGGGATAGTTGTAGATGACCAATCTATTTTTATTTCTCCACCCAAATCTCTACAAAAACTTCTACTCAATAGCATCCCAAAAGATGCTAAGATTTCTGCCACCAAAATGGTCAAGAGTACCTTCTTGTTAGGGTAATCATCTAGTGCAACCTGAGCATCCTTAATCATTCCCACAAATGGGACTTGTTTGGATTCCATTGAGTAGTATGCACCATTTACTCAGGTCAAAGTGAGGCCAAGAGCATTTGTAACTTTTGTTGGCATCACATTATCTGAGGATCCAGAATCTATAATGCAATTGTTCAGCTGGAAACCTTTGATGAGAAGTGACAGGTAAAAAGGCTCAACTCTATTGGTGGTGGAGGAACTGAGGGATAATATGTTTTGAGAAGGTGGTATGGATGGTGTGGGTAATAGGCCTTTAGAGATTGGGCTTGAAGAAAAAGGGTTACTACCACGAACTTCCTTGATGAATCTGTCAAGTTGGGCAGGATGTGTTTGTAGGTATTCAATCTTAGAGAGCTGAAATTTGGTTTTGCTTGCATGCTCCACAAAGTCAAATGCAGTTATGGTAAATGAGGAAGAGGTTCCAAAAATGGGAGAGGATTTAAATAATAGGAGTTTTATTACTTTGGGTGCTAGTTTCTCCTTTTCAAATGTAGCAATTGGCTTGGAAGGAGATGGGAGTGTAGCCTTTTGTAGTGCCCACTTCCCTTTGACACCTTTTGGATACCTATTTTGATACTGTGATTACATTATAGACATTATTATGTTTTGATTTAGTATGTTGTTACACATTGATAAGGGATTATCATTGATCTAGATTTGATTATGATGCATGATGATTATTAGAGACACCTTATATGTGGATGATGATATATTATTTGACATGGATGTTTATGGATGTTGTTCAGACATGTGTTTTTGGACACTATGAGTAGATCTAGAAAATGGATATTTTATGATAATGATATAGTTGTTGATTAAAAATGCAAATGATGTAGTTGTTACTTAGATGATTGTTGTGATTCATTTATATAGTTGGTTTAGTGATTTTAATTGTATCATATTGGATGTTCTGATATGGCCACGAGGTCGAATGAGGTATTTATATTTTGCAGGTTAAAAATATCACAACAAAATATCGGGGGATCGTAGACAAACCAAAGTGGAATTCTAGGTGGATTCAACGAGGTCACCATGGCAACTTGTTTTGTGTGTGTGTGTGTTGTTTTGTTAGGGATTCCCATGGGGGGGGTATTTCCTTTACATGTGACCATGGGGTTGTGTATTTTAATTAGTGTGTTTATTTTATTATTGTTGTATGTATTTTATTAGTAATGTGTTCCCTTCTTTTAATTAATTAAATTGTGATAAAATTAATGTGAGAATCATTTGGTTAAAATTTAAATAAATCAAATTGGGATATGGGAAAGTAATAATGAAAGTTGTTGGCTATTTGTATTTAATTTGTAAGGGATGTGTAAGTTGTGTAAGAGCTTGTGTAATCCAGATTTTGGAGTAAGAAATACTCAACATCCTTAGAAATTTGAATTTGTCCTTGGGGGTTGTTTTTGGAGGCTTGTAGGACAAGTAAAACCTGTCCCATGCCTCTAACTTTAATCTACCAACCATACTCATGGATGGAGATGTGATTTGTGACTTTTATAGTGAATTTTAATAGTCTTGTTATATGGTTTTAATTGCACTTTTTTACATTTTAATTAAATTGCTATCCCTTGACGTGTGGGCTTTTTAGAGTGTGCAAGTAGCTTGTCATATTTTTCACCCACCTCTTTATTGTGCTTGGGATAATGGAGTTTGTCTTTTGTGTTGAATTGGAGGATGTGTGATGTGGCATCCTACATGGATCCACATCATTCTCTTCTCTACCTCTTCTATTTAATACAAACTCTTGCCTTGTTTTTAAGCTGTTGAATCATTTTGTAACTTCCTTGGGGGCACATTTTTTTTCTTGTCTGGAGCTCTTGTTTTTGGAGGAAGTTGGAGAAAGCTTTGCATGCTTGAAGTTTGCTATTTTGGACTATGTTTTGGATTTTGAGGTTTGTTGTTTGGAGACAAAAGTAACCATGGAGAGATAGGAATTTAAATTTTTTTATATATGCTATCATTTTCTTGTTTTTTTGTGTGGATAGTGGATGCCTTGTTTTATTTTTTGGCTAGTTGGATAGACTGCCATAGGGATGGTGTAGGAGAAGGCTATGGGGAATCCATGTGGGGGGCATAAGGGAATGCCATTGAAATAAGAATTTTGTGGAGGGAGTTTGGGTTTGGGATCCACCATGGAAAATAAATAGCTTGCATTTCTTACTTTTTGTGGGGCATAAGGAGGAATTTTTGGGGGGCATAAGGATTTGTGTGTGATGGATTAATTTGGCGGTCTGTTATTTGTGGATGCCCAAATTCCAATTGGGAGGCATAAATAGCTTCCCCCCATAGACCTTTCTCCTTTGGCTTGTTTGATCAAACCTGAGTTTTGATTGATATGTTTTCAATTGCAGTTGTAAACTACTATTTTGTATTAATCTATGTTTTATTTGAAATGTGTATGTGAAAGAATGTTGTGTGATGTGGAAGTCAGTTATTGCCATGGTTGAATTACACCTATTATTATATTTTGATTGGGCCTTGGGGACTAATGATGAAGGAATGTTTCTCCTTTCATTGGATGTCTTGATTGGGTGGAGAGCGTTGCCTTTCCCCCTCTTTTGTTGTGATCAATTGGGGAAAAGAGAAAATGAGTATGTTGCTATCTGGGAGCAAAGGAAACAAATGTAGTTTGACAGTTCCTTAAGAAAATATATTTAATTGTAATCCTTTCCCACATGTTGTGGATGAATTTTTAATCTGTATTTTGTGAAGAAAGATGTATGTAATTGATTATGAAAATGAATATTCAAATTGTAAAAGACATTTAAATTCTAACTTTGTTTATTGGGAAGAAATGAAAATTCTGTTAATTACACTCAAGGAATGACAGAATGTAAAGATGTTTCCTTTGATTGAAGTCAACAAAGAATTGCAATTTTATCTCTTATTCACATTGTTGTGATGAAATGGGAATATCAAATTGTGATTTGAAGCTTTGTTTATTTGCAAAAGAAAGAAAATGCGTATGAAGAAAGGATGTTGCTTGTTTCTTTTGGGAAAAATATGAAATTGAAATCAGAATTGCTTTAAGTATATAATAATTGATTTAAATCATTTAAAGGTATTGGACTGAGTTAGAAATGAAGTGCCACCCTTAAATGATAAAATTGATAAACAGATTTAAAAGAAATAGATCTCTGTTATAAAATTTATAATGGAAATTAATTTTAATAAAAATGTACAGTTCAGATCTGCACACATTAATCAACTTGGAGATGTTAAAATTTAGTATGTTGTATCTTAAATGAACTCAATTTGACAAAGAAAACTTAAGAAAACAATCTAACCATTACAAAATTGAATCAAATCCCTTCCTCAGTTGTTTTTCTGTCTAGTGTTGGAAAAATACAATTTTGAATAAATTGAACAAATTTAACTTCCTAAACCACTTTAAATCCTTCCTAGATCAATTCTCCATGTCTTTTTGACATGTTGAGTGAAGGAGGAGATCCAATTTAATCAAATTGAAAAGTTGGAAATTGCCAGTTTGCTAATTAAAAGCCTACAGATCATTTTTGAAAAATTAACCCTTTAACCTTCATCAAAATGTAACATTTATGTCTTTTGCGCAAAGAGGGCATCGATAGATTTCCAAAAAGTCCTTGTTTGCCCAAAATTGAGCTTTTTAATTCAAGTTATGGCACTTTGAATTTTTTTAGCCTTAGCAGGAAATTTTGGGAAAATTTTCCTTGGTGGGCCCACAACCCCAAAAATTTCCCGTCGAATTTCGTTAGAAAAAATTTTGAAAAATTTTGGTCTAGAAAGAATTTTAACTTTTCCTCCGTCAGCCCATAGCCAATCAGAGGCTGCCACATGTCCTCACGGGGCAGTGGCAGAGGCGCGACATTTTTTTTTCCCTTAGACTTTTTGAAAATTTTGGAAAAATTTTCCTTTTAGTCCTGTCGGCCTACGGCCAATTGCAGGTTGCCACTGGCAGCTTTGGGTGCGCCTAATATTTCCCTTTCTCTCAGTTAGCGAAGTTGTTCAAAAAACCCCGCTGCCATGCCTATCCC
The DNA here is from genome assembly GCA_019776745.2 of Taxus chinensis. Taxonomy (NCBI): domain Eukaryota; kingdom Viridiplantae; phylum Streptophyta; class Pinopsida; order Cupressales; family Taxaceae; genus Taxus; species Taxus chinensis. Next base: position 33,244,808 of record CM034148.1, read on the forward strand.
TCTCCCTTCTCCCCATGTTGGTTCATTAAATTCCACGTGTCTTCTGGTGGCGTAGCGGAGGCATAGGCAAAAAGGGGAAACTTTGCCCCGCACAAGGAAAAATGTCAAATACCACCCCGCCCTTCCCTCTATCTTCCGGTGAGGACTCAGAGGCCACCATGTGTCCTTGGATGATCCATGGAGGCACGCATATTTGGGAAATTTATCCCACGCAAGGAAAAATTTCTAAGGCCACCCCATGACCCGCCAACCCACCAAATGGGTTTTTACCCCTATTTGACACGTGTCCCCTTGGGGAAAATTTGACCCCAAAAATCCGCTTGTTCATATCTTGAGTTTTTGAAGGAGTTAGGAGGACTTCTTTATTTCATCGGAAAGGTGAGAAAATTTCCTATCCAATGAGAATTATTTAGGGAAATTTTAGAAGCATTAAATATGAGAAAAATCAAGTTAAAACTCTGAGCCCGCTAGATGGTGGGTATGGGGGTAAATTACTCCCTGAACCTAATGGAGACTTCTAACCCTATAAGTTGAACCATGTGACCTTGATAATTGTTAGTAAATGTAAATTATGATATAGTAATTTTAGATTTGTTCCGAAACCTAATAGAGTCAACTGTTGTCTTGCTGTAGACACCTATAATCACGCCCAAGCAATTTAAATACTTAAATTGCACTAATTATCCCTTTTCTCGCAAATCAATGACGTATCGTCAAAAGAGCTCATTTTCCCTCATATCATCATTAATTAATTACACTAAGCTAATTAATTAAGTTGCCTATCCAACAAATACCCTAATTAACGACCTTCCGTTAATAAATCACCCCTTCTACCTAGACTAATTAATTATTATTAATTAATTAGCTTTCCCTTCCATTTAACCAATAAATCAATATTTAATTGATTTAATCCCCTTATAATAGCCTAAATCGCACTAATATTCTTCTAATTGGCTTCTATAAGCTTACACCTACCTATTAATTAATCACTGTTGATTAATTCAAATACCTCCAACTCCCATGACTTGCTAAACATGTATTAAACCCTTCTAAAGTAAGGTTACCTTTAATAAAGCAACCTTATCCATTCCTAATCATGTTTTACCTTTATCCCACATTCATGAGAATGTGTTGAATCCTTTATCCTTTGGGCTATATAAAAAGCCCTCCACCTACCTTTTTACTTACACCTAAACTTTCTAAGAGAGCAAATGCAAAGCATATAGCAAAGAGTCTAAGAGCTTGCACCTTGCCCTTTTGAGAGTTCATCATCTTGAAGAGTTAAGCCTCTTTCTTAAAGTGCTTGGGTCATATGGGAGGTGTCAAAAGGGTCTTGTAGCCCAACTTTGATTAGCCCCCATTCCTAGGTTCTTGGAACATTAAGGACAACTATTTTGATAGCCATGGAGCTTACTTAGGTCCATTCATTTATTTGTTGTTAAAGAATAGAGGAGTTTAGATATTTAGCATTGTTAGTTTCAAAGTTTGTATTTATGAATGCTAGCTTCTAACCCTTGTTTAATTCTTATCATGATGGTGTTTATGCTTTGTTTTAGCTAAATTATAGAACTATTTTAGGTGGTAGTTCTTGCTTTATTTGATTTAGCACTAAGAAAAGTATACATGCACACATTTGGCATGCCCGGTGGGACTTACTCCATTGTCCTTTGCACTTAATTTCAAGTTTTTGTAGTTAAGTTTTATTTTTGGTTACTAACCCTCTTTTACACATGTTGATCTAACTTGTTTTTCTTAACTTGTTTTGTTGAGTTTGCATGTGTTGGGTATTCCTTGTAGGTATGAAGGAGGTGAAGTTATGTCAAAATTGGAATTGATGGGAAACTTTCAACATTTATCCATGTTTTCATTTTTAGAGCTTACTTTTTTAACATTCTACATGTTAGTTTTGTCAATTTCTTGAAAATTTTAAATTCTTGAGCATGTAGGTTAGTGTTTGATAGTGTTGAGTCTTATATTTACATATTAATGTGGTGGGTTGTTGCCCAAATTTAATCTTGGTGAGAAAATTTCAATATTTCATCATGTTTTCATTTTTAACTTACTTTTTCAACATTTTACATGCTAGTTTTGTCAATTTCTTGAAAATTTTCAATTCTTGAGCATGTAGGTTAGTATTTGATAGTGCTGAGTCTTATATTTACATATTAATGTTGTGGGTTGCTGTCAAAATTTAATCTTGGTGAGAAAATTTCAAGATTTCATCATGTTTTCATTTTTAGAGCTTACTTTTTCATCATTCTACATGCTAGTTTTGTCAATTTCTTGAAAATCTTAAATTCTTGAGCATGTATGTTAATATTTGATAGCATTGAGTCTTCTATTAATATATTAATGTGATGGGTTGTTGTCAAAATTGAATCTTGGTTGGAAAAATTTGCCCATTTTTTAGATTAAGGGACGTTTTTTTGACATTTCTTGAGTGCATGTCAAGTGCATGCCCATGAGCATAAGAGCATATGCGTAACCCATCTTCCGAAGGCCATAAATTTTTCTCCCAGAACTCGAAATGACTCCATTTTTTTTGCGTTGGAAAGGTATTGAAGTTAACTATGCAATGAAAACATAAATTAGGGATTTATAGTTACAAAAAATGACATGTTTTTCTATTATTTGAAAACTGGTCATTTTCTAACATGTCTAATGTTTTGATGAATGTTGTATTTTCATGCTTACTCAATTTAGACCAAAGAATTTGTATTCTCTTCTCTTGCACCTTTTGGTGCTCTAGAGAATCAAAAACAAATTTGATCTCTATCTCTTTAACATTGGGATTAAACTTGGAAACTTGATTATTCATTTTGCTTAAGGGAATGAACCTTTTACAAAGCATTTTTTCAATGGTCCTTTGATTTGAAGTTTTCCATTTCTATATAGTTGGGATAAAGTTTGTGTATGATATTATCTTACACCTTAGGGTGATCTTGAGAATCAAAAGCAACTTTAGTCTTCATTTTATAACATTTGGTAAATTGGAAACTTCATCTTTCACTTTTGGTTTAAGGGAATGAATTTTTTACAAAGTATTTTGTCAATGGTCCTTTGATTTGAAAATATTTTCCATACTTCTATATAGTTGGGATAAATTGTTGTGTATGCTCTTCTCTTGCATCCTTAGGGTGATCTTGAGAATCAAAAGCAACTCTTAGTCTTCATTTTAAATAATGTGATTTTCTTGGGGAACTACTAATGCTTGAGTGCAGGACCTAAAAACGCTTGTCAAAGAAAGGAGGAACCAAATCAAAATCAAAAACTACTAATACAGTGGTTATACAGGTTGCCAATGAACATTTATCAAGAAAACCACACCTAAACTTCCTAAGTATGAGAAAATTCAATGCATATAGAAAAGATACTAAGAGCTTGCACCTTTCCCTTTTTAGATTGGATTATCTTGTTGTGTTATGCCTCTTTCTCTAAAGTGCATGGATCATATGGGAGGAATCAAAAGCAACTCTTATATCCTCAACTTTAAATAATGCCTCCATTCCTAGGTTCTTGGAGACACTAAGGACTAACTATTTTGAGTAGCCATGGAGCTTACTTAGGTCCATTCATTTAACTCTTGTCAAAGAATAGAGGAGTTTAGATATTTACCATTGTTAGTTTCAAAGTTTGTATTCATGAATGCTAGCATCTAACCCTTGTTTAATTCTTATCATGATGGTGTTTATGTTTTTTTTAGCTAAATTGTAGAACTATTTTAGGTGGTAGTTCTTGCTTCATTTGATTTAGCATTAAGCAAAGTATACATGCACAAGATAAAAAGAACAACATATTCAAAACACTGTATTGTAGGTTTTAGAAAAGGGTATGTCCCTCTCCGCTCAACTGGAACATAACCCCTTTGGCATAACACCTTAAGCTACAAAAATGGGGGTGGTTCCAGGAACCCCAAAGTAGTCCACACAAGAGGGAACCTTGTGGACGAAATGGGAAGTGCTCTGCACTACCTACTTGACTAGTGATTCCTTTGTGAGATAGCAGTTACAATTTGTCCATTGTGGAGACCCTAGTGATAGTACACATAGACGCACTAGTTGCCTACTGTTCTTGAAGGGGGTAATGTAAAGCCGAGATACTCCCAAACTAGTCAGTGTGACTTTTTGGGTAAATCGCGCTCACTCGTGGCAACTTTATAACACCTAGGGCGAAAGAACCACCTAGGAGAATATACTTTGGCTAGGAGCCCACTTTGACCATTTTAAAACAGTGTTGAGTTGTGAACCTTCTTTTTGATAAATGTGTGACTTATTACTTTCGCCTAGTTTTTACTTTCCTTAGGGCGAGGTGAAACTCTACCGAAGTGAGGCTAGCATTTTTCATCATTTTTTTTTCTTGATTTATTTCCTTCATATTATTTTGACACTTTGTTGATCAAAAGAGGTGTGATTACCTTTGTGTTGCCATTCGACTATTTCTCTCACTTTTATGTCTGTTTACGCCCATCCATGTTTGCGGCTGGGTTAGTTAAACGTCTAAAGTGAGTGGAGGCATTTTCACGTCATTTGGTAGCCATTGTGATCTTGATACCCATGTCAAGATCATCATTGTAGTTAGGCGTGGTTCATCACTTCGGACTTCCATAGAGGAGTTAGCTTGTTTGTCTCGTATCATTACAATTTTGATATTTACATCTTGTTTCTTGTAAACTCAACATAAATACCTATATTGTACAGTTAAGCTACACACATTCTTAACTATTCCTAGCTATACTTTGAGCTTTTTTTTGTTCAATTTTATTATTACCTCGATTTCAAAAGGTGCTAGGCACTACCATTTGTGCGTGTTATATCAATAACACCTCGATATCAATAATTCACTTTCTTACAAAGTGGTTTAACATATCTTGGTGATATTGTTGTTCATTCACAAATCGTAATTGGCACTTTTTGAGATATAGGTATGAATCAAAATTGAGCTTGCTCGTCTTATATCTTGATTGGGAGATCGCATTTAACTTCGTGTATTTATTTACGTCTTGTTCATTCCTTTGAACTTGGCATAAGTGGAGGCATCTTGTTAATCATCTGGCGTCACAAATTACTTTGAAACGTAGTCTAGGAAGTACTTCATTTGATTAATTTTTAATACCAAACGTTTATAGCACGGGTGATTTATCACTCTATCATATTGGTATTCTCACATTGGTGACACATTCATACTCTTAGCAATTTCATCTTGTGTTTCACTTAGGGTAGTCATTGAATTTTGAATAAATCTACAACTTACCTTAGTGAAACTTATCACAAAAACATGGCTCCCAAAACACGTCTAGGGTTGAAGAAACAGACATATGAGGAACAACAAGCACCTACTTGGGAGACCTCTAACAGAAAAGGGTCAAACCCCTTCATTGGACATGACTTAGGGCCACTATTTTCTACAGAAAAGGAAACCGAAGAGATGGTCGATCATAGTGGAAATGAATTAGAATCACCACACGCAGACTTTGATTTTGACCCCACTCTACTAGATGAGTTTCTCCTTAGACACAAAGATAGAGTTTTGGCACGGGTCGTGGAATTAGGGGCCAAATTGCCCACCGAGAATGAACCAATATTACCTATAAATGACACTACTAAGGAAGAATGCCCCCTTATCAATATGGGAAGATATTTTAACAAGAGGGTATGCTTCCACTTCTTACGCAGAAAATGATAAAGTGATAGGGCATAGAATACCCCTCATCAAAGTGGCACGAAGAAATAAGATAGAACATGAAACAGGGGAAGAGCCTCCACAATACGAAGAGGAAGAACCTTTAGAAGAAGAAGACACAAACCAAGTCACAATCCAACAAAAACTCAGTAACCTAAGATGAAAACTAGCTTTGCTTACTTTCCAAGTACAAAAAGACACAAACAAGAACATTCAAAAGTCAAATCCTAAGTTTAGGATCCACGAACTCCATCGATAAAACCAAGGAGAAGAAGACATGGGGTACCATCGTGTACACATCCCCACTTCTCCCACTAGAGAACAATTTCTCGCACAAGAAGTGCAATATATGAAAGCAACTCTTGCGAGCATAAAAGAAAGCAATATAGGGAGTATTAGGAAATACCAATATGAAGAAATATGTCCCTATCCTTTTGACAAGACAATGACCCTTCAACCCTTTCCAAAGAAATTTGATATGCCAAAGTTTGAAAAATACAAAGGAAAGGGAGACCCAAGGGATCATGTTAAAGATTTCTACATGGCATGTCAAGAGGTGTCTTATAGTGATAATTACCTCATCAGACTTTTTCCTAAGAGTCTCAGAGGTCAAGCATTGGAATGGTTTACACACTTACCACGAGGATCAATTTTCACCTAGCCAAAATTGGCGGAAAGATTCTTGCGTCATTTCTCATATAACATAGAGAGTGACATCACCATGGCAAACTTGTGCGGCGCAAAACAACGCCCAAATGAGACCTTTTCCAGCTTCCTCCAATGATGGAGAGGGATAGCTAGTCGCTTCCCTTGCGCTTTCCCTAAGAAGTAGCTGGTCAGTATTTTTGTCCCTAATCTCAACCTAGATATAGCTTTCCACCTCCAAATGCATTGTGTCTACACCTTTGAGGAGGTTATCGAGAAAGGGATTCAAATAGAAAAGGCTCTCATTGCCAAAGGCACCCTCAAAACCCAATATAAAGACAACTAAAGTGTCAAACCCACTGAAAAGCCAAAGATCTTTAACAAAAACAAAAACGTGGTGGGAGACGGAATCACTGATTCTAAACGTGTTCAAACGGTCCAAACCAGTCAAAATTTTAAACTAACCAAGGGCCCAATTCAACCACCACCAAAGCGACATGAACATTCACCTCCCTCAATGAACCATTTTCCCTCATACTAAAATAGTTGGATGCGGCCAACATGATGACCTATCCTACAACACAACCATTTGATGACAACACTCCTAAACCTTCATGGTATAAGGAGCATGAATATTGTGAAATGCATCGCATTAAAGGTCATAAAACAGACAAATGTTTGCGACTTCGCCACTATATTCAAGACCTCATTGACAACGGGGAGATAGAGGTGGATAACCCTGGCCACATGCAAACACCTAACGAGAAAATGGGGATTTATAAGGAACCATTCCCCAAGCATGATAAGTTAGAAAAAGACAAAGCCGGATTGGGGAGAGTCATCCCAAACCTATAAAGCCATGAATTACTTATATACCAAAAGAGATAACAATCATTACGATTCACTTATCAGATGTATTCACTCCCCTACTGACTGTGTCAATACCATCCGGATCAAGGGAAAGGACTGCACTACGGTAACAAGGCGTGCCCGCCTCGTGATTCCGGAACCCTCTCTGTTGACCCCACAAACTGATAAATATAACCTTTTAGAACAACTTGAGAGAACACTTGCTAAGATCTCGATCTTAGATCTTCTTAAGATATCTAATGTGCATAAGGACATTTTGTATCAAACTCTTCAAGGGTCGGGAGTGCCTTTAGAAGTTGATCCTACGTACCTTCAAGCCGTAGTGGAAAATATTGCATAAAGTGAGCATCTTACTTTCAACCATAGGGAGATCCTTGCCATGAATCCTATACATAATCTTCCCTTGTACATCGAGGTAGTTGTCACTGCAGGAAAATCAAACGGGTGCTTTTGGACAACGGATCGGGATTGAACATCTACACGCTTAAGCTAGTCAAACAATTGGGACATACGGAGGAAGATCTTGAGTCCCATATTATTATTATCACCACATACGAAAACACGGAAAGAGAGTCAACAGGCACCATTACACTACCCATGGAGGTGGGCCCCACTTGCCATCAGACAAAGTTTCATGTCCTAGACTTGGAACTTCCATATAATATGCTTCTAGGCCGACCATGGATTCATGCCATGCAGGCCGTGCCATCAACATTTCATCAATGCATCAAGCTGAAGCATGAGGGACATACGGTTATAATACCAGGAGATTCAGAGCCCTTTTCTCATTGTAGAGATCTTAATAGCTTTGCACGAAAGGGTACATATGCATGTCCCTCCACAGATATAGTTGTCCCTCTTCATTCTGAAGCCATGGAATCTCGAGTAGATTCAAATTCTCTTAATTCTTACGCTCATGGGGCGTCCACTTCCACATCGCCATTTGATTCATGAGAGATGAAAATTATGGAATATGGTTGTGGGGAGTATAATTTACAACAAGCGCTCTTGATTTCTGACCTCTCCTTGTCGCCCAAGGCTAGAGGTCGACCCAACTACCGCTTCAGGAGACCTAGAGAGGAACACACTATTGGGTCATTCCTACCTGGAGGCTTGTTAGCTTTGGAAAAATTACTTGATCCACCTACTACTTGGGTCCTTGAGGACACTCAACCATCATGTTATCAAACCCCAGAATATGAAAAATCTAGCAGAATGATGTACTCCATGGGCTACAAAGGCCTAGGATGTGGGAGGAATGAACAAGGACAAAGAGAACCAGTCCCTCTTCCACATTTCAAAATAGAAAGATATGGCATTGGGATTCTCCCTTATGGGAAACACCCTAACGATCAAGATGTGACTTGTTCTGAGCATGAGGATAGCTTCGAGTACCTAGACAGCGATACGGATTCCCATTATAGCCTATATGAGGATCTGGCCTCCACGAACCTTTTCATGAACAATGTTATCCTGACCATAACCCCCACCGAACCAATCCTTGACCTTGTGTACCCTTCCCTTGTTGAATGGGACCAACAATGTCACATGCCACTAGATTTATTCGAGAATGATGCAAGGCTATTGCAGAGTTCATGGGCATAAGGGATACAATTCCCATTGGAGATCACAATAAGGGTTTCTTTATCGACTTAGACACCTGCGCCTACTTCGGCGAGGAGGCTGAACTTCGTGGTCAACAAAATTTAAAGAAAAGAGAGGGCAAGAGTTATAAAGAAAAGCCTCGGCAAAAATCAAATTCCAAGTCACACAGTGAAAACCTCTTTGAGGCACTGGCTGACAAACAAATAAGAAAATCAAAGGACAAACAAAGTGACCACGTCAAGGATGAAAATCTCGTAGAGACATCCTTGGATAAAGATCTCAACCTACCTCCCGATCCTACGCGTATGGAGGATTTATCAAAATTTTTCGTAGAAGAAACCATTAATGTCAATATTGGTACCGAAGAAGATCCCAAGATAGTAAAATTGGGAGCATCACTCTCAGCCAGAGAACAAAAGACGTTCACTATGCTACTGCGAGAGTTTATTGATGTGTTTGCATGGTCTTACAAAGACATGCCCGACTTAGATCCAAATTTAGTCATGCACAACCTGGTTGTGCACGCAGATGCTAAGCCTATCAAACAGAAGCTCTGAAAGATGCACCCAAGAGTGGCCTTGTTAGTTAAAGAATAGTTGGAAAGGTTACTTGCAACAGGATTCATCAAACCAATTAATTATTCTGAATGGATATCAAACATTGTTCCTATCCAGAAGAAACCTATCAGATATCCGAATCTACACAGATTTTAGGGACATCAATAAAGCTTTCCCTAAAGATGACTTTCCATTTCCCAACATTGACATGATTGTTGACTTAACCGTAGGGTATAAAATGCTATCACTCATGGATGGATTTTTAGGTTATAATCAAATTAAGATCGCTGAGGAAGACCAACACAAGACAGACTTTCACAACTCCTTGGGGCACCTTTTGTTATCAGGTGATGCCATTTTGCCTTAAGAATGTGGGAGAAAATTATCAGCGGGCCATGACAGTAATATTTCACGATATGATTCATGACATCATGGAAGACTACGTAGACGAAATCTTGGGAAAGTCCAAAACAAGAGAGGATCATCCTATCATTTTGCGGTGTATCTTTTGAACGCCTGCGTGAATACAAAGTCAGATTGAATCCAAAGAAATGTGTCTTTGGTGTGTTATCTGGGAAACTATTGGGATTCATTGTGTCGAGATGAGGTATTGAGGTAGATCCCGCTAAAGTGTCTGCCATCACTGAAATGCCTCCACCTGAGAATATCAAGCAACTGCGTAGCTTGCAAGGGAAAATTCAAGCCATTCGCCGCTTTATCTCCCAGCTTGCAGATAAATGTCACTCATTCACCCATTTTCTTAAAAAGGACGCCACTTTCCTTTGGGGACCCGAGCAACAGCAAGCCTTTGCTTTGCTTAAACAATACCTGGCTAATCCACTTGTCCTCATGCCTCCTACTCCAGGAGAACCACTTTTGCTCTATATTTCCACTACGTAATACGCTATTGGTGTGCTGCTTGCCCAATATGACCTTAGCCATAAAGAGAAAGCGGTGTACTATCTGAGTTGCACCCTCATCACCTATGAACTTAATTATCCTCAGATTGAAAAGGATTGTTTGGCCGTCATTTTTACCTTTCTTCTACACCACTTCCCTTTCACCCGTAATTCTCCCTCTCCTTGGGGCATCCTGCCTCGTCCCCATTCTTCTACCTACTTCTCATATTTTTCGATCATCGATCGACTTCCTTCATCACCCCATTGACACTCGAGGGGGCATCTCTCTCTCCTACTAATTTTTCTTCTATCTCTTCAAAATCTCTTCTATCTACTATCTTTGAAGTGGCATCACTTATGCCACCCCAAAGAGGGGCAAATGTAGACACCTATAATTACGCCCAAGTAATTTAAATACTTAAATTGCACTAATTATCCCCTTTCTCACAAATCAATGACATATCATCAAAAGCGCTCATTTTCCCTCATATCATCATTAATTAATTACACTAAGCTAATTAATTAAGTTTCTTATCCAACAAATACCCTAATTAACAACCTTCCGTTAATAAATCACCCCTTCTACCTAGACTAATTAATTATTATTAATTAATTAGCTTTCCCTTCCATTTAACCAATAAATCAATATTTAATTGATTTAATCCCCTTATAATAGCCTAAATCGCACTAATATTCTTCTAATTGGCTTCTATAAGCTTACACCTACCTATTAATTAATCACCTTTGATTAATTAAAATACCCCCAACTCCCATGACTTGCTAAACATGTATTAAACCCTTCTAAAGTAAGGTTACCTTTAAGAAAGCAACCTTATCCATTCCTAATCATGTTTTACCTTTATCCCACATTCATGAGAATGTGTTGAATCCTTTATCCTTTGGGCTATATAAAGATCCCTGCACCTACCTTTTTACTTACACCTAAACTTTCTAAGAGAGCAAATGCAAAGCATATAGCAAAGAGTCTAAGAGCTTGCACCTTGCCCTTTTGAGAGTTCATAATCTTGAAGAGTTAAGCCTCTTTCTTAAAGTGCTTGGGTCATATGGGAGGTGTCAAAAGGGTCTTGTAGCCCAACTTTGATTAGCCCCCATTCCTAGGTTCTTGGAACATTAAGGACAACTATTTTGATAGTCATGGAGCTTACTTAGGTCAATTCATTTATTTGTTGTTAGAGAATAGAGGAGTTTAAATATTTAGCATTGTTACTTTCAAAGTTTTTATTTATGAATGCTAGCATTTAACCCTTGTTTAATTCTTATCATGATAGTGTTTATGCTTTGTTTTAGCTAAATTGTAGAACTATTTTAGGTGATAGTTCTTTCTTCATTTGATTTAGCATTAAGGAAAGTATACATGCACACACTTGCATCTTGATTGTAAAGATTCTAATAAAAAAAAATTATTCCATAATTTTCTAACTAACCCTAGGTTGTTTCTTGGGTCTCAAGTGGGTTGTTTTAATGGGAATCACACTTAGTATCAAAGTAGTGGTTCAAAAGCTTGGACCATTGGGCACAATAGAAAACTTGAGACATAAAAACTTAAACCTAGTACACTTTTAAATTTAGAAAACAGCTTAGCTAGAATTTGTATATTTTAGTAAACATGGAAGTTGTGTAAAACTTAGCAAAATAAACTAACTCTCACTTTGGTCTATGCAGGAGGCTCAGACGGAGTGAGAGGAACCTTTACAGAGACTCAGACTCACCACCACCGCCATTGCCGCCACCACCAGATCAGGGTGTAGCAGCTATCCTACCCCAGATTCTAAAGACCCTTCAAGATGTTAATGCCGCTCTATGTAGAGGATTAGGAGGAGGACATGTAGCTAGCCATGACAGGGCCCCTTCTATTCAGGGTCAGGTATCTCATCAATCTAGTGAGGAGCATAGAGGAGAGAAACACCATATAGAGTCAACCAGAGTAGTATCACCACCTAGGAGATAGGGTGACAGAGTTCCAAAGCATAGAGAGAGGTCTCAGAGCCCTAGACTTAGGGATGAGTGTGCAGAGAGACCTAGAAGCCAACAGACCACAATAGCAGATCACATCAGGGAGATCCTAAAGCTTCGGCCATCACATTACTTAGGTGATATGGGTGGATTTCAGGTAGAGGCCTGACTAGTGAGCTTGAGTGGTTGCTTCAAGCTTTATTCTTGTTCTAGCAACACGAAGGCTCATGTTGTAATCCATCTACTGAGGGATGGAGTAGGAGTATGGTGGAGGACTGAGGAGTAGAAGCTCCATGTATATTTAGAGACAATGACCTGATATATTTTTGAGGAGAGATTTAGGAGCAAGTAATTGTCATGGAGGTTCATACAACGGGTCAGTGAATTCCATGACCTCTGACAAGATTCTCTTTCAGTAGCAGAGTATGAGAGTAGATTTCTGGATCTACTCCAATATATAGAGTATATGCAGGATGAGAAGGTGTGGATTCACAGGTTCATCCGAGGCCTGAATTTAGATATTGGAGGTGCTTTGTAGATCCACTACCCACAGACATTAGTAGAGGCCATCGGGAAGGCCTATATTACAGAGGAGATCGGGGTAAGACCCAGCAGGCTAGAGACCAAGTAAGGAGATGCATACAACAGATGTAGGACAATAGATTGAGGGGGTCAATACCAATTCCTCGTGGTGGCTAGGGTACAACACAGTCATCCTTTAGGCCACAACATTAGTAGCAGCAGTAGTCCCACCCACCTCATCGAACTCCATAGAGAGCTGATGCACAGAGAGGTCAGAGTATGGGGCCTCCTCGTAGGGGTCCCATCAACACACAGGGTGGACCTAGAGCATAGTCAATAGGAGCTTGCCATCAAAGACCTTAGCAGACCACAACTGGATCATCAAGGTACACCCCACAGGCTTCTAGGGCACCTACTAGAGGTGCTACTCATTGGGGAGGATCATGAGGATGTTTTAGTTATGGAGTTACTGGACACTTTTGGAGAGATTGCCCATAGAACCCTAACAACAAGGGTAAGGCATAGATTTCAGAGCTGAAAGTTGGTGACATGGGATGTAGCCATAGGATTTATGCAGTGGTTGAGAACCACTAGGAAAAGCATCAGAGCATAGTCATTGAGACCACATGTAGCATTGGTGGTATTCCTACCTCTGTATTATTTGATTCTGGTTCTTCTAAATTCTTTGATTGCACCATCTTTAGTAGAGTGATGCAGGCTGGTGGCAGTTAGGCAGGGTCTTAGTTGGGATTTTGAGATGGCTTCTAGAGCTGAGATATATGTAGACTCCTTAGTGAAGGAGTGTGTAGTGGATTTGGGACCTTTCACCACTACCTCAGATCTTTGTATCCTTCCTTTGGGCTCGTATGGATTCATTTTGGGTATGGATTGGTTGTCTACACATAGGGCTAGGATTGATTTTTATCACAAGACTATATCTTGTGTAGATGATTTAGGAGTGGAGTTGGTGATTTTAGGGGTCAAGAGACCCATTTCTATTCACACCATCTCAGCTATGCAGCTTAAGCGGTGTGTACAATGGGGTTGTCAGATGTATGTTGTTACTGTTAGTGACAGATCAGAGGATGGGTCTAGTGGACCATCGCTAGATGATCATCCCATTTTAAGAGATTTTTCTAATGTCTTTCTAGGGTAGCTACAGGGGTTACCACCCCCACGTGAGATTGATTTTCATATAGATCTAGTTCCTAGAGAAGAGCCTATCTCATGGGCACCTTATCAGATGACCACCTCAGAGCTCTGTGAGCTCAAGCTACAGCTTGAGGGCCTTTTAGAGAAAGGCCTTATCTATCCTAGTGTATCGCCTTGAGGTGTACCAGTGATCTTTTTGAAGAAGAAGGATGGATCCTTGCGGTTGTGTATTGATTACTGCTAGCTAAACAAGGTAACGATCAAGAATCATTATCCTCTTCCTCATATCGATGACTTGTTTGATCATATGAAGGGAGCCACAGTTTTCTCTAAGATTTATCTCAAGTCAGGGTACCATCAATTGAGGATCTCAGAGGTAGACATTCATAAGACTGCCTTCTGCACGAGATATGGGCACTATGAGTTCACAGTAGTGCCTTTTGGTTTGATTAATGCCCCTGCAGTGTTCATGAATTTGATGAATGGGCTATTCAAGACCTTCTTAGATCACTTCATGCTCATCTTCCTAGATGACATATTGATATACTCACGTATGCGTGAGGAGCACAAGGGGCACCTTTGCCAGGTTCTTCAGTGTCTTCATGAGTAGCAGCTTTATGGGAACTTGGAGAAGTGTACTTTATTTTAGAAAGAGGTGCAGTATTTGGGTCATATTATTTCTAGGGAAGGTATCACAATTGACCCTTCCAAGATTAGAGCCATTATGGATTGGCCAACACCCAGTACAGTGACCAAGGTATGCAGCTTCATGGGACTAACAAGTTACTACTGGAGATTTGTTTAGGACTTCTTTCAGATTACGCACCCTATCACTTCCCTTCAGAGGAAAGGGAAGAAGTTTGTTTGGTCAGACAGATGTGAGTAGACCTTTAAGACACTGAAGGAGTGCCTCACTACAACACATATTCTTGCAGTGCCATATTCACAGGGTGAGTTCTTTGTTTGCACAGATGCTTCTTTAGCAGGGCTTGGAGGTGTGTTAATGCAGGATGGAAGAGTAGTGGCCTTTGATTCCTGTAAACTCAAGCATCACAAGCTTAATTATCTAACCCATGATCTTGAGCTTTCAGTAGTTGTGCATGCCTTGGTTCGATGGATGCATTTTCTTCTTGGCAAGAGATTCACACTCCAGGATAGATCACTTGAGTCTTCGCCCACCTATTCATGTAGTCCAATCTCAACGCTCGTCAGCGGCGTTAGATGGAGTTACTTTGTGATTATGACATGGAGATAGCATGTGAAGGGGAAGGAGAATGTGGTAGCAGACGCTCTTAGTAGATGGAGACATGTGGCTATGGCCACTTCAGTGAGCACAATTTACAGAGTAGGATTCTTAGCAGCTTCCTCTTGATAGCTTCTACAATTGCAGTTCAAGCAAAAATCAAGTCATAGAGACCACTCGAGGGGAATTTTGATGGATTACCTTAGAGGGCAGATGGTCTTATCAGGTAGAAATGCTGGATATATGGTCCCCAGAGATGGAGGCTTGAGATAGGACAATCTTGGTGGAGGCACATCATGCCCTATTTAGCCATCCTGGGGTGAAGAAGATACATGCCACCATGCGACAGTTGTACCATTGGAGAGGAATTCATCAAGACGTGGCCCAATTTGTGTCATGGTATTTATAGTGCCAGAAGGGTTAAGGCAAGCATCAGCATCCAGCTGGACTTCTTATTCTTCATGCTATATCGGAATGGAATGGGACACCATTTCCATGGATCTTTAATTGTTTGGGGCGACTAATGTCGAGATATCACCACGGACATTATTATGGTCACGGTTGATAATTGAAAAAAGTGGCTCATTTTTCTCCGGTGAAGACCACTTATACAACTAGAGTAGTGGCAAGAGTATATTTTGATGAGATTTTCATGTTGCACAGGATTCTACGGAAGATCATTTATGACCGTGATCCTTTATACACTTCACATTTCTGGACTACCATGCAGTATTTCCTCGAGACGAGGATCAACTTCAGCACAACATATCACCCTGAGACAGATGGATAGACTGAGCGGGTGAATCATATTTTAGAGGACATGCTCATGATGTATGTGATGGATCAACAATCTAATGGGAGGAGTACCTATACTTGTGGAGTTTTCCTACAATAATAGTTTCTAGAGTTCTATAGGCATGGATCCTTTGCAGGCCTTGTGATAGTAGAGAGTGTAGGACACCTCTTAGCTGGGATAGGATAGAGGATAGAGTATCTCTTGGACCAGCTCTTCTACAGGACATGGAGAAGTAGGTAGTGTCGATCAGGTAGAGATTGCAGGAGGCACATGACAACAGAAGAAGTAAGCGGATCAACATAGGATTGACCGCAGTTTTGATGTGGGCATGAAGGTGTTACTTTGTGTCAGGCCACCACAAGAGCCCTATCCATTATGAAAAGGTTATAAGTTAGCTCATAGATTCATTGGACCTTTCGAGATCTTAGAGCATATCGGCCCTTTGGCTTACCGTCTAGCATTGCCACCTAGCTTATCTTACATGCATGATGTTTTCATGTTTCAGTTCTCAAGAGGTATATTACAGATCCTTTTCATGTGTTAGATTGGACATCTTTGCAGGTGTAGGATCAGGAGTAGGTGATGGTGGAGACCATTTGCATCTAGATACATACCCTAGGCCGTCGGGTAGAGAGGGTTGATCAGGTTTGGGGTGCAGTGGGATAATATGATGAGACTACAATACATGGGGAGGATGCTACCCTTAATTGCCGAGTTCACTTTCCACATTTGTTCCAAGTACTTCTAGGAGGAATTTCAGGTCTAATTGGAGGGGGATGTAGTGCCCACTTCTCTTTGACAACCTTTTGGATACCTATTTGATACTATGATTACATTATAGACATTATTATGTTTTGATTTAGTATGTTTGTTAGACATTGATCAGGGATTATCATTGATCTAGATTTGATTAGATGCATGATGATTATTAGACACCTTATATGTGGATGATATATATTATTTGACATGGATGTTTATGATGTTTATTCAATATGTGTTTTCGGATACTATAGTAGATCTAGAAAATGGATATTTTATGATAATGATATAGTTTTTGATTAAAAATGCAAATGAGTAGTTGTTACCTACTTCGATTATTGTTGTGTTCATTTATATAGTTGGGTTTAGTATTTTAATTGTATCATATTGGATTTTCGTGATATGGCCATGAGGCCAAATGAGGTATTTTGTTTTTACAAGTTAAAAATATAACAACAAAACATCGGGGGGATCGGAAACCAACCAAAGTGGAATTCTAGGGGATTCAACGAGGTCACCATGGTAACTTGTTTGTGTGTGTGTGGTTGTTTGGTTAGGGATTCCCATGGGGGTGAAGTTTCCTTTACATGTTACCATGGGGGTTGTGTATTTTAATTAGTGTGTTTCTTTTATTATGTTGTATGTATTTTATAGTAATGTGTTCCCTTCTTTTAATTAATTAAATTGTGATAGAATTAATCCGAGTATCATAGGTTAAAATTTAATAACATAAAAAGGATATGGTAAAGTCCTAACGAAAGTTGTTCGTTGTTTGATTAATTTATACGGATGTGTTAAGTTGTTAAGCTCATCTTTTGTATTAAAAATACTCAAATGAAAATGACTGATCCTGATATCTCCACCATATACCTGAAGTGCTTACAGAAGCTTAAAATGCCCCTATTCTCACCTTCACCCCCCTCACCTCTACCAAATGCCCCGTCCAATTCTATCAACTTAACCAGATCTTCCCCTACGCTTGGAACCTCACCAATGCCTAGTCTAACGCACCCGCCTAAGTGACTCGATCTATCCAAAAATAAATCCGCCCCGCCACCTAGGAGACAAACTCAATCCGTGCCCCTATCACAATCAAAACCATCATCGTCATACCTACCTTCCATATTGGGACCCCATCCCTCTACCTTACATCAATATATCATACCTCCTGCGTTTTCTTCAAAAAAACCTACGCCTTCCGCACCTATATAGAAATTCCAGGGTATAGCAACACCGTCACTCCGCGTTATCCTGTCCACCTATCAACACTAAACAAATTCCATCATCAAAAGATTTGTTTTTCGGTCACTCCTATTTCCCCGTGGTTGTTTTTCTGATACCCCATCATCTGCGGCCTCATCATCCAACATAGCTTTCTGTGCCAAAGAAATCACGTTTAGTAAAAACCATATATCAACCCCCCCTCGGCTAAAACCACCACCCATGCGAACCAATCATGCCCAAACATTACCAAAACCCACACAATCAATACCCTCATCCTCTTCCGATTTTGACCCACTCAAAGGATCTTACGCCAAAATCCTTGCTATGTTGGTGGAGAATGCAACCATTTCCCTACCTCCACTTAGACCTTATGACCCGTCTAAGCCCCAACCTATGGGTTACGATGAGTCTAAAATCTGCGCTTATCACCGCACACCAGGACATGATGTGGAGGGATGGAAAGCTCTAAAAACCATCCTTCGCCAGTCACCTCTCCCGGATAGAAAGATTAAGAAAGACAACTTACGAAGGGAGAGACCTTTAGTTACCATTCCCTCTCCTATACCATCTGTCCCCGCCTCACCAAGATCTGTCATTATTACAACCCCACCTCTTGAAGACCATGAGTTATCCCAACCATCTTCCTCATCTCAGGTCTACGAGATTAATATGATTAGTGTCGCTACTCGAGGGCAGAAAAACAATGGGAAAGCAAAAGAAAACACACCTACCTGCAGCATCTCTTTTTCTCCGTCAAACATCCCGATTGCACCACCACCTAAAGTGGTCATTCGCGGACCCGCCTATCCTGTCTCTAATGGCATTGCCCACCGAAATATGATTAAACAGCTTCACCAATCGCCCGTAAAAATGACATTTTATGATCTCATTCAGACTTCTGAATCTCATCGACAAGCTCTCATTGAGATCCTTCAAGGGATAGAGGTTTTACCTAATGAAAACCCTGCCTGTCACCTCCATTCTAACACCCAATCACGTTGTTTCTCTCACCAAAAAACCCACTGCCCCAACCACTTCTGTCTCTGTACAACAAGCTGCTGCAGTTAGTTTCTCTGAAGATGAAATTGTCAACTTTGGTACAGAAGACCCTGACCCTGTCCTTTTCATCTCCGCCTACGTCCGGGATATTCGAGTACGTCGGGTTATGATTGACGGGGGCGCTAGCCTAAACATCATCTCTTCAAAAGCCTTCCAACAGATGAACATCCCTTCTAGTTGCATGTGAGCCAACCCCATCATGTTGCGGTCATTCAATGACGCTATTACTTCTACCTTAGGCACCTTGATCCTCAACATTCGCGTAGGACCACGTACTTTACCCAAAATCTTCTATGTCTTGGAGGGAGAGTTCCAATATAATATATTGCTGGGTCATCCTTGGATCCGAGCCATGGGATGCGTTCCCTCAACATTACATAGATGCATAAAATTTGAGTACGAGGGGAAGTCTTACACCGTAAAAGCTGACCCTCCCCCCTTTAAAACCTGCAATATGTTATATGCCCTAACGATGTGCTTATACCAATCAAGACACCCATACATTCAACCCAACCATCCTCCTCAAATATACCTCAACCATCCACCTCAACCGCGCCTACGCCTTCAATTGATGAAACCACCATCGCAAAAACCACTTCCCTTCCCGCAGCTAACATTCCAACCTCGACCCCTTAGTAGATGTTTTTCAGTGCCTTACGCTGGGGGAGTACCACCTATATAACGTTAGTTCTTTCCCTACCCCCGCAGGAGTATGGACAATTACATGCACATCCCACCTATGACCGTCGCGTGGGGGAGATAATCTCTTACGGACCACCCCATTGCCGCACTAACCTAACGTATGGGGGTGTTGACGCATCTTCCATTACCCCTGAACCTCCTCTTGGTGTGGTTCCTTTCCAGTCTGATTTTCAATACTTGACAAATCGTCGTTTTGCCCTCACCTTCTTGACTCGTTGTGCGTGGAAAGGCTTTGGTTTTGGCCTTTACAAAAAAGGCCGATATACGCTCATTCCCGTGACTACCCGTAAACACAATGATCGCAGTGGTCTCGGTTTTCCCAAAACACCTACACAGGAGACACCTCCTGTCAGCTGTATCCTGGAAGAAGAAGACGTCGCCCCTACTAAAATCATCATCACCCACTTTTCCATCATCACCCGCAGAATCTATAGACCCTGAATCCATCCCTCCTACTTTTTTTTTTTTTTTCATAAATGCTATCTTCATAGGTCCTCTCACTTATCAACGTGATAATGACGACCCATCTTCTTTGCCCCTTCTTTATCCAGACATGATCGAAGAGGATTCGCCTTTGATTAATGTTTTTGAATGCCAGGATGACGACTCCATCCTCACTTACCTTGGCGCGGATGATTCTTATATTCAACGAGCCTTACCATCTGAAACCCAAACTATGCTGAACGAATCTACCATAGAAATCAATATCCACACGGAGGAGGATCCTCACATTGTGAAGATTGGACAATCCCTTAACACATCAGAACAAGCCGCCTTTACTACCTTTCTCCATGCTCGCAACAAGCTTTTGCATGGTCTTTACGCTGACATGCCAGGAATTGATCCTACCATCGCTGTCCATAAATCATCACCCTAAACCCTGATTCCAAACCAGTCAAACAGAAATTGAGAAAAATGCATCCACGGATTGCTCTCTTGGTCAAAGAGGAGCTCCAACGACTCCTTTCTGTTTCCTTCATCTTGCCTATTAACTATCCTCAATGGATTTCTAACATCGTACCTATCACTAAAGCGACAGGGGGACTTCGGATATGCACAAATTTCTGGGATCTTAACCTCGCTTGCCCTAAGGATGACTTCCCCTTACCTAGCATTGACCAACTTGTCGATCTAACTGCAGGTCATGAGATGCTCTCTCTCATGGATGGATTTTCAGGATACAACCAAATTTTGGTTGCCCCTGTCGATCAACACAAAACTGGCTTCATAACTCCTTGGGGAACCTTCTGTTATCGTGTCATGTCATTTGGCCTTAAGAATGCTGGTGCTACCTATCAGCGGGCTATGACCTACATTTTTCATGACATTATGCACACTATCCTTGAAGACTATGTCGACGATCTTCTTCTCGGCAAGTCTAAACATCGTAGTGAACATCTTGATGTTTTAACCATTATTTTTGATCGCCTGTTACAATATTTTGTCCACCTTCAACCGAAGAAATGTGTCTTTGGTGTTCTTTCGGGAAAACTTCTTGGCTTTATCGTCTCTTTGCATGGCATTGAGGTCGATCCATCTAAAGTCAAAGCTATCCTAGAAATGCCCCCACCCAAAAATCTCAAACAATTACGTAGTTTACAAGGTAAGCTTCAATCTATCTGACGTTTCATCTCCCAACTCTTAGATCGGTTTCAACCTTTCCATCACCTCCTTAAAAAGGATATTGCATTCTAATGGAGTGAAGAATGTCACCAAGCCTTTGAAGCTCTCAAATCCTATCTCTTGCAGCCACCCGTGCTTATCCCACCCCAAGACGACCGCCCTTTCTACCTTTACCTTTCCACCACTGACCACGCTGTAGGAGCCATGCTTGCACATCGTGACTCTGAGAATCGTGAACAAGCCGTTTATTATATAAGTCATACTTTGGTGGACTATGAGACTAGGTACACACATGTAGAAAAATTGGGCCTTACCCTATCATTCGTGGCCACCAAACTCCGACACTACCTTCTAAATCACAAGACTTTTGTCATCACCAATACAGACCCCATCCATTACATGTATGCCAAACCTCATCTGAACCAATGCATTGCTAGATGGCTCATGCTTCTCGCCGACCTCGACCTTGAGTTTGTCCACCAGAAATCAATCAAAGGAAAAACCATCGTAGACCAACTTGCGGAAGCTCCTTTACCTGGGGAACAATTTACCAATTTCACATTTCCCGACGAACTCATCGCTACTCTTTCCCTCACGGAGGAGTCATACCCAATGACCCTCTTCTTCGATGGATCTAAATGCCAGCGTGGCGGAGGAGCCGGCGTTGTTCTCATTCCTCTCAACGCTGAACCTATGCCTCTTTCATTCTGACTTGATTTCCCTTGCACTAATAATACAAGCGAATACGAGGCCCTTGTTCTGGGTCTCCAAGTTGCGTTACACTTAGGTATCAAATCTATCAACATTTTTGGTGAATCTCAATTGGTAGTCAATCAAGTTATGGGCGTCTACCAATGCAAAAATGAGGAACTTCAAAAATACAAACACTACGTGGATTCACTTCTAGCCTTATTTACCCACTATTCTATACAAACCATCCCCAAGATTAGAGCCATTATGGATTGGCCAACACCCAGTACAGTGACCAAGGTATGCAGCTTCATGGGACTAACAAGTTTACTACTGGAGATTTGTTTAGGACTTCTTTCAGATTACGCACCCTATCACTTCCCTTCAGAGGAAAGTGGAAGAAGTTTGTTTGGTCAGACAGATGGAGTAGACCTTTAAGACACTGAAGGAGTGCCTCACTACAACACATATTCTTGCAGTGCCATATTCACAGGGTGAGTTCTTGTGTTTGCACAGATGCTTCTTTAGCAGGGGCTTGGAGGTGGTGTTTATGCATGGATGGAAGAGTAGTGGCCTTTGATTCCTGTAAACTCAAGCATCACAAGCTTAATTATCTAACCCATGATCTTGAGCTTTCAGTAGTTGTGCATGCCTTGGTTCGATGGATGCATTTTCTTCTTGGCAAGAGATTCACACTCAGGATAGATCACTTGAGTCTTCGCCACCTATTCATGTAGTCCAATCTCAACGCTCGTCAGCGGCGTTAGATGGAGTTACTTTGTGATTATGACATGGAGATAGAGCATGTGAAGGGGAAGGAGAATGTGGTAGCAGACGCTCTTAGTAGATGGAGACATGTGGCTATGGCCACTTCAGTGAGCACAGATTTACAGAGTAGGATTCTTTAGCAGCTTCCTCTTGATAGCTTCTACATTGCAGTTCAAGCAAAAATCAAGTCATAGAGACCACTCGAGGGGAATTTTGATGGATTTACCTTAGAGGCAGATGGTCTTATCAGGTAGAAATGCTGGATATATGTTCCCAGAGATGGAGGCTTGAGATAGGACATCTTGGTGGAGGCACATCATGCACCCTATTTAGCCCATCCTGGGGTGAAGAAGATACATGCCACCATGCGACAGTTGTACCATTGGAGAGGAATTCATCAAGACGTGGCCCAATTTGTGTCATGGTATTTATAGTGCCAGAGGGTTAAGGCCAAGCATCAGCATCCAGCTGGACTTCTTTATCTTCATGCTATATCGGAATGGAAATGGGACACCATTTCCATGGATTTAATTGTTGGGCGACTAATGTCGAGATATCACCACGACATTATTATGGTCACGGTTGATAAATTGAAAAAAGTGGCTCATTTTTCTCCGGTGAAGACCACTTATACAACTAGAGTAGTGGCAAGAGTATATTTTGATGAGATTTTCATGTTGCACAGGATTCTACGGAAGATCATTTATGACCGTGATCCTTTATACACTTCACATTTCTGGACTACCATGCAGTATTTCCTCGAGACGAGGATCAACTTCAGCACAACATATCACCCTGAGACAGATGGATAGACTGAGCGGGTGAATCATATTTTAGAGGACATGCTCATGATGTATGTGATGGATCAACAGTCTAAATGGGAGGAGTACCTATACTTAGTGGAGTTTTCCTACAATAATAGTTTCTAGAGTTCTATAGGCATGGATCCTTTTCAGGCCTTGTATAGTAGAGAGTGTAGGACACCTCTTAGCTGGGATAGGATAGAGGATAGAGTATCTCTTGGACC
This sequence comes from Taxus chinensis, assembly GCA_019776745.2. Taxonomy (NCBI): domain Eukaryota; kingdom Viridiplantae; phylum Streptophyta; class Pinopsida; order Cupressales; family Taxaceae; genus Taxus; species Taxus chinensis. Next base: position 33,268,602 of record CM034148.1, read on the forward strand.
AGCTCTTCTACAGGACATGGAGAAGTAGGTAGTGTCGATCAGGTAGAGATTGCAGGAGGCACATGACAAACAGAAGAAGTAAGCGGATCAACATAGGATTGACCGCAGTTTTGATGTGGGCATGAAGGTGTTACTTTGTGTCAGGCCACACAAGAGCCCTATCCATTATGGAAAAGGTTATAAGTTAGCTCATAGATTCATTGGACCTTTCGAGATCTTAGAGCATATCGGCCCTTTGGCCTATCGTCTAACATTGCCACCTAGCTTGTCTCGCATACATGATGTTTTTCATGTTTCAGTTCTCAGGAGATATATTGCAGATCCTTCTCATGTGTTGGATTGGACATCATTGCAAGTGTAGGATCAGGGGTAGGTGATGGTGGAGACCATTTGCATCTTAGATCACATGACCCTAGGCCTTCGAGGTAGAGAGGTTGATCAGGTTTGGGTGCAGTGGGATATATATGATGAGACTACAATTACATGGGAGGATGCTACCTTATTGCGAGTTCACTTTCCACATTTGTTCCAATGACTTCTAGGAGGAATTCAGGTCTAATTGGAGGGGGATGTAGTGCCCACTTCTCTTTGACACCTTTTGGATACCTATTTTGATACTATGATTACATTATAGACATTATTATGTTTTGATTTAGTATGTTGTTAGACATTGATCAGGGATTATCATTGATCTAGATTTGATTATGATGCATGATGATTATTAGAGACACCTTATATGTGGATGATGATATATTATTTGACATGGATGTTTATGGATGTTATTCAAATATGTGTTTTCGGATACTATGAGTAGATCTAGAAAATGGATATTTTATGATAATGATATAGTTTTTGATTAAAAATGCAAATGATGTAGTTGTTACTTCGATTATTGTTGTGATTCATTTATATAGTTGGTTTAGTGATTTTAATTGTATCATATTGGATGTTCTGATATGGCCATGAGGCCAAATGAGGTATTTGTATTTTACAAGTTAAAAATATAACAACAAAACATCGGGGGATCGGAAACCAACCAAAGTGGAATTCTAGGTGGATTCAACGAGGTCACCATGGTAACTTGTTTTGTGTGTGTGTGTTGTTTTGTTAGGGATTCCCATGGGGGTGAATTTCCTTTACATGTGACCATGGGGTTGTGTATTTTAATTAGTGTGTTTCTTTTATTATTGTTGTATGTATTTTATTAGTAATGTGTTCCCTTCTTTTAATTAATTAAATTGTGATAGAATTAATCCGAGTATCATATGGTTAAAATTTAAATAAATAAAATTAGGATATGGGAAAGTAATAACGAAAGTTGTTAGTTGTTTGTATTTAATTTATAAGGGATGTGTAAGTTGTGTAAGTCATATTTTGTATTAAGAAATACTCCACCTCCATAGAAATTCGAATTTGTCCTTGGGGTTGTTTTTGGAGGCTCGTGGGACAAGTAAAACATGTCCCATGACCCTAAATTTAATCTACCAACCATACTTATGGATGGAGATGTGATTTGTGACTTTTATAATGAATTTTAATAGTCTTGTTGTATGGTTTTAATTGCACTTTCTTACATTTTAATTAAATTTTTGTCCCTTGAGGAGTGAGCTTTTTAGAGTGTGCAAGTAGCTTTTCATATTTTTCACCCACCTCTTTATTGTGCTTGGGATAATGGAGTTTGTCTTTTGTGTTGAATTGGAGGATATGTGATGTGGCATCCCACATGGATCCACGTCATCATCTTCTTTACCTCTTCTATTTAATCCAAATTCTTGCCTTTTTTTTGGCTTGTTGAATCATTTTGCAACTTCCTTGGGGGTGCATTTTTTTGTTGTGTGGATCTCTTGTTTTTGGAGGAAGTTGGAAAAATATTTGCATGCTTCGAGTTTGTTGTTTTGGACTGTGTTTTGGCATTTGAAGCTTGCTTTTTGGAGACAAAACTAACCATGAAGAGGTAGGAATTTAAATTTCTTTGTATATGCTGTCATTTTCTTGTTTTGTTGTGTGGATAGTGCATGCCTTGTTTTATTTGTTGTCTTATTGGGTAGACTGCCATAGGGATGGTGTAGGAGAAGGCTATGGGAAATCCATGTAGGGGTGGGGGGGGGGGGGGGGCGGCAGAGGGGCATAAGGGAATTCCATTGGCATCAGAATTTTGTGGAGGGAGTTTGGGTTTGGGATTCACCATGGAAAAGAAATAGCTTGCATTTCTTATTTTTTGGGGGGTTTGGGTTTGGGATCCACCATGGAAAAGAAATAGCTTGCATTTCTTACTTTATGGGGGGCATAAGGAAATCTATGGGGGGGCATAAGGAGGAATTTGTGGGGGGCATAAGGATTTGTGTGTGATGGATTAATTTGGCGGTCTGTTATTGGTGGATGCACAAATTCCAATTGGGATGCATAAGTAGCTTCCCCTATAGACCTTGCTCCTTTTGCTTTTTTGATTAAGCCTGAGTTTTGATTGATATGTTTTCAATTGCAGTTGTAAACTGTTGTTTTGTATTTATCTATGTTTTATTTTAAATGTGTATGTGAAAGAATGGGTTATGTTGTGGAAGCCAGTTGTTTCCATGGTTGAAATACACCTATTATTGTATTTTTGTTGGGGCTTGGGGGCCAATGATGAAGAAGGATTCTCCTTTAATTGCATGTATTTCCTTGGTGGAAAGCGTTTCCTTTCCCCCTCTTTTGTTGTGATCAATTGGGGAAAAGAGAAAATCAGCATGTTGTTGTCCTGGAGCAAAGGAAACACATGCAGTTTGATAGTTCCTTGAGAAAATATATTTAATTGTAATCCTTTCCCACATGTTGTGGATGAAGTTGTAATATGTATTTTGTGAAGAAAGACATATGTAATTGATTATGAAAATGAATATTCAAATTGTAAAAGACATTTAAATTCTGACTTTGTTTATTGGGAAGAAATGAAAATTCTGTTAATTGCACTCAGGGAATGAAAGAATTTAAAGATGTTTCCTTTGATTGAATTCAATAAAGAATTTCAAGTTTATCTCTTATTCACATTGTTGTGATGAAATGGGAATATCAAATTGTGATTTGAAGCTCTGTTTATTTGCAAAAGAAAGAAAATGCGTATGAAGGAAGGATGTTGCTTGTTTCTTTTGGGAAAAATATGAAATTGAAATTAGAATTGATTTGAGTATGGAATAATTGATTTAAGTAATTTAAAGGTATTGGATTGGGTTAGAAATGAAGTGCCACACTTAAATGATAAAATTGATAAACAAATTTAAAAGAAATAGATCTCTGTTATAAAATTTATACTGGCAATTGATTTTAATAAAAATGTACAGTTCAGATCTGCACACATTATTCAACTTGGAGATGTTAAAAATTAGTATGTTTTATCTTAAATGAACTCAATTTGATAAAGAAAACTTAAGAAAACAATTTAACCATTGCAAAATCGAATCAAATCCCTTCCTCAATCATTTTTTTGTCTAGTGTTGGAAAAATATAATTTTGAATCAATTGAACAAATTTAATTTCCTAAACCACTTTAATTCCTTATTAGATCAATTCTCCATGTCTGTTTGACATGTTGAGTGAAGGAGGAGATCCAATTTAATCGAATTGAAAATTTGGAAATTGCCAGTTTGTTAATTAAAATCCTACAGATCGTTTTTTAAAAATTGACACTTTAATCTTCATCAAAATGTAACATTTATATTTCCTATGCAAAGAGGGCATCGAGAGCTTTCCAAAAAGTCCTTGTTTTCCCAAAATCAACCTTTTTAATTCAAGTTATGGCACTTTGAAGTTTTTTAGCCTTAGCAGGAAAATTTGAGAAAATTTTCCTTGGTGGGCCTGCAACCCCAAAAATTTCCTGTCAAATTGCCTTAGAAATTTTTTTGGAAAATTTGGTCTAGGAAAATTTTTAACTTTTCCTCCACTGGCCCGCAACAAATTAGAGGCTACCACATGTCCTCACGAGGCAGTGGCGGAGGCACAACATTTTCTTTGCCCTTAGACTTTTTGAAAATTTTGGAAAATTTTTCCTTTTAGCCCCGTCGGCCCACGACCAATCGCAGGATGCCACGTGGCAGCTTTGGGTGCTTGTGGAGGGGCCGGACCCTTTGTCTTCTTTTGTTTTTTGGCATATGAAAATTTTGGAGAAATTTCCCCACAACTCCCACCGTTGCCTTGGGATTTTCACCTCCGCGGACGCGCGGACCCACGCACCTAATATTTCCCTTTCTCCTAGTTGGCAAAGTTTTTTAAAAAACCCCATTGCCACGCCTATCCCTCTCCCTTATCCCAATGTTGGTTCACTGAATGCAATGTGTCTTCTGGTGGCATAGCAGAGGCATGGGCAAAAAGGGGAAACTTTGCCCCACGTAAGGAAAAATGTCAAATACCACCCCGCCCTTCCCTCTATCTTTCGACGATGACTTAGAGGCCGCCATGTGTCCCTAGATGACCCGTGGAGGTGTGAGCATATTTGGGAAATTTCTCCCACGCAAGGAAAAATTTCTAAGGCCGCCCCGTGACCCGCCAACCCACCAAATGGGTTTTTACCCCTATTTGACATGTGTACCCTTGGGGAAAATTTGACCCCAAAATTCGGCTTGCTCATATCTTGAGTTTATAAAGGAGTTAGGAGGACTTCTTTATATCACCGGAAAGGTGAGAAAATTTCCTATCTAATGGTAATTATTTAGGGAAATTTTAGAAGCATTAAATATGAGAAAAATCAAGTTGAAACTCTGAGCCCGCTAGAGGGTGGGTATGGGGGTAAACTACTCCCTGAACCTAATTGAGACTTCTAACCCTATAAGTTGAACCATGTGACCTTGATAATTGTTAATAAATGTGAAGTATGATCTAGTAATTTTATATTTGTTCCAGAACCTAATAGGGTCAACTGTTGTCTTGCAACTTGATTGTAAACACTTTTAATAAAAAATTATTCCATAATTTTCTAACCCTAGGTTGTTTCTTAGGTCTCAAGTGGGTTGTTTTAATGAGCATCACACCTTTGATTGAAATCTAGATGTTCTTACAGAAACAAAATTTAGAAGAGAATTGCTCTTAACAACTTTTGAGTTGTGAGAACAATCAAATAACTTACTTGGCATTGACAAGACTCCATTCTTGAAAGCCTTGGGATTCAAACATACAATAAAACCTTTAATTGTTAAGGATATAATTAGGTTCATTTTTTGTTTGAATCCCAAGGCTTTCAAGAATGGAGTCTTGTCAATCCATGGATACAAGACCATTTGATATATCCCCATATGACTTCAAAACTTGGATGGATGAATACAAGAAATTAAAGTAGCTAGTCTCTCCAATGAAGAATTCTCCAAGATGACAAAATGGCTATAGTGTATTTATTATATGCTTCACTTCTGTTTCTCAAGGAATATGTGTAAGTGTCAAAGGTCAGGAGGAGGGCTTTCTTCTATCAGTAGCCTCAATGGATATAGGAAACTCTACATCTCATTCCCCATGTGGGACAGATAGCTTATGACTGAGTGAGTTGCTTCGATAGAGGGGGTTTATGAAGGGGTTGAGTTAATTCTTAGGTCTATCGAGAGTTTAATTGGTTTCTTCTAGTGACTCATGTGGATAAAGGGGGTTTTGTAATTAACCACAGTTGATTAATCCTCAATAGAAACTGAAAGGTTATAAAAGCATTTTTATAGGAATATTAGCATGAGTGGTAGACTATAGAATTTGAATTAAATCTGACCTTTTTAGTTCCCATAATGGATCCTATTGACTTAATTCCAAAGGGGAAGCTAATTAGATCATAATAATAATCTCAATTAGTCTAGATAGAAGGAAGGATTAATTCCCTGGAAGGTTGTTGGTTAGGGTATTCTTCTGAGGATAGAAGACTTAACTAATTAACGCCATGTAATTAATTAATGCATGATAGGATGAAAGATGAGCACTTTTCAACGATATGTTTTCAGATTTGTACCAGGATCTTCTGGGATCCTTCTTAGCACAACCTATAAGTACCTTGCTACAAAATATGTTCAAGCTTGATTCTAGAGGTCTCCTACAGTAGCTTCTGAACCATCCCCTATTGAAAGTACCAGCAATCCTTTCTTAATTTATGCTCTTGAACCTATGTTCAGTGAACTTAGTATATGGAACCAGCAGTGGGACAGATCTTCCAATGAACCATGTAGTACCATTCAACAAGTTTTTCTATGGGGTACAAGGGATCACGATCACGCTAATGATGCCTAGCTAAAACATCTTGAAATTTCGATATTCCCACCACTGTTAAAGTAGTGATGACTGCTGCTGCTACATCTCTCATCTGCCAGCTGACCTAAAGTCCCCTTTCAATTTTGGGAAGTTTCAATCTTGAGCCTCTTATTTCCTCTGAAGTGAGTTGTGGAAGAGCAATCTGAGACTAGTAAGTTCTTCATAGTTCATTACGTCAAAGAAACATTAAGGTCTCATACGTCACCTGATGCTATATTCAAAGTTTCTAGCCTATGGTCTTGCTAAGGATGCTAAGAACTGCTGCTCTTTCTTCTCTCAACCATGAGTCTTATCGTTCTTGATGAAGAGGAAGCCCTTGTCATACTGAGAAGCTCACTGCCTTCTTTCAAGATCTTCAAAAATGTAGGATCAACTTTGTCCTCCTTGCCTCATGTTGCACAGGTGTATCTTCTATTAACCAGCGTGAGAGTTTACGCTCTTCTCTCTGATGCTGAAATTTGTCTCTACCTTTCCAATTTGACATCACGTTCCTCTTCCAGGTCCATAATGCTTATGGAAATGACGTAATGATTGAAAATTTGTCTCTTATGCCAAATAACTTCTCTCATATCCGAAGCAATGTCTTCTTGGATGTGAAAGAGTATATCAGGTCTCTCAATAGGAGGATTTCCCAGAATAGCCATGATTTACATCCATGTAGTCTGTGTGATTATTTAATCTCCATAAACTTTTCTTCTAGAATTTTTTTTTTTGTATTTTATGACCTTGAGGTCATTTTTAGGTGCAGATGCTGAAAAATCTACCCCACGATGGGCACCAAAAAATGTTGGCCAGAAAATTTGTCTTGTGGACAAATTGATGGGTTTCAAGCCAACGCTATGGGAATCCAAGTCCCTCTGACTTGAATGGTGAGAGTTTTCATATGTGCATGCATGAAAAATTGGATTTCAACCCTGATAGTCTGCCTTTTCGACTAGAGATTCATACAGGTGCACTCCATTGACCCTGTGGAAAAGCTAGTAATTTATCACTAGAGAAGAGCTTTGCTCTGAGAAGGGGAAAGGGGGTAAGAATGGAGGTAGGAGAAACTAATGTTGTGAGTATAATATCAAATTCCCACACACATTAATTAGAAATTTCATTCACATGCATTTAAAGTTAGAAGAAAAAACAAATCCTTGTTAGGAGAAGCTACAAGACCAAATGCAATTCATTGGTCGCAAACTACTAATAAATCCCTCAATCAAAGAGGTGAAAATTCCTTCTTTTCTTATTGAAGCTCAAGACAGAATTTATACAGATAGCTTGAGAATAGATGAAAATTCGAGGAAGAAATTAAAATCCAAAGAAGTATGGAATTTTTCTGTCTTTTCTAATCACATAGCACTCTGAGTCTTTTTTGAAATCAATCACCAACCCTTGGAATGATGTCAAGAAGCCATTATATTCTTTGTAAGAAACTTAAATTAGAATGCTTCACAAATCCTCAACACCTTTTCAATGCTGTTCTTTTGTGAAGAAAACATCTCTCATGGCATAAGGTTAGAAACCAAATCTTAGCGAAAGCAAATGTTACATTTGATTTTCCAATTTAAATATAGACCATTTGATTTGCTCCTCTAACTCTGAAATTGGGATCGTCCATGTGGTAGGAAGAGATTGGAGTGGTTATGAGGGAAGCCCTTTACATTTTGTGCATTTTTTGGAGATTTGGCAATTTGGAACAAATTGGCAAGCAGTCCCTGCTTTGACTAGGTTTTCCAACTATAGACATGTGGCTAACATTCTAATTGGAAATGGGATTGGAAAGCCCTTTTCTCAACTTTTTAACCTTTTTTGGAAAAAGGCTCAAAAAATCAATTTCCTCCACTTGCGTAGTTCCCACTGTTCTGATTTGACTAGGACAGGTGGCAGGTTTTATGTTAGAGATGGGGTCGTAGGATCTTTTCTAAACATTTTAATATTTTTTTGGAAAAGTATTCAAAAACTCAAATTCTATTTCTCTGCTCTCCCACTTTGAATTTTCAATGACCTTCACTTTGACTTTCTTCCTTCTGGGCTTCAACTTCAAATTTTTCCCTTTAAATCCTGATCAGGGCTGCGGATCACTTTTTAATCTCTATTTTCACCTTTTTACAAAGAGGCTCAAAAACTCAAAGGTCTTGATCTTTGGCATGCTCATTCTGCTTTGAATTTTAAACACCAGGCCCGTAGATCTTGGTGGAGCCGTAGGAGCATTCTAGAACTTTTACTTCACTTTTGGGAACGTTGGTTAAATTTCCAAAAGTGCTGCCGATGGCCCGCTCATACCCACTTTGAATTTTCAACAATGGGCTTCATCTTTGACTTTTTCCCTACATGGGGTTCAAAATTTGAATTTTTCCTTTATAGCCTGAGTTGGGGCCATGGGGAAAATTTACATTTTTGCCAAATTTTTTGACCAAAAAGTGTTAAGTTCACCAAAAATCCTGTTCCTCCCCGTCTAATAGGATCTAACCACATATCTGCATTCATTGGATTCAAAATTTGATGGGGAAAAGATGCCTGTCATCCCAATTGTCGAAAATATGCACAGGAAGAAAACTTCATCGTTTTGAGTCCAATTTTCAAATTTCCTTCACGAACCAGAGGCATGGAGGAAAAAAAATGATTTAATGACCCAGGCATAGAACAAGTGAACAATTTTGATCAAAAATGGAGGTTGTCAAAGAGGATATTACGTGCACAGACTCGAGTAAATGGAGAATTTCTTAAAATGTACAGTGGAAAACAAAGGATTTAAGGCATTTTCTCTACTTTGGGCATGATTTTTGTTAATTATCTTGAATCTCTAACTTGGCTTAAACACTAATGGAGGGCATGAGCTCAAAAAAATTGAATTTGGCTATGTCAAAATGTGAGAGTAATTTTCAGCCACCTGACAATAGATTCAAAGCCTCCATTTTTTCTATATTTCACGCATGTCACCTAAAAGACTCAATGCTAGTATTGTAGACACCAAATTCGTGTCTTACGACCCCTTGTGACCCGCATCCCATTTCACAACCTAACCTCATTACCTAAACTTTACACAATCATTTATTAATTACCTTGTAATTGATAAATCCACATCACCTTACCCACCACCTCACCTTGCCACCTCATCATGACCTAGCCCTAACCCTAAACTAAGCTAATTAAGACCTGGTGACTTGGTCTAGACTCACATCCATAACTAATGCCTCCTTACTCGCACCAAAAGCATGACCTTCTAGCCACTTGACCAAGCCCGCAACTGATCTCTCGGGAGAAATTGCAAAGAAGGTGGTCTATTTTAGTAAAAATAGCCTACTTTTTCCTAACCGATGCCGGTTCCTACTCGACCGCCGTCGGTTACGTAACCGCCATCGGTTCCCTGTAAATGGGCTTCCCAAACCAAAACAACGGATCGGAATTTCATTTTGGGAGATCAGTCAAAGGATTAATTGGATCAAGCAGAGTGGCATTGCGAACGAGGAACAGAGTCCATATCTTCACTTGACCAAGTAGAGACGAGTGAAAGATATTAGAAGTGGTTTACAGCAAAGGAGATCAACTTGCATTCTTCATCAAAACCAGTAAGTCACATCTTGCATGTCCTATGTTATAACATTTCTTATGCTTCTTGAATCTACAGTCCTCCGTAAATCCGTTTCTGAATCCATTATCCAACGTGCCATTGCATCTAACCTGTCATTCTTTTGTTTCTAATTCATCCCATTTCCTAAAATACTATCCAAAAACCAGCCATTACAAACTCCACAGCTACCTACAGAAGATCCTAGAACCCACCGGTATCGGTTATCAGTAACCGGCATCTAGGTTATAGTAACCGGCATCGGTTCCTGTTGATCAAAAACCAGTGAAAACCAGCCTTTTCCCCTACCCAGTTCAAAGGAATACAATTTAATTGATATTTAAGGACAAGTGATTTTGTGTTAATTCATATTAGCAGGGAAACTGACCACCTTCGAAAGGAAGTTTTACTAATTTCCTGGGCCCAAGGAAGTTTCCTCATTTATTGTTTAATATAAAATCTTGTGGTCTTGTGTTCTTATTTACAGGTAGTCCTTCCAAGACAAAAAGGAGTTCTCCGCAGTCAACCTGATCTTTCTCTACGGTACAAGGCGCACATGCATCTCGACATCACAACAGGTATTCCTCCTAACCCTAACCTACATCTGTTTCTCAATGGAACATGAATTTAAGATAAGCATAACCATTCAGGAATTTCTCTCAGAAGCCGAAAGTGCATATGAACTTCGATAGCGCATTTTCCGCCCGGTGGTGACCCATGGATTGGGTTTACAAGATAAATTCAAATGCTGGTTGTCATTTTAGGAAGCAGTAGTTGCTGTTGCTTTGATGCCCATATATATTTTATCCAATAGTATTTCGAGCCACATAGCTTTCCTTTGATGGTTCGCATTAGTGACACTTTTATACTCTCTTGCTTCAGGAGAAGAGATAACAACTATTGGTCGCTTCTGGGTTACTCCAAGTGATGACACGTGCACCCAACTTGAAAACATTCTATGAATTATATTTTCTATCAATTCTAGGCACCACCATCATGATTAAATCACAGGTCATCCACGTGGGGGTGATCATCACGGTATTGACAGGAAATTAACCTTAGTTTCACTACACAACACATACCGAATCACTTCACAATTAACACAACATCTCAAACATCCCCCCTTTTCCGCGGTATTCCTCCACCCGATTGAGGTAACCTTATAAGCCAAAACAAACTTGACATTTCCCCTAGGTCTTGTTGTTTAGGATTCTGACATCATCTACATCTAAAGGCATAAGCCCACGATAACCAAAATTAACCCTAGGGTTAGTCTCTAGATTTGCGTGTGCCTCTTGCTTGTTTTCAAATCCTGTTTTCTCTGTCATACTTTGTCTTCTGTGATCAATAAGTTGCATAAAGATACTCAACGTTGCTAAAAATCAAATTAGCAGCCTTTTATATCTTCTTATCCTAGACTTTTAACACCGCCATCGGTTAAGAGACCGACGTCGTTTTCAAATGTGACCGACACTTTGGTTACTAAACCGATATCGGTTACTGTCTTCATCAGCCCCTGACAAACCAGCATCTTGACAAATTCAACATTCTGATGTTGTTTTTGTTCTTGATAGATTAAAACTTTCCTATGTAAAACAACTAGTCTATGGTTGTCATCACTTGGAAGCAAGCCGCCGCCATGGTTTCACATGCCTGCTCTGTGTCTTTGCCTGAATCACCCCCTTCACATTCTATAGGGAACCCTATGGACACCAGTGAGATCCCCCAAATTCCTGTAGGAGACAAGGACTTTGCCAAATTTCTGGATGCTAATCCCAGCGCTGTACAATACTATTTGTCTCATGCCCCTGACCGTATGCCTGATGGTCAGCTCCTTATTGGCATGCCTATTAGTATAGCTGCTCATTTAGCTCCCACTCCTCCTGATAACACTGCCTTACTTCCTGCATCTCTAGCCCCGTCTCCCAATCTGACAGCTTCAGAGGTTCATACGACCCCGATTAGCTTTCCTTTGGTTAACCTTGGACCCCACGTATCGTTACCACCAACTGCCCCTATCTCATCTCTCTTTCAGACCACTCCATTCATGACTTACTCTCTGCCACCTATTCAAACGAGCTTTCCTTCTCAAGATCCGCCTACCTTTTCATTCCCATACACGTATCCAGTAACCTCAACACCTTATATGGGACATCCCTATTCTGTGGCACCATCATCTCATCCAACCACAGATTTCATCAAACAAATGATGGACAAAATGCAAAACCTGGAGGCTTCCATTTCAGGAAGTCGTAGCGCCTTGACATACGAGCAAGTTTGTTGGGAGCCCATTCACCCTTCTGTCCCCCTTCATTCATATCCTCCTCAATGGGAGTTGCCAAAGTTTACTCGTTTTAATAGTAAAGAGGATCCTCAACAACACTTGCGATCATTTAGACATGCTTGTTATTTGATTGCCCATGATGACGCCTTGTTACTCCGCACCTTCCCCATGTCCTTATCAGGACCTGCCTTGGAGTGGTACAGTGCTTTAACCCAGCACTCGATCTTGCTCTTTTAACCAACTAGCCCAATCTTTCTTGGATCATTTCTCTATTAACATTGCCAAGAAAGTATCTATCACTGACCTCTATGCCATCCGACAATTTGAAGACGAATCTATCGCAGATTTCGTTGGACGATGGCGGGGCCTTATCAACCAACTTACGTATGCCTTGCCTCAAACCGAACTCATTGAACTATTTACGCGGGCCTGCGCTAAGCACATCTCCCCTACCCTCCAAATTCAAACTTTCCGCACATTCGACGAGGCCTTTACCATGGCTCAGAAACTTAGAAATTCGAGCCTTAGAAGAAGAGAAATTGCGGTTGCGTAACAAAAACCCCAATTTCCGAACTCCTGATTCTACCAACAAACCAAACACCACCACTCCTCACGCGTCCACCTCTTCTAAATCAAAAGGAGCTGTCCATGCGGTAATGGTCAAATCTCAAACACCGTCCAATACTCCGCCGAAAACCACTTATAAATACAAAGCCAAGCCCACCAATTACACTCCCTTGGGAGAAACTTATGGCGTCATCCTGGAGAAATTGCTCAAAGCTGGGGCTATCACCTTGCCCCCTGTTAAACCTCACTCTGGGTTTGACTCCACCCGCGCAATACCTTCCTGGTACAAAGAAAATGACTTTTGTAACTTTCACCGCGTAAAAGGACATAGTCATGAAAACTGCAAGATGTTGAAAAACATAGTGCAGGAAATGGTTGACGCAGGGGATATAACCCTCGATAATCCTAACGCCCCTGCTAACTGAAATCTGAAAATTTTCAACAAGCCATTCCCGAATCACTCGTCCAACAGTAACGTGAACCAAGATATCTTAGCCGAGGAGAGTGTTCATGAGATCCATGCAGTCTTCGATTCTCAGCCAAAAGCCTCTATTCAAATTTTTTTAAATCAAGCTTCTCCACCAACACAGGAGTTTGAACCTCCTTCACCACCATCAAGCCAAAGTGAAATCATTCCTTTACCCATAGAAGCGTTAACTGCCCGGAATTCTCTTCTCATCGACGAGTCTTCTTACACCACATCCCTACAAGACTGTGAGCGGATGCTATCTAATTTATCTATTTCCCAAACATCCCCTTCTACCACTCTTGCTACACAAGAGGAAGGCTCGCCACTCCTTTTGACATCCTTAGATGAGAAATCTCTTACACTAACATCACCACATTCTTTAAACGTGACAGATCCCCTCGAACATGCCCTCCTACCTATTAGTCCCTCATCGCCTAAATCTTTTCAACGACCGGTTGACCTCTTAACATCTATTGATACAGTGCCTCATCTACCTCCTGTGTCACACCCGCAGTGGACTGGAATTACAACCCACCTTTCTTCCGTACAAAAATTACAAATCACACCTGGAGACTGTCATTCCACAGAAGATAGACATGGGCCCTATGGGAACGTTTGAGTACCCATTTTTCTACTCAAATGCAAATGACTGATCCTGATGTCTCCACCATATACCCGAAGTGCTTACAGAAGCTTAAAATGCCCCTATTCTCACCTTCACCCCCCTCACCTCTACCAAATGCCCCGTCCACTTCTATCAACTTAACCAGATCTTCCCATACGCTTGGGACCTCACCAATGCCCAGTCTAACGCACCCGCATAAGCAACTCGATCTATCCAAAAATAAATCCACTCCGCCACCTAGGAGACAAACTCAATCCGTGCCCCTATCACAATCAAAACCATCATCGTCATACCTACCTTCCATATTGGGACCCCATCCCTCTACCTTACATCAATATATCATACCTCCTGTGTTTTCTTCAAAACAACCTACGCCTTCCGCACCTATACAGAAATTCCAGGGTATAGCAACACCATCACTCCGCGTATCCTGTCCACCTATCAACCCTAAACAAATTCCATCATCAAAAGATTTGTTTTCAGTCACTCCTATTTCCCCGTGGTTGTTTTCTGATACCACATCATCTGCGGCCTCATCATCCAACATAGCTTCTGTGCCAAAGAAATCACGTTTAGTAAAAACCATGTATCAACACCCCTCGGCTAAACCACCACCCATGCGAACCAATCATGCCCAAACATTACCGAAACCCACACAACCAATACCCTCATCCTCTTCCGATTTTGACCCACTCAAAGGATCTTACGCCAAAATCCTTGCTATGTTGGTGGAGAATGCGACCATTTCCCTACCTCCACTTAGACCTTATGACCCGTCTAAACCCCAACCTATGGGTTACGATGAGTCTAAAATCTGTGCTTATCACCGCACACCAGGACATGATGTGGAGGGATGCCAAGCTCTAAAAACCATCCTTCGTCAGTCACCTCTCCCGGATAGAAAGATTAAGAAAGACAACTTACGAAGGGAGAGACCTTTACCTCTCCATTCCCTCTCCTATACCATCTGTCCCCCGCCTCACCAAAATCTATCATTATTACAACCCCACCTCTCGAAGACCATGAGTTATCCCCACCATCTTCCTCATCTCAAGTCTACGAGATTAATATGATTAGTGTCGCTACTCGAGGGCAGAAAAACAATGGGAAAGCAAAAGAAAACACACTTGCGGCATCTCTTTCTCCGTCAAACATCCCGATTGCACCACCACCTAAAGTGGTCATTCGTGGACCCGCCTATCCCGTCTCTAATGGCATTGCCCACCGAAATATGATTAAACAGCTTCACCAATCGCCCGTAAAAATGACACTGTATGATCTCATTCAGACTTCTGAATCTCATCGACAAGCTCTCGTTGAGATCCTTCAAGGGATAGAGGTTTTACCTAATGAAACCCTACCTGTCGCCTCCATTCTAACACCCAATCACGTTGCTTCTCTCACCAAACAACCCACTGCCCCAACCACTTCTGTCTCTGTACAACAAGCTGCTGCAGTCAGTTTCTTTGAAGATGAAATTGTCGACTTTGGTACAGAAGACCCTGACCCTGCCCTTTTCATCTCTGCTTACATCCGGGACATTCGAGTACGTCGGGTTATGATTGATGGGGGCGCTAGCCTAAACATCATCTCTTCAAAAGCCTTCCAACAGATGAACATCCCTTCTAGTTGCATGTGTGCCAACCCCATCATGTTGCGGTCATTCAATGACGTTATTACTTCTACCTTAGGCACCGTGATCCTCAACATTTGGGTAGGACCATGTACTTTACCCGAACTCTTCTATGTCCTTGAGGGAGAGTTCCAATATAATATATTGCTGGGTCGTCCTTGGATCCGGGCCATGGGATGCGTTCCCTCAACCTTACATAGATGCATAAAATTTGAGTACGAGGGGAAGTCTTACACCGTAAAAGCTGACCCTCCCCCCTTTAAAACCTGCAATATGTTATACCGCCCGAACGATGTGCTTATACCAATCAAGACACCCATACATTCAACCCAACCATCCTCCTCAAATGTACCTCAACCATCCACTTCAACCGCGCCTACGCCTTCAATTGATGAAACCACCATCGCAAAAACCACTTCCCTTCCCGCAGCTAACATTCCAACCTCTGACCCCTTAGTAGATGTTTTTCAGCGCCTTACGCTGGGGGAGTACCCGCCTATATAATGTTAGTTCTTTCCCTACCCCACAGGAGTATGGACAATTACACGCACATCCCACCTACGACCGTCGCGTGGGGGAGATAATCTCTTACGGACCACCCCATTGCCGCACTAACCTAACGTATGGGGGTGTTGACGCATCCTCCATTACCCCTGAACCTCCTCTTGGTGTGGTTCCTTTCCAATCCGATTTTCAATACTTGACAAATCGTCGTTTCGCCCTCACCTTCTTGACTCGCTGTGCATGGAAAGGCTTTGGTTTTGGCCTTTACGAACAAGGCCGACATACACTCATTCCCGTGACTACCCGTAAACATAATGATCGCAGTGGTCTCGGTTTTCCCGAAACACCTACACAGGAGACACCTCCTGTCAGCTGTATCCTGGAAGAAGAAGACGTCGCCCCTACCAAACCATCATCACCCACTTTGCCATCATCACCCGCAGAATCTATAGACCCTGAATCCATCCCTCCTAACTTTTTTTTTTTTTATAAATGCTATCTTCATAGGTCCTCTCACTTATCAACGCGATAATGATGACCCATCTTCTTTGCCCCTTCTTTATCCAGACATGATCGAAGAGGATTCGCCTTTGATTAATGTTGTTGAATGCCAGGATGACGACTCCATCCTCACTTACCTTGGCGCGGATGATTCTTATATTCAACGAGCCTTACCATCTGAAACCCAAACTATGCTGAACGAATCTACCATAGAAATCAATATCCACACGGAGGAGGATCCTCACATTGTGAAGATTGGACAATCCCTTAACACATCAGAACAAGCCGCCTTTACTACCTTTCTCCGTGCTCGCAACCAAGCTTTCGCATGGTCTTACGCTGACATGCCAGGAATTGCTCCTACCATCGCCATCCATAACATCACCCTAAACCCCGATTCCAAACTAGTCAAACAGAAATTGAGAAAAATGCATCCACGCATTGCTCTCTTGGTCAAAGAGGAGCTCCAACGACTCCTTTCTGTTTCCTTCATCTTGCGTATTGACTATCCTCAATGGATTTCTAACATCGTACCTATCACTAAAGCGACAGGGGGACTTCGGATATGCCACAGATTTCTGGGATCTTAACCTCGCTTGCCCTAAGGATGACTTCCCCTTACCTAGCATTGACCAACTTGTCCTTGGATCTGAGCCATGGGATGCGTTCCCTCACATTACATAGATGCATAAAATTTGAGTACGAGGGAAGTCTTTATACCGTAAAGCTGACCCTCCCCCCTTTTAAAACCTGCAATATGTTATACGCCCTAACGATGTGCTTATACCAATCAAGACACCAATACATTCAACCCAACCATCCTCCTCAAATGTACCTCAACCATCCACCTCAACCGCGCCTACGCCTTCAATTGATGAAACCACTATCGCAAAAACCACTTCCCTTCCCGCAGCTAACATTCCAACCTCCGACCCCTTAGTAGATGTTTTTCAGCGCCTTACGCTGGGGGAGTACCGCCTATATAACGTTAGTTCTTTCCCTACCCCGCAGGAGTATGGACAATTACATGCACATCCCACCTACGACCGTCGCGTGGGGGAGATAATCTCTTACGGACCACCCCATTGCCGCACTAACCTAACGTATGGGGGTGTTGACGCATCCTCCATTACCCCTGAACCTCCTCTTGGTGTGGTTCCTTTCCAATCCGATTTTCAATACTTGACAAATCGTTGTTTCCGCCCCTCACCTTCTGACTCGCTGTGCGTGGAAAGGCTTTGGTTTTGGCCTTTACGAACAAGGCCGACATACACTCATTCCCGTGACTACCCGTAAACATAATGATCGCAGTGGTCTCGGTTTTCCCGAAACACCTACACAGGAGACAACCTCCTGTTAGCTGTATCCTGGAAGAAGAAGACGTCGCCCCCTACCAAACCATCATCACCCACTTTGCCATCATCACCAGCAGAATCTATAGACCCTGAATCCATCCCTCCTAACTTTTTTTTTTCATAAATGCTATCTTCATAGGTCCTCTCACTTATCAACGCGATAATGACGACCCATCTTCTTTGCCCCTTCTTTATCCAGACATGATCAAAGAGGATTCGCCTTTGATTAATGTTGTTGAATGCCAGGATGACGACTCCATCCTCACTTACCTTGGCGCGGATGATTCTTAACTCCGACACTACCTTCTAAATCAGAAGACTTTCGTCATCACCAATCCACACGGACGAGGATCCATTACATTGTGAAGATTGGCCAATCCCTTAGCTCATCTGAACCAAGCCGCATTGCTAGATGGCTCATGCTTCTCCGTGCTCGCAACCAAGCTTTCGCATGGTCTTACGCTGACATGCTAGGAATTGATCCTACCATCGCCGTCCATAACATCACCCTAAACCCCGATTCCAAACCATTCAAACAGAAATTGAGAAAAATGCATCCACGCATTGCTCTCTTCGGTCAAAGAGGAGCTCTAACGACTCCTTTCTGTTTCTTTCATCTTGCCTATTGACTATCCTCAATGGATTTCTAACATTGTACCTGTAACTAAAGCGACAGGGGGACTTTGGATATGCACAGATTTCCGAGATCTTAACCTCGCTTGCCCTAAGGATGACTTCCCCTTACCTAGCATTGACCAACTTGTTGATCTAACTGCAGGTCATGAGATGCTCTCTCTCATGGATGGCTTTTCAGGATACAACCAAATTTTAGTTGCCCCTGCCGATCAACACAAAACTGCCTTCATAACTCCTTGGGGAACCTTCTGTTATCGTGTCATGCCATTTGGCCTTAAGAATGCTAGTGCTACCTATCAGCGGGCTATGACCTACATTTTTCATGACATTATGCACACTATCCTTGAAGACTATGTCGACGATCTTCTCGGCAAGTCTAAACATCGTAGTGAACATCTCGATGTTTTAACCATTATTTTTGATCGCCTGTTACAATATTCTTTCCGCCTTCAACCGAAGAAATGTGTCTTTGGTGTTCTTTCGGGAAAACTTCTTGGCTTTATCGTCTCTTTGCATGGCATTGAGGTTGATCCATCTAAAGTCAAAGCTATCCTAGAAATGCCCCCACCCAAAAATCTCAAACAATTGCGTAGTTTACAAGGTAAGCTCCAATCTATCCGACGTTTCATCTCCCAACTCTCGGATCGGTGTCAACCTTTCCATCACCTCCTTAAAAAGGATATTGCATTCCAATGGAGCGAAGAATGTCACCAAGCCTTCGAAGCTCTCAAATCCTATCTCTTGCAGCCACCCGTGCTTATCCCACCCCAAGACGACCGCCCTTTCTACCTTTACCTTTCCGCCACCGACCACGCTGTAGGAGCCATGCTTGCACATCGTGACTCTGAGAATCGTGAACAAGCCATTTATTATATAAGTCGTACTTTGGTGGACTATGAGACTAGGTACACACATGTAGAAAAATTGTGCCTTGCCCTATCATTCGTGGCCACCAAACTCCGACACTACCTTCTAAATCACAAGACTTTCGTCATCACCAATACAGACCCCATCCATTACATGTATGCCAAACCTCATCTGAACCAACGCATTGCTAGATGGCTCATGCTTCTCGCCGACCTCGACCTTGAGTTTGTCCACCAGAAATCAATCAAAGGACAAACCATCGCAGACCAACTTGCGGAAGCTCCTTTACCTGGGGAACAATTTACCAATTTCACATTTCCCGACAAACTCATCGCTACTCTTTCCCTCACGGAGGAGTCGTACCCAATGACCCTCTTCTTCGATGGATCTAAATGCCAGCGCGGCGGAGGAGCCGGCGTTGTTCTCATTCCTCTCAACGCTGAACCTATGCCTCTTTCATTCCGACTTGATTTCCCTTGCACTAATAATACAGCGGAATACGAGGCCCTTGTTCTGGGTCTCCAAGTTGCGTTACACTTAGGTATCAAATCTATCAACATTTTTGGCGACTCTCAATTGGTAGTCAATCAAGTTATGGGCGTCTACCAATGCAAAAACGAGGAACTTCAAAAATACAAACACTACGTGGATTCACTTCTAGCCTTATTTACCCACTATTCTATACAAACCATTCCCCGCTCCACTAACAAATTTGCGGATACTATGGCTTGCTTAGCCTCGCAAATTCCCGCCGCGCCAACTGACTCTGAATTATTCGTCGTGGTCCAACAAATTTTTGCCCCATCCTATTCAACCCCGGTAGTTTGTATGATAAATACTGTGTCTACTAATTCACAAGATACCTGGTACCACCAATTTCACGACTACCTTACAATCTCTGTCCTCCCACCTGACCTTACTAGTAACGGCAAACGTGCTTTTCTTAAAAGTGTTTCGCGTTATGTTGTCATGGGGGGACTCCTCTATAAACGTGGCTTTGATGGCATCCTCCTTCGCTGTCTAACTGGCGCGGAGGCCACTCATACCATCCAACAGGTCCATGACGGTATTTGTGGTGGACATTTTAGCGGCCTTGCCGTGGCCAAACGAATCCTTCGCCTTGGTTATTATTGGCCTACTCTCAATAACGACTGCTACGAATATGTTAAGCGTTGTGTTATGTGTCAGCAACATGCCAACCTTCAACATACTCCTAGCCACCCGCTCCAGATCGCTCGAGATCTTTGGCCCTTCTCACAATGGGGTTTAGACCTTATTGGTGAGATTCACCCAACCTCTTCACAACGTCACCGTTGGATAATCACAGCGACCGAATATTACACAAAATGGGTGGAGGCTATTCCACTCATTTCAATCAAAAAAGAAAAAATTGTCGAGTTCATTAACCACCACATTATCTGTCGTTTTGGTGTTCCTCATCGCCTGATAACAGATAATGGAAAATCTTTCAAAAACAAGTTGTTGCAAGACCTTTGTGACAACTTTGGTATCAAACTTAGTTTCTCATCACCTTACTATCCACAAGCCAATGGGCAAGCCGAGTCCTCTAATAAAACACTAACCAAAATCCTCATGAAAGTTGTCAATGAATCCGGAAGAAATTGGCACGATCACATTCCCTTTGCCCTTTGGGCTTATCGTACTAGCATTCGTACCTCTACTAATGCCACACCTTTTTCTTTGGTATACGGTACCGAGGCTGTTTTGCCTCTCGAAATACAAATACCCTCCCTTAGAATATCTCTTCAGGATATTCTCACCAACGATGATTTCCACCAAGAGCGGTTAGCCCAATTGGAGCTTCTTGACGAACGCCGTCTTACAGCTCTTGATCACCTTCAAATCTATCAAAAACGCATTAAACGTGCTTATGATAAGCGACTTCATGAGCGTACCTTTAAGGTTGGTGATCTTGTTCTCAAAGAGAATCAACATGTAACCAAACTAGAAAAGAGCAAACGTGGAAAATTTGCTCCCAATTGGATTGGGCCTTATATAATCACTCATACCTATGGATCTGGTACTTATCGTTTAGCTTCGCTTAATGGTAAACCTGAGCCTGAACCCCTTAATGCCTTGCATCTTCGACCATTCTACTGTTGAAATTAGTGTTATATCACTTCTTATCTACCTGCCGCTCGTCCCTTGAGCTCACTTACCACTACATACACTCTGTTTCCTACACCTCATAATAACAATCAAGCTCACATAGTTTGATCCTCACCTCCCCTTGATGAAGCCTTCCCCTTTTTAGTCTAGTCCATGACTTCAAAATATTAAAATAAGCCGTATTCTTATGGGATTTTCTTGAGTCAAACTTCCTACTAAACTAGATGCTTCACGCCAAATGAACATCTAGTCATCTAAATTAAATATAGACTGCTCCCTCGAAGGACAGCTATATGCCAAACTATTGCTGCTATTATATATAGACTGCTCCCCCGAAGGACAGCTATGCATTACAATCATATCTGCTACTATAAATAGACTGCTCCCTCGAAGGACAGCTATACAAAGTCAGCCTTTATCAGAAGCTTCTCACATTGATCAGCTTCGTGAAGACCTCAAGAATAATACAATCACATATCCCTTGTAGACTTCCCGCATCGATCAGTCTACATTCAATAAAAGAAAAGCCTCATTCAAAAGGACTTTTGAGTCATGGACTTGTCTATTTAGGGTAGGTTCTCTTTCGTCAGAACACTCACTTTGTAATAAGTTCTCCGTACCTCAGCTATATCATCCACCTCACCTCACCATTTGTTTCAACTCAAGGGACGTGACGTATATCCGATATATTGTGATTATACAACTCTTTTCACCTATCGACTTCTCGCCTATGCAAGGTACCTAGGGATTCAAGCTCATCCTATGTTAATATGTGGTTTGTTTAGCTCTTCTCAACTACGGGACACTTTTGCCTCTTTTGCTCGACTCTAGGATTGTGTGTTGACCTTAATCAGGATACGGTTCCCTACTATTTGGGTAAGCTAACTTTCGCTTTACCTATACCTACATCAACATCACCCATACCTTACCAACACCAACAACATTACCCTATCAACATAAAATTCTTATCAACCAAAAAATTGCCTAACCATACCCAAATTGCCTGAATTCACCTCTCCCTGATCCTAAGGGAGAACTACATCGGTCTGAGGCCCCTCCTTGCTTTGTGCAATGGGCTATGTAGGCAGCACTTTGGAGACATGGGGTCTCCCAAGGTTAGCTCGACCATCCCCTACCATAACCTATCCTGTGTGGTGAATATAAATATTTTTGTGTATTTCTATTTAATCACAGTCCTCTTTATCCTTTTTCAAAACACCGAAAATCAAAACACAAACAATCTTATTATTATCGTAACTCAAATCAACATACATATTCAGTTTTATTTAGATGTTAAACAAATACATATTCTCTATCATCGACACGCAGGTCGGCATCCTTATTTATTCTTATACCTTGCTAACATTTACTCAGACCCTCACGCCTCATCCCGAACTAGGTGATGATCGTGATCGTCGACCCCTCTCGCCGGGCCTCTCTGTCCTCAAAGGTACCATGGCTATTGGTACCGCCCACTGATCTGCCAATCTCTCCTGTAACATATGAATACGCCCTCTCGCATGGAGGACTCCAGCCTCTAGTCTCTCCGCCCGTGACTCCGCAACCACTAACAATCCTCTTGTCTCATTCACCTGCGTTTGGAGCTGCTGAACCAAACGCTGCAGACGATCCCTCTCTGCTGTAATCACCGCTATGTCAGGGCGCTCACGTACACCTCGCAGTTCTGCTACCCACCATAATCTATAGGCCTCTGTCGTTCCCGCATCCATTACCCTGCGATCGGCTGCTACCTCTTCAGGCCCTTCTGGAGGTGTTGGCCGGGGAGGTGAGAATGCTGCCTCGGCGTCGATCCTCATATATGGTCTATAAGCCAGGGGTATATCCTGCACAAATCCAAATTTTCGCCGCACGTGATCTATAGGAATCCTCTCATACTCACCCGGCCTGTGCCCTGCGATCCACCTCAATCGCTCTACACCCCTCAACTCCTCAGCTATGTTCTCTGTTACCATATAGTTTCCGTATGGCCTCCAACAGATATCCGCAACCGTCACTCTCTCCCATACCTGCCTGTAATACTCAATATCACCCGTCATGGCCTGGGATCTGGCCTCTTGTTCTGTCTGGACCCATCGTCTGAATCCCAACCTCTGCACTCCGGTTTCTCCCGACTGGATGGGTCGGCCTATTGGTCGCACACAAACAATGTGCTCATAGGCCCAACAGTGTAATAAGTATGAACTATCCAGTGTCGTCCTGTGATTTCACCTACAAGCCCATAAACCCCTGTATAGCTCCGCCAAATATGCAGGTGCCCATGCAAAAGTCACGTTCCTTTCTATCATCTCCCAAATAACACACATCAATGCCTTTGGAAATCTTCCCCCTTCCGCCCTCGGTAACACATAATACCCTACCGCTATCATTAATATCACTGCTAACCTTGTCTCCTCAGGGTGTGCTGCATACATTACCCCATATGTAAAAGATAAACCTCGCTGTGTCAAATCTCGTGCGTATGGACCAAATACTGCTGTTATCGCTCCCCGTGCCGTGCTAGGTAGTGCCTGATATACTGGTTCTCCTGTAATAGGGAGTCTCAAAATCTGAAACACATCTTCCAATGTTACTGTCATCTCCCCTGTTGGCAGATAAAAGGTATTTGTCTCGGGATTCCATCTCTCAATCAATGCCTGCAACATAGCATGATTACATGCGATTCGTGAATAATAGCGGATTCCACTTAACCCCAAACGATTTATCAATGTCCATTCAGCTGGTGTTACATCCGCTCGGATTCGTGACAACAGCGCTGGCACACTATCATTCATCCTCAATCCTGCCTCTGCCTGCATACACCAAAACAACAAACAACCATTCAATCCGTCAGGGTTTTTTCAAACATTCTGGAAATTCCTCCAGTAACCGGTATCGGTTATACATAACCGATATCGGTTGAGTAACCGATACCGGTTCTCCCTAACCGCTACCGGTCACTGTCAATTACATACATCTTGCCTAAAACAACCACCTACGACAATAAATTGATCGTTTCTTCCTTTCTATATACACAGACATACCAACAACCCCGAATTACCTACCCCATAACACTCACCTCATCTATACCCCCGGCTATCATGTTGTCTTTCTCATATCTACTTCCTTATTCTTTTCCAGCTTATTCCCAAAAACATGCAGTAGTTAAATCACAAACAAAATGATACCTCTTGGGTTGCAGCAGCTTGAGGTGGCCCTTGTCTTCCCTCCTGTCCTTGCCTGCTGGATGCTTCTCCTCGTTCTGCCATGATCACCACCCTTTTCAACTTTGTCTTTCTACCTTCTGAATCTCGGATCACATTCACTTTCCTTGTCTCTTTTCTCCTTCTCACCCAAATCTCTCATGCAAATACCTGTCTCAGTCGTCAAAAAGCGTCGCGTTCGCGTATTTAACCTCTTGCATGGCTCTAAAATTAAAACTCAAGTTGCCACCCTAGCTTTTCTATTTTTAGAAAAGCTCATACCTAAATAACCGGTATCGGTCATATAACCGATATCGGTCATATAACTACCGACATCGGTTACCTAACCGATACCGGTTACACACCTGCCTTTTTGAAACAGGGTTCTTTTCTTCATTCTTTCATAAATTTTTGTCGCGCCCGCCTCTTTTCCTGCATAACCACACCATTTACCACATTTGTTCATCCACCACACATCATATCATTACAATTTCATTAAACATCATTTATTTTATACAAATACACAACCATCAACTACGAATTTCAAGAAACTATCAATCTCTACATCATTTGGATCCAACTCATCAGTTACATATATCACAATGTCACAAAACCAACAATTCATCACATCACATATCATTCATATATACGTACAAAAAAAAAAAAAAACAAAACCATCAACATCATCCATCTATCAACATGCCCACTAAACTTATCATACATTATATATTACCAAACCATTAACAAAATATTTAAACACATTTTTGAACACTACATATGGATCAAAACATCATCTATATATATATATATACCAGTTTTCAAAAATACAATGTGCCCTACATCGGGGCCTCTGTGATCTCATAATATACCAAAGCCGGCACGCAGGCCGCAATACCTACCAAAAATCTCGACTCGGCTCGTAGGCCGGTCTCTCATATCAAAAATATACTCGGCTCGCAGGCCGGTATCAAATGTACAACCCGTACTTGGCTCGCAGGCCGGTATATAATAAATAAATGAATCAATACAATGAATAAGTGTCGGCACGCAGGCCTCTATCAATACAACCGGTTCGCAGACCGGTGCCCGTGTCCCTATACAAAACCATGTCGGGGATCTATCAGCTCTCCCCACCGCCCTCGGCACCTCTCCCCGCTGGTCCCTGTGGTGCCTCTCGCCTCCTGCCCGTCACGGACACGCCAGCTGTGGCTGCCCCTCCCTGAGATCTCTGGCTGTGCGAGGTCTCTGCCCTATGCGCTGCATACGCCTGATACTCGACTCCGGTACTATCAAGAATATCCTGATAATATCGGGCCTCTGCTCTAACCTCCATATAGCGATCTCGCGCCACTGAAGGAGCTGGGGCTGGTCCCCTGGCACCTAACACCAATACCCCCTGAGCCTGTACCTGCACCTGTGGCCGCGGTGGTGCTGCCTGTGCTGCTGCTTCCTGTGCCTGTACCTGCACCTGTGGCTGTGGTGCTGGTGGTGGTGCTGCATGTGCCTGTACCTGCACCTATGGTTGTGGTGCTGGTGGTGGTGCTACCTGTGCCTGTGCCTGAGCCTGGGCTAGCTGCCCCTGTAAGGCCCCTATCTGTGCCTGCGCAGCAGCTAGCTGCCCCTGTAAGAGCTGCACCTGACCCCTGAGCTGATCCCTCTCTCCTATAACTGCAGCCAAGTCTGGCTGCGCAGGCGGTACTATCCTCGCTGCTCTCTGCCCAGCCCACCACACCCTGTATGCTCCCGTGCACCCGGCATCATCCACACCCTCACCTGCTGGTCTCTCTGCTACCCAGTCTGGATCCAAAGGCTGTGGCGCTGGCAGTGGGGCCTCTACATCATCCCTCCTGTACTGAGGGAGGGGAGGTGGCTCGTCCTGTCGTAGCCCCATCTGCCTGCGTACCCTCTCTAGGGGTATCCGCTCGTACTCTCCCGGCCTCCGTCCTGCTATCCAGAATGTATACTGGATCAGGCGCAGCTGTACGCGGGCTCCTCTGCCAGGCTGGTGACCTCTGTAGGGTCTCCATACAATGTCTACTGCTGTAAGGCCCTCTAGCAAGTGTCTATAATAGGCCACATCCCGACCTGCAACAACTGCTCGTGGCTGGCCCACGACCCCCAACCACCTCTGAAAGCCATATCGGTATACGACCTGTGGCCCTGGCTGCTGGGGTAGCCCTACTGGCCTGATGCATACGATGTGCTCGTATGCCCAACAGTGCAACAAAAATGTAGAACAAATACCAAATCACCTCCTCCGGCGATAGCCCCATAACTCCCTGTATAATTGCACCAGATACACTGGTGCCCATGCGAAACAGGTGTGCTCCTCCACCATCTCCAGCAGCACCCCCATCAATGCTCGTGGGAAGCGGCCTCCCTCTGAATCCGGGAGGGTGAAGCAGGTGATCCCTATCATCATCAACACGGCAAGCCGTGTCTCATGTCTGTGTGCGCGGTACATGTCACCATATCCAATGCTCGCGCTATGATACGTAAGAAGCGCGGCTACATCCCCAAAAACCTGCAGTATGCTGTCCATGGCAGTCTCTGAATCTACCTGGAAGACTGCCTCTCCCTCGATCGGTAGCCGCAGGATGCGATACACATCCTCTAATGTGACGGTCATCTCCCCGGTCGGAAGATGGAACACATTGGCCGCCGGATCCCATCTCTCGATGAGGGCGACCATCAGGCTGTGATCCCTCTCTATCGCTCTGTACCTCTGGACCCCGCCGAGTCCCACCTCGCGCATGATGGCCCAATGCGCCGCAGATACGTGTGGCCTCATCCGACTCAATAGTGGAGGCATCCTATCACGCATCGTCAACTGCTGACGTGCCTGCAAAACCAACCCACATTCTTAGACCTACTCTTTATTATAACATCTACTTTACCATCTAAACCCCCTTTTGTATCCCCCCGACCACACCCCGACTTTCTACCCCCCCCCCAAACAACCACCAAAACCCACAACCCAACCCAAAACCCACACCTAACCCACTCACACGGCCAACCACACCCTAATACCCAACCTCCCAAACCCATCCTAAACCCTAAACCCTAAACACCCAAACACACACTAACCCACCCAACCACCCAAACCCAAAACACCTAACCCACCCTCACAACCCAACCAAAACCCCCACACCTAACCCACTCCTAAACCCTAAACACACTAACCCACCACAAACCACCCAAACCCATCCTAAACCCTAAACACACTAACCCACCACAAACCACCCAACCCACCTAACCCACCACCAAACCCTCAACCCATCCCAACGCCACCGATACCGGCCGATACGCGACCGACGCCGGTCCCTCCCAACTCAACCAAACCCTGCAAATTTGCGACCGATGCCGGTCGCTTAGCGACCGACATCGGTCACTGTTTTCTTTCCGGAGCCGAACCCCCGCGCGGCCCCCAAAACCCATTTTTTTCCTATTTCTACCCATTTACCCACCCAAACACCCTCCAATTTTACCCACCTAGCCGCATTACCCTATTTTACCTATCTACCCTCTCCGTTTTTCAAATTACCTCCATTTACTCATTATTTCCTACAAAATACAAATTCCTACCCAAACCCCCCCATTTAGCCTAATAACCATTTCAATGCATAAAATCACGAGTTTAGAACCTACCGGTACGACGACACGTCGTCGTGGTGGGATGGGTGGTGGCGGTCCAGCTGGTCCAGCCCCTCCAGCTCCTCCTGCCTGTGCCATGGCTCCAATCCTGATCTACTGGGTCCCTGGCCAATCACCTGCTGCCTCCTCCTCAATCGGGCCCACTATCAACTCTCTCCGCCAATCAAATAGCTCCACCTCACTCAATAACCCTCCAAATCAACTCTCCACGTCAGACAAGTCGCTTTGGTTTGCAAATAACAAAAGTGACAATGACAGGCCGTATTTTTCTTTTTATAGGTTTTTCGACCTTAACCGATGTCGGTTTCATTTTGCCCTAAGGAACCGGTATCGGTCTCTTAACCGATATCGGTCATGTAGAATCGACATCGGTTCGTATCCCAACTTTCCCCCAAAATTTTTGCCCTTCTTTACCATTTGCCCCTTTTTCACCAACACCATCTCTATTCACCTGTGCTGAACACCATTTGTTCACTTGTCCGACCCGACCCAAGGCCTCGCCCTGGCCCGACCCAAGGCCTCAACCTAACCATTTGGCCCGACCCAAGGCCGTAACCCTAACCATTTGGCCCGACCCAAGGCCGCAACCCTAACCATTTGGCCCGACCCAAGGCCTCAACCTACCTATTCGGCCCGACCCAAGGCCGCAACCTACCTATTGGCCCGACCCAAGGCCTCAACCTACCATTTGGCCCGACCCAAGGCCTCAACCTACCTATTCGGCTCGACCCAAGGCCTCAACCTACCCATTTGGCCTGACCCACCTATTTGGCCCGACCCAAGGCCTCCCTTTACACTTCTGGCCCGACCCAAGGCCGCCACCCAACCATTTGGCCCGACCCAAGGCCGCAACCCTAACCATTTGGCCCGACCCAAGGCCGCAACCCTAACCATTTGGCCCGACCCAAGGCCTCAACCTACCTATTCGGCCCGACCCAAGGCCTCAACCTACCTATTCGGCCCGACCCAAGGCCTCAACCTACCTATTCGGCCCGACCCAAGGCCTCAACCTACCCATTTGGCCCGACCCAAGGCCTTGCCCTCACTATTTGGCCCGACCCAAGGCCTCCCTTTACACTTCTGGCCCGACCCAAGGCCGCCACCCAACAACTTGGCCCAACCCACGACCGTACCACTTCCATACCTTACCCAAAATCAACACCATACACTTTATCCACCCATCCGGTAGTTTTTGGTTCAATCGAGCTCACCTGTTCGTGTTTTAGCATGATTAGGGTCCTTGACTTGATCTGTCGACCAGCTTTGCCCAGACCTAGACCGTGACGTTTATCTCAACCAAACCAACCATTTGGTACTGCCGAACATGCCTAAACGTTCCTGTACCTCACCTGTTATATACCCTGGAGCTACTTCCTATGCCTTGGATACCAGGATTATATCACCCTTGTTTGGATAAACTATCGACCTTTGCCTACACATTGCTGGTTTGCTTGTCAAATCATGTACCCTCGTCGTACTATTGCATTTCAACATGCGTCTGCTTCCTTGGACCTACCCCACCACCTTACCATCCTCTCTACAACATATACCCTTTATCAACCCTATCCCTGATTTCCCGTTCACTCAATCTGTGATAGATTTGAGGGGGATTACCTATATCCTTAACATGAGAAACCACTTCATATTATTGTCCGCGCAGCTTTACAGAACAAGCTACACGACAATAAGGGGCTAATGTAGACACCAAATTCATGTCTTACGACCCCTTGTGACCCGCATCCCATTTCGCAACCTAACCTCATTACCTAAACTTTACACAATTATTTATTAATTACCTTGTAATTGATAAATCCACATCACCTTACCCGCCACCTCACTTTGCCACCTCATCATGACCTAGCCCTAACCCTAAACTAACCTAATTAAGACTTGTGACTTGGTCTAGACTCACATCCATAACTAATGCCTCCTTACTCGCACCCAAAGCCGACCTTCTAGCCACTTGACCAAGCCCGCAACTGATCTCTCGGGAGAAAAGCAGGGAAGGCGGGCTATTTTACTAAAAATAGCCTACTTTTTCCTTACCGATGCCGGTTCCTACTCGACCGCCGTCGGTTACGTAACCGCCATCGGTTCCCTGTAAATGGGCTCCCCAAACCAAAACAACGGATCGGAATTTCATTTTGGAGATCAGTCAAAGGATTTCTGGATCAACAGAGAGCATTGCGAGCGAGGAACAGAGTCCAGATCTTCACTTGACAGAGCAGAGACGAGTAAAGAAACCAGAAGTGTTTACAACCAAGGAGATCAACTTGCATCTTGGTCAAAACCAGTAAGTCACATCTTGCATGTCCTTTGTTATAACATTGCTTATGCTTCTTGAATCTCAGTCCTCCTAAATCCGTTTCTGAATCCACTACCCAATGTGCCATTGCATCTAACTGTCATTCTTTTGCTTCTAATCATCCCATTTCCTAATACCATCCAAAAACCAGCCATTACAAACACCATAGCTACCAAGAAGATCCTAGAACCCACCGGTATCGGTTATCAGTAACCGGCATTGGTTATCAGTAACCGGCATCGGTTCCTCTGATCAAAACTAGAAAAACCAACATTTCCCCCTACCCAGTTTAACGAAACAATTTAATTGATATTTTGCAAGTCTTTTGTGTTAATTCATATTAGCAGGGGAACTGACCACCTTCGAAAGGAAGTTTTATATTTCCCGGGCCCAAGGCAGTTTCCTCATTTATTGTTTAATCAAAATCTTGTGGTCTTGTGTTCTTATTTGCAGGTAGTCCTTCCAAGACAAAAAGGAGTTCTCCGCAGTCAGCCTGATCTTTCTCTACGGTACGCGCACACCATCTCGACATTCAACAGGTATTCCTCCTAACCCTAACCTCATCTGTTTCTAAAAGGAATGAAAGGATAGAAGCAACTCTATTCCCAGAAGCCGAAACATTCCGAGCGAAACACCCTTAGCTCGTGCTTCAGCTGCGCGCTGATCACCTCTTTTTGTTTCAAGCCATTAGTCTTCTCAACCAGCTCCTCTTCCTTCTTTTCTAGCTTTTCCTCTAGAAATATTACTCTGTCATTTATTCCAAAGATCTTAGCCTGAGTTTTGATCGTTACCTTGTTCAACGCATTACATAACTGCTCATCTAAGAACTTCTAGCCATTTACCAAGGGGTTGGCTCCCTTAGACTCCGGTACTGACATGATTGCCCCTTGGTATATTTCAAACTTTTGCTCGTCAATATGGAACTCACATGCCCAAGAGAGCATATTCCTTTTCCTAGGGTACGTGCCCTCTACGTCAAATGGCTACATAGCTAGAAGTTCTTTCATGGGTACAGTGCTCTAGAAGAGCGCGTGTAACACCTTCCTTTAGTCATCAACATAGCCCATGACTTGTGCTCATTCTGTATCAAGGATCTTCTTTCCCGAGTGCACGCCTTTGGGGAAACTCACCATTATACTGGGACCTCCTCCCATACTAACTTATTCTTTCTCAATGCTTTCCTCTTTACCCTCTTTCATCACTATGTTTGCACTACACTCCAATTCCTGTTCTACCAAGGCCTCAATTATTTTTGTCACTTCTCTTTCTGCCACCTTGTTTACTTGTTCTTGAGTAAGGCTTGGAGCTTTCTGCTTCTGCATGCCAACCTCTTCACTTCTTCCCATGTCCTGGGTTCCTTTCCCCTCCTGGCTACCCTTACGCCACTCAAAAAGGAACTCATGTTCTTCTTCTCTGCCCTCTTCTATTGAATTGTGCATGCTGAAGACAGGTGGCTCTTGATCTCTTTCAAGATCATATTCTTCATGGTCATCTTCTTCGTCGTCATGATCCTTTTCACCTATGTATCTTTCTAAGATATTTGTCTCCTCTGAGTTAGCTTCCTCTTCCATCCTCTGCTTCTTCCTGAGAGGTGACTCTTTGGTAGGGTATTCGGCCTTCTCTACTTCCTCTGGTGACTTCTCTTTAGCGAGGGGTTGCTCTGGTGCCTCTTCTTCTTGGGTCTTCTCCTTTACCAAGGATTTCTTCCTATGCGTATAAGTGCTAGGTTTGGTGCTTGCCACTAGCTAGGCATTCTGCACACTGGGTGCTTTTTCTTCTTCTCTCTCCCTTTTCTTGAGTGTGGGTTTTCTTCTACCCATGGGATCTTTAGATATGGAGACATCATTCTCCAGGTATGCGCCTTTCTCAAAATTTGGCCTAATGCAGAGATATACACATTCCATGGATTTTCCTGCAATTGTTAGAGTTGGGAGTTTTATCATTCTGATTTCATGCGCTACGTACGTTTCCACGTATGCGCTTTCTTGGGGTAGACTAGCATCCTACGCATCTCCCTGTGGTCCTGATCAACTTCAATAAGGTCAAACCTTAGTTTCTTTGCTTCTTTGAACCTGTTAACTCCCGCTTGGAGTACTAGGTAGTGAAGGAGAATGAGATTTTACACCATGGGCTCATGGTTTCATTCACCATCAACTTAAATCTACCAAGTCAGAAATGTTGGTACACAAAAAACTTGGGTTCTCCCTTGGTGGTCACTGGCAGTTGTTCATGAATCCTCCATTCTGCCCCGAATGCATTCCTCAGGCGCATATACCACTTCTCTAAGTGTGCCTTGTGCACAGCCATCATACTATCATAGGTATACTTCTCAAATCTCTTTGTGGGTGAAGGGTCTTCAACACGGTACTCCCAAACAAACTTGTTTTTTACGTCAAGCACTTCTATCTCTGAAAATACAATGGTTAACAGGACATTACCAAAAAGGATTTTATCACCTTCCTTCACACTGCTGACAATCTCATCCGTGATGAATGTCGACAAGTTGTAGATGGAACCCTCCAAAATCCTCCTGCAAACATTTAGCTAGGACTTGTTTACCTGGGTCCATCTCTCCTGGGCATTTAACTTTGTTAGAAGGTGCGTGGCCATCTTCATCGCCGAGTCCTTGATGTCCATGATATCAAAGTACCTTGACCCCTTGTTGTACGCATAAGCAATGACTATTTCCTTAATTTCTTCCTTTTCACATAGGTCGTCCTCCAAACTTTCTCCTTCACAGATGAGGGGTAATGTGCATATTGTGCCCTGCGAAGTTAAAGTAATCTTCGTGCACGCACGACATCAACAATTTATATAGGTGCTTAGGATTTATAAAGTAGGGAAACTCAAAGAGTTACAAAAATCCTGACTTCTCCAACTCTACTTTTACATCATTGTTATAGAGGGAAAACCCTCTAGTGTTCTGTTATTTGTCGGGTGTACTAACCCTAGTGCCTTTTCCTTCTCGGTCATGCTCTATCGATGATTGTAATCATTTACTGACATATTTCTTAAATGGGACTCCCACTCCTTACCCAGTAAAAATCCATTTGGGTACTGCATTTCTGCATACCACTCTTCATTTATATGCTCAACAATTTCTTGTTGCTTGCTCTTGTCTTTTCCCTTTACCTTCTTAGGTGTGCCAACTAGTTTCTTGGGTGTCATTGTTTATGTTAACACTTAAAATTCTTTCACTTGCTTTGTTTTATTACCCCTTTCCAAGTTTAGATCTCAAACTGGCGAAGAAACTCTTTTCCGACCCGTGCCCTAGATACCAAACCCTAACTAGAATCTCTTTTCACCACACGACGCTTCTCCATAACTCTTCCCATGCCCGTGAATCACTTCCTTTCTGGTTTGTAAATCCAAACTGGTCACTCACGCTTAAATTCTTGCAATTTTTCTTTGATCAGATCAACTCTGGAAACCTTAGTGAGAAAAATCTCTTCTCTTCGTATACACAAAGTGAATAATGAAATGTATGAACCTCTATTTATAGTTTTTCCCATTTTTAAGCATTAAATGCTACCTCACCTACCACCATACTTTTAACGTTTAATGCAGATTTTTCAAACAAATCCTGACTTTTGCGCCATAAATCACGCGCCCAACCCTACATGGACAATCTTCCAACCTTCTAGCGTGTAACGAATCCATCTTGATAGGAGACTCTTGCGTGCGTGTCATTGATGCTGAAGGCACTTCTTCTATCATGATTTTTGCTCTCGCCTACCTCGTGTTTTGTATGTTATTCTTCCTCTATTGTACGTGGGATCTGAAAGTAGCCTTATCTTGACACCAACCATCCTTTTCCACCTTTTCTTTCATGCACCTCTTTCAACAGGGCCATTCAACCCAGATTTACAACACAATCCTCCTTGGCACTTTATGCATGCTTTCCTTCACATCACTCCACCCCACACTAAAAGGATGCATGGTCCTATGTGCATTCAAAACCCTAAAAAAGTAACAAGGTTACTGGTGCCCAAGGTGCAAAACAAAACAACAACGCAAAAGGGAAACACAAGAAAGGAAATGCATAAATCAAATCCTAAACTAACTGGCAATACTACCTTATTTACAAACACCAAGAAGCCTTATTTCTAGTAGGGCTTCAACCTACTCCCATTGAAGTGTCCAGGTAATTTCGTTCCATCCAACACTTGTAACTAGCATGCACCCAAATCAAGGATGTACGAGATTTTATAGGGACCTAACCAATGAACCTTTAACTTCCCAGGTGGCACAGAAACTTAGAATCATACAATAAGACCATCTACCCAACCTCAAACTTCTTGTTCCTAATGTGGCGATCGTGCCATGATTTTTGCTTTGCTTTTTCTGTTGTTTGGCTCCACTTGGCAAGTGATCGTCTTTCATCAAGCTTCATCAATTCATCAATTCTCTCTTCCAGTGCTTGCTCATCAACCAACCCTCCTGCATGCGTGATTTGCAAAGAAGGTAACATGAACTCAACTGGAAGAATAGCTTCCGTACCAAACACCAATTAAAACGGTGTGGTTTTGTTCATCCTTTTATAAGTTTTCCTATAAGCCCATAATACGGTTGATACCTTGTCATTCCAATCTTGTCTTCTGACATCAAATTTTTTTGTCAGGGTCTGACTCTGTATTTTGTTAAATGCTTACGTGGTTCCATTTGCTTGTGGGTGATAAGGTGTAGTCTTGTGATGAGCCACAATGAACTCTTCTAACAGGATCCTCATGGTCTCATTTAAGAAATGTGTACCCCTATCACTGGTTCAACTTAAAGGGCATCCATACCTCGTGATAATGTTCTCCCACAAAAATCTTGTTTATGTAGCTGTTGTGTAGTCTTTAGTTGGGGCTACCTCTTCCCACCTTGTCAAATAGTCTGTGCAAGTGATTACATAGTGTGATCCAATCCTATGCATTGCTAGTGCAATAGGGCCTACAAATTCTATTTCCCATTTCTCAAAATGTTCAACACTAGGGATAGGGTGCAAAGGAATTTCATCTATCCTACGGCACTAATAATGGTCACACGCTTTAAAATAGTCCTTCCAATCCTTATACAGAGTTTCCCACCACAATCCTTCCATTAATATTTTACGTGTGGTGGCCTCTCTTGCATAATGTTCACCTGCACTTCCTCCATGTGCTTCCTCTATGATGGTGAGGTGCTCATGCTCTAGTACACACCTGCGTAAAACTTCATCACGCCCTAATTTGTATAAGTCCCCACTGATCAACATGTAGGGTGTGGCGCGTATGGCTAGTTGCTTTTTCTCTAATGTATTCATCCCTTCCGGTGCCACACCTTCCTTTAGAAATACTGCAATTTCCTCCAAATCTAAGGGTGCATGTCGTAACCTAAAAAATTGCACATCTAGCATAGTTTCTTCAATGCTCTACGCATTCTCCCCTGAATCAATTCTTGACTGATGATCAAGTCCACAATTACTCTTTCCAAGCTTCACAACTACTGTGAACTAAAACTCTTGAAATAATAGCACCCATCAAAATGTGCGCCCTTGTAGAACGGTCTTGTTCACCAAGTACTTTAACACCATGTGGTCAGTGTAAAATACAAAGGGAGTTGCTAGTAGATACTGTCTGAAATTGTGAAGTGCGTAGATCATTAACAATGCTTTGCACTCAGTCGTAGTGTAATTCTACTATTCTGGTGTCAAATTCTTGCTTGTAAAACACAAAGGATGATCAAAAATTCCCTCACCAGGCTGTGCAAGCACTGCCCCAATGGTCGTTCTGGAGGCATCTACATGAACATGGAAGGGCTTATCCCAAGAGGGAAAATGTAATATAGGTGTGGTGACAAGCCTATCCTTCAATGTGTCAAACACCTTTTGTTGCGCCTCTCCCCAATGGAAGGAACTTTTATGTCTAAGAAATTCTTCTAAAGGCGTGGTGATCTTGGCATACCCCTTGATGAAATATCCGATAGTAGCCCACGTGTCCAAGAAACCCATGCACTGCACTTTGACTAGTTGGCTCCCCCAATCCCACAATAATTACAACCTTGGTAGGATATAATAGTAAGCCCTCCTTACATATGATATGCCCCAATAACGTTCCAAAGAGGGTAGCAAAGACACACTTCTTAATTTTGAGGGATATCCTCAACCGGTGACACCTCTCAAACATCAGCCTCAAATTATCACAATGGTCTTTTACTAGCCCATACACTGTCCAATCATCCAGATAGACTTGAAGAAATTTATGGATGAAGTCCTAGAACTGCTTGTACCACTATGCATGAGAAAACAACAGGTGCATTCTTCAACCCAAAGGGCATGCCTATGTATGCAAAACTTCCCCATTATGTGGTGAAAGTAGTCTTCTCCTGGTCCTCCTTTGTAATTTGGACTTGGTGGTACCCTGAAAATCCATCCGTAAAGGAATAGATTTTGCGCCCAGCGATTACCTCCAAAATTTCTTCAGTGAAAGGGGTTAGAAAAGGATTGATGACACAAACAACGTTCAGCTCCCTATAATCCATGTAGATCCTAATCTACCCATCCTTCTTGATGTTGATTACCATTGGACTTATCCACTCTGATTCTTCAACAACTTCAATGATCCCAAATGCTATCATTTTTTCTATCTCTTCCTTTACCTTCATGAATAAATTGGGATTAATTTGGTAGGGTCTCTTCCTGACCAGGTGCACACCATCCTTTAGCTTTATCCTCATCTCCCCCAAGGAATGGTGGACGCCTTTGAGCTCATGGTACCAGCCCGGGAATAAATCCTCAAATTCGTGCAAAAGATCAATGATCTTAGAGACTTCCTTCTCCGACCAGTAATCTCCAATGATAGCTTCCTTAGGTTCTTCTCCTGAGCCGATGTTAACCTTTTTAGTTTTTAAAGGTTCATGGTAGGTGCACCGCATGAGTATCAACACTATCCACTACCTCGCGCATCCCTACAAAATGGTTAACATCCAAGATTTTTACTTCCTCCCCATCAATTACATATACAAGCTTTCCTTTCTTCTCTTCTAAACACGTGCGTTCAAGGTGTATATCTTCTTTCTCTTCTACCTCTTCTTCCATAAAGCACGCCTCCAGGCTAGGTTCACCTAGCAACTCCAACAGCCTATCTTCTTCCATGACACTATCCCCCATGGTAAGGTGCTTGACAACCTGCAATGCCTTATTAACTAATGGCTTGGTACTTTGATACTCAAATGTTTGAATTAGGTCAGCCGCTAGTTCTTGCTAATTTCTTGTCTAGCGGCATGTCTCATAGAGTGGATGTACCATGCATGCATGTAACCATGTAGTGTAGAATATAGTTTGTGTACCCAGAGGGATGGTGGTAAAGCCTCACGCACCTTCTCTCCAGACCTTCTCACAATCCTAGATATGGAAAGAGGTGGGTTCCTTACCATGATAATCCTTGATGGTGGTGGGTGCATTGCTTCTAGAGAACCAGATAGAGAGATAAATTCTCACCTCGTGTCATTCCAAGAGGCTCTCCTAATGTGTATCCCACCAATGTTCCACTGTGTCGAGCAGGACATAACTTAACATCCCCCTTCATTCATTTTCCTCCTTCCACTAAGCTTCCATTTCCTGTAAAAAGATCTCAGGGAAGGCTTTTCCTGAATACTTAGGTAGCTCCTTTTCTCCTAGGTGCCAAACTATACATGTCTTTGTTACCTTTGTCACCGATCCTCTCAATTTCCATCCCATCAACTCATAAGTTCCATGCACCCAATTATCACACGTTATACTGGTGGTGTCACTTACCGATTGAGCATCCTCAAACTGGATAACTCCTGTCTATGTATCATGGATTATCTCTGGATCCCTGATTGAGAACACATATATTCTATCCAGGACCTCTTCTCGCAAAGGTTTAATATAGGGTGTTGACTTCCCATCAAGTAGGGGTATAATGACCCATTCCTCCTCATTTTCAAAGCTTATGTACCCCTTGTTGAACTAAAGATCTGCATTGTTCTTATAGCACCATGGGCGCCCAAGTAGTGCTGGGAAATTGTATGCCTCGGTGAGTGCCAAGACTTCAAAGTCCCCAGTAAACTTAGCTCCCTAAATGGTGATAGCTGCATCCTTTAAGACACCGATGGGTATTGCCTTCATTTTATTTTCCATATACAACACATTCGAAGATGGCTGTAATGCAGGTCTCCCCATCTGATGTCATGCATCCAAAGTGAGAACATTAACCTCCACGCCTATGTCAATGAGGATATTACTAAGGAGCCATCCATCCACGACTGCATCCAATGTGATCTCCTTATCATAGTCAAGGTTGTGAGGGGGAAGGTTTTCATGTAACACCTTGCATCTCGTGCTCTCCTCTGGCGTTTGGTACCTTCTCTCTCAACCATGATCCTAGCAAGGGAATAATATTCTCTTGCCTTAGCATTTTACATACTTCCTTGACCTCATCTAGGTCATCTCTTGGAGCACCTCGACCTTCCTTCTTTGCTCCTCCATCCTAGACTGCTCCTTTAGACACTGGATTTCTCCTTGTAAACTCGGAATGACATCCATGGTATCTTGATATACCTCCTTTTGATGTGCAGGGTTTGGGTACTTCCCATGTACTACTTCTTCCCTTGAAACTAGGTTCTTCTGCCTTGGTATTTCCTTTGCATGCGCGGCCTCTGTATCTTGTTGTTACCATAACATAGGTTCTAAGCCTACATCACGTGTCACCCGTGGCATCCATTGTGTGTAAACCTTCTTAATTCTTACCATTGTAGCGCCCTTGTCTTTCTGGTGCTACTGATTCATGTGCTCAAACAACTCAAGGAACTCCTCATACTTGTGCTTCTTCTTGCACCATGAGCACTGTAATAGGTCTAGGCACTCTTATTTGTAATGCTTTGTAGACCCACAATTAAAATAGGTTCCATATGGGGACTCACTTCTTCATCGTCCGCAGTTACCATGACCACAAAATCCTCCATGAAATCCCCTTCTATGTGCACCTCCATATGTGTGCTCCTCATAATGACGATCATCACCTTTAGAACTACTGGCAATGCTGGTCTAGCGAACCCCATGATCAATGGCCTCATGAATATGGTCAATAAGCCTACAATCCTTAGTATCATGGGTCTCAGAGGTGCAGATCTTACAGTAGCAAGACACATTCTTCTGAATTACGCATTGTAATAAGGGGCATCTACTTGCATCATGGTCCCCATGACATATTTCACAGTCTACTATCACGACACGTACTATCCTCCAGGGGCAACTATCCTTGACATGCCCCTCTACTTCACAATCTATACACCATAAACCATTGCGAGTCTCCTAGGCTGAGTTCACAGATATCTTCTCCAGCTGCTTAGCCATAGTAGCAATTTGAGCTTCTAGGAATGGGCTAACACCAGTATCAACACTTCCAATAGCCTCGGCGTACAGAGCAGCTTCTAATACCTCCTGCATGGGTTTGTGAAAGTTTTATGAGATAAGGTCCTTCTAAAAGGTGTGATCAACCCTCCAACAAACCACTGAGCATGTTGTGAAGGGTGAATATCATATGATAACTTAGACAAGATAGTTTTAAAGATCGCAACATACTCCCACACACTCTCTGCCATTCCCTGTTGAATCTAGTTCAGGGTGCTGATGCTCTTCTGTTCAAACTTAGGAATGTGGAATTCTGCTAAGAAGGTGTTCTTTAAAGTAGTAT
This sequence comes from Taxus chinensis, assembly GCA_019776745.2. Classification (NCBI taxonomy): domain Eukaryota; kingdom Viridiplantae; phylum Streptophyta; class Pinopsida; order Cupressales; family Taxaceae; genus Taxus; species Taxus chinensis. The sequence goes on from CM034148.1 coordinate 33,308,817, forward strand.
AATCCACCACCATTTGATGAGGGTCATATTTCCTATACCAGCTATGCGCTCGCCCTTGCAGTGTCATTGCAAACTAACTATCCTTCCGCTCTAGGGTTGTGATCCCCTTCGCGTGCCATAGCAGTTCACACTTGTGAACATATTCTGGAACATCTTCAATACCTCTATAATCTGGAAAATGTAAAGAAATCTTAAAGAAGACTTGAGGGGGTGGTTGGGGCCCTTGTCCTCTTGAGCTAGAGCCTTGGTTTCCTCTGGTGTTTTCTACACCACTAGATCCACCAGGTCTTGTGCTTCCTGACCCACTAGATCCATTAGATCCACCAAGTCTTGTTCCACCTGGTCCACTAGATCCACTAGGTCCACCAGGTCTTGTTCCTCCTAACCCCCTAGATCCACCAGATCCACCAGGTTATGTAGTGGTCATGCCAAGGGTCTCCATAGTTTCACTGAACTACGTGCCAATCGTCTGTGATAATGCCCTAGTACCAATAGTGTACCCCACGCCACTCCCAGATGTGAGAGTGAAAGCTTGTGTATCTATACCTTACCCAAAAATTCCTCCTAACACTGGAATGGTATGTGCAACCATTGAAGTCCCAAATGGGAAGTTATATCTCCTAGGTGCAGATCGATCACTTTCACCAATACCAACTAGACTAATAATATTCTCCCTTTGATATGGAAAACCAAGTGCCAGGGTTTGGTCACTAGGTGTTCTCAGATGCACGCCAATGGATCTTATCTCTCCACGTGACGAAATCTCATCAGAAGCCAAAGGTGTCTCTCTTACGCGCTTGCCAAGATGGGGTAGCATAGACTGCTGAGGTTCCACATCCTCTGCATGAACCTCAAATCCTTCCCACAATGTCTACCTCCATATATCCATCACACCTAAAACCTCACATTGTCTAGAAATCTCCCTTTCATGCGCTTCACTATACTTGAGTCGTCTCTCCTCCCTTTCTTTCTCCGTTGTAATATCTGCCATCTTCATCCACCCTAGCTTCCTCACCCAGTGCTCAGAATGGTTTATCCAGCCATCAGAAATGACTCTAAACCAAAGGTAAAAATTAAGATCTTCATTGCTAGAGGAATAGCTCATAGAAATGATCCTCTGGGATCCCACAGAAACTCAAACTCAGCAACCTCTAGACAATAATATGTATAAATGGCATACTCCAGAGTGTATCTAGCTAGTAATCCTTTCCACCAATGATCCACAACGTGAGTCCACATCAAATCTGCATCTTGCATCCTCTGGTATTCTTCTTGGGTCCACGCATGTGATTTACAATACTAGCTTGATCTAGACGCATATTCTAAGAGCCATTCATACAGTTCTACTAGGAAGCAATAGAAAATAGTTTCATACAAATCATGGTAGAGGTTCTCTTCTACCCATCTAGGTGCATCAAACTTAGGTTCAATCTTGAATCTTTGAGTAAATTCATCCCCCGTGCTCTTGAACCATGATTCAACACTTTCCAAAGTTAAATGCTCTTTCATTACTCATTACACAGATCATGATGTATGCCATTTCGCACTATAACTTTGAAAATAGGTCCCGGAAACAAAACCAAGATGTAGTCATTTTTACACCCATCACAAAGGAAAGAAACCCCATACACACAGGCCTATCACCCAGTGGGCACTGGGCACTCACTCGAGGCACATGCGGGTGTCGAGTCTCTCTTTTATGTGAGTTTAGTGGGAAACATCATCTATGATCTGATTTTAAGATATGTGAGAGGAAATAAGGCATACAAGCACCATAGATCTCAAAACGGCTTCTAGATCCTTGCAGTCATTCTAGACAGAAGAGTGCTTAATAGATTATAGAACTTTTACCAAAACAGAAAGGAAGTTTTACAAGCATTCATACTTAGTCATAAACATAAATGAAAAATAACTATGAAGAAGAATGTATGCATCGGAACCATTAATGTTCATATTCATATAAACCGGTAACCTCATTACATTCATTAGGTCCATTACATAATGTCACAGAAGGGTAGACTGCAGTCATGCATTATAAGTGGATTCATATAGCTAGGATCTGAAAAGAAAATTTATATCCCCCAAACCCTTGATACATCTTTTCCTATGCATATTTACCCAAGATAATAGAGTCCTTGCTGTATTTATGCAGAGCTCCGGCCTCTATCTATTTCTCTCTTATTTACTTCTGCATGCACTTGTATATATATCCTTCCTGAACTGTCAACTCATTCTTCTGTAGCCTCGGATCCGATGCCAAGTGTCTGAATGTGGTCCTCCATTGGAGCATGCTCCTCTAGGCCTAAGCTCTCTAATTTTTGCCATGATATCTTATAGAACCTTCTATCGCAGGGCATATTCCTTCCTAGGCTAACCTGTCGCCAGGCTCACACCTTATCCATTCAGGTCACATTTTTCTCATGTCCTACCCAAAATTCCCAATATGGCTAAGTCCTCAAACCTTGGCTTTGTTCATGCACACATCATGGGTTTCCTTAAACCCTTCCTTTATATATATATCCATGTAAAGAGGAGATGAGAGCATAGGTAAGGGAGTGAAGAGGTGTGTATGTGTCAATGTATGAGTCATACCTTGCACATAAGTCTGTAATGGAGGTTGGATGAGACTACGATATTGTAATACATCATGAGTATACTAAATAATCCTTTTGATTGGTTGATCAATTATCTTTACACATATTATAATAATGTATGTTTTTCATGTGGCACGTTTACATGTTATGTTAACCATGTTTACAAGAACGATATCTTAATTTCCGCCCTATAAAGAACTCATAGGAGTTGTGTGTGCTTTGGGTGAGCACTTAAACTCATGTCTAAGTGAAGTGCCAGTGCGTGTAACTATGTAATGCTAACTTAATAGACTACAACATAACATTTTGTTTACGTTTCTGATACCTTCTTCCATTCAGGATCTTAAGATGTGGTGAGATTATGGCATTCCGTTTATCATTGGAGAAAATTGAAAGGTGGATACATGATGGAGAAGATGATTTTACGAAAAGATAAAACACCAGCGTTAATTTCAACCTACACAAATGGTTCAAAGTTAACCTATATAATGAAATCTATGAAACGTTCTTCAACTTCTTTCTGCAAGAATTGTATGAATGGTTAGAAGCTTATACTAGAATAAAGGAAGTAGGATCAAATGAAAGTAGAGATAGAGATAAAGTAGGTATCTTGAGTTGTCTTACTTGGATGTGCCATGGATGTGTATAGCAGATCATTGGTGGGGAGGCATCTTGAGAAAATAAACTTTATAATATGATATATCTACCTATTCTTTCCTGCGGAAGCTGATTTTAGGTTTCTTAACGATCCTATAAGATCATACTTACGCACACTTACATGTGTTATTAAGATCCTAATGATTTAACTCATATTGGAGAACCTAACGATGGCTAGCTAAAACCCTGCCATGTGCAGGGATGAGGAAAGGGGTCGGGAAGAATAGCATTGGTCTAGATGAAAAAATAAAGAGAAGAAAGATTACACAGATATAGTGATGTGTGAGACAGTGCAGTTGAAGAATCATTGAAGCAAAGAGGAATAGGGTGAAGTGAAAGTGTTGAGAACCATGGAGGAAGAGAGGGACCGCATAGCTATGCCACTTTATATTGGAAAAGAATAGTAGGAGGACTTGCTTGGCATGAGAGGAAATAAAATATAATGAAGAGGAAATATCGATGCACATTTGGACCACCCCAGACCCTTATCCCTTATGCTAGGTACTCAAGATTCAATAATTCATATAGAGGATCATCATCGTGATGAAAAATAAGAGAGTGATAAAGGATCACCATGTTGGGATGGAGATATAGGTAGATACCTACTAGTATCAACTTAAGAGGCGCAACAAATAAAGGCACCGTATATGGAAACACAATAAGCTCCCATAGTTATACAATAATTTTTTTTGGAAGTAATATGATAGGCACTACATTATGACATAACATTGACATGGTACTTAGTGGAAGTAGTACCATTGATGGGATACCAAAATAGATGATTGGTGCGCTGTTTAGTTTTACTATGACCTTGCAGACAGGTTCTTCCTTAGGACCATTATTCATTCTAGCGAAGGGAGGATCGGGAGGCTTTGGTCCTCCCTCAAGTTGAGGTAACCCTGGTGGAGGTTTGAGGTTAGGATCTTGTCCTCCCCCAAGTGGGAGTAGTCTAGGATAAGGAAACACACCACCAAAGAAACCCACTCAGATTTTCTATAAGCTGTTACTCCATGTGATAGAATACATAGGGGTAAAAGATACAACAGAGCATGTGCACAAGTGTTAGCTCTTATAGAGAGCCAAAGGTATCACCACATCATACTGAAAGGATAGTCAGTTCACAATAATTATCTATTCTCGGTACAATTCCTCCACCATTTATTTCATTTGCATGAAGGATCGACAAAATTTATCTTCTTGTTCTTCGACCATATTTGCACTTCGTGACTGTCTAAACCCAATTTCTAGATCCAAACTTGCTAATGTTCCTTCACCTTTTTTGGAATGGCACCTTGTGAACATCCACAACAAACTTACAATCCAAAGAAATGGTTAATCTAATCATATACCGGCTTTGATACAAAATGATCCGCAATCGAAATAAATTGCAATCACACACCTTTTAAATTGCTTTAAAACATGATTTTTCAGATTTAAAGTCAACATTACAATTTTTCCATAATAAATTAATAATTAAAAGTTGTGAGCTGACTGTGGAAAACAAAAAAAATAGTAAAATGTAGAGAACAATTGACACATCCAGTTGATAATGGAGTTTGACACAAAGCCTACATCTCTGGGTCCATAATAATGAGACCAATCTATTAAAATAAACCTCAAACTCTTACAATTTTTGTGTACAAGGAAAATAGAGATCTTCCTCAACTGTCATAGTGGAATTCCTATAAAAATAGCTCTAGTATATTTTGAAAATTTCCCACAAAAATTTCTAAAAATCTCACAAAGCTCCTCTAAGCTTACATAGTCATGTCGATTTCCTTCTTCAAATACCAACTCCTCATATAGATTTCTTAACTTCCAATGGCCTAGTGGTGAAGTTTTTTTTGTAGCAAAAGGGAGGTTAGGGTGTTGGCCCCCTCTAACCTCTACCAACCCATATAAGTTATGTTTGGGATAGTATCCAACATCTACTGAGTTAATGCGTGATTTTGTTTTTAAATATAGCTCAGCCAATTTTTTAATGTGGATGCGAGCCACTTTTTTTGGTTGAAATGTTCAATGCCCAGTAGGTGGGTTAGCTAAGTATGGCTTGTTGGGGCAAGTTGGAGGTGTTGGTGGGAGTTGGGTATTGTGAGGTGGCTCAAGATTTGAGAAGAGTTAGGCAGGTTAGCTGAGGCAGTTGGCTGACTCAGTGGGTGGTTGAGCTATGCTTAGGAAGATCGGTCGAGGTAGTTAGGTGAATTGGTGGGTTGAGCTAGTAGTGCATGGTAAAATGGTAATAATGCTTAGTACATGGTTTAAAAATACAACGCTTGAACTTGATCCCACATGCATAGTGTGGTGGATACGAAGGCATTCAAATACAAAATATTGATAATGGTAACATGAAGAAATAAAGGTAAAGGCACCCCCCCGCAGAAAGAGTGTTTTGACCCTGGCTGAAGGCCCTCGGCCAACAAATAGTGGGGCCCACCTATACGATAATGAGTGTCGAAGGTTTGAGGTGTAAAACACCTTTTTGTCCAATACCACATTCCCACTTGTTACAATTTTATTGGTCCAAATGGTGAGTGTGCACACATCCATGTCATCTTAAACCTATGTGTAGACCCATATTTTTGCCAGATTGATCAAAATTTCAGCTTGCAATAACTTCGGCAATTGAGCTCTATTTTCAACATTCAACATATCTTCGGAAATATCTCGACCTGCTCTATGAAATGAAATTAATTGAAGTAAATTTAGAAAAGATTACATATTGGTGTTTCTTAGTAAGGATCCTCTGGATCAAATGGATACAATAAGGACGTGGGACTCTTTCTAGTGAATGAGAGAACATGCATGAAAATATAGATGAACAAGATATATAATAGATAAGGAGATAGCAAGCTGGTCAACAAAGGCCGATCCTAGGAACCAATGGGATTCCTTGAAGGGTTTCAACCCATTTTATAATCAAGTGATAATGATAACGAGATAATAATTAACAACACAAAGATTATTAGAATTCTAGAGGGATAGAGAGATCATACTTTGCGTGATAGGTGGCCTAGGAGAGGGTTAATACGAGCTCAAAATATAAGAAGTAATCAAACAAGACTTGTTCCGTAGCATCATTTTATTCAGGTATGATTTCAAGTTGGTCTTCAATGTCTTCTACATATGGTGTTAAGGTGATGGCACAAAAGATAAGTTCATGTGCGATGTCGAATTGTTCTCAAACGAATGGCTATTAGATGATAGGAATGTTGTATATTCCTGTGAGTGGATGTGTCTGACCTAGTACAATCATCTACATAGAATAATAACTTAAAAACAAAAAACATAGACAAAATAAAAATTGATATTTGATGATATATATTATTAAATTGATTAAAATTCTATAATAGCAGAGATCCCTAATGATTCTTCATGGTTGCCAACGATTTAGGTAAATTGTTGGCGATTACTGTGAAAAATATTTATTCTTTGATAAAATGTAAATTGTATACAAAATGACTAATATGAGGAATGATACAATATTTTATATGGTGTAGTTATAAGTTGTACACAAAAATCAGTGACATGATCTTACCTTAGATAAGAAATATTGAGAAATGATGTTGTGGAAACCTTACAATGTTTGTATAGCTTCTACTGACGTAACAAGGATGTTGAATGTATCAAGATGATCATGGTGATGTCGTTTGAGTCTTGAATGAGTCAGAGCTTCATTGTAATCATCTCAGGATCTATTTGAAGGAGTTTTATATTTATGAAATAATCACTAATGATTCATTAGAATCATTGGCAAACCATGAAAAGTGGGGAAACCCGATTAGAAGTCATTTTAATCACTTCCAAGTGGGTAGGTTCAGGTATGGGGATGTTAAAGGAGTTACGAGGTTAGATGGTTAGGATTTAAAATAGGTTAAGATGGGTTGTAGGTGGTTAGGGAGGTTTAGGATTAGTAAATGAGATTTATGGTGAGGTAGAATGTAATGTTACGGGGGTAAATTCATGTTTTAGGGTAATAAGATAGGTTTTAGGATTTTCGAATGAGGATGTGGAGGGTGTATCCAAAAAATAGGTGCCTATAGCTATATATGGAGCAAGATATAAATATATATTTTAAATGAATATTTCTATCTTCCTCAACTACCACGCACATTGGTTTTGTTTTCTCTGACATGTGTGGAATGGTCATGGAAAAAATATAGATGGTAAATACTCCCCATATTTTATTTGATTGTCATGATTTAAGATTTTATGCAGTAAGAAGCTCATGTATTGGAAGGATATTGAAGGAGATGATTTCCAGAGCAATAAACATTCAGAAACCAATAGAAAATAGCAAGAAATCACTACAAATGTTTCAAAAAAATTGGCACTACTTCTAAAATTTTCTGGCCCCTGTATAGGATTTACTAGAAGTTTCCAAAATGGGGAAATAGTTTAGAAATCTGCAAAGATATGTCCAACCTTCTAGAAATTGTTTCTAGGATTCAAAGCTTGCTACCAATTCCTACATTTTCTACATTCATCATGAATGATAATAATCTACTAACTCCCCTATACTAAATCTGGCTATCATCTACAATCTTCTAATTACATCGATAGTTACATTGTGGTTATTTCTACTAATGCATGCAAATTTTATAGACATTAGGAGGTGATTACTATCTACTAACTCTATTGATAGTGAAATTTACCCTTGTCCACTAAAGGTTCTTTATACCAGTGCCTATATTTTCTACATACATTAAGAAGTAACTAGAATCTAATAACTACAAATGGACCTCCTTGCTAACACTAACATAACCAAGTTAGATGAAAACTGAAACTAGGCACATTGGTTCAACATGAGAAATAATACCTTGAGTTAGATGAAAACTGAAAACTAGGCACATTGGTTGATAGTGACCATACCTCTTATAAATTTTTCTAAAAATGTCATCACATAGCCTCTATCTGAAAATTCCATCTACGCAAGACCTTCCCTCCCAGAACTCAAGGCTCCTTGTAACAATCCTAGGTACAAAAACCACAGGTTGGTGAGCTATCAATCCTTCCTTTTTCATCCTATCTTCAGGTGGATCTACATAAGGTCTAGTTATGTAGTGAGGTAATGACGAATGCAATGCATTGTAGAGCATAAGCAAGAGTCACCATGTTGAACAAATATATCCAATTGTCCAACAACATGAATCCAAGCATCACCATTTCTTGTTTTCTTTACTGGGCTTGATTTTAGGCCTTAAGACCTCATCGAGAGTCTTTTCAATGCCATTTTTATTGTTGGTGTTATCAAAATAGGGATAGTTAAACCTTAAGACTTCATCAGACACATTTTTGGTGAAATTTTTCCTATGTAAATCATCAAAATTTTGAGAATTAGACATTAAGGCCTCATCAAACCCCTTTTCTGGGCCATTTTACGAGTGGGAATTATCAAAATACTGAGTATTTAGATTTAAGACCTCATAAAACCCCTTTTCTGTGTCACTTTTCTTATGAGAATTATCAAAAATTTTAGAGCTAAGCACCTTTGATATTTTCCTGCGCCAAAATAGCACCATCACTAAGCTTAGTTGAGTTTTCTTATACATGAGGACATCGCAATTGCCATAAAACAACACCTTAATTATCAGTTCATGGATCTTCATTTAGTTGTGCCATGACATTTGCAAGCATAGATGGATGCCAATTGGAATGACATAGAGATTTGATAATTTCAAGGCGTCTATAAATCTGAATTTGGGTTTGCTACATGTATGATGTTATCTTCATGCCTTCGAAGATTATTGTGGTCTTTGGGGTATTAGGACATACGATTCTAGGATCATTTTCTAGGAAAAGGCTAGGGACTTTCTCACTTTTCAAAAATATCAGGATAATTTTTTTAATGTTGTGTCGCTTAGGGGAACATTGTGATGTGTTGTATTAGTCTTTCTTCCTACATTTGAGGAGAAGTTATTAAGGGGAGGTTAACCAATATACCACCTACCAAATAACAAATAAATATTTTAAATGAATATTCCTATCTTCCTCAACTACCACGCACACTGATTTTGTTTTCTCTGACATGTGTGGAATGTTCATGGAAAAATATAGATGGTATCCGTATATTTTATTTGATTGTCATGATTTAAGATTATATGTAATGAGCTCATGTATTGGAAGGATGGTATAATCTTATTTTATTTTCAACTATATGCATATGTTAAGAAGTGAAGGCATTCGTAGTCTACAACATTAACAAGTGAGGCTTTTAGATAATAATTATGTAGTAGATTCAGAGTTTTAATCAATTTTTAAATTATAATTTTATGTTGTAAAATTGTGTTTCAGATCCATGGTACCAGTTCCAGGTCTATTGCTTGTTGTGTGTTTCAATCATGGGTATATTATGGGATTCTACAATCCTACCATGAAATCCATGGGATGGATATGGGCACTAATCTCCATGGCTATTCTGGATGTAATATTAGTTTATGCAAGTTGTTGCTAGCAAAACTACTCACAATAGATAGAAGAAGATTCCTCAGATACAAAGATTTGATGGGCTATGCTTTTGGTATGTGTAGATATTTACATATATTCAAATTTAAATGTAGATTTTATGTTCTGCAGTCGATTAGAAAACAATTTTATTTAAGGATTAGTGTTGTATGTGATTGAAAATTTTTATTGCAGAGAAGAAGGTGCATATAATATAGATTTTGTTGTTTCTTACTTTCATTTTGGGGAATGTGGGATTCATTGTGTTCTTTGGTAGAGCTCTTAAAGTATTGTACAATTATCAAATTTATTGTTTATTTTAACATCTTTTTTATTAACTAATTGATATGTGCGTACACATCCCTTTATTATTAAAAATATCTAAATAATATTCATTAAAAATAAATATATACTTAGCTTAACAAGTTGAAAGAAGCGTATCCAGGAAGACCACTCAAGAAACAAACAACTAAATAAAAACAACTAGCGAAAACAAGCATTTTAACCCACTTATAAGTTATTTGGACTCATCTTTATTTAATATCAATGTTTTTTTTTTTAAAATTTTGTCTTTAGCTTAATCTATCACTTTACATTTATATTTGTAAGAATTTGATTTAGTTTGCAACATTATGTTTGGGGATTCTCTTCCAAACATTTTGCTTTCTTTTGTTTCTATTATTTGTATTGTCACTTTTATTTTATTTTTGTTATATTTTAAATCTACAATTTTTAAAGGTGAGGGCTATAATAGAACACTTCAAATTACTAATATAAAAGTAAAGGTTTTAATTTGTTACGATTATTTATTTTGTTTTAACATTGATAATTATGTATATTTATTAAATACATTGGCTATTGACAATTTGGGGGTGCTGCAAAAGTGGAAGGAGCATAATAGCCACTTTTTTGTTTAAGATTTTGCTATCAAGGTTTGTAATAGGTCAAATTTGAGCATTATAATTCTACTTCGTTTTATTTTATATGCAACAAGTTAAATCTAGATCAATTAATCAAGGATTTTTAAATCCGAATATCAAAGTTTGCATGGAAGTTCTCAATCCTCTAATCTATTAAAATAGATTTCTTGCTGGTTACAAACATATTAATATAATTTAACAAATGACTCTTTTTTTTTTTTTCAAAGGCTCCAACCTCAACATATACCCAAAATATAACAATTTTTCTATAGACTTGTCAAAATACAAAGAAAGAAAGTAACAATGACCAAAAATATTAAAATAATACAACCTATCCAAATGTCTTTGCAATAACTGCTAGTAATATTTTCCAATTAAAAAAAAAGGAAAGACTTCTTATTCAAGTCTTAAAAGACCACATCCTCTATGATTGACTACAAGTAAACTGGATTAAGCCATCACTATTCGATGCATAACTATTCGACACGGGTCACGAGTCACACCATTGCTGGGTCAGGACAAGGACTCAAGGAGACTACTATTCACCATTTCATTTGTGGTGGAAGGAAGCGACCACGTGGGTATAGGTATTCTCTTTTAAAACGTTGTCCGCTCTGAAAAAAAGTTCTAGAGTACTACTCATTTCCTTGGAATTAGTTCTCCATGGCTCTCACTCCCCTAACACTTGTTACCTTTTGCCTCATATCCCAGATTCCATCCCTTGGCGCAAACGATATCAGCTTCCAATTGAATACTTCCACTGCAGATCGTCTTCGACTGGATGGGGATGCTCGCTTTGTGTCTGGAAGTATATTCCAACTTACAAACGGCACCAAGGGTCTACAAGAGGGTGGAAGTGCAGGGAGAGTTGTTTACCCTGAACCCATTCCGCTATGGAATAATTCTACTAAGTCGGTTGCCAACTTCACCACGCATTTTCAATTCCAAATCAACTGGACTAACCAAACTACTTCTCAAGATGAAGATTTCGGCGGCGATGGACTGGCTTTCTTCATGGCGGCTCCAGAGTCGGGTTTCTACATCCCATACAGGGGAGATGACGGATGGCTGGGCCTTTTTAACGAACAAAATAATGGTAAGTTTTACACCAAACTTGTAGCTGTTGAATTCGATACTTTCGATGATACGTGGGATTCAGATGACAGTCACGTCGGAATTGATGTCAACAAGATCAGCTCTGCAGACACTGTTCCTCTACTAGATCAGAAACTGAACGACGGTAATATACGGGACGCTCGATTAGATTACCATGGCCAAGAAAATATTCTCAATGTGTCTATTTTTTGTAGATTATGCAGCAATAGAGGACACTGGATCTTGACTCATGAAATAAATTTGACAGAATATCTCCCTGAAGATATTGTAGTGGGGTTTTCAGCTGAGTCCACTGTGTCAAGTGAGATTCATCGCCTAATTTCTTGGAACTTTACTAGCGTCATTCCGCCGAGCACAACTTTAAATCCTCTATCTAAGAAGAGGAAAGTTACTCCAAAAGTAGTTACTATAATTGTATCTGTCAGTTGCTTCGTTATGGTCATTTCTGTCTGCTTTGTCATTCATTTCTATACAAGACGAAAGAGACTGACATCCGAAGAACAATGGTCAGACGTGCACATGGTATTGGATCATGTTCCACGTAAATTCCCATACGCGGAGCTCAGTGCGGGGACAAATAATTTCAGCGAAAAGGAAAAGCTGGGGCAAGGAGGCTTTGGCGACGTGTACAAAGGCGTTTTGGTAAAATCAGATGAAGTAGTAGCAGTGAAGCGCATATCTGCAGGATCCCAGCAGGGAAAAAAGGAGTACGCTGCAGAAATCACCACAATCACCCGTCTCAGGCATCGCAATTTGGTTCAACTGTTGGGGTGGTGCCATGAGAAGAGCCAACTTCTCCTGGTGTATGAGTACATGTCCAATGGGAGTCTGGACAATTTCCTTTTTGGCAAAAGAAGGGGAGAGCTAAATTGGTTGCGCCGGTATAGGATTGCCTCCGACATTGCCTCTGCGCTCTTCTATCTGCACGAGTTATGGGATGAATGTGTTGTGCACAGAGACGTTAAATCCAGCAATGTTATGCTCGATTCTGAATTCAATGCGAAGCTGGGGGACTTCGGATTGGCACGCCTGGTGAAACATGATCAATGGTTTCAAGCCTCCACGATAGCAGGAACGCTGGGATACTTGGCCCCTGAATGCGCAGTCACAGGAATACTCAGTGCGGAATCAGATGTGTTTAGTTTTGGGGCAGTTGCTTTGGAAATTGCCTGTGGAAGACAAGCACTGGATTTGAGCCTGGAAAAACAGAAGATGCGGCTTGTGGGTTGGGTATGGGATTTGTATGGGCAGGGCAGATTATCTGAGGCAGCAGACAACAGTTTAAATGGAGAATTTGACAGAGCAGAAATGGAGATGCTGATGGTGATAGGATTGTGGTGCTCTCATCCGGATCCTCTTACAAGACCCAGAATGAGGCAAGTGCTGCAGCTGTTACACTTTGAAACACCAATGCCTAATCTACCAAACACATTGCCTGAAGCAGCATACTCTCCTATTGAGGGTGGTTTCTTCTCGGGGATGTCAGATTTCCTCTCACTCATATGAACTCGCAGGAAATGGCAGTGTTTTCAAGTTCCTTGGCAACATATATGCCAAGCACTTCGAGTCAGGTGTTGACATCCACCAGTTCAAGCATCGCCATGTCCAAATCTTGTGTGTTTTAAGCACAAAGGCTGATCATCAACCGTGATATTAATTTCTTTGATGATGTTGCAGTTATCTATTTCTAGACATAGATATATCCAATATTCTCTGTTGTAGGAGCTTGTTTGTTGCAGGGTGAAACGTGCTTTGTCTGAATTGTATAAATACAGTTTTGTGGTAGATGATAGATTGCATGTTATTCAATGTTTGTTTTTGAAGGTACCCTACCACAGTGAGTTTTTTCAGTCGGTGAAGCTATCGATAAATTATAGTAATATCATTACCTCTGAATATAATTCAGAGCATGTATATCATTATCGACTTTCCATCTAGGTAGAGTTGTAAATGCTGGTTAATATGCTGCTCCACTAGAAGGTTCAACTGACAGAGGATCCTGATAGGCATTTGAATTGCAGAGGCATCATAATTCACACCCACAGAGCGGAGATCATGTGCTCAATGAGAGACCGTGAGTTGTCCGGTCACCTCTGCTGTCACTCTATTATATTTTTATTAATATAGTGTGCAGTTCTGAATGTTTGTTAATCACTTTGTAATTCTGAATTTTAAGACACCATTAAAATCCCATCCCATCTATTTTTACTAGATACCATTGGACACTTTTTCTCTATTACAAAGTATTTGCAAATTACGAGTTTACTTTTGCCTCTTAAAATTCCAAGGTCTGCGTCTTACGTTAATCCCTGCTTGCCTTCACTTTTATAGACTTTTTTGGTTGGAGCATTACGGAGTTCTCAATTATTTGTAATCACGTATTAATGCAATTGATTTTATTATCGTGTCGAAGGCAAGAATATTGGTTTCAACAGATCTATTACTTTTTTCAAATTTTCCAATCGATTTTAGACATGTGGAATATTTATTTTTTAGACTATAGTTTTTGAAAAATAATATATTCTTACAATTTATAAATACCACTTATCTTTAATCTTATTGGCTGGCCAGTTGTTTCTTTTATTTCATGCGAAAACTAAAGCATCCAAATCAAACCATTAAAAATTAGGGTTGTGTCAGAGGTGGGCGGCAGTCTGTTGGAGATAGGCAGCAGTTTGTCAGAGATGGGTTGTGTCAAGATTTTTAATATCTTTCTAGTTTGAACAATATCACTCCTCTCATCTTCTTCTCATATATTTCATGCACAACCATTCGAATCAGAATTCATTTTATTTTTACTATTTTTCTCTGTTAAATCTTTTCGTTTTGATTTTTGTTATCTTGTCTATTAAATTCCATCTTTTATGATTGTAGACACATAAAATTGGTCACTCAATTTAATGTCCCCCGTGTTCGCTTACCTGTTCTATTCTCGGGTAACCCGGTGCACTTTTGTATCACTAATTCTCTCTTAGGGTATTAATTAAATATCTAATTAAAATGCCCATCCTAAGTTTGTTCCACCCCATTATATTTCACCCATGGATAATTAAACATTAACCATGTAACTCTATCTTCTACATTTATTCCAACTACTTATTCACCCCATATCACTTCCCAACCTCCCGTGCCATTATTATCCATCCATCCCACCTATTTCTCCTCTCCTGGAACCGTGGAGTGGGATTTTTCCCGTATTTGAGTGGGAAGGATAATATTCTTGTTCTCACAACTCATCCCTTTTCACCACTTTGGGAGTCTGTTCCTGATTGGTGCCGACCAGTTCTCGATCGACGCTGATTTTTCGAAACGGTGTCGATTTTACCTCGGTCGGCGTTGACTATAAATACACGACCTGAACTCAGTTCTGGTTAGACGGTAAAGACTTGAGAAATAGTGAAAAAACTTGAGCGAATCTTGAAATTATCAATTGAGAGAGAGATAATTCTATCTAGATCAATCCTGGAGAGGTGCACTGTTATTCTACCCGCATAATATCAATATCGCTTAGGTTCTTCAACCTCTGGGTGACTCCATTTCTCCCTCTAGTCAAGGCGGAACTCCGTCCACATCTCTACAGCTCCTGCGGGTCACCACAATCCGATCATCCTCAATCATCAGTCAAGCTTTATGCGATTCCTTCATGAAATCATGAAATCTATTTAGAGAGTCCTTAAAATACCTTACAGTAAATGCAAAGGGAAACTTACACCATGGGCTCTACTCTCTAGACTTCATGTGGAAGCACCCCAAGTTAAAATGTTGGTAGATTGCAAATTCAGCCTCCCCGTTCAACACTTTGGCTAACTCCCGTGGAATGTGCCATTCTCCCTCAAATGCCTTACATAGTCTCCAAAACTACTTTTTCAAATGCTCCTTGTATGTATTGGAAACAGTTATGTGTAGCGTGTACTTAACATATCTTTCAGCTGGGGAGTTTTTCTCCAGCAGAAACTCCCAAATATTTTCCCTGGGACTGTCTGGTACCCCAACTTCACTGAACACAATTAATAACAAGATTGCACCTAGGTTATCTTATCACTTTTATCTTCTTGGTTGTGTGCCTCATTCACTAAGCTCTCTGCAATGTAACCAATGATATTGTAATAGGTCTTGTTAGCTATTTTGTGCATTATATGCAGCTAGTGCATATTCACCTCGTTCCATCGCTCATTGGCCCCTAGCTTACTCCCTGCTAACTTCGATGCTACTCTGGTGGAAATTTCTGGGATATTGGTGACCATGAAATCTTGGCCCCCCTTCTTATACTGATATAGGTCTATTGTGGAATCAATTCCCTCATCATCTGTCAAGTCTCCAACAATTTCTAATCTCGTGTCATCTAGCCCTATTACCCTACCAATCAACTTGGTAGTTATCCTCATTCTCCTTCCCACAAAATAGAAATAATCCTCATGGACCCACGACATTAGCCACTGGTACAATTGATCAGGATTTCCAAAATAGGGAAACTCTAAGATCTACATTATGCCCATGCTCTCAAGCAGGTTTTTGACCGAGGCATTCAAAACTTGAGTGTCCTCCTCTAGTCACTAGTTAGTCCTACGGTAGACTTCTACCACGATGTCCTTCATACATTTTATAGTGCGGTGGTTACTCTCTCAAATCCTACACTGAGTAATATGTGTTGTCCATGGATGCAACATTTCCACCAGCCACTCTTCTACTAGATTATCAACCTCCTCTGCCACTGGAGCTTTTTGTGGTGTCATTGCTTCTTTCGATTTTGTAAATGTGTAATAAAAACCCTAGTTGCGAATGAAAACCCTAGCTACGAATGGAAAACCCTAGTCAGTCTTCCATCGTGCACATGGACCACTGCTTAATTTCTACTCTCGTTCCTGGATACTAGACACTGCTTCACAATGTGACAAGATTATTCAATCCGCAGAATACTCTATCTCCAACTCTTCTTCACACTTCACAATTTCTTCTCAAGTTCACAATGTAGAAAATGACGTTGAGAACGGTGACTTTAAACCAAGTTTTCAAAATTTCCCTTTGATAATTGCTCCACCTACCACCGTACATGGCATTAATTTCTCTTGAGCGCGTTGCACACCTCATTATCCCACACTTCAACTTATCGTGCCTCAAACTTTTGCACCTGTCATAATTTCATTGGGTGCCACTAATTATCTATCACAGATCTCCTCTACCCACACTTCCTTAAGCCGAAGTAGTTTATCCAATGTGACCCCACATACGTAGTCTCAAATACCGCAACCTCCCTTCAATTATACTGAGTGCCCAATGCTTTATGTGTGGTCTTAATGCTTTAGAAATTTTTCAGTTATCATGAATTCTAAAACATTGCTCCTTGAGTTTATCTATTTTCCATACCTCCTTTATCCACCCCACACTAAGGGTATGTGCAGTCCTCTATGTATATAAAAACTTTAGATTGTGATCATAGTCTGGCATGTAAATGTGCTTATTACACAAAAAACTAACCTAAATTGACAAATCGTAGCGATGAAGAAGGAAATACATTAAATTAAATATAGTAAAAGAAATATAATGTAAATGGAAATAATGCCTTATTATAAACACCAAGAAGACTTATTTATAGTAGGGATCCAGCCTACTCCCGTTGAAGTAATCGGGTAACCGTGTTAAATCAAGTGCTACTAACTAGCAAGCACCTGATTCAAGTATGTGAGTGATAACATACGCTCCCAACCAATCAACCTTAAGCTTTCTTGGGAGGCACAAAAACTTTGAATCATAAAGAAGTACCATCTACCCGACCTCAAGATTTTTGTCTCTAATGTGTCTGTCATGCCATGCCTTATGTCTGGCCTTTTCCTGCTTCTAACTCCAACATGTTATGGCATGTCTCTCATCTAGCTATATTAGCTTGTAAATTATTTATTTCAACGCTTTCTCATTAGCTAGACCTCTCGCGCGTGCAATACGTAAAGAAGGTAACATGAATTCCATGGGAATAACTTCTTCTACACCAAACACCAACTAAAAGGGTGTGGCCTTATTCAACATTTTGTAGGTTGTTCTATATGCCCAAAGTACATCAAAAATTTTATCATCCTAATCTTTCCTTCCAACATCACAAATTTTTGTCAAGGTCTGGCTCAATATCTTGTTTAAGGCCTCAACAATGCCATTTGATTGAGGGTGATAGGGTGTGGTTTTGTGGTGTGCGACCATAAATTCATCCAATAATATCCTGATTGTCTCATTCAAGAAGTGTGTGCCCCTATCACTTGTCAAACTCAATAAACATCCATACCTAGTAAGAATATTTTCCCATAAGAACCTTGTTGTTGTAGCTATTGTACAATCCTTTATAGGTGCTGATTATACCCATCTTGTAAGATAATCAGTACAAGTGATGATGTAGCACGATCTGGTTCTATGCGTCGCTCGGGAAATAGGACCCACAAAGTCTATTTCCCATTTTTCAAATGGCTATGCACTAGTAATAGGCCTCAAATTCATTTCATCTCTTTTCCTAGGTTTTCCAAGGTGTTGATAGTAATCACACAACTTACAATACTCTTTACAATCCTTATACAAGGTCTCCCACCATAATCCAGCAAATAGAATCTTGTGTGTGATGGCCTCACCTACATAGTGCCCACCTGCAATACCGCCATGAGCCTCATCCATGATATCCATGTGTTCATGTTCAATTAAAAACCGGTGCAATACTTCATCTCGGCCTAATTTGTATAAGTCACCATTGATCCACATGAAAGGTGTGGTGCAAATTGCAAGTTTTTTCTTCTCCAAGGCTTTCATTCCTTCTGGTGATATACCTATGCGTAAAAAGATAAAATTATCCTCCAATTTTGAAGGCATGAGGTTTAACCTATACAACTATGCATATGGAATTGTATCTTACATTGTTTGCATGTCCTCTCCTGATTAAATTCTCAATAAGTGGTCTAGGCCAAAATTACTTTTACTGGCTTTACTACAACTATAAAATCAAACTCCTGGAATAATAACACCCATCGGCATATACACGCCTATAAAATGGGATTATTTACCAAGTATTTAAATTCCATGTGATCTATATAAAACAAAACATTTGTTGCTAGCAAGTACTTTCTAAACTTATGCAACATGTAGATCATCAACAAGGCCTTGCGTTCTGTAGTTTTATAATTTTGTTCTACATGAGTCGATTTTCTACTAGCAAAACAAATAGGATGATCTATAATACCTTCTTTAGGCTGAGCTAACATTGTGCCAAAGGCATCCACATGTACGTGAAAATGTTGGTTCCATGAGGGAAAGCACAAAATGGGCGCCGTAGTAAGCCTCTCCTTCAACGCTTCAAATGTGCCCTGCTGCGGTTCTCCCCAATAGAATTTCCCTTATACTTTTAGTAACTCCTCCAGGGGCATGACAATATTTGCATATCCTTTGATAAATTTTTTGTAATACCATGTGTGGCCCAAGAATCTGCGTACCTCACTCTGACTGGTAGGATCATCCAGGCCTATAATAACTACAACCTTACTTGGATCTACTAAAAATCCTTCCTTACAGATTATATGCCCTAGCAGAGTTCCAAAAGGTGTAGCAAATATGCACTTATTGATGTTTAAGGATATGTTTAACTATCTGCATCTATCAAACATTAAGTGCAAGATGTCATAATGATCCTTGACAAGACCATATACCGTCCAATCATCCAAGTAACCCTGCAAGAATTTGTGAATAAAATCCTAGAATGCTTAAACAATTATGCGCGAAAATATAGCAGGCGCGTTCTTTAGTCCAAAGGGCATCACTATGTATGCAAAAATTCCCCATTCAATGGTGATATTTGTCTTCTCTTGATCCTCCTTTATAATCCTTCCCTGATGATACCCAGAGAATCCATTTGTAAAAGATTAGATTTCATGCCCTGCAATGCCTTCTAATATTTCCTCTATAAAGGCATGGGAAAAGGATTAATTACACATGCAACATTCAGCTCCATTTATTCCACACAAATCCTAATCTGACCATCTTTATTTATAATGATTACCATGGGGCGAACCCACTCTGATTCTTTGAGGGGCTTAATGATGCCAGACTCTAACATCTTGTCAATTTCTTCTTTAACTTTTAAGAAAAGTTTAGGGTTCATCCTGACTAGGTGCACACCTTCTTTTAGCTTAATCCTCATCTCACCTAAAGATTCATGCACTCACTTTAACTCATGGTATCCCCTAGGTAATAATTCCTTGAAATCATTTAGTAACTCAATTATCTTTGCCACTTCATAATCATACCAATAGTCTCCAATTACGGCCTCCTTAGGTTCAGTGTTCAAGCCAATTTCATTTTTTTAGTCTTCATAGGTTCATGATAGGAACGCATCTTCTTATCCACACTGTCTAAAAAATCACGTGTACCTACTGATTTATCTATGTCCAAATTTTCTAATTCTTCATCATCCACTATGTATACCATATTTCCTTTCTCCTTCTCAAGGAAAGTGTGCTTAAGTAGGTTAGCATCGGTCTCATCTACTTCATCAAAACTTGCTCCTAGGTCTTCCTCACCAAATAACTCCTGAATGAGTTCTTCAGCCTTTGCACTGTCTCCCATAGTTAATTGTTCCATAACCCATAATGCCTATTTCACCAGAGGTTTAGTGGAGTATTCAAAAGAATGGATCATTCTTACAGTCAATTCTTGCCAATTTCTAGTCTCCCTATGCAGTTCCGCATAAACATACCAAGCACATACACAACCGTGTAAAGTGAAATAAAGTTTTTGCACCCATAGTGAAGGTGGTAAAGCTCCATGCCCCTCTGTCCAGATTCTCTCACACTTTTGAATGTGGTGTTGAATAGTTTTATTACCATGATATATGAAGATTTGAGTAGGCCCATTGATCCTACGGAATCAATTTGTTAGATAAATTCTCACTTATTTCCATCCTATGAGATTATCCCTATGAACCATCCACCAACGTTTTGTTGTCCCACATAGGATATATACTAACATATTTCTTCTTTCCACTTAATCCTTCCATTGTTCCGCCATGGCGTGTAGGAATACCATAGGATCTCCTTCTCCAGTGTACCAGGGTATAGAGTTGTTACCTATCCTCCTAATACAACGACATTTTCCTCTTTGAGAAGATGCGCTTCTTACTTCAAACCCAACCATATTGTAGGTGCCACACATGAAATTATCACAAGTAACACTTGTAGTATCACTAATATACTGTGTGTCTTCCCACTAGAGGATTCCTTCCTTAGATGGCTTAAGTACTTCTTGATCTCAAATGACGTGCACATAAATTCAGTTTAGGTCTTCCTCACTCAAAGGCTCAACATAATGTGCATATTTCCCATCTATCAAAGGGATAATAACTCATTTTTCCTTAATCTCAAAACTTATATACCCCTTGTTGAACTGTAGATCAACATTTTTTACATAATACCAAGGGCGCCCAAGTAGATTTGGGAAGTTGTCTTCTTCTGCAAGTGCTAAAACCTCAAATTCCCCAGTGAACTTGGCCCCTTGTATAGTAATGAATGCATCCTTTAAAACTCCTATTGGAGTGGCCTTAGTTCAATTTTCCATAAACACTACCTAAGAGGGTGGATGTAATGGAGGTCTTCCCATCTACAACCAAGCATGTAAAGTAAGCACATTAACTTCCACACCTGTGTCAATCACTATATAGCTCAAAATCCACCCATCCACAACAACATTCAAAGTGATCTCCTTGTCATAATCCAAGCTAGGAGAGGGGATATTTGCATGCAAGATCTTCCATCCATTCTCAATACCTACGCATGGAGTGTTTCCCTTTAACCAAATCCCTATTAGTATAATAATATTCTCATGGTGCAACATATTGCATACCTCTTCCAAATCATCCATATCTGACTAGACTATCTCTGCTGCCTTATGTTCCAACTTCCGTTAATGTTCCTTTAAACATTGAATTTCATCCTAAAGAGTTTTTAACACGTTCATGGTTTCCTGATAAACGTCCTTCTGATGTGTAGGATTTGGGTATCTTGCATGTAAAACCTCTTCCTTATTAATGGTAGGATTTTGTTGTAATGTTTCTCTAGCGCGTGTAGCTTCAGCGAGTGTAGTAATTTTCACAGGTAGTACCTTAGGTTCTGGTGCCAACTTTGGCATCCATTGATTTTCCATGGCATGTTGTACTCTAACCATCCCTGCGTCCTTGTTCTCTTTTTTATGATGCTTTCCAATATGCTCATTTAAGTCCAGGAGCTCCTCATAGCTATGATTCTTCCCACAAAAAGAAGAAGTAATATTCTAAGGGCATTTGCGACTCTAGTGATCAAGAGATTAACATGTATAATATGTTCTAAGAGGAAACTCACCTCGTCTATAATCACGGCCATGGCCCCTGAATCCACCACAGTTCCCTCGACCTCTACCACGACCTTCCTTAAAGTGCCCCTTGTGATAATCGTAAATCCCTTGAGTGTGATTACAATCATGGTGCTCACTTTTTCCTTTAGATTTATCTGATACTCATATATTTCATACACCAATATCAATGGTATCATGGATCTGATCAATCAACCTGCAATCTTCAGTATTGTGAGTCATGGACTAAAAAATCTTATAGTAGAAAGATACATTCTTTCTTATCGTACATTGTAAAAGTGGGCATCGACTTGCATCATGGTCTAAATGACATATCTCACAGTCTAGCAACAAGGAATATACTGACCTATGGGGACATCTATCCTTAGTGTGCCCCTCAACTTCACAATCTATACACAAAATCCCAGTGTATGTCTCATGAGATGAATTGGATGATAGTTTCTCCAACTACTTTACCATAGTTATAATCTAAGCTTCCAAGAATGTTCTCACTCTAGTATCTATACTTTTGACTACATCAGCACACAACGCTGCTTCAAGCATTTCATGCGGATCCGTATATGTCTTATGTGACATCGCCCTCTTAAAAGATGTGATCAAGCCTCCAACAAACCAGTGTGCATGCTTACTTGCATGGATATCATACAAAAGTTTAGACAAAAGTGTTTTGAAATAAGAATCATATTCCCGAACGCTCTCAATAGTACCCTGCTTAATATCCTTGAGCGCACTTATACTCTTCTTCTCAAACTCGGGGATATAAAATTCATTAAGGAAATCATCCTGTAACGCTGTATAATCGACACGAGTTTGATTAAGGTCAAAATTCCTGTACCAATTGTGTGTGCATCCTTGCAATGTAGTTGCGAAATGACTTTCCTTGCTCTCAAAGGTCATGATCCCTTTTGCATGCCACAATATCTCACACATTTACACATGCTCTGCAACATCTTCTATTCCCCTATACTATGGAAGATGAAGCAACATCTCCATGTAAATATTATGGGGTTGGTGAGGACCATGCCCACCGAATCCAAAACCCCCTGTGTTACCTCTTCCTCTAGACCCATTAGATCCACTAGAACTAGAGCCACCTATGTGCCCTGAGCCTCCACCTGTATCAGGAAGTGACCCAGAGTATGTACTTCCCTATGTCCCGATAGTGGTACTAAAATGAATTCCTAAAGTCTGCAAGGTGGTACTAATCACAAAGGTGAGTCCAAAATTCTACGCGCTTGAGTTCTGTGCCAACGAAGTGCCTACAAAGGTACCTCCAAATAAGAAAAAAGAAATTTTCCCAACCATATATGTACTTGTTATCTGATTTACTCTAGTTATTCTACTTCCCATACTAGCTTGCTGACTACTGGTTGTACTAGAAACTGGAAAACTAAACGCAATGGCTAGGTTACTAGGTAGATTCAGATTCTCACTTGTAGCCCATTTCATCTCTATTGGTGCACTCTCATATGAGGCTGATGAGGGTTCCCTGTCATTCTTGCCGAAATGGGGGAGTTCCAAATGTTGTGGCTCCACACCATCTGCATGAGCACCAAATCCTTCATGAGCCATCTCTCCCCTCAATGCCATCCATTCTACAATCTCACGTTGTTTCTCTAACTCTCTCTTGTGTGCCTCATTGTACTTAAGCTACCTTTATTCTCTTTGCCTCTATACTGTTAGGTCCAATGTCCTTCACCGAACCTGCTCCTGCAGCCGATTTTGGTGGGGTTTAGCTAGCTATCGTCTTTTCTTCCAAGTTCAGGGTTACCATCAATATTTTGATCACTAGTGGAATGCCTTACAGATAGGCTCCCTAGGGATAACGTAAAACTGGAACTTAGATACCTCTGGGAAAGAGTAAGTGGAAATTGAGTACTCCAAAATATATTTATTCAAAACACCATAGAGCCAAGTGTCCACAGTGTGCATCTAATTTAGATCAACATTATAGAGGGAATTAAATTCTTCTTACATCTAGAAAAGTGTGTGAAACCTCCAATTCCTTTTAGACGGATAAGCAACCAGCCACTCATACAACTCTATCGGAAAGATAGAAAATAAAATCTCATATAAACAGTCATATAAATTATGATCCACCCACACACCTGCGTCAAACTCAGATCTAATGTTGAATCTCTGAGTGTATTCTTATTTCAGATCTACTATCCACTCCTCAACACTTGATAGGTTCAATCAGTGCATCTTCATCATGAAACAAATGAAATAGAGGTGTTGAAAATGGAACCAATGATGCAACCTAGAATTTACTGTGAATAACCCATGCACGTTGGCACATCACTCAGCCTGATATGAGCGCTCACCCAAAGCATGCAAAGGTAAGAGACCCCTCTTTATATTTTCTTGTACATGATGTTAGTGTGATGATATTTCAGCATATTCATATTCATAACTAAACATAAACATTCCAAAGTGCATAAACTAGACCTAGGTCTCAGAGAACCATGAACTAAACAATAAATATAATAAGATTAACCATACAAGAACCAAATTACCTTATATCTAATACCATTATCCAACCAATATACTCCATTGCATTAAAAACTGTAAAACACAAAATCTTATTACATTATAAAGTATCTTCATGAGTCATGAGCACATCAAAACCAACAACATGACTCTACAATAATTCACTGCACACTAAACTACACAGTTCAATACATATTTATAGAGGTGGGGTCTTTCCCTTCACTACCCATGCACTTCTCAAAATAGGATGCATGCTGATAATAGCCATGCACCTTTACAATAGCATGCACAACATGTAAGTGTTATAACAACATATTTCCTATAGTTAACTCTAAGAAGAAATCCTATTATTAGCTTAAAATGTGCATGGTATATTATCCACTTGTTCCCAAAATACCATTGCATGTAGTGTAAGTCTTCAATGCTATGTGTGCTCCGCACGCTATCTCCAAAAATAACCTTTAACCACAAAACAACTAATTCCTGAGCTTGGGCGCTTCAATACTATTATAGCTCCGCGTGCTTTCAACGCCCTATCTTCACACGCCCAATACTTAGAATATTTTCAGTTGCCCAACAAGATCACCCAAAAAACTTGTCCTTAAAAATATTTCAGGACATATTTCTATCATTTACACTCTTACACATTAGGTGCACACTTTCCTTTTTACATACTAACATACTTTACATATATATACATTCTATACTCATATTTTTCATATATAGGACTTTGACTACTCTTTCAGTCTTCTTTTACAGGTCCATCCTTAATACGAAACAACAAGTAATCTATGTCAGCAAATAGAAGCACAAAAATAGGCACAAGCTATGCATACACTTTACCCCTAGGTTCCACTTCCCTTTTCCTAGTCTCCATGCTGAATATTATGATATCTTCACGTTTCACTTGTCCACTCAAGATGTTATTCACTTCACTCTCTATAGGATCATAAGGTATAAATTTTCTAATGTAGTCAAAAAATCTATACACTTTGGTACATTTCTAGGTCCTACAAGCATACTAGCATTTATATGATTTCTAAATAAGAAAACTAGTAATTGACAAATCTCCTTATCTTCTTGCTTTGTCTTCTGCACTTTTATTGGCTCTATATAACATCCACATTTATGACTTAGAAACATGGTATTTTTTTTACATAATGTTCTCTGTTCTAAATTCATATAATTCAAAACACACATTTCTTTACCAGTCCATCTCATTAGTAAAAACCATATGCAACTGTAATGACTCAGTGTAACACCGATCTCTCATTTCATGACTCGGTATTAAACTGATCTCTCATGCTATAGTCATTTTTATATCCGCCCATTAACTTTGTAATCCCATGCGCTCTGTCTTTTCACCCAGTGGATGCTGGGCACTCACCTAAGGCATGTGTGGGCACCGAGCCCCTCCTTTATGTGAGCATTGTGAGAAGATCATGCCATTGATAAAGACTAGATACTGAAAAGTAAATGTTCATGCATTCATTCTGAAAGCATAGGATGAGTATTACATCAATATACCCATTCAGATAAAAAGAGAAACACCATACAAAGAACATATCTGATTCTTAACATAAAGAAAAGACATTAGGGTTTGCACCCATGAGACAGATATTCAGAACCGGGTCATATATTCATATTGATTATAATTTTAGTAACCACATTACATTCAAAAGGGTTATAGCAGACCAAAATGTATCAAAACAGGGATCTGAATCATGTATCATAAGTCCTAGCTATGCTTCCTCTATTACAACAATCTTGCAAACCCATCCCATTAGACATAATAACATTCCTACAATCCTCTAATGAGAACCCCAGCTCCTAGAACCTCCTAATATTTTCTGCAGAGCTTCGCTTTCCATCCTCTCTATGATGGTCATGATTCTTCTCTCTCTCTTTTCCTTCTACCCAAACATCTTCATATATAGGTTTAGAACCCATCTTCATACCTTACTTCAAGGGCAGATCACTTGCCAAGTGTCTATGTGGTCCTCCAATGGAGCATGCGTATTCTGATCCGAGATCTCTATTCTTTCCAATGATTTATTTTGGGAACCTTCCATGTGTGGAATATTCTTTCCTTGCCCACCAAGTCTCCAGGCTGGCACCTTATCCACTCGGCATGCCTAGTCGGGTCACATTTTTTATCCCGTGCATCCATAATGCCAACTATGGCTAAGTCCTCAGACCCTGTTGTTTTGCCTTCCATGCGTGCTAGTTTCTACTACACCCTTCTTTAACCCTTTTCCTGTGTGCTTTTACCATGTGTTCCCTTATTCTTCTTGGTCCCACGCACACACGCGCCGTTTGACACTTAGCCAATGTTTTGAGGCCCAACATCACCCCACACTAAGATTTTTCTCCATCCTCAGAAACACTATCTCTTTAAAAAAATAAAGAATGGCAAGACTTAGATAGTCTGAATAAAGAATGAAGGAATGAATAATTAGAGGAATGAAAGAATGGGGAAGGGAAGAATGAAGAATTATGCTACTGCTATAAAAGGAGTGGTAACTCCTTCCTCATTATCACCTCGATATTATCCCAGGCATAAACCTCACCATGTCCTTGTTGGAGTAGGTCACCCATGAGAGTTCTCAACTCTTTAAAGCTTAGTTCATCACCCTTAACATTTAGTGTATCACCAATTCCTTCCAGCTGCTTACCAAGGTCATCAAGCGCATCCATTCCTCATGGGACTTGGGGGTACAGTTTTGTTGGTGTAGGATATTTACCATGCATATATTTCAAGTACATGGGATTCCTCCACATAGGTGATTCACCATGCTTAGGTGTCCTAGGGTGTCATTATGGCCTTACATGCATCATAGAGCGTCATAGGAGTTACATTTGACCTGTTATTATGGGAATGTAACTCCCACCTCTTAATAGCTAAATTTTTGGGGGAGTTACACACCCCACTACTATATGTACACCCTTTCATATGGAGTAATAAAATGGAATGGAATAGAGTATGGGATTTGAGTCATTTTTCCCTTAATGCATGCACATTTCTCTAATGGGTGATTTCCTTATTTGATCTTAAAGCTACATCATTTTACGGTTGAATGCAACGTTTTTATGCTCATGGATTCCCTCCATATCGTCATCATTCCTCCAACATGGTATCAGAGATAGGGGATCGGAATCATGTTGCCCACCTCGGTTACTTACTACTCTCTACCTCGTAGTTTCTTGTGCAAGTTATAATTCATGTTTGTTTCTCTACTTGCATTTTATTTATAAAAAAATGGGTATATATATTTGTCTTGTTTTCTGGTAGGTTTCCTGTTGTCTTTTTACAGAGTTGAGGTTTCAGCAAATTGCATGTTTGAAGTTTGCTTAACACTGTGTTGCCTTGATCATGAGATCATTCTTTGGTATGGATAACTTGGGTTGGTTCTCTAGTGTGTAAAGTGGTTAGATGTTCCCCTATTTTGCTGGAGTTCCCTCTCTGTCATCCTCATGGTTATAACTCACGCGGGAATCTCCAGTCTGTTACCCTATCTACGAGGTTACTCCTGCCTTGGCATTGTCAAACACTTCCCACTTCTGTAACCTTTATCTCATGTTCCACCTCTGGTGTGGCCCTCATCAACTAACATTGTAGGATCATTGGTCCCTGGCTCCGTCTATGGCCTCTGTAATTGATTTGTTGTCCTTTCCACCATTTGCATTGGAGAAACTACCTCATGTTTAAATGTGCATCGATTCCTGCATTGGTTCTCTAGATTTGGTGTGATCTTATCCCTATAATGTTTCTCAGCTCCCTCCAGCTCTAGATTGAAGCATTTATCTTTTCCAGGATGAGGGATTTTTGTGCACCTCTGAGCTCAAACCGTGGTTGTTTCATCCTGCCACGTTCATCTACTCAGTTGTTTGACGGTTTCATTATCTCCTGCAAACCCATGTGGCTACCTCTCCCACCTAAAAATATCTACATGACTCGAGATACTCTGACAATCCAACTCGGACCGTTATCACTTGGCGATCCCACTCGGGAACTTCCACCTTGGCCCACTTGCCTGTGCTCGTGTAATAATTTTTAGCATTGGGGATCTCAAATATCTCAGCATCCAACCTTCAAACTTAGCTCAGACCGGTTCATACCAACTCAATCAGCTCAGTTAAAGACCCACTGGCTTGGTTAATAGCCACCTCCCAGCTCACTAACGAGTTAGCTTGGTCACTCACCCCAGCAGTCCATTTCCATCTCGGTGCATCCATGGCTTGACACCTCAGTTGGGCCCATCCCTTTCAAAACTTTTTTGGCAATTAAAACAACCTATTTTTAATGTTTCAAGGCAAAAAAATTTTGATCTTGGCATTGTAATAATTTTTTGGATCTATTTTTCTTATATTTAATGTCCTTCATTTGTGTGTCAAAGACAGAGGGCGAGGTCTGGGATTAGCAGGAGGCTAATTCCCCCTTACAAGCAAAACAAACCTTGCCTAAACTTTGATGTCATTTGTAATGAGTACCCACAAAAGACCTGTTGCAACCATTTCGGGCACTTTTTAAATCCATTTGCATGGCTTATTGGCATTTTCCATCAGTTGCGAGAATCATTTTCTTGCTATAACTTTTGACTTACTGCTCAGTTTTGAGTGCTTCTTTAGTCAAAGTTGCATGATTTTTCTCACATTAGGTGATGACATTATCATATTTGTAAACGCACTACTTTATAAAGTTCCGCATTCTAGGGGGGTCATTAGTACTCTTGGGCCTTGTATTACATGAAGACGCATTATCAGCTGATTCTGACATCTTGCATTTGTGCACCTTGCACTTTTTATTCCACATCATGGAGGGTGCTCTTTCTAGACTTGAGCATTGTAGGATCTCCTTACAGCCTCTGCCACTTCTTCTTGGGAGAGGGAACTATTTAGTTTGGCATGCTTTTATGGAATGTTACTTCACCTATGAAGGTCTTTCACACTTCTTGATTGGGCCATTTCCTACACCCACTAATCATCGTCATCTTGATGACTTTCTCAACACTTGTGACCATGTTTTTAGTCACTTGATGATGCATGTGTCCCCATCTCTCTTGTTTCACGTGGAAGACTCAGATCCACCCCACCGAGTCTGGAGTATTCTTCAATCCCTCTATAGAGACCCTTCACATACTATCACTATTTTTTGCTATTGTTGATTTAGTTATCTCCTCTATTTCCTTGTGTGATGATAGTTCCATTGACACAAACTCGCTTGGTTCTACTTCTAATGACAAGGATTGTGCACCCAGTTATGATGTCGAGATTACTATAGAGGACTCTTCTCATCCTTCTCTCACTATTCTAGAGAGTGTTGACACATCCCACATCTCATCAGATATTGAGTAGTCTCCTATACAGTCTCATACAGTCATCACGCCCGCTTCTTTTCCACCTTCAATGTGTGAGGACCCTTTTACTCCTCTACCTTCATTGGATGAATCATACATATATGACATTGCTCTTCTCTTTGTTAAGCCTCCTCATTGGGATGAGTATCTATTTTACCTTAGTCGTCTTTTCGCAGAGTACACTTGTGATGTACTACAGGTTCCTCATCCATCTATAGGTATTTCAAAGGAGTTCATCATCTCCGTTGTTGGGAGTGGCCCTTCTGGGACTCTTATAACTTCAACTTTTTCAGAGACCTTCATTGATCCAACCTTGCTTGTGGATCCATTTTCTATTGTGGGGGATGTTTTGTTACCTTCACATCAGTTGGACATCCTTTCTATAGGCATTCCCCTTATTCACTCTCATAGTTCTATGCATGTGGCATTACCTTTGGTTCCTTGGCACTCACTTGCTAGAGCTATGTCACACTTTCATGGACCAGACTTAGAGTTCTTCTTGTTGCTTCCTTCAGTTTCCTTCACAGAGTGGGTAGGATTCTAGCATGTCATTTTTGTCCTTCCTAAGGACAGGCACATATTTCAGTGTGGGTGGCTCTTCTTCAGTCTAGAGGTAGAGGATCTTGTGATCGAAATTCTTCTGGGAGACCTAAAGCTACAGAGTTCATATCAGTCCATGGCATCTTTTGTATTCCTCTCATCTCCCTCTTCTTCTCTCTTCTTCTTCTTTCCGAGAGATTTCCTCTTTGAACATGGGTGCCTTTACAGGCTTGTCTATGGCCGTGACCCAACCTTGGCATAGTTCTTAGATTAGAGAGTGGACTTATCTCTCTTTTGGGGGGGAGTTTTTTCCACTGGGTTTTCTCCTTTTACTCCACTTTTTGAGAGTTTCTTGGATGTGGGTACCTCATCAGGCTTGTTGTCGGGACCTACTTCTCCTTGTTTTCATCTATGTGTCCACCTAAGATATGCTTCATGGGGGGTGTTGGTGTAGGATATTTACCATGCATATATTTCAAGTACATGGGATTCCTCCACATAGGTGATTCACCATGCTTAGGTGTCCTAGGGTGTCATTATGGCCGTACATGCGTCATAGAATGTCATAGGAGTTACGTTTGACCGGTTATTTTGGGAATGTAACTCCCACCTCTTGAAAACTACATTTTTGGGGGAGTTACACACCCCACTACTATATGTACACCATTTCATCTTGAGAAATACAATGGAATGGAATAGAGTATGGGATTTGAGCCATTTTTTCCTTAATGCATGCACATTTATCTCATGGGTGATTTCTTGCTTCGATCTTGAAGCTACATCATTTTGTGGTTGAGTACAACATTTTGATGCTCACGGATTCCCTCCAGATATTTTTCATTCCTCTGAAAAGTTCCTTGAGCTGATTCTTGACTAAACCTCGCAAGGTTTTGATTGCTTCCATTTTATTTTCAACCTCGGCCATGATCTTATCCCTCTATGCCCTGTTTCCTTTTTTCTTCTCCTGGACCTCCTTCAGATACACCTTATGTGTAGCAACTAGTATTCTTATTACTCTTTCCCTATTAGCACAATTATCATATACAGCCTCAGCCATGCACGCTTTGGTCTGTACATTGGTGAGGAGTTGGGAATATCAAGCGATTGTCTCCCCAATCTTGTGTTTCTCTTCCTCCTTCTATTGTGCCAACACTTATTTTGTTGATTCCAAAGTGATTGGTTGCCTCTCTATGGTAAGGATGCATGTTAAGTCATCCAAGAATTGCAAATTTGACTTGTAATTCTGATCAAGTGGTGCTAGGTTTTTGTGTTTCAAGATGATGACATATGTGATCATTTAAATTTTCTTGTACACCTCTCACACCTTAACATTTTCCTCCCTTAGTTCGCACCATAAATGTGTGATGAGAAGATATTTCTACTTCAGATCCTTTATCTTCTCAATAAGTTCCTCCTTCTTCTCTAGTTATTCCTCTAGGAATCTTACCCTTATCATTCCTTCCAAACAACCTTGCCTCAACCTCATATGATACCTTGTCGAGGGTGTTGCAGAATTTCTCATCTGGTACCTTCATGAGCACTCCTTGACTAACCTTGAACTTAGGCTCATTAACATGGGAAGCAAACTCCCAAGATAACATCTTCCTTGTTCATGGGTATGTGCCCTCTTCTTCAAATGAAGACCATTCAAGGAGTTGTTCTGTGGGCACAATACTCTGGAAGCACGAGTGTAGTACCTACTTGGTTAATTGATGTAACTCATCCCTTACTCTTGTGATGCTACCACGCTCTTCCCTCTTATGCGCATTGCCTTCAGAAAGCTTATTTCTAAGCTGGGATCTCCACCCATGCTCCCATACTCTTTTCCTATGGTTTCCTCTTCTATCTCCTTGAGTATCTCATCAGCGATTTGCTCAACTTCCTTCTCCATTAACTCCTATATTATTCCTGATACTTCTCTTTATGCAGCCTCTTCTATTTTATCCTTGGTGATGTTGGGGGTCCTTTGATCCTTTATATTCACTTCTTCACTCTTCCCTTTTCCTTGAGTGTCTCCCTCTTCTCCATCTTTTCCTTCATTTTCTTGATCTTCAGAGTCATGCACATCATACACTGGATGGTATTGAGCCTCTTCATACTCATAATCATTTATTTTACCTTTGCAAGCCTCCAAGCTCTCTGTTTATTTTGAGTCAACCTTCTCTGCTACCTTCTACTTCTTCCTAACTGGTGATTACAGTATATGAGACTCTTCCCTTTCTTCTTCTTCTACAAGAGACTCCTTCCTTGGTGTTTCCTCTTCTGCAGGAGGCTCCTCTTTCTCTGGTGCCTCTTCCTTAGGTGACTTTTACTTTTCCTTAGCAGGAGACTTCTTCCACCATGCATATTTACTTAGCTTGGCACCTGATTCTGATGTGCCCATAGATTGTGTTGTCTGCACACTTGGTGATTTATTCTCTCACGCCTCTTCCCTCTCTCTCTTTTTTGGCATGGCCTTCTTTCCTTCGGCGAGGTCTTCTGGAATGGATATGTCACTCTCCAAGTAGGCATCTTTCTCATTTTTTGGCCTGATTCACAAGTGTACCCTCGCTGCGGTCCTTCCAAAAATTGGTGGTGTCACTAGTTTTTTCATGTGCACCTCATGGGAGACATACTTCTCCATATAAGCGTGCTTCTTGGGGTATACTACATTCCTTCATAGCTCACAGTGGTCTTGGTCTACCTCACTGAGGTTGAACCTTAGTATTTTAGCCTCCCTAAAGTGATTGACCCCTACTTGAAAGTATTGCATGGTGAAAGAGAAAGGAAGTTTACACCAGGGACTCTTGGTCCCATATATCAATGTGAATTTTCCAATGTAGAAATGTTGGTAGATAGGAAAATCAGCTTCTCCTTTTTCTAGCACTGGCAATTTTTCAGGTATCCTCCATTCATCTCTGAATGCGTCACGCATTATCTGGTACAATGTCTCTAGGTGCGCCTTGTGGGTGGTCGTCATGGTGTCACAAGTGTATTTTTCAAACATATTTGTAGGGGAAGGGATTTCATCTAGATACTCCCATAAAAACTTCTCTGGCCCATTGGGCACTCCAATATATGAGAAGAAAATGGTGAGGAGGACATTTCCAAACATTATCTTCTCTCCTTCATGTGTGACACTGATGATTTATTCTGTAATGAAGGTGAAAAACATATAGATGGTTCCTTCCACTATCTTTTGGCACACATTCAATCAAACCTTGTTTATCTGTTTCCATCTCTCTTGCCTATTCAGCTTGGATATCAAGTGCATAGCCATCCTCATCACTGGGTTAGATATATCTTAAATATCAAAGTAGCGCGAGCCCTTCTTATAATCATAAGCTTGGAATGTCTCCTTAATAGCTTCCTTATCCTCTAGGTCATCATCTAGAAGCGCCCCTTCACAGACAAGGTCAGTAAACTTAGAGATTGGTTGATGGGTTATGTGCATTCTGCGACTCACGAAGTAGAAATGGTCCTTGTGGATGCATGACATCAACCATTAGTATAAACGCTCGGGCTTTCCTAAATAGGGCAACTCATGCAGTTGTAGAAACCTGTACTTCTCCAATTTTACCTTCACCTCATCATTGTAGATTGGAATCCCTTCTGGTGTCCTCTTATCCATTGGACGAACCAGTTCTAACACCATGTCCTTCTCTATGGTGCTTGTGTGGTGGTTATAGTACTCACGGCCATCTTCCTTATGTGGGATATCCATTATTTTCCAAGAAACACTCCATCTGGGTATTGCATCTCCACATACCACTCTTTGTTGAAACTGGTGGCAAAATTTTTTTTCCCCTTGCCCTTTTCCTTCTTTGGTGAGATAGTTTCCTTCTTTGGTGCCATTTTCTTTGTTGGGTTAAAAATAAACTCTTCCTTTCTCCTCTTCCTTGCTTTGCTCAAATATTTGGCTCAACTTCATGAATAATCCCTTTACTCCCATGCCCTAGCTGTAAAACCCTAACCTGGAAAACCCTTCCACAAGATGATGTAATCTTCTGAACCCTTCTTCCCTACGCCCGTTTACTCCTTCCACTCTGGTTCACAAATCACACTAGTCACGCACTTAGATTTTCACAATTCCTCCTTCACATAAATATTTCTTCACGGATGCCCTAGTTTACAAGATCTCTTCAATATCGTAATAACAAGGTAAAGAGTGATGAGACCATAAATTACCATTATTTTTTCCTTCCAAGTTACATTTGAAAGTGGATTTAAATGTAATCTAGGAACTTATAGTTTGATTAAGATAGAGTATACGATATATATTTTGTTCATTCTTTAGAAATATTTTGTTATCTATCTTGTTGACTAATCCTATTGATTATTTGGGAAAAAGATGCAAAGTCTTGTGTATACAGGCCATAAAGGAAAGATAATGCTAGTATTGAGAAAATTGAAATTGATCATGAACAATACATTTAAAATTAAATATGATTTCATATTCCAATTCCTCTCAAAAAATTATGCAAGTTCAAAAATTGAATCATCTCAATCCGAGGTCACATGTAAAAGTTATAGCTGTTTTAAGTTAGTTGTGGAACCCGTAGAGTTAGTTCCGGAACTCACAGAGTTAGTTCTGGAACTTGCAAGTTTAGTTCTGAAACTCACAGGTTTAGTTCTGGAACTCACAGATTTAGTTCTAGAACTTGTATCAATTTAAATAAATTTAGTTCCATAACTTTCAATTCGTGGAAAAATCATATTTTGTTCCAGAACTTGCATAAAAGGAATGACAACTTTAATTCCAGAATTTGCATCAACGGAATAACAGTTTTTGAGGGATTGTGAAAAATCAAAGATTCCAATGGGAAATATGAGAGAGGTTTTTTTTCATATAAATGTTTTTAACAAAAACCTCATTCAGATTTTTTACAAGCTTTACCAATGAAAAGAGATCTAACTTTTAGTGAGTTATAGTACGAGAAAACGTGTATCAGATGAGCACTAAAAGTTCTATAAACAAAAAAAAAAAATTTCAAATGGAAAATATGAGAGAGGTTTTTTTTCATAAAAATGTTTTTAACAAAAACCTCATTCAGATTTGTTACAGGTTTTACCAATGAAGAGAGATCTAACTTTTAGTGAGCTACAGTCCAAGGAAAAGTGTATCAAACGAGCATTAAAAGTTCCATAAACAAAAATAGAAAATTCAAATGGAAAATCTGAGAGATGTTTTTGTTTGTAGAAATGTGTTTAACAAAAAAATTATTCATATTTGTTATAGGTTTTACGAATGAAAAGATATATAACGTTTAGTGAGTTGTATTCCGAGGAAACGGGTATCAGACGAGCACTAAAAGTTCCATAAACAGAAATAGAAAAGTCAAATGGAAAATCTGAGAGAGGTTTTCTTTCATAGAAATTTGTTTTAAAAAATTCATTCAAATTTATTATAGGTTTTACCAATGAAGAGAGATCTAACTTTTAGTGAGCTGCAGTATGAGGAAACGTGTATCAGATGAGCACTAAAAGTTCCATAAACAGAACCAAAAAATTCAAATGGAAAATATGAGAGAGGTGTTTCTTCATAGCAACGTGTTTAACAAAAATTTCATTTAGATTTTCTATAGGTTTTACCAATTAAGATAAATCTAACTTTTAGTGAACTGAAGTCCAAGGAAAACTCATATTAGACAAGCGTCAAAAGTTCCACAATAAAAAATAGCAAAGTCAAATGGAAAATCTGGGAAAAGTATTTAGTCAAAATCATAATTTGAGGAAAATCCTCCTTCCAATAATGTAGAGAAATAAAATCATTATGATTCTTGTTACCAAAAAGCAAGGAGAAGATTTGGGAGTAAATCTTCCTAAAATAAGTGAGATAAGACTTTGACTCCAATAATATATCTCTCTCCATATTTTGTGGAGATGGAGATCTTAGTTGTTAGGATTAGAATAAAGATAATATCAGATTGTATCTCCCAAAATAAGGATTTGGTTGGACGCATAAGTTATAAATGCAACCTTCCACACTTAGATATGTAATTCTTTTCCCCAAGTAATCAAGATCTGTTCTTTCTTTCCAATCTTTGGAAGTAAAGTTTTTCTACAAGTTCTAAATTAAAAGTATGAATTAAATCATTTTCCAAGGAATGAGTTGGACACTCATTCCAAGGAAGATGGATCAATTTGTTAATGTTTATTTCTTTATTTGTGTAGTTTTCTTTTTGTTGTAATTTTCTATTTTTTTATGTTATGTAATTTCTTTTGTGAACCTGCAGGTGTCTTTTCCTCTTTCCTTTATTTTCAATTCAGCAATTTTAATTTATGCAAGTGTGTTTTATTCTTGCAAGTGTGTTTCAATTTCTGCAAGTTTGCATTAAATTTCCACATGTGTGCTTTCAATTTATGCAAGTTTGGTTTTTGTTTAAAGGAGTTACTTTCCAAGATCTTCTTCTCTTAATGCATGCAGCCATCAGACACCAACCCTGGATTGACATTATTAATGGCGAGGATTGACGACCCTCATCAAAGAGTAATGTACCCAACCCTCTTCTTATAGTTTTTTCTTCTTTCCAACAATAAATGTTATGTCACCTACCAACGTACTTAGCATTAAGTGCATATTTTTCCACTAAATCTGATCTCAAGCGCTCTTTCTGACATACCCAATCTTGCACAAAAAATACTTATAACCTTTTGGCACATAAAAATCTTCACTGACCAAAGACTCTTATGCATGCGTTTGCAGTTCTAAAGGAACTTCTTCTGCCATCCTAATTTTTTCCTTTTCCTTCCTCATCTTGTTCCTACACTTCTCATCCTTTGTACGTGGTGTTTGTAAAACTATCCTGACACCAAAATTCCTCATCCACCTTTTCCACGTGCACTCTTCCACACTACGTGCCTTTAATATGGGCCATATCATTCAATCTAGTCCATCGAAACACAACTTCTACTACTAAATTTTATTTCACTTCGCACTACTCCACCACACACTAAAATAGATGTGCGGTCCTCTACACATATACAACCTTTTGAAAGTAATAAGTGGTTATTGGCACACAAAGCATGTAAAACAACAAAAATGGAAGAGAATAAGAAACAAGAAAGGGAAACATAAGGAAGATAAATTCATAAATGGAAATCCTAGGCTAAATGACAATACTTCCTTATTTACAAACACAAGGAAGACTTAGTTATAGTAGGGCTTCAACCTACTCCCATTAAAATGGGCTAGTAACTATGTTCTGTCAAGCACTTGTAACTGGAAAGTGCCTAAATCAATGATGTACGAGATGATATATGACCCTAACCAATGGAATTTCAGTTTCCCAGGATGGCACAGAAAATTGGAATCATATAACAGAACCATCTGCCCAACCTTGAATTATTTGTTTTTAATATGGCGATCATGTCATGCTTTTTGTCGTTCCTTTTCAGTATTCTGACTCCATCTATTAATTGACCTCCTTTCATCCAACTACATTAAATTCTCCATGTGCTCTTGAATTACTTGTTCATCAGCTAACCCTCCTACACATGCAATACGCAGTGATGGTAGCATAAATTCAATTGGTAAAACATCCTCCACGTAAAACACCAACTGAAACGATGTGGCCTTGTTCAATCTCTTGTAGGTTGTTATGTATGCCCATAGGATGGCTGATACCTTGTCATCCCAATCTTGTATTCCCACATCGTAATTTTTTGTCAGTGTGTGACTCATAATTTTGTTAAATGCGTCAACAATTCCATTAGCTTGTGGGTGATATGGGGTAGTCTAATAATGGGCCACCATGAACTCTACTAACAAAATCCTAAATTTTTCGTTCAAAACATGTGTACCCCTATCACTGGTCAAGCTTAAAGGACATCCATACCTGTTGATTATGTCCTCCCATAAAAATCAGTAGTCGTCATTGTTGTACAGTCCCTTGTAGGTGCTACCTCCTCCCACCTTGTTAAGTAATCAGTGCAAGTGATGATATAGCACAAACCAACCCTTCACACGATGGGTGAAATTGATCCTACAAAATCAATTTCCCATTTTTCAAATGGTTCTACACTAGCTATCAGCCTTAAGGGAATTTCATCCCTTCTTCCTGGCTTGTCAAGGCACTGGAAATGGTCATAGGTCTTACAAAATTCAATGCAATCCTAGTAGATAATTTCCCACCAAACCCTTATAAGTAGAACCTTCTGCACGGTGGCATTCCCTGCATAGTACCCTACTGCAATCCCACCATGTGCTTCTTCCATGATTTCAATGTTCTCATGTTCTAACACTCATCAGGGCAGAACCTCATCATGACCCAACTTGTATAAGTCTCTGCTAATTAGCATGTAGTGCCCAACGCATATAGTTAATTGTTTTCTTTCTAAAGATTTCATTCCTTCTGGTGCCACATCCATTTTGAAAAACACAACAATATCTTCTAAGTTAGATGGTGCACACCACAACCTAAACAGTTGCACATCTGACATAACATCCTCAATGCTCTGTGTATCCTCTCCTAAATCCATTATTGACAAATGGTCAAGCCCTGAGTTACTCTTTCATGGTTTCACAACAACTGTAAACTAAAACTCCTAAAACAACAAGACCCACCGATATATGTGCCCTTGCAAAATGGGATTGTTCACTAAGTACTTCAAGGCCATGTGATTTTTGTAAAATATGAATGGTTTCACCAGCAGATACTGCATGAACGTATGTAGTGCATAGATCATCGAAAGTGCTTCACGCTGAGTAGTGGTGTAGTTTTGCTCTGCTGGTGTGAACTTCCTACTTGCAAAACAAATGGGGTGATCAACAATCCCTTCTCTAGGTTGTGTTAGGACTGCTCCAATATTTTTCCCTGAGGCATTAAAATACACGTGAAAAGTTTTATCCCAAGAGGGAAACCGTAATATGGGCATAGTGACAAGTCTATCCTTCAAAGTGTCAAATGCCACCTGTTGCACCTCTCCCCAGTGAAAGGAACTCTTGTGTTTTAGTAACTTCTCCAATAGCACACTGATTTTGGCATACCCCTTGATAAACTTCTAGTAGTACCCTGTATGCGCAAGGATTCCATGCATTGCGCTCTGATTGGTAGGCTTCCCCAACCCCACAATAACAACAACCTTGGCAAGATCCACCAACAAGCCTTCCTTACATATGATATGCCCCCATACAGTACCAAATGGAGTAGAAAAAACACATTTCTTAATGTTGAGGGATATCCTCAACTACCAATATCTCTCAAACATCATCCTCAAATTATCACAATGGTATTTCACTTGTCTATACATTGTCCAGTCATCAAGGTAGACTTGCAGAAACTTATGGATAAAATCCTTAAATGCCTAGACCAGTATGCGTGAAAACACATCTGACGTGTTCTTCAGTCCAAAAGGAATGTTCGTATAGGAAAAACTTCCTCATTCAGTTGTGAAAGTTGTCTTCTCTTAGTCTTCTTTAGCAATTCTAACTTGATGGTATCCTGAGAATCCATCTGTGAAGGAATAGATTTCACGCCCTACCACTCCTTCCAAAATTTCTTTGGTGAAGGGGGTTGCAAAAGGATCAATTACACATACCACATTTAAGTCCCTGTAGTCAACACAGATCCTTATCCTTCCATCCTTCTTAATACTGATGACCATGGGGATTACCCATTTTGATTCCTCCACAACTTCAATGATGCCTAGTGCTATCATCTTGTATATATCCTCCTTAACCTTGACGCGAAGATTCATATTCATTTGATAAGGCCTTTTCTGAATCAGTCACACACCTTCTTTTAACTTGATCTTCATCTCCCCTAAAGAGTGGTGAATTCCTTTAAGCTCATGGTACCCACACGGAAATAAATATTGAAACTCGCGTAATAGATCATTGATCTTCAAGACTTCCTTCTCCGACCATTAGTCTCCAATAGTAGCCTCCTTAGTTTCAGCCTCTGAGCTAATGTTAACCTTATTTGTTTTTCGGGGTTCGTGGTATGCACACACTTGTTCATTATCACTATCAATAACTTCATTCGTACCTTTAGTATGGTTAACATCCAAACCCCCCATCTCTTCACCATCTATCACATAGACCATCTTTCCATTTTCTTTCTCTATGCATGCATGCTCAAGTTGTACCTCTTCTGACTCTTCTTCATCAAAGCGTGGTTCTAAGCTAGGTTCACCCAATAACTCCTTTATTCTATCTTCTTGCATGGCACTATCTCCCATCATTATGTGCTTAAAAACCTCCAGTGCTCTATCTAATGATGGTTTAGTACTCCGATACTCGAAATCTTGAAGGAGGTCAGCTGTCAACTCCTACCAATTTCTTGTTTGACGATGCATCTCAAAGTGAATATACCATGCATGCGCACAACCTAATAAGGTGGAATATAGGTTATGCACCCATAAATAAGGTGGTAAGGCCTCCACGCTTCCCATCCATGATTTCTCATATGATTGGATGTGGGACAAGGTAGGTTCCTTCCCATGGTAGTCTTGTATTACGGTGGGTGCATTGCTTCGGGAGAACCTAACAGAGAATGTGAATCTCACCTCGCTCCACTCTAGAATGATATCATGGTGAGTAACCCACCAATGCCTTATGGTACCAAGTAAGTTATAACTGAGAATCCCTCTTCTTTCGATCTCATTTTTCCACTGAACCTCCATTTCTCGTAAGAAATCAATAGGGTTAGCCCCTCGAGAGTAACTTGGAAATTTCTTCCCTCACAATAACCTGATTGAGTGTGCCTTCATTACTCTTGTAAAAAATTCTCTTAGTTGTCACCCAATTAACTCATAAGTCCCATATGCCCAATTTTCACATGCCACACTATTTTTATCACTCATGGATTGAGCATATTCAAACTGGATAACTCCCTCTTTAGGTTGAATCACCGCAGGGTCCCTGATAGAGCACACATGGATCCTGTTGAGAATTTCTTCTCCCAAGGGATCAGTATATGGTGTTGATTTTCCATCGGTTAAGGGAATGATGACCCACTCCTCCTTGTTTTCAAAACTTATGTATCACTTATTGAACCTTAGGTCAGTATTATTCTTATAACACCAGGGGCACCCACGTAACACTAGAAATATCTCTTCCTCGGCTAGTACCAAGACTTTGAAATCCCTCATGAACTTTGCCCCTTGGATAGTGATTGCATCATCATTTAAGAAACCAATGAGAATTTCATTTGTCTTATTAGCCATGTATAACACATTCAAAGATGGTTGTAATACGGGCATTCCCATCAGATGCCATGTATCTAGGGTGAGAACATTGACCTCCGCACCTATGTCAATCAAAATATTTCTCAGAATCCACCCATATACAATAGCATTAAATTAAATCTCCTTGTCATAATCAAGGATGTGGGGGGGGGGGGGTTAGCATGCAGAACGTGCCTCTCCCACCCTTTGTTAGTGCATGATACCTTCTCCAGTAGCCACTCTCCTAGAAAGGTAATGATATTCTCTTGCCTCAACATCTTGCATACTTCTCTAATCTCATCCAAATCCTTCTCTAGATCCTCAGTATTCTTCCTTTTCTCTAACTACCTTGACTACTCTTTTAGGCTCTATATTTCTCCCTGAAGGCTCCGAATCACATATATGGTTTCTTGATACACCTACTTCTGATGAGTATGGTCCAGATATTTTCCATGCATCACCTCTTCTCTAATAACCAATGGTCTTTTCCTTGGTACTTCCCTCATTTACGCAGCCTCATCTCGCGTCATAACTAGTACTTTTTCTAGTTCTGATTCATGTGCCACTCTTGGCATCCATTTTGAATCAGCCATCCTCACACTTACCATATAAGTGCCTTTGTATTTCAATGTTGTTGGATCATGTGCTCAAATAACTCCAATAACTCCTCATAATTGTTCTTCTTTCCACACCACAAGCATTGTAATAGATCAGGAAACTCGCACTTGTACCGCTCCATGGATCCATAGTTGTAAGATGTTCCATGGGGGAAATCACTTCTTCCTCCTGTTTGGTTACTGCGACCATGAAATATTCCTCTAAAACTTCTTCCACATGCCCCACCATCCACGCACCCTTCAAAGTGATGACCATTGTCTTTGGAATTATTCGCAAGGTTGGTCTAGCACACACCAATATCAATGGAATCATGTATCTAGTCAATCAATCTACAATATTTGGTGTCATGGGTATTAGAGGTACATATCTTGCAATAGCATGACACATTCTTATAGATCTTGTGTTACAGCAGTCGGAACCTACTTCCATCATGATCTCCTTGGAAAATTTCACAGTCCACTTTCATGGCAAGTACCAATCTCATAGGGAAACTTTCCTTTGTATGCACCTCTACCTCACAATCTGTGCACCGTAGAAAACTTTGATTATCATGTGCCGAGTTCATAGATAGATTCTCCAGCTTCTTTTCCATTACAACAATCTGATCCTTAAGGAAGGGGCTAACACTTGTATCTATGATTCTAAGAGCCTCAACATGCAAGGAAACTTATAAGACCTCGTGCACGTCTATGAAAGTCTTGTGTGAAAATGATCTCCTAAACAGTGTTATCAATCCTCCAACAAACCACTGAGCATGATGAGAGGGGTTAATATCATAGGATAGCTTTGATAAGAGAGTCGTGAAATGCACATCGTACTCCTACACACTCTCTTCCATTCCATTTTGGATCTCCTTTAGTGCGTTGATGCTCTTCTGTTTAAATTTAGGGATATGAAATTTAGCAAAGAAAGCATTCCACAACATGGTGTAATCTACCACTGTCTGATGGGGGTCATAATTACGGTACCAGATATGCATGCGTCCTTGCAAAATTATTACAAACTGACTTGACTTTTGTTCTGGGGTGGTGATCTCCTTCATGTGCCATAACAGTTCACACTTGTGTATATTATTTGTAGCATCCTCAACACCTTTGTAGTCTGGTAGGTATAAAGACATCTCGAAAAAGACTTGCTAAGGTGGTTGAGGTCCCTATCCACCTAACCCAGAATTTTTATTCCCTCTGGTGTTACCTCCACCACCAGATCCACTAGATCCACCAAGTCTTGTCCCTCCTGATCCACTAAATCCTCAAGATCCTCCAGGTCCACCAGGTCCTCTAACTCGTATACCACCATATCCACCTCCTATATCCAATAAAGGGGCTATAGTGGTCGCACCAAAAATCCCACTGAACTATGTGCTGCACTGTTTTCTTTACGTTTTGGAATGTGACGAAAAAAATAATGGTTATGGG
This sequence comes from Taxus chinensis, assembly GCA_019776745.2. NCBI lineage: Eukaryota > Viridiplantae > Streptophyta > Pinopsida > Cupressales > Taxaceae > Taxus > Taxus chinensis. The sequence goes on from CM034148.1 coordinate 33,352,481, forward strand.
CTAAGGAGCAATACCTGTTGTGTTGTTTTGGAGGTTGATGCACTCGTTCTGACTTCTTGATCCGATGCTGACTGTGATAGTTTTGTTTTGCCCGGGAAGAACTACCTCAAATATAAAACAAGACCACTAGAGAAGAGTTAAACAATGTATGACAGTGGACTTCTTAGCGTATACTAGATCCAAGAAGTGTGATACTTCCTAAAAGGCTGTCAATCCACTATTTTATAAATCAAATATGAAATAACTAAAATGTGTACATAATCGAATCTAGTGCTAGTATTCCTATTTGGGTACCTTAGATCAGTATCAATGTCAATCTAATTAAATACTAAAAACTATGTGGGTCTAGGTATTTAGGTTAGGTTGCAGGTTATCTAGGTAGTTTGCAAATCACAGAAAAGGTCTTAGTAGGGTTATATGAGGCATTTGGGTTATTTTTGATAGGTGGGTGGTTGCTAATTTACACAATATTGGAAAACACAGAGACTGACATTGGTTGAGTATGACCAATCATGGTTAGGAAAAACCGATGACAGTTATGGGTAACTGGCGTCGGTAGAGGCGGGATGATAAGATTCAATAAGACGTTTTAGTGGGGTTTGATATGAGGTCAGGGAGAGATGATAGAGGGCCAAACGAGGTGTATGGGATCTTAAGAACACTCAGAAATATGCAGAGGTCAGGTATAGGTGGTCTTATGGCATGGGTGAAGGAATGGTTGGGTTTATAGGTAAGTAAATGGTAAGGGAAAAGGGAATGTAAGTAGGAAACTAATAACAACAATAGAAGAACCCAATAGACTGAAGTAGAAATAGATGATGTTAGTAAGAAGTGTACTTACTGGTGTTGTAAATCCAATAGTTATGTGGTGGTGGTGAAGGGTTGGTGGGATGGAGCTTAGTTCCATAGTTTTGCTTCCTAGAATTTCACTCTGAGTGCAATACCTCTGGATCTACCTTGGTGTTGGTTATGGATTATGTAGGTACGATAAGGCTTTGGTTTTGCTTGCATGTAGTCTTGTTCTCGTCTCCTTGATCTCAAAATGTGCCAACCAACAAACAAGGTTTCCAAGGTGAATAAATGGTAACTGACGATGGTTCCTGGTTGACCAGTGTCAGTTTTGAGATGACCATGTTGGTTAAGCTAGGATTCCCTAGGTTTACTAAAAAAGGTAGATCTCGCATCATTTGGGTCAGATCCATTCATTTTATCCATGGATCAGAATGGACGTCATGTTTTTATGAGTGAGAAGGTGGTTAGAGGAATAATAGGCTTTTGATTTTTAGGGTTGAACTAAGTCTTATTCATTTATGGAAACATGCTATGAATAGGTCTATGGTGAGGTGTCTAGGTGAGGTGTGCATCCATTTAATTAAAGTAATTAAATTAATAATGGGGTGAGGATGGGTATTAAATTAATATTAATGTGGGGTATAAAGGTCATGTTTAGGTGAATGTGTCTAAGTTGGTTATTGAAAGGGGACCAAGGGGAATGTGACCCAATTTTGGTGTCTACATTTTACCCCTTTTTGTCATGTGGCTTGTATTGGTAAGTGATGCTAACAAAAATAGGAAATGGTTGTGTCGAGTGTAAGTGAGGTTGGAGTTGCCTCAAGCGTGGGTGAAGGTAACCCCCCTCAAACTAGGAACCGATGAGGAGAGAGACAAAAGTGGTAAGTGGTTTGATAAAATGAGGAGGTGGGAAAATGAAGATCATTGGGTGCATTAAGTAAAGAAAAAAATGTCAAATCGGATAAACAGGTAAATGTGCCAAGGTAGAAGGTAGTGGCAGTTGAATGTACGCACATGTTGGAAACTATGGCAAGGTACCAGGTTAAGAAGCTTTCAAACTCTACATCATCTAAGGTTGATAGGTCTATCCAAATAGGGTTGAAGTGATTCCAGAATCGAAGGTATAGGATATTGTGCGGAAACACAACAGATGTTAGGTGCAAGAACGTTAGGTATGTTTCGGTACACCAAAGGTCAAGTTAGGATAAACAACATGACAATAGGCAAGGTAAGGTTGGTTGGAAAAACAATATAGGTAACCAAGTCGCAAGGTACAACGAGCACAAAGGGTCAAAGGTCACAAAAAGTGGTTCAGGTTAAGGTATATATGTAATTTAATTGTAAATAATTAAATTAATATTAATGTGGGGTATAAATTTCATGGTTAGGTGAATGTGTGTAAGTTGGTTATTTGAAAGGGGACTAAGGGGAGTGTGACCCAATTTTGGTGTCTACATTTTTCCCCTTTTGTGACGTGTAATGAAATTACTTGTATAATTCAGATCATGAGCAGAAATATAACACAAAATAACACAATATTCCAGAATAATGATGTCAATATGTAATTAGAATAGCTTCGCCACTTCGAGGGGGAAACCTCCAAACCATACAATAATTCTCAAATGCTCAAATGATGATGAACTACTACCTACAATCCCCTATATATACTATTCATATGTTATGGCCATCACCAAGGCTGACCTACTAAGCATGAGAAATTATAAATGATATAATAAAATGATATGGTAAGCCACAAGTTGGCTACTCATATTATAATATAAGCAATAGGTTAAGGGCGTAGCATGCCCTTCCCCTTCAAAGAAACATTATCCCCAATGTTGAGAAGCTCTGGGTGTTGCTGCAGGAATGTCATATCTTACCATGTTGCATATTCATTGTCCATATTCTTCCACTTGATTAGGTACTCAGTAATAACCCATGTCCTCAATACTTTAGTGCATGTTTGAAGGATGCATTTAGGTTCCAAGATGACTCCCCCCTCCTCATCGAGCTCAGGTAACACTATTTGGGTTGATACTCTCAGTCCAATTACTTTCTTTAGGCAAGAAACATGAAAGACTAGATACATTCTGGTTGATTGTGGAAGTTATAATTTGTATGCTAGTACCAATCTTCTACAATACTTGATAGGGGCCATAATAATTTGGTGAAAGTTTGGTATCCTTTTGTTTTTGTTTCAAATAAATTTTCTTATATGGTTGTAACCACACAAAAACCCAATCATCGACTTCAAAATTCCTTTCCGTGTGATGTTGATCACCCTGTTGCTTCATGCGGTTTTGTGCCATGACCAAGTTCTCCTTGAGACTAGAGAGGACCTCTTATTGATACTGAATGTGTTCTTCTACTGCTCTAACCCATGGTTTTCCTCTCAATGATGATGTGATGGATGGTGGATGGTACCCATAGAGTTCCAAAAAGGAAACATTTTAGATGAAGTATGGAAGGAAGTGTTATACCACCATTCTGCAAGTGGCAACCATTGGACCCATCTTGCTTGTTTATCTGATGTAAAACAACAAAGATATCCCTCCAAACACTTATTTACAACTTCTATTTTCCCATTAGACTGGGGATGATGAGAAGAGCTATGAGCTAACTGAGTACCCAAACATGAGAATAAATCAGTCCAAAAATTACTAGTAAATATAGGGTCTCGATCACTTACTATAATCTTCGGTGTCCCATGAAGCTTCTAAACTGTGTCCATGAAGGCTGTTGTTACCGTGATCATGATGACATTTTTTCCTTAAGATTTAGGCAATCCTGTGATAAAGTCCATGGAAACCTCTTCCCATCACTGGATGGGAATAGATAGAGGTTGTAGAAGACCTGGGAATGGAACTATTTCACCCTTATTTTGCTGAAAAATCACGCATTCTGCCACAAATTTTTAGACATCCCCTTTGAGCCCTTCCCAGAAGAAATCTTGTTTGACTCGATGATAAGTCTTCAAGAATCCAGAGTGCCCCCCTACTGGAGAAGAGTGAATCTCAGATAGAATCCTATTTTTAAGAGTGGATTTATTTCATAGTTATAGTCTATCTTTATACCATAAAGCATCCACTTTTAGTACAAATTTTTCAGACATGCTTGGATCATTCTGGAGATGATGAATGAGGTTTTCTATGGTTGGGTCATTTCTCCATTCAGAACTTGCCTCATCTATCCATTCTTCCTATAATATGGATATGGCACATAACAAGGCTACAATTGATTCATCTTTCTGCGACAAAGCATCCGCAACTACATTCTCCTTCCCTTTCTTATAGATAATCTCAAAATCATATCCCAACATCTTGGAGACCCATTTTTGTTGTTCTTTAAATGATAAATGCTGCTCCAATAAGTATTTCAAACTATCATGATCTGTCTTCACTTCAAAGTGTCTTCCTATGAGATATGGTCTCCAGTTCTTTACTGGATGAAGTATGGCTAGCATTTCCTTCTCATAGGTCAGCTTGGAAATACTCTTACCTTTGAATTGATGGCTCAAAAAGGCAATATGATGGCATTCTTACATGAGAACTTCCCCCATACCCACCCCTGATGCATCACATTCAACAATGAATGTTTTGGAAAAATTTGGAGTAGCCAAGACTAGAGTGGTGCTCATGGCCTCCTTTAGTTGCTCAAATGATTTGGTTTCATCCTCACTCTAATTGAAGGAGTCATTCTTTAATAAAGATGTGAGAGGTGTAGCTATGCTTCCATAATTCCTTACAAATCTTCGGTAATAACCTGTAAGCCCCAAAAATCCTCATAGATTCTTTAGGGTTTTTGGAACCTTCCACTCCATCATGGCTTTGATCTTATTAGAATCCACTTTAACCCCTTCATGAGAGACAATGTGACCCAAATATTCAACCTCCTCGAGTCCAAAAGAACACTTAGAGGGCTTTGCATAAAGTTGATGTTGCTCAAGGGTTTCTAAAACCTTATTTACATGATGCGAAGGTTCCTCCCATGTTTTGCTATAAATTAATATATTATCAAAAAACACTAAGAGAAACTTCCACAGGAATCACTTAAAAATAAAATTCATTAAAACTTGAAATGTAGAAGGTACATTTGTGAGTCCAAAAGGCATTACCAAGAATTCATAATGGCCTTCATGTGTCCGGAAGGAAGTTTTATGAACATCCTCATCCTTGATTCTGATTTGGTGGTATCACGAATGAAGGTCAAGCTTTGTAAAATAAACAACACCATGCAACTCATCAAGCAAACCATCAAATACGGGAATAAGAAACTTATCTTTGATTGTGTACTTATTAAGTTCCCTATAATAAGGACACATGCACCACATGTCATCTTTCTTCCATACCATTTGTAACACCCTGAATTGTTGTTACTTTCTCCTATGCATTCAAGTGTTGATATGTGATTTTTCCCATATGAGGATATGTTCCTTTGGTTTTGGGAAGTCATGCTTGATTTGGATTATATATTTTCTGCTCTTAAGATCTTTGACTGAACCGGAATATGCTTGGACTCTTTTATTTCTTTCATTCTTTGCACTTGAGTTCAATCTGATTTCTGGATGATTTTGAATTTATCCACCTTTATGACTCAACCTTGGATTAGTTGCATCAATCCAAGGGATGTTTTAATTTTACTCAGGATGAGTAAATGGTATTGACTTTTCGAGAATTACTAAGTCTGACTAAATTTTGAATGTTCAATTCTGGAGGTTAACTCTGGCTGATCATGGAAATTAGAATCTGGCTCTACTTATCATAACATGAGGAAGGACCTAGACCTTAAGCCAGGTAAGATGTTTATGTTTTATATCTAAAGCTTAATGTACTTGATGTCAAACAGAATCTGATCCAAGAATGTTTTATCCTGTTTGAACTCTATTACTGATTAGTCCTATTTAGGGGACCTAGACTAGAATCAGTAATGTTAATAGTTTTAACCTAAACTATAACCTAATGTTACAAGGTTAGTCCTAAAACTATGAGCTTAATACTCCTAAGGGTTAACTAAACCTATCACTATGGAGGGTGACTAATGTTATATCCTATGGAAATGAGAGTAATTTCATATCCTGTGATCTAACCTAAGTCACTAACCTATCCTAAACTAATGTTATGAAGGGGAACTAAGGAGGGTCGCGAGTCATGGGCAGTAGTTTCCATGGCATTTAGGAAAGGATAAGGATGAAGGACAGGGAGTGCTACCAGGTTTAGCAGAGGGTAAATTTGCTAAGAGATTCTTACATGGCAGTATCTCTAAGGATGGGAATGTTTGTTTGTTTCTTTTGGCATTTACCAACTTTGGCAGTCGGTGAAAATGGAAAATAGACGAGATAATAAAAATAAATGCAATTAATGAGCATCGGGTCTCGAGCGCGGATTGCTTGGGAAGGCATGCAAGTGGAATTTTGCTGGGTGGTTATGTTTTCCATGCATTCCATTTTTCACTCTGCATAAGCACTGGTTCTTCAAACTAGCCGTCTACTCTTCGTTGCATGGAAATTTTGAGAGTTTCAAATCTACTTCTTTGTCAGCGGAAGTATATAAGGCATGGAGATAACAATATTTTGTTTTTTGATTTTTCGTGGAAGAAGAAGAGAAGGTGGGAACACATTTAGAGGTCTTCTTCAAATTTTTAGCGACACTATCAGGCATGATAGGCCCTAACTGTTAAAATATTTCTTTCATTTAAATGTTTTCATTAGAACAACTTTGTTCTGCTGATATTTGCATATTTTGACTTGACTGGTAACAATGATTTGGGTTTTATGTTGATTTGGGGTTCTAGGTTGTATTTGAATCCTGGACGAAACCTGTTTCATTATCCTTGTTTCCATGCGGTGAATCCATTATGGAGTTTTTCTTTCTGTTTGGAAATGTTGTAAGTTTTCTTTATCTGTAGAGGGTATTTGATTTGAAACTACCTCCACGAATGAATGCTTGCATAGTGACAAGTGTTTGAAAGCACCACTGTAATTATTTGCTACTCGAACATGATAGGATTAAATGATTGTTTGCTCAGTTGTATGGGCTATAACTATTACTGGTACATGTTTAGGAAAGTAGGTAATAGAATTTTTGGTTGGAATGATAGATTAATCAGTGAAACTTGACTGTTTTAGTCACGTGAGTTGGAAAGGTTTTTTGAAATCAAAGCCTGTACTTTTTACTTTAAAAGAGTATGAATGTTCTTATGAATACAGAGTTTTGTGAGAATGGAAGTATTTGGTAAATTGTTGTTTTGTGATTTACATGGATATTAGGAAGAGAAAACATATTTGGATAAACTCTGTATCTCCTGGAAATTTCATGGATTAATCTTAGATCTGCCATAGTGAAAGTTATGTATCGAGTGTCGTTGATTTATGACTGTGTTTACCCTGAGGTGACTACTAAGTCTACTTCTTAAGGCCGCATTATACAATGTCATGAATTCTACTATAAAATTAAAACAATGAATTTAACGTTGTTAAGTTAATTTATGTACAGCTAATGCTTTTTATTTTTGTAGTTGAGATTTGGGTTGAAATGATCCATATGCAATAGAATGATTTATTTATTTTGCACAGTTAAAGCGCTGATAACAACTATGATATAAGCAGTATGGATTTTGAGGCATTTTTGAATCTGTATTTAGAATCCTATTATTGACTCTGTACATGCATTTTTATTTTAGTATCTTGAAATGATATAACAACTTAACTGTGCAACGGTTGAAATAATTTAGTTTGATCTATAAATAATAAATAGATAATGGGAAGATTATCCTAACTCTTAGACCAAATGGTTCGAGAAAAGAAGGATATGTAGACTGTTTACTTTAGAGCAGGATTGTGGTCTGAGATTAGATCGTTTTTAACGTTTATGTAAAGGAAATGTTATTGGATTTTGTTTAATGTATAGTTGTAAGATCGTAATGATCTATTGGAAAATTTGAAGGTGATTCTATTTGATCTGAGCCTATGGCTAAACGTAAGTATTGCTTTACTTGCCTCCTTTTTCCCTGATTGGGTTAGAGTATATGTATATTACTTCTTGGAAGTTGTACAGTCCTGAACTTGATTAAAATAGAGTTCTGAATTTCTTTGTTCCTTCCTCTAAGTTATGAAAGATAGTTGTTATAGGATTTCGAAATACGAAGGTACTCACTCTCTCTTGAAATTATAGTGTTCTCTTCTTTAGAATTCCTACAAGGAACTCTACTGTCTGATTTTGAGATGACAAGACCATTAAGAATAAAAAGGAAGAAATTGTAAGTGGTGAGGTCTTAACTTAGAAGTCTCTTTTCATTTACTGGTAGTACCATTGTTTTGAATTTAAACTCAGTATGTTATCTCTAGTTTAAAGGTAACCCTATAGTTAGAATTGTTGCATACTTATCAACGATTGAAAAATTGGTATAATAGAGTTAATGGTAGTTTGCTGGGTGATCTTGCACGAGACAGTAATCTATCCTTTTCTTAAATTGTTTTAATGCTAACCCGTTGTATGCTTATCCTAAAAAGGTTTTATTCTTTAAATGGAATGAATGAACATGATTGAAACTGTTCTTGACCTTGCGGATTATTAGGTACATATGTTACCGAATGTCCTTTCTTCTTTTCTTGTATTATGCAAATCATCTAAAATAGACTAAGTTGAAATTATGTCTGTGATTTGAATTAAGATAAATACATTCGTTCGAAAAATGAAACTAGTGTGAGCCATGATTCTAGATTTGATGAAATTGATGTCATTTAAACATGATTGTTTAATGAAAACAATTAGTGGAATGCAATTGTTTAAGGATTAGTGCTTATCATGCTTAGTTCAATGAACTGACCCCTGCTAGCAATTTTTGCAGATGGTCTTCTTAAGTGGTAAAGGCAGGCAGATCTGAAATGATGCACAGAATGTTTAATTTGGCTTTTATGAAGAATTCCGACCTGATTTTTCTAATTGTACTATAGAAGAAAGTTACTCTTTCGCTGATGACTATTGTATTAAAATATGCCGAAGCGCATAGGTTGTAATTGTATAGGTTTGGGAAATAATGAAATGGGGACATATTACTTATGTGGTCTGTCTTCTTATTTGTTGAAATTATCTTCTCTTGTCTGTATGAATGAGAGTGCATTTTTACTATTATATGCAAAGGGGGTCTCATGAATTCCCTAAGTAAGCCTTGTATAATTATGTGGCTAAATACTACCTATTTCTGGTTAGTAATTCTTATATCTTATAATTGTGGTAAAATTGTAAATAAGACCACTGCATTTTTAGGGAATGTTGAGGTTGAACTATGCCCTAAAAATGTATCTATAATTGGAAGATTATTCTATTAATCTCTTAATATTCTAATTTAAGCAATGTAATTGATGGTTATAAATCACCATGTCTTAATGGTAATAATTCTGATATATTTCAGTCCTCGAGATTGTTACGAACCCTTGCTAGTTTAGTTATCTTCCTTATGGGAAAACTTAGGGTTGTTGTCCTATTATGAGGATTCAAGGTTATTAGGAACTAATCAGTAACTCGAAACAATCTTAAATCTTATCGAAAACTTTTCTCTACGTTACTGAACCAAATTACAAAAAGTAACCCAAAAAGTGTGGGACCCTGGGTTAGGGAAGGCTACCCAGTTAGGAGGGCCTGTAATCCAAATATAACTCAACTTAAGTGAATTCTTGGAGGTATGTACATCTTTTCAAGGCTATTTCGTAGGATGTTGACACATGTCAACTGCAGGGTTGTACCTTCGAGATGATTAGGATCTTCTAAAGGATACAACAATGTAGGTGACATATGGCAACACCCTTCTACATTGATCGTTAATATTTACACCCGAAACTTGATCAAGATTTCCCTTCGGGACTAGTTAGGACCATAGACGTGTTATGTGGCAGCCCTTTGAGACTCAGGGTACCCTGACACACAGGGTTAACATTGGTTGACCCAATATGTAAGCTTACCCCTAGTCTTCAAGGGCATCCTTATAACATGAATTATGATATTGACCCAATCCAGAGTGAAAACTTGGGGCAAGGGGACCGACAGAAGTTAGTATAAGACGTTCTATATAACATTGGAGTGTGGTGAAGGATGTATTCTAGATTGATTAGTATGCCGTCAAGGAATAAGTAACATGAACAATATGTTTCAAATCTTTGGCCAAAGTATCGCAAGCTGCTGACTTCGTTGTCCTATGTCACCTAGTCTAAGGAACGTGATGCCAATGAATAATGGTAATAATTATTCAGATAGGTTCCTTGGACAGAGCACTTAGAATCCCAGATTAGGGAAGAGAACCACGAGAATGAAGTGTTTTGTTGAAAACACCAAACTCTAAGATACTCATGAATAGATCGGTAGTTCACCAAGTCATGGAATGAATAGATCGGTGGTATACCGAGTAATTACAGCTGCATATGGTTATCTGTTATATGAATGATTATTATGATCTATGTGTTCTAAATTATGTATTTAGAACTAGAAACCACTAATAAAAATAAATAAAAAATTATCTTGTTCTAAAGTATTAAAATGTGGATGTTACATCTTGGTATCAGAGCTGAAGGTTGCAGCTCTTGGACCTATTGTGTCCATAATCTGATAAAAACCTGAATTTTCTTGTAATAGAAAATGGTTAGAACAAGGGAAAACGTTCCGAATAATGCTCCACCTGAGGAAGGGGTGGAAACAACCCAAAAACTTGATGAGATCCTTGCTGCCCTACTGGACACAAGAGATCGTTTGGCTATACTTGAACAACAAGTGATGGGAAACGAGGAGGAAGATGAAGCTGGTAACAATAATCAGCCACCTCCTGAGGACAACCCCGATATGGGTTTTGGTAATAACAATGGAAATGTACCTGTCCAACTAGAAAATAAAAAGGCCAGGTTGGTAGTGGAACTCACTAATGATATAAAAAGGATAAGTCCACCTAAATTTGATGGCACCACATTAGGAGATGGAGCTGAGAACTGGCTCATTGAAATGGAGAAGTACTTTGTAATAAGAAACTTCTTAGAGGAAACCAAAGCTATTTGGGGAGCATATCAGCTTTCCCATGAAGCATCTTCATGGTGGGACAGCCGTAAGGCTGAGCTAAATATTGATGAAACTAACATCACTTGGGATCAATTTAAAGGCTATTTTAGGCAACCTTGGCTGCCACAAATTTTCTATGATCAGAAAATGACAGAATTCCAGAACTTAGTTCAAGGGAAGCTAACTATAACTGAGTACTGGGAGTGGTTTACAAAACTCCTCAAGTACGTACCGCAGTATCAAATTGACAAGAAGTTCAGAATATGGAAATTAATCATGGGACTAAATCCCATGATTGGAGGAGAGGTTGATGTTCACAACCCAACCACAATGGAAAGGGTTGTTGAAAAACCATAAGGTAGGAATAGAAATTAAAGGCTATTTCTGCTCATAAAGAGGAAGTGCGGAAGAAGATTTCAAATCCTTCTTCAACTTCTCTTGCACCCAAGAAGGGGCCATGGAAAAAGTTTGGCAACAAAAATAAGTTTTCAATGGATAATAATAAGAAAATGACAATGAATAAGCCTACTGGAAATGTAAGGGATAGTTTTGCCAAGAATTATAATAATGGGCAGAAGTCCTATGGAGGTCAACATGATAATTTTAAGGCTGAAAGTAATTTTGAGCCTAAAAAGGGACCTGTAGGAGGCTGCTATAATTGTGGCAAAGATCACTATGCAAACCAATGTCCTTTGAAGAAGGATGATCATAATCAGTAGCATAAGATACATGCTGCAGTAGCAGATAAGCAAGCTGAAAAGCAAGTGACACCTGTAGAAGTTCTTGGTAAGTTATTTGGCATACCTGTAACTATTATTTTTGATACAGGAGTTACTGAATGTTTTATTTATAGTAAACTCACTTCGAAACTTAAAAGAAAAGCTGGAAAAATGGATAAATCTTGGACTGTACAGTATGGTAATAACTTTGTTCATACAGTTAGTATGTGTATTTTTGGGGCATTCCTTGACTTACCTAACTTTTCCACGGAAGTTGACCTCTATGTTGCACCTTTGGGATCCTATGACGTTGTCATCGGTGTTAATTGGTTAGCTAACCATAAAGCAAAAGTGGACTGCTTTGAAAAATTTATAAGATGTTTAGATGATCTGCAGAAAACAATAGAGATTCAAGGTGTAAAACAGGAAATTTCAATTAGGAAACTGTTAGCTATGCAGCTTAAAAAGGGCTAAAAATAAAGGATGTACCTTATATGCAGTAAAGATATCTGAATCTGCAGAAGAAGATGGTGATTTCATGAAATGATACCCGCTATTACAAAGTTTCAAGGATGTATTTCCAGAGGAATTACTAGGTTTACCACCAAAAAGGGAATTTGACTTCACCATTGAAACCAAACCAGGGATGGAGCCTATTTCTAAAGCACCTTATCAGATGACTACTATAGAGTTAGTCAAGCTTAAGGCTCAATTGCAAGAATTTTTGTCTAAAGGTTTGATTAGATCAAGTGTTTCACCCTGGGGAGCACCGGTGATATTTGTGAAAAAGAAAGATGGAACACTCAGACTGTGTATTGATTACTGGATGTTAAACAAGGCAACAATCAAGAATAGATATCCACTTCCAAGAATTGATGATTTATTTGATCAGATGCATGGAGCATCAGTTTATTCCAAGATAGATCTTCGATCTGGGTATCATCAATTAAGGATTAAAGAAGAAGATATTCATAAAATAGCTTTCCAGACAAGGTACGGACATTATGAATTCACAGTTTTACCCTTTGGATTAACTAATGCACCAGTAGCTTTTATGAACTTAATGAATAATATCTTTCAAGAATATTTGGACAAGTTTGTGCATGTATTCTTGGATGATATTCTCATATATTCTAAATGTGTTAAGGAGCATAATGAGCATTTGAAGGTAGTTTTGGAAATTTTGAGAAAAATAAAGTTATACGGTAAGTTATCCAAATGTTCTTTCTTTGATACTGAAGTTCACTATTTGGGTCATGTCATTAGTAGAGAAGGAATTGCTGTAGATCCATCTAAAATAGTGGAAATAACCGAGTGGCCTACACCAAAGAATGTACATGAAGTAAGAAGCTTCATGGGCCTTGTTGGTTATTATAGAAAATTTGTTAAATATTTTTCTAAAGTGGCTGCACCGATAACTTCATTACAGAAAAAGGATAAGAAATTTGTTTGGAATGATAAGTGTGAATCTGCTTTTAAAAGTCTAAAAAGTTAGTTGACTTTAGCACCTATTTTAGCTATACCTGACCCTAATGGAGACTTTATTGTTGTAACGGATGCTTCTGGGGAAGGCCTTGGAGGTGTTTTGTTACAAAATGATCATGTCATAGCATATGAAAGTAGAAAACTTAAGTTACATGAGCTGAATTATGCCCCTCATGATTTAGAGCTTGTTGTCATTATTTACTTAGGAAACCTTTTGAGTTGAAAACTGATCATCTTGGGCTGAAATATATTTTCACTCAGCCTAATCTAAATGCAAGACAATGAAGGTGGTTAGAGTTTTTGTCTCAATATGATTTTGATATTAGTTACATAAAAGGAAAAGAGAATAGAGTAGCATATGCTCTAAGTCGTAGGGAGCACATTTCTGCTCTTATAACATTAAGAACTCAATTTAAAGATGAGGTGAAAAGTGCATTAGAATCTGATATATACTTTCAGCAAGTAAAAGCAATGCTTACTGCACAACCAAAAGATGAAAGGTATAAAGGTTTTCATTTTGATAATGAAGGAATCTTACGTTGTGAAAACAGAGTATACGTACCTTTGCTAAATGATTTGAGAAAGAAATTGTTAGCTGAATTTCATAATTCACCCTTTTCTGGACACCCGGGTATTACTAAAATGCTTGCCGATCTAAAACAACAATATTTCTGGAAAGGAATGAAAAAGGATGTTATTAATTTTGTGACTCATTTTATGGAATGTCAACGGGTGAAGGCAGAACACATGCACCCTGCTAGTTTATTATATCCTCATAGCATACCGTAGTACAAATGGCAAGTAATAAGCATGAACTTTGTACAAGGGCTTCCTATGTCGAGAAATAAACATGATGTTATCTTGGTAGTTGTTGACAAACGAATGTAGCTCATTTTATCACTGGAAATCTAAAAGATGATTCTCCTATGTTAGCTAAAAGATTTGTAAACGAAATTTTCAGGTTACATGGAGTACCAGAATTAATAATATCTGATAGGGATCCTAGAATGACATCAAGATTTTGGCAAACGCTTAATACAGCTCTTGGAACTAAACTAAAATTCAGTTCTGCGTATCATCTGGAAACGGATGGACAAACTGAGAGAGTAAATCAGGTGTTGGAAGATATGTTACAAATGTATTGCATGGATCAACACTACAAATGGGAAGAGTATCTTCCATTAGTTGAATTTGTATACAACAATACATATCACTCTTCTCTTAAGATGACACCTTTCGAGGCACTTTATGGAAGAAAATGCAGAACCCCTGTTAGTTGGGATAGCGTTGAGGATAGAGAGGTGATTGGGCCTGAAAACCTTACTGAAATGGAACAGCAAGTTAAAATGATTCGTGAACGATTGAAGGAAGCAGTAGATAGGTAGAAGAGTTATGCTGACTTAAAGTGGGTTGACCAAAAATTTGAACTTCGTGAAAAGGTTTTTCTTCGTGTTAAACCAAGAAAGAGTTCTATAACTTTTGGCAAGGATGCCAAGTTATCATCTCATTTTGTGGGACCTTTCGAAATTGTCAAAGTAATCAATCCTGTAGCTTATCGATTAGCATTACCACCTGCTTTGTCATGAATGCATGATGTTTTCCATATTTCTTTGCTTAAGAAATACGTTTCAGATTTGTCACATGTGTTGAATTAGAATTCCTTGCAGGTCCAAGACCCAAGAATAATCGTGGTTAAACCCACTCGAGTGATGGAAACTCACCAATTGCATTTGAGAAATCGAGAAATACAACAATGTAAGGTCCAGTGGGACCAGTTTAACGAAGAAAGTGCAACTTGGGAAAAATATGGAAGAGATGAAAGCTATTTTTCCCTTTCTTTTTGAATAGAATTGAATCTGTTGACTGATATATAAAAAATTATTATTATGAATTTACCTTTTACATGTCTTTATGTAAGCCAGTTTTGGGGCAAACATTTATTCAGGTTGAATAAATAGTATCATGATACTGATTTCTGGAACTATTCAAGTTTGAAATAGTTAATTTGTTTAGTGAGTCAAAGAATTGATTGACCAAGAAATGAATAAAAGGATGTAATCATCGGGACGATGAATCTTTTAGGAGGGAAGCATGTAATACACTGAATTGTCGTTACTTTCTCATATGCATTCAAGTGTTGATATGTGATTTTTCCCATATGAGGATATGTTCCTTTGGTTTCGGGAAGTCATGCTTGATTTGGATTATATATTTTCTTCTCTTAAGATCTTTGACTGAACCGGAATATGTTTGGACTCTTTTGTTTCTTTCATTCTTCGCACTTGAGTTCAATCTAATTTCTGGATGATTTTAGATTTATCCACCTTTATGACTCAACCTTGGATCAGTTGCATTGATCCAAGGGATGTTTTAATTTTATTAAGGATGAGAAAATGGTATTGACTTTTCAAGAATTACTAAGTCTAACTGAATTTTGAGTGTTCAATTCCGGAGGTTAACTCTGGCTGATCATGGAAATTAGAATCTGGCTCCAGTTATCATAACATCAGGAAGGACCTGGACCTTAAGCCAGGTAAGATGTTTATGTTTTATATCTAAAGCTTAATGTACTTGATGTCAAACAGAATCTGATCCAGGAATGTTTTATCCTATTTGAACTCTATTACTGATTAGTCCTATTTAGGGGACCTAGACTAGAATCAGTAATGTTAATAGTTTTAACCTAAACTATAACCTAATGTTACAAGGTTAGTCCTAAAACTATGAGCTTAATACTCCTAAGGGTTAACTCAACCTATCACTATGGAGGGTGAATAATGTTATATCCTATGGAAATGAGACTAATGTCATATCTTATGATCTAACCTAAGTCACTAAACTATCCTAAACTAATGCTATGAAGGGGAACTAAGGAGGGTCACGAGTCATGGGCAGTAGTTTCCATGGCATTTAAGAAAGGATAAGGATGAAGGACAGGGAGTGCTGCCAGGTTTAGCGGAGGGTAAATTTGCTAAGAGAGTCTTACGTGGCTGTATCTCTAAGGATGGGAATGTTTGTTTATTTTGTTTTGGCATTCACCAACTTTAGTAGTCGGTGAAAATAGAAAATAGGAAGGAGAATAAAAATAAATGTAATTAATGAGCATCAGGTCTCGAGCGCGGATTGCTTGGGAAGGCATGCAAGTGGAATTTTGCTGGGTTGTTTTGTTTTCCATGCATTCCATTTTTCGCTCTGCATGAGCACTAGTTCTTCGAACCAGCCATCCACTCTTCGTTGCATGGCAATTTTGAGAGTTTCAAATTTACTTCTCTGTCAAGGGAAGTATATAAGGCATGGAGGTAACAATATTTTGTTGTTTGATTTTTTGTGGAAGAAGAAGAGAAGGTGGGAACGCATTCAGAGGTCTTCTTCAAAATTTTAGTGACACTATCAAGCATGATAGGCCCTAACTGTTAAAATCTTGCTTTCCTTTAAATGTTTTCATTAGAACAACTTTGTTCTGATTATATTTGCATATTTTGACTTGAGTGGTAATAATGATTTGGGTTTTCTGTTGATTTGGGGTTCTGAGTTGTATTTGAATCCTGGATGAAACCTGTTTCGTTATCCTTGTTTCCATGCGGTGAATCCATTATGGAGTTTTGCTTTTTGTTAGGAAATGTTGTAATTTTTCTTTATCTGTAGAGGGTATTTGATTTGAAACTGCCTCCATGAATGAATGCTTGCATAATGACAAGTGTTTGAAAGCACCACTGTAATTATTTGCTACTCAAACATGATAGGGTTAAATGATTGTTTGCTCCGTTGTATGGGCTCTAACTATTACTGGTGCATGTTCAGGAAAGTAAGTAATAGAATTTGTGGTTGGAATGTTAGATTAATCAGTGAAACTTGATTGTTTTAGTCGCGTGAGTTGGAAAGGTTGTTTGAAATCAAATCCTATACTTTTTACTTTAAAAGGGTATGAATGTTCTTATGAATATAGATTTTTGTGAGCATGGAAGTATTTGGTAAACTATTGTTTTGTGATTTACATGGATATTAGGAAGAGAAAACATATTTGGATAAACTATGTATCTCCTGGCAATTTCATGGATTAATATTGGATATGCCATAGTGAAAGTTATGTATAAAGTGTGGTTGAGTTATGACTGTATTTACCCTAAGGTGACTGCGAAGTCTACTTCTTAAGGCCGCATTATACAATGTCGAGAATTTTACTATAAAATTAAAACAATGACTTTAACGACGTTAAGTTTATTTATGTACAGCTAATGCTTTTTCTTTTTGTAGTTGAGATTTGGGTTGAAATGATCCATATGCAACAGAATGATTTATTTATTTTGCACAGTTAAAGTGCTGATAACAACTATGATATAAGTGGTATGGATTTTGAGGCATTGTTGAATCTATATTTAGAATCCTATTATTGACTATGTACATGCATTTTTAGTTTAGTATCTTGAAATGATATAACAACTTAACTGTGCAACGGTTGAAATAATTTAGTTTGATCTATTAATAATAAATAGATAATGGGAAGATTATCCTAACTCTTAGACCAAATGGTTCGAGAAAAGAAGGATATGTAGACTGTTTACTTTAGAGCAGGATTGTGGTCTGAGATTAGATCGTTTTTAACGTTTATGTAAAGGAAATGTTATTGGATTTTGTTTAATGTATAGTTGTAAGATCGTAATGATCTATTGGAAAATTTGAAGGTGATTCTATTTGATCTGAGCCTATGGCTAAACGTAAGTATTGCTTTACTTGCCTCCTTTTTCCCTGATTGGGTTAGAGTATATGTATATTACTTCTTGGAAGTTGTACAGTCCTGAACTTGATTAAAATAGAGTTCTGAATTTCTTTGTTCCTTCCTCTAAGTTATGAAAGATAGTTGTTATAGGATTTCAAAATACGAAGGTATTCACTCTCTCTTGAAATTATAGTGTTCTCTTCTTTAGAATTCCTATAAGGAACTCTACTGTCTGATTTTGAGAAGATAAGACCATTAAGAATAAAAAGGAAGAAATTGTAAGTGGTGAGGTCTTAACTTAGAAGTCTCTTTTCATTTACTGGTAGTACCATTGTTTTGAATTTAAACTCAGTATGTTATCTCTAGTTTAAAGGTAACCCTGTAGTTAGAATTTTTGCATACTTATCAATGATTGAAAAATTGGTATAATAGAGTTAATGGTAGTTTTCTGGGTGATCTTGCACGAGACAGTAATCTATCCTTTGCTTAAATTGTTTTTATGCAAACCCGTTGTATGCTTACCCTAAAAAGGTTTTATTCTTTAAATGGAATGAATGAACATGATTGACACTGTTCTTGACCTTACGGATGATTAGGTACATATGTTACCGAATGTCCTTTCTTATTTTCTTGTATTATGCAAATCATCTGAAATAGAATAAGTTGAAATTATGTCTGTGATTTGAATTAAGATATATACAGTCATTTGAAAAATGAAAGTAGTGTGAGCCATGATTCTGGATTTGATGAAATTGATGTCATTTAAACATGATTGTTTAATGAAAACAATTAGTGGAATGCAATTGTTTAAGGATTAGTGCTTATTATGCTCAGTTCACTGAACTAACCCATGCTAGCAATTTTTGCAGATGGTCTTCTTAAGTGGTAAAGGTAGGTAGATCTTAAATGATGTACAAACTGTTTAATCTGGTTTTTATGAAGAATTTTGACCTGATTTTTCTAATTGTACTACAGAAGAAAGTTACTCTTTTTCTGATGACTATTGTATTAAAATATGCCGAAGTGCATAGGTTGTAATTGTATAGGTTTGGGAAATAATGAAATGGGGACATATTACTTATGTGGTATGTGTTCTTATTTGTTGAAATGATCTTCTCTTGTCTGTATGAATGAGAGTGCATTTTTACTATTATATGCAAAGGGGGTCTACATGAATTCCCTAAGTAAGCCTTGTATAATTATGTGGCTGAATACTACCTATTTCTGGTTAGTAATTCTTA
The DNA here is from genome assembly GCA_019776745.2 of Taxus chinensis. Classification (NCBI taxonomy): domain Eukaryota; kingdom Viridiplantae; phylum Streptophyta; class Pinopsida; order Cupressales; family Taxaceae; genus Taxus; species Taxus chinensis. The sequence goes on from CM034148.1 coordinate 33,371,472, forward strand.
TATCTTATAATTGTGGTAAAATTGTAAATAAGACCACTGCATTTTTAGGGAACGTTGAGGTTGAACTATGCCCTAAAAATGTAGCTATAACTAGAAGAGTATTCTATTACTCTCTTAATGTTCTAATTCAAGCAATGTAATTGATGGTTATAAATCACCATGTCTTAATGGTAATAAGTCTAATATATTTCAGTCCTCGAGATTGTTACGAACCCTTGCTGGTTTAGTTATCTTCCTTATGGGAAAACCTAGGTTTGTTGTCCTATTATGAGGATTCAAGGTTATTAGGAACTAATCGGTAACTCGAAACAATCTTAAATCTTATCAAAAACTTTTCTCTGTGTTACTGAAGCAAATTACGAAAAGTAACCCAAAAAGTGTGGGACCCAGGGTTAGGGAAGGCTACCCAGTTAGGAGGGCCTGTAATCCAAATATAACTCAACTTAAGTGAATTCTTGGAGGTATGTACATCTTTCTGAGGTTGTTTCGTAGGATGTTGACACATGTCAACTGCAAGGTTATACCTTCGAGACTATTAGGATATTCTCGATGATACAACAATGCAGGTGACATATGGAAACACCCTTCTGCATCGATCGTTAAGATTTACACCAGAAACTTGATCAAGATTTCCCTTCAGGACTGGTTAGGACCATAGACATGTTATGTGGTAGCCCTTTGAGACTCAAGGTACCTTAGCACATGGGGTTAACATTGGTTGACCCAATATGTCAGCTTACCCCTAGTCTTCAATGGCATCCTTATAACATGAATTGTGATATTGACCCGATCCAGAGTGAAAACTTGGGGCAAGGGGACCGACAGAAGTCAGTATAAGATGTTCTATATAACATTGGAGTGTGGTGAAGGATGTATTCTAGATTGATTAGTATGCCGTCAAGGAATAAGTAACATGAACAATATGTTTCAAATCTTTGGCCAAAGTATCGCAAACTGTTGATTGCGTTGTCCTATGTCACCTAGTCTAAGGAATGTGATGCTGATGAATAATGGTAATAATTATTCAGATAGGTTCCTTGGACAAAGCACTCAGAATCCCAGATTAGGGAAGAGAACCATGAGAATGAAGTGTTCTATTTAAAACACCAAACTCTAAGATACTCATGAATAGATCGTTAGTTCACCGAGTCATGGAATGAATAGATCGGTGGTATACCGAGTCATTACAGCTGCATATGGTTATCTGTTATATGAATGATTGTTATGATCTGTGTGTTCTAAATTATGTATTTAGACCTAGAAAACACTAATAAAAAAAAGTAAAAAATTATCTTGTTCTAAAGTATTAAAATGTGGATGTTACACCATCACTACTGGAGAATAATAAGCACTCTAACTATGATGGATGATTCCTACTTCCAACATCTCTTGTAAAATCTTCTCGATTTCACTCTTTTGCAAATATGGGTACCTATAAGGTCTGATGTTAGGTGGTTGAATTCTTGGTAATAACTGAATAACATGATCATGATCTCTCTTTGGAGGTAATCCCTTTGGTATATTTTCAAATACAATAGAGTGTGCATCTAACACTACTTGCATATCTAATGGTATAATGTCCTTAGAAGGATGAGCCTCCAATGAAAAGAGTTGTGCGATAAATCCCTCTACACCCTTTTTTAGCATTTTTTACATCTAATGAGAACTTACTATTTATGGATACTTTTCTCTTAAGCCTCTTAGCTCAAAATTCCTTCCTTTAGAGTGAAATCACATGAACAAGTCTTGGAAGTTCATCTCAATGGTTCCCAAAGTGGTAAGCCATTGAACCCCTAACACAATGTCTGCTCCTCCCATAGAAATGGCATACATGGGACTATTTAGTATGTAATCTCCCATAACAAGCTTAATGCTATGGCATTTTCTAGAACAAGTAACAATACCTCCATCAGCAATCATTACTTGACATTTAGGAGTGGGATAAATGAAACAGTTTAGGTGCACTACTAACTTATGATTGATAATGTTGTGAGTACTTCCTGAATCAATCAACACTGTGACCCTCTATTTTTTTAGGAATCCAACCACCTTTAGGGTTTGGGGGGTGCTAATACTTGAAATTACAAGGCATGAGATCATTGGCTAAGGATCTCTTGACTGCCTCCTCTGGCTCAACCAAGACCTTTAACTCTGAATCTTCATCCTTATCTTCATCTTCACTAGGCCCATCAAATGTAGAACAACTTCTTTTCAGGCACATTTATGTCCAGGTCTAAATTTACTATCACAGTTAAAACATAACCCTTTTTCTCTTTTTTCTTCAATTTGTTGAGGTGTCAATCTAACTAGTTGAGGGAGTGTTGGGGCCAAGGTGTTGCGATCTCTGGTATAAGTGAAATGTTGTCTCCTACTTGAAACAAATTTCTCCTCTGGCCATTCTTGCCATAATCATCAAATCAAAAACCTTTTGAGGATTAAACAGATGACACCTCATGCTCAATGTGATCCTTAAGGACCCCTAAGAAATAGCTCATTCAGATTCTCTTTAGTAATATTTTCCACCCACAGAGAAAGGTTTTTGAAGTGATGAATGTAATCCTTAACAGATCCTGTCTGTCTCAACTTTGCTAATTAGCTGAAGTAATTATCTGACACACTAGAACTGTAGTGTAATTGTAACTCTTCAGTGAATATTGTCCATGTAACATTGAGACCACTCTTTTTATTTTGAGCACATAACCATCAATACCAGACGAATTGGTTAGGCTCGAGATACAAAGCTGCCATGGTCACCTTTTATCCTGATGGAATCTGGATGTAGTTCAAAGAAATTATCCATTTGGTTTGATCCAATTGAGTGAATCCTTTCCATTAAACTTGTGCATATCCACTTTTGGAAACATAGTAGGGTCCTGTAGAGTGCTCGCATTTGGATTGTGCACACTCAAAGATCCACTCTAGCTCATGTGTCTATTATGTTGACTTGATGATCCACCTTGATTGACATAAGTATGATTACCCATCATATGCGTACTAAATTTTTGCATGAAATTCTCCAATATTTGTCCAATCCTATCCACATCTTATTTGTCTGGCCACCCGAGATTCGAGGTCTCTTAGGTTAAACTCAAGTTGGCTTACTTTATGGTCTGTCGAAGTAAACCCTAACACTAAGGAATCTGTAGATATATCTTCTATCTCCAAATCCTCAACTAATATCTCATCCTTTTCTGGTGTTTTACCTAGAGTGATGGGATTCTTTTTTCCTCTTGTGGAAGGCCCCGCCATGATGCCCCAAAATAGTAGGATGTAGGGATCACAATCAAATTTTAGGGTTTTAGATTTCGATACAAATTCAGCAAAATATAAACAAACTTAAAGAACAAACCCCAAACATTTTTTATTTTCTTTCCGAAAATGTAAAAAATTTGAAAAAATTTCACAATTTGTACCCTAGGGAGTGATTTTATGAAAAAACCTAAATTTGTAATAAATTTTGTAAAATAAATTTAAAAATTCTGAAATTTTCAGGGAACCTTACTTGAAATATTCCTCGTTTCTGGTAAAAATATCTCCAATCAATTCGATATGGTTCGCAATATATGGCAGAAACAAAAATTAGGGTTTTTTTTCCCTAATTTTGGCCCAGATTGTAGAAATACCACTTGTAATGAAATTACTTATATAATTCAGATCATGAGCACAAATATAACACAAAATAACACAATATTTCAGAATAATGATCTCAATATTCAATTAGAATAGCATCGCCACTTCAAGGGGGCAACCTCCAAACCATACAATAATACTAAAATGCTCAAATGATGATGAACTACTACCTACAATCCCCGATATATACTATTCATATGTTATGGCCATCACCAAAGCTGACCTAGTAAGCATGAGAAATTATAAATGATATAATAAAATGATATGGTAAGCCAAAATTCGGCTACTCATATCCTAATATAAGCAATAGGTTAAGGACATAGCATCACGTGGCTTTTATTGGTAAGCGATGCTAACAAAAATAGGAAATGGTTGTGTCAAGTGTAAGTGAGGGTGGTGTTTCCCTAAGCGTGGGTGAAGGTAACCCCCCTCAAACTAGGAACCGATGAGGTGAGAGACGAAAGCGGTGATAGGTTTGATAAAATGAGGAGGTGGGAAAATGAAGATCATTAGGTGCATTGGGTAAAGAAAAAAGGTCAAATCGGGTAAACAAGTAAATGGGCCAAGGTCAAAGGTAGTGGTGGTTGAACATATGCACACGTTGGAAACTGTGGCAAGGTACCAGGTTGAGAATATTTCAAACTCTATGTCGTATAAGGTCGTTAGGTCTATCCAAAATGGGTTAAAGTGATTCTGGTATCCAAGGTATATGATATTCTACAGAAACACAAAAGAGTTCAGGTGCAAGAATGTTTAGGTATGTTCCGGTACACCAAAGGTCAGGTCAGGATAAACAACATGGTAATAGTCAAGGTAAGGTTGGTTTGCCAAACAATACGGGTAACCATGTTATAAGGTACAGTGATCACGGAGGGTCAAAGGTCACAAATAGTGGTTCAGGTTAAGGTATATAGGTAATTTAATTGTAAATAATTAAATTAATATTAATGTGGGGTATAAAGGTCATGGTTAGGTGAATGTGTGTAAGTTGGTTATTCGAAAGGGGACCAAAGGGAGTGTGATCCAATTTTGGTGTCTACATTTTTCCCCTTTTTGTCACGTGTCTTGTATTGGTAAGCGATGCTAACAAAAAATAGGAAATGATTGTGTCAAGTGTAAGTGAGGGTGGTGTTGCCCCAAGTGTGGGTGAAGGTAACTCCCCTCAAACTAGGAACTGATGAGGTGAGAGATGCAAGCAGTGTGTGGATTGATAAAATGAGGAAGTAGGAAAATGAAGATCATTAGGCGCATTAGGTAAAGAAAAAAATGTCAAATCAGGTAAACAGGTAAATGGGACAAGGTCAAAGGTAGTGGCAGTTGAATGTATGCACACATTGAAAACTGCAGCAAGGTACCAGGTTGAGAAGATTTCAAAATCTACATCATCTAAGGTTGATAGGTCTATCCAAACAGGGTTTAAGTGATTCTGGTATCCACGGTATAGGATATGGTGTGGAAACACAATAGAGGTTAGGTGTAGGAAAGTTTAGGTAGGTTCCGGTACACTAAAGGTCAGGTCAGGATAAACAACACAAAAATAGGAAAGGTAAGGTCGGTAGGCCAAAGAATACGGGTGATCATGTAGTAAGGTACAGTAAGCACAGAGGGTTAAAGGTCACAAAAAGTGGATCAGGTCAAGGTATATAGGTAAAGATATGGGTAATGCCAAGGTATAGGGAAAATAACAACCCCTAAGACGTAACAAAGGCAAGGTAAGGGTAGGTGGGGTTTGTAGGTATGGTTCAATGGTTTTCCGGGATGATAAAAACATACGTGGGCATGAAAGGTTGTAGGAAAAAGGAAGGTTAGAAAGACCATACAATTGTAAGGGTTGACCGATGTCAGTTATAGGGTGACCAACGTCAGTTGGCTAGGGCATAAATAGGACTGGCGTCGGTCAGGTTGGGGTGGGTTTATAGAACAAAAATTCCATATTTTACGGAATCATTGTTATATTGTACCGTTGGAGAAAATGACAAAGCCATTTGACTTTTCAGTGCATTTTGAGAGGAGAGGAGAGGGAATTGTACTTGGCTGAGGTGGAGAGTTCCGTTTGGTGAGAGTGTAACATTCCCATTTTAAGACTTTAGAAATAAGGGGGAAAAATTTAATATAATGTTCAATATTATAAATAAAACATTATTTAGAACACACATTCAACACCAGTCAATTTCATAATAGATAACCATATGCAGCTGTGAATGACTCAGTGATACACTGATCTATTCATTCTATGACTCTGTTACCTACCGATCTATTCATGTTTAACTTTAAGTATTAATACTTTTCGTATACTATGTATACTTGGTTCTCTTACCCTATTTTGGGTACTGAGTGATCTATTTAAAGAACCTATCTGAATATTTGTAACCAATATTCATTTTAACATCACATTACTTTAAACTAGGTGACGTAGGACAACGTAACCAGTAGCTTGCAATACTTTGGCCAAATATTTACAACATACTGTGTATGTCATTATTCCTAGACAACATACTCGTTATATTAGAATACGTCCTTCATCTCACTCCTCTATTATCATGATTGATCTTTACTGACTACCGTCAGTCAACTTGTCCTAGGTTTAGCCCTAGACCTAGTTAGAAACATAATAATTATAGGAAGATGCTCACAATGGCTTAGGGTAAATGGACATACTCGGTTGACCTAGGTCAACCGGATGTGCCAAGGTACCCTAAGCCATTGGAAGCTAATTCCTATCCTAAATATGCCCCTAACCTGACCTAGAGAGAAACTAAGTTCAAGTCCAAGTTTTGTGTAGATCTAGATGATCAATACAGAAGGGTGATGCCACATGTCAACTACAACTGTGCATTCTCAAAAATACCTAAGTCTTCTCGAAATTACTTCCCTGCAGTTGGCATGTGCCAAAATCCTTCAGATTCTACCTCATCGAGATGTACATACCCAAAGGATTTCATTAATGAATTATTATATTAGGTTATATCTAGATTATAGTAACCCTGCTAATCCTTAATCCATCACTCCATAAGTTATTTCCTAAATTTGTTTCATTTAGTCCATGAAGAACTTCCTTAACTTATGATTACTTTTGAATGTTCGTTTTCATGGTTTAACCAGCAGTTAACCAAAACAGGACAGCTATATCATATTTTTGTTTAAAATGTACATTTACTTTTAGGAAGTTTTAACCACCTAAATTCAACTAAGTAGACTTCATACAACATGAAGTCTAAAGATTATTAATCATATCTTCAAACCTTTTTGGTTTACATTCAATTATGAGAGAGAAAGAGTCTTCCTCTATATAATTAAGTATTAGGGTATTTCATTCCCAATGTCCATAGTTTATACATCATGTTTATTATGCAACTAATTACTATGTTAAATTGATAGATATAACACATCATATTATGCAACTCTCAAGTTGCTTCATTATAAGGGAAACTGAACTAATTCCCATTATCCATCTTATCAAAGATAACAAGATAAGCATACATAAAGTAAAGAATATGGACAAGATGGAACTTTCATCTTCCTTATAAAAGTACAAGATACTTTACACAACGCATTCAAGTAAATCATAAATCGTAATTCCTCATTACAACTTATAAAATTTGCAAGACTGTGCTCTTTAGGCATACTGCATAACAACAGTCTTCAATCTATAAGTATACAAATTTTATTTTACAATTCAACAAAAGAATGAATCTAAACTCTTTACTAAGAATTAGACATATATCAGCCAATGCCTTTTATAAGTTTTTTCCTTCTTTTACCACTTAAGTCGTCCATCTGCAAAAATAGCTAGCATGGGTCAGTCTAGTGAATTGAGCATGATAAGCACTAGTCATTAAAACAAAGTGCATTCCACTAATTGTTTCATTAAAGAAACATTTCTGTAATGAGACAATCAAACATCATATAAATAAACACAAGTGATCCCAAACAAAAAAGGAGTGCATTAATAAACTTAGATAAAATTTTAAAGAGAAGGGAAGAGTATAATAACAATATCTGCCTAAGATCTTAAGTTCTATTAATCCTATCAATGGCTGATAACAAACAAACAATACTGCCATCCCATCATTTCATAATTCTATCCTAATAGAATACCATATTTACCTTCTCTATGAGACAAAGTAAATGAATACAACATGGTTCATTCCAGGATGATTCATCTAAATCCTAAACAACAGTAAGAAGAACCATTATGCACCATGCCCAAGCCTATAACATCAGAAAAACAGACCAAATTATAGCAGGTATTACCTATTCCATTCTGAATAACTATCTTGCACATTCAACAATAGAATATACGTCAAACAAAATTCCTTAATAATGCAAGAAGGTAAGGAAAAACATAACAGTCCAATTACAATTCTAATTCCAACTCTTCATGTAAGAAGTTATCAATCAAAGATCATAAAACAATGTTCACAACCAAAGCAACCCGAAGAGAAGTTAATCTCTACTCAAATTCTTCACAAAGGATAAGGAGCATAAGAGACAAACCTACTCACTTCCAAATAACTAGGTAAGACTAGTCAAAAATAGTCAAACCATAAGTATCAATTTACTTAACAACAGAACACTCTTGGCCACTAGTTCTCTACATTATTTCATCAATGATTCAAACAAGGTAGACCAACAGGTCAAAGGAAATCACAATATCGAAATGGAATCAAGTACAGAAGCTCTAACACTGAGCCTATCCAAGGATAGAGGAATGCTAACTCAAATAAGGAAAGGAATCATGATAAATCATTGTATTTTGACTATACAAGAAGTTCCAGTTCAAACAAGTTCAGGATGAAAGCATACTGCATACCCAAACCATAGCTGATCTCAAAAGAAATACGGATATACATATATTTCTTCACAAAGATAAATCAAGTCTTATTCTTTGTTTCAGTCAATAATTTCATCCAAAAACCATAAACAAGAAGGTTCATAATTAACCGCAAACCAAAAATGGAAGTCTCACAAAGGCTTACCAAATAATACGAAAAGAAAACAATTCGTGATTCGATGAATAAACTTAATACGAATGAACAGAGAAGGAATTCTTCCTAGCTATTTTAGTGTCCAAGGTAACAAACCAAATCTTCCACTAAAACCCAATTCTTTCAAGGGATAGAAGAGAGGGAGTGCTGGAACCCAAAACTCCCAATACCGAAGTTGTCTCAGTCTGAATTTCCAAAGCAACAAGAACGAAATATCAAAACAGAACTTCACAACCATGAAATTATAACGGTGGTTCTTTATTACAACTTTGTATAGTTAGCCCAAAACGTGGGTTTCCTTCAAATAGTAAGGAGAGAACACTTCCTCAATTTTCCACGGTCATACTATCTCAAGAAGTCAATACAGTAAAAAAAATATATAAGCTCAACTTTCCTTAAAACAGTTCTTGTTTCAAAACTCAAAAGAGAGAATTAAATGACTAGACCAGTTCCCACATAGTTCCCTGGTGATTATTCGCTCCAGTAATGAGCTATAAGTAATCATTTCAAAAAGAAAAACCCAATACAACGTACCACAACAAATTTAAATGAATCAACCCGAATGTAAACTCTCAACACTGAAGTGTTAAATAGGAGTACAGATTTGAAAACCCGAGCTTCACACACAAGCATTCAGAACTGTACAAATGAATTAAAGTGAATATAGTGATAGTTACGAACTCCAAGAAACAGTTTAGTAATACATAAGTTTCCAAATAGTGGTTTCATTCAACAAACTCCAACATAAGCTTAAACAAAATAGAATGTTTCAACTCGAGTCTGTACCCAAAGATCGCACCCCAAAAGCAATATAAAACAAAACTCAAGTATTCATTAAATTCCAATCCATATATTTTCCCACGACAATTAGATCAAGCTCCATAACCTCAAATACAAGATCAAGATTGCAAGACAGAGAGATATAACAAGTTCAATACCATTTTTACTTGCATGTTGTCATAAAACAAGCACATAAAACCATTTTCCAAAACAATAACATTTTTCCATGGATTCAAATCAAACACACAAGGATCTATAAAACCCAGCAAGAAAAATAACTAGACATGTAAGAAAACAAGAATCTCATGAGAGCAGAGTTGTTTTAATGAATCATTTAGAAGAATGCAAAGAGTTTTAATAGTTAGAGAATATCGTACATGATAGTGCTTCCACCAAATCGAAGGAAACTTCCAGCCGAGCTTCCAACTCTTTTTCTCCTCCAAGATAGATCAACAACAAAACATCTTTTCCTTCCAAGCTTCATATACTTTCCTTCGATCAAAAATAGATAGTAAAAACCAAAAATAGCTTTGAAATGAAGGTCAAACTATTGGTTCAAAGAACTAGTTAGCTCCATGCAGAGTAAAATCCACCATTCATGAAAAACCAAATGACCTCTTATAAATCCACCTTATATGTTTCCAAGACAGTTTGCATGGGGAGACTGAGGCTCCTAAATGCCATAAATGCCATTCAATCCAAAATTCCCGTTTATTTTTCCTTACCACTGCCACTTAAATCTGGCGAATGCAAAATCAACACAAAAATACAATTCCATCCACTAGTGGAGTTTCCACGTAGGCTTTCACCAAGTCCACTAGCCTTCTGCCAAATCTGGCAGTACTTCCTCATTACAACCCCTTTCAAATCATTTCAATGCCATAGGAACCGTCACCCATATTTCATGCGACCCATTTAGGTTCCCTTTAGTTTAGGTTAGATTCAAATAGGCTTAGGTTAGTTTAACAATTACTAACTTAGGTCTTAAAACATTTGCCATTAGAATTCCACCTTAGGTTAGGTTCAAATCACAACCCTTTAGTATTAGGTAGTAGCTAAAATAGCTTAGTATCCCCCTTAGTAAAATTTCCCTTATTCTCTTAGCATAACGCTTAGGTTAGGATGCCAACCCCACCATAGAATAAGCGGCTTAGGATAGAATAGAGTTCCAATAAATAAACATAGCTAGAACATAGTTGTTCTTACCTAACTTATGTTACCGTTAGGATAGTCCTTAGATTTTTAGGACTCCAAACTTCTCCTCTGAGAATTGAATTTTTCTTAAGTCCTTAATGTCCTATCAAGATCAATCACCAAAGGCTTGAGTACAAACATACAACTGAATGAAAACACGTTGCAACAAAACCAAGAATTAGTATCATGAAAAATTCAGTCTTCTACGTTCCTTAAACTACTGAATGTCAATTTTTCCATTTGGTTTATGAAGAAGACTTGAAACATTCCTTGGATCACTAAAATTGATCCAAGGATGAGTCAGAAGAAGATATAATTTTGCAACTCTTAAAACCAGATTGCAGCTCATCTTTCCAAAGTGAAAATGAGTTCTTGACAACCATATAATTTCAGTATAATGATTTTTAAGAATAGAAATATTTATCCCAATAAAGCATGATCTTCTACAGTCAAAAGAACACATATTTATCTAGAAAATCACATGTCAACACTTGAATGTAAAAGAGAAATATAACCATTTTCAAGGGTGTTACAGAGAGGAGCTAGGTAGACGGGTCCACAAGATCGGGGGAAGCAATTTAATTGGTGGATAGATTCGAAATAGATTCCAGCATGGAAGAGGTGGGAGAGGGGTTGAGTGGACCACCGGTGTAGTGGCCAGACATGTCTCCATAGAGAAGGCATCGCGACGAGGTAAGATTCACTCACATTCCTTGTTGGTGAGGTGATTTGGTTTATAGAAATAGGGTTTGGGGGGAGAATAAAATTTTAATTTGGGAAGAAAATGGGTGAAATAGGAATGTAGGAAGGTGTAATTAGGTGAATGATGATGGGGGATTGGGGTAGGAATGGGTGAGTAGTTAGGGATAAATGGGGAATTTTGAGAGAAATAGGGTAGGGTTTTTATAGATTTTCACTGCGACAGTGACTAATGTCAGTCAAGGGTTGGCCAACATTGGTGGGAGTTAGGTGGAATTGGTCATGGATGGGGTGACTGATGCTAGTTTTGGGAGACCGGGGTGTCAGCTAACAAGAACCGATGATGATTGTCATTGAGAGAAAAATGGGCTAGGAGATGAGTAAGGGTGGTTGGGTGAGATAGGAAGGTAATGTTGAATGAAAATAGGTAGGGTGATAGTTATAGGTGGGGGTCAAGGCTGAATGAGGGTATGGTCAAGGTTTAATAATGTGATGGTTTTTTGGATGCAGGTGAGGAACAAGTTACAGATACGTGATAGGGTACCTCCCCTATTAGTAGAAGTACATGGGAGTGCTACAACAGAGGAGTAGCAGCATGTGGCTGAGGTGGGACTGATTGGGGTTAGACGCTACCAACACGTTGTCTGGGAGCCAAGTTTGATGGTTACCCTCATTGACAAATGGGATTCAGTGACAAACACATTCTTCTTGCCGCCAGGTGAGATGACCATCACCTTGGAGGATGTGTATAGGATTCTGCGGCTACCCATAGTAGGGACGAAGGTGTATTCGATTTCTTCAGAGGTATCTAAGGATCTGATGCTAAAAGTGTTTGGTGAGGGGCTGACAGAGTTGAGGTTCCATAGTGCTAGCATGAGTTATGGAGATATGTACCGAGCCCATTCAGAGGAGATGAGGTTATTAGTTCTGATGATGGAGGGAGTGTGTTCTTTTACACTGCCAGATGTAGAGGGTGGTAGATTCCCATGATCATTAATGGGGGTTATACATGATATGATGGAGGACATGACCTGGTTTGCATGGGCACCAGCCTTCTTGGTGTAGCTGTATAGAGAGTTGTGGACCTATGGGTGAATGCAGCGGTTCATCCTATGTTGCACCTTACTACTACATGGTTGGGCGTATGAGCACATCATGTGTGTGTGTCTAGTAGGAATGCCCCGACTTGATGCATTCGATCTGGGTTTTGTGTGGGTGGGATATAGGTGATGGGTACTTGTGATTGGAGAGTGCTGAGCTGCTAGGGATACACATGATGTATCCTATTTCAAGCATTTACTAGAGGGGTTATCCGATGTGGACATCATTTGGAGGCCATATGTGGGTTTCCCATCATATAGGTAGATGGCCGTGGAGCTGGATGGATTACAATTGGTGAGATGGATATAGGGTGTCGTGCTGGCGAGCATGAGATGATCCTTGTTGATAGGGTTAGGTGACAGTTGGGATTTCCCAAGGATATACCTCCACCATTTCCATAGTACAAGAGAGAAGACGTGGAGAGGCATATGTCTCTACCAAAGCCTACGGTGCCTAAAGGGTAGGAGGAGCAGGTGGTAGACCGGTGGATTGATAATTCTAGAGTTATAGATATGTATAGATAGTGGTGGGTAGCACAACTGCAAGTAGTACCACCGAGGCTGGGGTAGCCGAACCTGGCGGCCATCACAGTTCATAGAGATGCGCTACAGGGGCAAGTGGAAACTCTAGTCACATAGTTGGGGATTATGCAGGGATAGCTAACAGGTTCAGAGGCACAGGTTGCCATGTTACAGGCACATGTTATAGCTCTACAATCCTAGGTATCATAGGGACAGGTACCTGCATAGGCATAGGTAGCCCAGGGACATGTACCTGCATAGGCACCCACACATGCTCAGGGATAGGGTGCCATTTTATAGATAGGGGCGGGACAGGGTCCCTCAGTAGAGGTACAGGGTCAGATGGGCTTATGAACGTAAGATCCTAAAATCCTTACATAATGGACTATTTTAAAGTGAAGAAAGTCACATAATCATGAAATGTCACGGTTACGGAAAGTCCCTTGAGTAGAGAGGAAATTAGTATGAAAATTCCATGAGGTGAGAGTGGGTGGTTTAGCATAACTTAGTGTACGACAACATGTTTTTCTTAGCAAGAAACCTAGGATAAAAAATAGGCAATTCCATGACAAAAATTTCATCCTTTTCTTCATTTTTTAATTGTTTTTTGTATTTTTAATAGACTGATCAATGCAGGAAGTCTATATGGGATGATTATATTATCTCCTTGAGGTATTTGTGAAGCTGATTGATGCATGAAGCTTCTATATATTTTTATCGTTTCTTTTTGTCAATTACTCTATATAGTTGTCCTTCAAGGGAGCAGTTTATTTATAGCAGTCGAAATAGAGTGCAGAGATGTCCCTTGTGAGGGAGTCATATTTTGCTGGAAGTTTGACTCAAGGACTTGTATCCCTTTTTGTTTTTGGACATTTAAGTCATGGACAAGACTATAGAGGAAGATTAGGTTCTTGTTTAGAAGACAAGACCATAACACACAGAGGTTAATTATGAAAGAGGTGGTTTCAAGTGATGAGCGACCATGGGATTCCACCTTAGAGAAGATGAAAATTATCCATGAGAATCATGCTATGAGTAGAGTTGTGGTACTCATATTGAAGACAAGGCTGAAAGGTGATGGGTAATCACATGATTCTTGTTTAGCCTTGGATCCTCAAAATGGGTAATATGGAAGGTGGAAAGTGGTCAAGGGACGAGTGATAAACTGACAGAAAGTGATATAGAACTTGATGTCAACAATAAATGGTCAAAGATGCAAGGAATTGAGGGGCTTAGGTTTGGTTTTACCTTTGAGTGAAGAAAAATGATAAGCACTTGATCCATAGGAATGGGTATTGATATATGGTCCAAGCCAGTTAGGAGAAAATTTTCCCTGCTTACTTTTCTCTTTTTTGGTTACATGTTGATTTTCTTTCAAGATGAGGTCGCCGACCCGAAAGGTTCATTTGTGAACACCTTTTTCATAAGCATGTTTGATACATTTTTGGTAGATTTGGATATGGTCAAGATCACTAAGATGTCTTTCATCTAATAACTCAAGTTGAACCAAACGATCTTGGTGAAAGTCATCATCGTTGAGAATGTCTTGTAGTGAGATGCAAAGAGATGGAATCTAGACTTCAAGAGGTAAGACAGCCTCGGTACCGTAAACTAGGGAAAAGGGTGTGGTTGTATTCAAAGTGTGAATACTAATGTGATAATCACACAAGGTGAAAGGAATGTGCGCATACCAATCCTTCCCAGTATCCTTGACTACTTTTATAAGAATTTTGTTCAAGGTTTTATTGGTCAATTCAGCTTGGCCATTGGTTTGCGGGTAATAAGGTGATGAGAAACTCAGTTGGATGCCAAAAACATGAAATAGCTTGCATAGGGTTTTTGTTTGTGGACTTCTTTCCATTATCAGTGATGAGGCGGTGAGGAACACCAAAGAGACAAATGATGTGATGGTTGATGAATTCACATATTTCCTTGGCTTTTGTAGAAATGAGGGGAATGGCCTCTACCCATTTAGTGTAATATTCAGTAGTGGTTATGATCCATTGGTGGTGTTGTGAAGAATGGGGATTGATCTCACCAAAAAGATCCGAACCCCATTGAGAGAAAGGCCAAAGGTCTCGTGCGACCTACAAGGCATGACTAGGAGTGTGATGGATATTTGCATGTTGGTGGCATTTCACACAATGTTTGACATAATCACAATAATTAAGGTTTAAGGTTGGCCAATAATAGCCCAGGAGAAGAATGCATTTTGTGATAGCTAAACCACTAAAGTGGACCCCAAAAATTCCATCATGGACTTCCTTAATGGTGTAGGGAATTTCAAAACTTGTAAGGCATCGTAAGAGAATACCGTCGAAGCCGCATTTATAAAGGAGACCACCCATAATGACATAATGAGAGACATTTTTAAGAAAGGAATGTTTTCCATTACGAGTGAGATCGATGGGTAGAATGGAAAGGGAAATATAGTCTGCATATTACTTATACCAAAGGTCACGTGGGTCAAGTGCAATGGTTTCGACGGAGTAGACTTCATGAGGTAAATAAGAGGGTGATTGTAGCCTTTGTATTGTGACAAATATTTTAGAGTCAACGGGTGAAGCAGGTATCTGAGAAGCCAAGCATTCCATGGTATCCATAAATTTATTGGTAGAATGTGGGGTGGTTCGAAGTTCGTAGCGGTCAAAGGTGGTCAAAAATATATCTACGTGATGTTTATACTTTTGAAGTATCTCATTATGACACTGGTATATACCATTGACTTGGTTTACGACCATCTAGGAATCTCCAATGATATTGACGGAATTAACATCCAAGGCATAAGCAGTCCCAGAGGCCTAATACAAGTGCTTCATATTCATGGCAATATTGTTTATAAAATCAAAATTGAGTTTGAAAGACAAAGGCATAGGTTCACCATCAAGAGGAATGAGGATAAAACTAGCCCCACCCCCATGCTGACACTTGGAGCCATCAAAGAAGAGTGTCATTTGGTAATTGGGTTTGTCTAAGGAGAGGGTAGCTATGGATTCTTTTAGGAAATCGAAGTTAGAGGGTTGATCCCCAAAAAGAAGTGCATCACCTAGTTGGTTAGGGATAGCTTGGCCTTTTATGAATTTTTTATCAATGAATTCAGAGGCCGAGGTCAGAAAGAAGAATGAACCAATGTGCGGCACATTGATTTTTATAGGGTTTGGCATATATATAGTGTAAAGGGTCAGTATTGTTAATAATGAAGGTTTTTTTGGTTGAGTAGGTAATGGTAGAGTTTGGTAGTGATTAAAACTAAGGCTACGTAAGAGTTATTTTGGCAATGTGGGTATATTATGTTTCGTAGTCCAAAAGGGTATGACTTATGTAATAAACGACTTGCTCTCAATGTTGGCCATCGCGATGAGCAAGCATGGAACCTAAAGAATGGTCAATGGTAAAAATATATAGTAGAAAGGGTTGGTCGTATTTATGAGGAATGAGCATTAGTGGTTAAAGAAGGTATTATTTTAATGGCTTCGAAGGCTTTATGGAATTCATCATCCCATTTGAATGACACGTCTTTCTTGAGAAGATAATGAAATGGTTTACAATAGTCAGAAAGCTGTGAGATAAAATGATGAATGGATTTTAAATTTCCTTGTAGGCTTCTGAAGTTGATGGAGATTAGTAGGTGGAGGTATTTCCAGAATATCCTTGAATTTCGTAGGATTGACTTCTATTCTACACAAAGAAACAATGAAACCTAGGAGTTTTCCTTAAAGTACTGCAAAAATGCACTTCTTTGGTTGAATACGAACACAATACTTGATGAGATGGTCACATATGACCTTTAGAATGGGAAAGTGTTTAGTTTGATGTTTGGATTTGGTAAGAAGATCATCTACGTAATCTTCTAATATGTGATTCATGATGTCATGGAAGATGTAATTCATGGCTCATTGGTATGTAGCGCTGGCATTTTTAAGGCTAAAAGGCATGACTCGATAGGAAAAATGTCCCCCAAGGGGTGATTAAGGCAGTCATTGTATTGATCTTCTGGAGCTAGTAATATTTTATTATAACCTAAGAAACCATCCATGAGCGATATCATTTCCTTGCCAGTAGTGAGATCAACTAGTTGGTCAATGCCTGGTAGGGGAAATTCATCTTTAGGACAAGCTAGGTTGAGGTCACATGGAATTCCTGTGCAAATGCAGAAGTACCACATGTTCACCTTTGTGATAGGGAACGATGTTAGAAATCTATTGGGGATAGTCAATGGGTAGGATGAAGGAAACTGAAAGAAGGTGCTGAAGCACTTCTTTTACCAGAAAGAACAATGCAAGGATGTATTTTCTGTAGCTTTTGTTTGATTGGTTTCGCATTAGGAATGGTGAAAATGTTATGTACGATGATTTTTGGGTCAATATCGGGTATTTCGGCATATGACCATGCAAAAGTGTTGCTATGGTCCCTGAAGGAAAGAAGTAAAAGCTTCCTGTTTAGTAGCATCTAAAGATTAGCCTATCTTTAGAATGTGCGGGGTCATCCTGAGTGTCAATGTTGATTTCAATGCTTGATTCATTTCAACATGGTTTACATCTCAGAAGGTAATGACCGGTGCATATAAGAATCTTCCACACCTAGGTAGGTGAGGATGGACTCATCGTCTTGACATTAAATGACATTAATAGAAGTTGTATCATCATCGATCATGTCAAGATATAGGAATGGGAGAGAAGAGGGAGCCTCACCATCATGTTAATACATCAGATGTCCTAGTGAAATTGTGTTTATGAAAAAAAAAGTTAGGAGGAATAATTACGGGATCTATAGTATCCGTGGGTGAAGATGGTGATATGGGTGAATGAGGTGGGGAAGGTTTTTTTTCCTGAATGAGGTCGACGTGATCCTTCTTAGGAGGTGGTGCATCAAATCCAATGCCACTACGGTCATTGTGTTTACGGAGTGGTATAGGAAGATGACAGTGTGGCAACCTTGTTCGTAAAAGTCCAAGAAGCCAAATCCTTTCCATGCGCACTGGTGGAGGAAAGTGTGAGGGAAGCGGGTAGTTCAGTGAGGGAGTGTACTTCAGATGAAATTGGTTATGTTTTGAATGGAATTTTTGGTTAATAAGTGGTGATATCAAGTCCCCCATACATTAGATTAGTGCGAATGTTGGAAGGACCATAAGGAAAAACCTCTCCTATGTGGTAGTCACAACCAAGGTGTTAACGTAGGTTTCCATACTCTTGCGGAGTGAGGAACGTGTCGATATTATATAAGATGGTACTCCCCCAGAGTGAGGCATTGAAACAGAACCTTCTAATGGGATTAGTGGTCGATATGTGAGTAGAGACAATAGAAAACTTTCGCTAGATGATGGGGAAGTAGGTGAGCCAGCTGGTAGAGGTTACGGTACTGGTAATAAGGATAGTAGGGTTAGATGTGTGAGAGGTGGTGGAAGTCTTGGTGGAGGGGCTTGTAAATGAAGGTGAATTAGGGGTAATGAATAGATGCCTTGACTAGGAAAATTACATCATTGGGCTGGTACAACACGTTACAGGTCTTAAAAGGTGATTGGTTTAGCCAGAACGGTGAATTTATGTCCTTTTTGTTCAAATTTTAGGCAGCGATGTAAATTCAAAGGGACACAACCCATGGAATGGATCCCAGGTCATCCAAAGAAATAGAGTTATACTGGAACTACTCCTTCTAGGATGTAGAAGAGTTCTGGGATAGTAGCATGGGGACCCACGTGGACATGGAGAACAATGGTACCCAAGGTAGACGTCATGGCATTGTTGAAGGAGCGCATCATAACGGGGTTACCATGCATGCAATTGGCAGGTATAAGCATTTTTGGTTGTATTCATGGTATGATATGTTGTTAATACTAGCACCACCATCAATCATAATGTGTCATATGTGTATATTATCGATAAATGGACGGAGATAAAAAGAGTAGGATTGGGTTATTCAGATTGGAAGGGAGCAATCTCTTCATCTGAAAATCTAAGGGAGGATACTTTATGAGCGAGTTGGTGGAGGTGGAGAGGAAGGTGAAAACTTAGTGAGAGAGGTTATGTGATGAGGGGTGATGATGAAGGCTACAAGTGTGCAGGGTCATTTGGTAAAACCTCGATAAATTGAAGGCTATCCATGAGGACTTGGCAATGTGACTTAGAAGCTTTGGATTGGTTCATATAAAGGAAATTTTAAGGGAGGATTAGTGCAAGTGTTTTAGCATTGTGCGATGTCTGACCCCATCAGAAATAGGATATGTAGGACCTCGAATGGTGACTTTGGGTGTGGGTGTTGATGGTATGTTTGGTACAGGGTTGGTTGATGGGATAGCTACCTTTTCCATGCCCTTGTCTTTCTTAGTGTGGGTGGCAACATGAACCATGTTAATTTGAGGGGAGGTGGATGAAGAGATTGTGTCATAAAAGGTATAACAACATGATGGGAGAAATTCTAGCAATGGATAAGAGCCTTGTGAAATGAGTAGGGTGCATTGACATTTGCGTGGTGGTTTGGCCAATTCTCTTATACAGACCATGTTGATCTCAAATTTTGGGGGCAAATAAAATGGTTTTGGGGTTGGAGATACTGGTCACTGAGTGAGTAATGGAAAAATATTTAGGGAGATTGGAGAAGGTGGAATGGGGTAGTCATCCAAAAGATCATCGTCATCAAAAATTATGTCTCAGGAGGAAGAAGTTGGATAAGAACAGTCTTTAAGACCTTACAATTTTCAACATCAAGTCTTAGAACATGATCATAGGCACAAGTCTTTGCCTCATCAAACCCTGTGGGTTTTGGATTGAGAGGATCGTAAAGTCAAAGCAGGTGGTAATCGTAATGGCAGAAGTCTCAAATAGATTGGTTAAAATCTTAGCGTAGGATCCTGCACTAACAAATCACAATGGGAGGTGAGTGTGGGTTTGGGTACAGTTGTGTTTGATTATGAAGGAAGAGGTTTTATAAGAGGGGAAATGTGTTGGTCCACTAGTTTGGTATGTGGAGTATTCTTAGGTATTATGGGCATATGTTTGGATAAAGGAGGGGTAAAAGAGCTAGTGATGGAAGGTTTGGTTCTTTTTTTAATACTTTATTGGAGGGAAGCAGATTCTTGTCTTTAGGATGCATCCTCTTGGGTAAAGGTGATATGGGAGTACGAGATGTAGAGGGAAAATCATATTGTGGTAGAAGATAGGTTACCCATGGGGGCAACCGAGTTGCGGTGGAGGTGATTGGTGGAGGTTGGGTAGAAGGAATGAATGGGAGAGATGAGAGTGTCATGGGTAGTGAAAATGTTATGGAAGGTAGTGGTGGTATGGGTGGTAATAAGGTCACGGGATGATGGAAAGGGTTATGTGGATCACTTGGGTACGTTAGAGGCGCCATGATGAGGAGGAGAGCTGTTGCGTTCTTAGTTTACCGGTGGAAATACGTTATTTGGCTAGGGTTAAGGGGTGAGGTCCTAGGATTAACGGAAGGGTTGAAGTTTATAATGGTGTGATAAGTGAGGTTGGTGTATGAAGCCTAGAAGGTTGGGGCTTCCTTTTAGGGGAAAAAATAATCTTAGTGTTTGTCTAGGAGGATGTAGCTAAATCTAATCTAACGGGTGGGTGAGCAAGGTGTGATGTCGGCATGACACCTAAGGGAGTGATGGGTTTAGGAAATGGAGATGATATATGTGCATGGGTAGGTGGTTGGATGTAGGTGTGTGTTGGGTTGTAGGTGATTACATGAAAGGTGTTCCAATAGCCATGGTTATGTTTGGTTGGGTTGCTTGAAACACATTTGGATAAATTGTGGAGGTTTCGGTGAGTGACAACTACATTTAGATTGAAGCAAGGAAGTAAAAGACATCCCCAAAGTAAGGATTTATCAACATAGTCCAGGTGATTTTCCAAGTGTGAAATTGGTACCACTGTAAGCAGAGCTCGATGTGGATCAAGTAGCGATACTCGTAAAATGTGTTTGAGAAACAGATAAATGGTTAGCTTCAGACTATATGGGTAGGAGATCCAAAAGCGGATTGGCAGGATCTTGGAGGTCTAATGGAGAATGGTCATCTAAAGGCAATGGTGTCTCTATAAGATCCTCTATGGGTAGAGGAGATGATGGGCTAGACTAGGTGAAATCTCTGTGCGATGGTGCAGGGAGTGGACACAGTGTCCCCTATGAGTAGCAGAGGTTTTACTAATGACTGTTCGGTAATTTGAGGGGCCAGGGATGAAGTGCGAACTATGGGATCTTCCTTCTATAGGTGAAGGAGAAAATTAAGGGGGTTCTTCTATGGGTGGAGGAGTAGATGAACTAGGTTCCTATGCAGGTAGGGGAGTTTGAGCTAATATTTTGTTTATGGAAGGAATAGGGGTTAATTGTGAAGCTACTGGTATGTCATCAAAAATAGCGTGGACCTCCCAGAAATTGCTATCATAGATTGAAGTTTCACCAGTTTTGTTAGAACATGGGGGATGATTAGGAAATTGTTTTTTTGAATATATGTAGGTTTTGGTTAGTGGGTGCATTTTGTTTATCCAAGACTATATCTCTCATTGTCTAAAATTTCTTGGATGATATTCTTGAAGGTGATGTAAGTTAGCGTCACTATGACCTTTGACATGATGATAATTAAAAAATTCATGTTCTTTATACCATGTAGGCTTGGGGTGATCAAGGGTCAAAACTAGCAATGTGTGTTTTTGTAGGTGGGAAGGGTAATAACACTAGCCTTGATAAGATTTTCCAAAATAGAAGAATAAGGTTCCCCTATTGGGTTATATTTTTCGTTATTTTCATCTGAACTGGAAAGCTTTGGATGGAGGAGAGAGATATTAGAAGAAGGTTTGGCTTGGTTTGATGGGTGAGAGGATCCATCCTTGAGAATCACAACATTGGAAGATCCTTTGGGTTTCAAATTATTATTCTGGGGTTTTGAAGATGAAGAAGTATCATTCAATTTGAATGTGGTGTTCTTGTTACAGAGGTGAATTTTATTTTCTTTGATAGCACGAATCTCCAATTTTCATGCCATGGTGAATGCCTTGTCAAAGTTGTGGAAGGTATGCACCTGTAGGGTTGGCGAAATGTGTCTAGTGCAAGCCTAGGTAAACAAATCTATGAGCTCAGTTTGAGGTAATTAAAATGGGAGTTGGTTAATTAGGCTGCGGCGCAATTAGTGACAAAGTCAGTGATAGTCTTGTTGTCATACTGTCGTGTGGAGTAAAGATCAGTCATGGTGACTTTCTTGACAACGTTGATTGAGAAGTGGTATAAGAAGGCTTGGGCTACTTGATTAAATGAGTAGATGGAATGTATGGGTATTCCACTATACAATTTTAATGCAGGTCATGTGAGGGACATCGGGAAGGTTCGTAAGAGTAAAGCGTCATCGTGGGTGATCAAGTAACACCCATGTTTGAAAGACCACAAATGTTGTTGCGGGTCTTCTTTACTATTGAAGCAGTTGAATTTTGGCATTTCCCAATGTACAGGGTATGGGCGAATAGGAATGGATGGATGAATGGGCTCATTA
Source organism: Taxus chinensis (assembly GCA_019776745.2). Classification (NCBI taxonomy): domain Eukaryota; kingdom Viridiplantae; phylum Streptophyta; class Pinopsida; order Cupressales; family Taxaceae; genus Taxus; species Taxus chinensis. The sequence continues at coordinate 33,393,872 of CM034148.1, forward strand.
CAGATTTCATCGTAGGTGAGAGAATTGCATGAAATGGAAACTAATGCTTTTAGTGTCTGCATCCTTTCCATAATTAATTTGATGAGGACAGTGGTAGGTTGTGATAGAAGGGAGCCTCCTTTAGGGTAAGAGGGATGGTCCTGAACATGTGATGTGAGTGGCATTCTAGTGTGTGGGGATGCCAAATAGGAAGGTTAAGAATAGGGGACCAACATAGAGGGCATATATCCAGAATGAATGATGGATGAGATAGGGGTTTGTTGATAATATGTATATATACTCAGAGTAGTTGATGTGACTCTAGTGGTGATTAGAGGCAAAGATTGCAAGATGGAGAGGACAAGATTTTGGAATGGGGTAGGGGTCACCGACACTACAGGAGATTGTGTTATAATTGGTATCTATGAGATAATGGGTGCTTATGGGGTTATGGTCTTGGTGGTCAATGAAGGAACAACAAATACTAGAGGTAGGACGAATGTTGCAAATGTAGTGGTCCTACTGGGTATGGGGCCTAGCTGTGAAACCACCGGTGCTAAAGTAGGAGAAGGTAATGCTGCATTATTAGAGGCTGATGCAGAAGTGGGGATAAGGGAAAGAGATATGGATACGGGTGTTCCATATATAAATTGACCTGAAGAATCCTAGGTGGAAGAGTGGGAAAGGTATAATTATAAGGTTGTGGGATTCTGGTCAAGGAGTTGTGCGAACTCATCATTGCATGTGGTAATGGTGGTAGGTAGTGTTGGATCCATGGGTGATAGGACAAAAGTTGGTGAAGGAATGGGTGGGAGTGGTTGATGATTGGTGTGGAATATAAGAGCATTATCTTTATTGCGAGTCAACACCATGTGAATGAATGTATATAAGGTGATGTTGTATCCTGTAGAAGACACAAAAAGTAGTAGGAATGAGAAAATAGGTATTTTTAGCTGGAAAGTGGGCAATGTATCAGTTAAGAATTAGCACAGGGTAACCAATGACGCTAGTTAAGAATGACCAATGAAGGTTTATGGGTAACTGAGTTCAGTTACTATGAGAAAAGAATAGTTTTACCAAACATGAGTGAAAAAAAACTGATGAATTTCAGATAGGTAAGTTATATGATGACCGTTTATCAGAATATATAGAGTACAAAGACTCAGAGAAACTCTAATCACTAAAGAAGATGAAATAGGTGTGTTTTGGGGAATTTAACCAAAAAGGACAGATACCCCGATAGTGGTTAGGTAAAATCGATGATAATGAGGAGTAAACCGATGCCGATGGATAAACCGAAGCTCGGTTACTTGTGAAAATTTGAGGAATGTAGTAAAATAGATTTTTGTGAACTAATATCAGATGGATGATGAACTCAGAAGTCTGGAGATGAAATGATGAGGTCCTGACACACTCAGAAGAAGTCTGAATACTCCAGCTATGATTGTGGAGTGTGGAAGGAAAAAGAAAGGAAAATGGATAAATGTATCCTCACACATCAAAATAAACATCAATCAAACACTAAAAATACATGTATGCTAAAAAATGATTTTAATGTGTTGAGATTATGTTATATAGAAGAACTAATTCATAAATTTAGAGTAGAGTTTTTGGTGAGGAAGGTTTCCTACAAAGAAGGAGATGTAAAAGGAGATGTTTCTAGGTTATATTATGGTGGGGGCGGGTCATCCTCTGAGGCAATGACTAGATAGAAGTAACTAGCTAGGTGGCCACTATTAATCCAATGATTGTGTGATAATTGACAGCTTCTTTCGAGTGAGATGTTTGTTTAAGATGATGTGTATTTTTCAATTTTGTGTTGTTTGGCTAGAGAGAGAGAAGATAGAGAGTTCTTTTCTAAGATTCTTTGTGTCAAACATCAGTTAGGCATGACTTCTAGCATATAGGTTTCCCTCATTTTAATGTGAGCTAAATGCAACATACAAGGATGAAATGCAACTAATTTTAAATCAAAATAAAAAAAGTAGGTTCGATGAAGCAAATAATGAATAGGTGGGAACATTCTCTTTCACTACTTATGCGAATGCAAGAAAGAAGAAGATGGTTCGTTTTAAGCACCAGAAAATAGATTTTGTTTTAGACAATTAGAAGAAGAGAGGATTACCATGGAAATAAATTTAGTATGAATATGTTTAGAAAATAAAAAAACACACCATCTTTACCTAGGTATGAAGAAAAATTCATGGAACACTAGATGGGTCCCACTGGGCATGCCAAAATTCTTTCACCAGTTTTCTTTACATTATTGGAATGTGATGAAACAGATAAAGGTTATGAGATGAGGAGGAATACCTGTTGTGTTGGTTTGGAGTTTGATATGCACATGTTCTAATTTCTTGATTTGATACTGAATATGAGAGATTTCCTTTTGGCTGGGAGGAGCTACTTGAAATAGAAAATCAAGACAACTAAAGAAGAGTTAAACAATTATATGACAGTGGAATACCTAGCGTATACTTGATCCAAGAAGTGTGATGCTTCCTATAAGAATGTCAATCCGCGATTTTATAAAAACAAATATGAAATAATTGAAATGCGTACATAAATGAATCTAGTGCTAGTACTCTTATTTGGGTATCTTAGATCACTGTTAACGTCAATCTAATTAAATACTAAAAACTATGTGGGTCAAGGTCTTTAGGTCAGATTGTAAGTTGTTCCAGGTGGTTTGCAGGTCATAGACAAGGTCTTAGTAGATTTGGGTGAGGCGTTTGGGTTATTTTTGAAAGGTGGGTGGTTGCTCGTTTACACAGTATTAGTAAACACAAAGACCGGCATCGGTCGCGGTATGACCGATCACGGTTCAGGTAGAACTGACGTCGGTTATAGGTAACCAACATCAGTAGAGGTAGGGCTGATAAGATTCAAGAAGATTTATTAGTGAGGTTTGAGTTGAGGTCAGACAGAGATGATAGAGGGCCAAAGGAGGTGTATGGGGATCTTAGGAACACTTAGAAATGTGCAAAGGTCAGGTATAGGTAGTCTTATAGCATGGGTGAAGGAATGGTTGGGTTTATAGGTGAGTAAATGGTAACAGAAAAGGGAATGTAAGTAGGAAACTGATAACAACAATAGAAGAACCCAATACACTGAAGTAGAAAGAGATGATGCCAATAAAAAGTGTACTTATTGGTGTTATCAGGTCTAATGGCTATGTGGTGGTGATGATTGGTTAGTGCAGGATGTAGCTTGGTTTCATAGTGTTGCTTCCTGGAATGTCACCGTGAGTGAAATACCTCTGGATCTATCCTTGCTGCAGGCTATGGATTTTTGTAGGTATGAAAAGGATCTGGTCTTGCTTGCATACAGTCCTGTTCTCATATCCTTGATCTTAGAATGTGCCAATTCAACAAACAAGGTCTGCTCAAGGTGAATTCCTGGTAACCTACAACAGTTCCCGGTTAACCGACGTCCGTTAAGGCAAGATTACCTAGGTTTCCAAAAATTGGTAGATCTCGCATCATTTAGGCTCAGGTCTGTTCATTTTTTGCATGGTTCAGAATGGACGTTATGTTTTTATGAGTCAGGAAGGTGGCTAGAGGGATACTAGGCTTTTGATTTTTAGGGTTGAACTAATTCTTATTCATTTATGGAAACATGCTATGAATAGGTGTATAGTGAGGTGTCTAGGTGAGGTTTGCATCCATTTAATTAAATTAATTAAATTAATAATGGGGTGAGAATGGGTATTAATTTAATTGTAAATAATTAAATTCACATTAGTGTGGGATATAAAGGTCGTGATTAGGTTAATTTGTGTAAGTTGGTTATTTGAAATGGGACCAAGGGGAGTGTGACCCAATTTTGGTGTCTACACTATGCGCCAACAGTCTATGATACTGCGATGCTATCAGATGTGTGTCTTGAGCCACTCCCATACACAATACCCAATCTTTTCATACTCACACTTTAGCCAAACATCGTTACAGACAATATTCCTCTAAATATAGGAAATGATTGTGCAACCATAGATGTAGCAAATGAAAAATTATATCTCCTCAATGCAAATCAGTCACTTCTACTGATACCAACTATGTTATAAATACTTATCTCTTGATTCAGAAGACTAAGCACCAGGGTTTGGTCACCAAGTGGATTTAGATACGTGTCGACGACCCTCCTTTCTCCAAGTGATGAACTATCATCAGAAGCCAAAGGGATCTCTCTTCTATACTTATCGAGATGGGGTAGAATAGACTGTTCAGGTTCCACATCCTCCGTGTTAACCTAAATTCCTTCCCACAACATCTACCTCTATAAATCCATCACTCTCGCCACCTCATGTTGTCTAGCTAGGCCCCTTTCATGTTCTTTGCTATACTTGAGTCGTCTCTCCTCTCTTTCTTTTTCAGCCGCAATGTATGCCATCTTCCTCCACCCAAGCTTCCTCGCCCAGAACTCATATAATTTTAGCCGACCATTGGGAATGCTTCCAAACTTAGTGTAATGATCAGGATATTCGTGGCTAAAGGGATAACATTCAAAAATGATCCTCTAGGTTCCTTTAAAAACTCAAACTCAACAACTTCAGGACAAGAATACGTAGAAATAGTGTATTCTAGGGTATAATTGGTCAGCACTCTCTTCCACCAATGATCAACAACACACATCCAAGTCAAATCAGGATCCTATAGCCTCTGATATTCATATTGGGTCCAAACATGAGATTTATAGTATCGACTTCATCTAGATGCATACACGGAAATCCATTCATACAACTCTACTAGAAAGCAGTGAAATAAGGTCTCGTATAGCTCATGATACATGTGTTATTCTACCCACTTGTGTGCATCAATATCAGTTCCAGTACTAAATATCTGAGAAAACTCAACCTTCTTGCTCTTAAACCATGCTTTGACACTGTCCAAGGTCAAGCACTTTGTCATCACACATCATTCACACAATAGCTTCGAAAAGAGGTTTCGGAAATGAATCCAAGATGTAGTCATTTTTCTATCCACCCATTAACTTTTTAATCCCATCCGCATTGACCTATACCCAGTGGGTGCTAAGAGATCACTCGAGGCACGTGCGGGTGCTGAGCCCCTCCTTTATGTGAACATTGTGAGAAGATGATGCCATTGATAAAGACTAGATGTAGAAAATTAAATGTTCATGCATTCATTCTAAAAGCATAGGATGGGTATTACATCATATACCCATTCAGATAAGAAGAGAAACATCATACAAAGAATAGATCTAATTCTTAAGATAAAGAAAAGACATTAGGGTTTGCACCCATGAATATTCAGAACCGAGTCATATATTCATGTTGATTATAATTTTTGTAACCACATTACATTCAAAAGGGTCATTGTAGACCAAAATGTATCAAAACAGGGATTTGACTCATGTATCATAAGTCCTAGCTATGCTTCCCTTATTACAACAATCTTGCAGACCCATCCCATTAGACATGATAACATTCCTACAATCCTTTAATGAGAACCCCAACTCCTATAACCTCTTAAAATTTTCTGTAAAGATTTTCTTTCGATCCTCTCTATGATGGTCATGACGCTTCTCTCTCTCTCTCTTTTCCTTCTACCTGAGCATCTTCATATATAGGTTTATCACCCACCACCATGCCTTCCTTCAGGGGCAGATTTCTTTCCAAGTGTCTATTTGGTCCTCCAATGGAGCATGCTTATTCTGATCTGATCTCACTACTCTTTAAAATGATTTCTTTCGGGAACCTTCCATGCATGGAATATTCTTTCCTTTCCCACCAAGTCTCCAGGCTGACATCTTATCCACTCGGTACGCCTAGTCGGGTCACTTTATTCATCTCATGCATCCATAATGCCAAATATGGATAAGTCCTTAGACGTTATTTCTATAACTTGTGTGCGTGTTAGTTTCTCCTAAACCCTTCTTAAACCTTTTTCCTACGTGCTTTTCCCATGCATTCCCTTCTTCTTCCTGGTCCCACACGTACACACGCCCTTAGGAACTTATCCAATCTTTTGAGACCAAACACATGTTTAACTTGTTCATTTGTATACAAAGTATACTTTGGTTCCTTTACCCAATATGAGTAATTCAAGTGTTCTGTCCAAGAATACTATCTGAGTATTTGTTATTGAAACTCATATGAAATCTCGTAACCTTAGACCAGATGACATAAGACAATGCAACCAATAGTTTGTGATAATTTGGCTAAAGTTTTAAACATGTTTACCATGTTTACATTCTAAGATGACATACTCGTTACAAGGAATATCTTTTTCACCCCACTCAAACTGTTATCTAGATTGGTCTTCTTTGATTTCTGTTAACCAAATTTGAGTCAGAGTTTCACACCAAATAGGGATAACTCACATACACTAGTGTTGTAGTCTACTCATGGTGACTAAGGATAAATATACATACTCAAATTGAATCACATCGATTTGAGTGTATTTATTTACCATAGGTCAACATGAGTTGACGTCTACACTTGTCCATATGCCTATCTCAGTTTAGAGTAAAACTGTGAACCAAAGTTCCACTTATGATAGTCAAGTAAGATGTTTAAGCATAGTGGTTGCTTCACTGTATCCTCCTAATGACTCCCTTCATTAAAAGGGTACTCTGCGGTAGTAACTACGCTACGATAACCTACTAAGTTCATCTAACAGAACTGGCATACTTAAGAGTCATTAGATTTATTAACCTTCAACTTATTAATTGGTTTAATTAATCTCTACCACTACGTATGCACGATTGATCCAAAAAGAAAGGATTTTAAATGCACTTTTACACCAGTTGAAGTTATGTAGGTAAAATCTACATTCATACGTATGAAGTCAGTATGCCTTAACCATTATTTCATTGAGCATTAAACCTCATTCAAAATCAAATAAGTAAGAACATTAAGTCTCTTTTCATAAGTTTATCAAAGTAAACAATTCTTATTGAAAACTTGTAAATTAGACTTGGTGTTTTCATATATTTTAATCCATCTAACAATTCTTATATGCTTTGCAATTACCATTAGCATTCCCATAAAGTAGAGCATGTATCCTATCAACAATATTGATTTACACTTTATCACATAAGTAAGGATAACATACTATTTCCCTAATTCTTATTGATAAAGAAGTCTTCTCTTCTTCCTAATAAAGGTACTAATAACCTAATCATGAATTTGGAAACATAAGGATTATAAAATTGATATGAATTCCACATCCATCTTTATAGTATACTACTATAATTCCCATTTCCAAATAAAGGTTCATATACTATAATATTCATAGTCTTACCATTACCCCAAGATTAATTGATTCGGAAATATATTTCCTTACCCAAGCAACACTCTATACCTTAGATAACTATTCATTCATGCATGCTAATATTTAATTAATCAACTCTAAATAATTTATGATGCATAGATAAGCCAGTTATCACAAACCATTATACAACAATTCATTATCAGAAAAGGAATTCACTTCATTCCATACTTAAGAAGTATTTCATAGACTTTAAGAAAACATTTCTCTGAAGTACAAAATACTACTATGATATGCCCAAAATGTTTTTCCAACAAGTTCCTTTCAAGAGAATTTCAATACATTAAGTATCTGAATAAAATACATGACTTCATTAATAAAAAATGTAAATTTATATAAGTATTTCTCCTTTCACTTTTCACGAAGTCCATCTACAAAATTGTTAGTATGAGTCAGTTCATAAGAACTAATCATGATAAGCGCTAAAACATTAAAACAACATACTTTTATCTAACAATTTCATAAAAGGAACACTGTTGATTATGAAAATGTTCTAAGTAACCAAAATAAGAACATTTAAAAAGTATGCCCAAAAAGCCACAATGACAGATTTAGAAAGAAAGTTGATTAAGTCTCTTTTAGGAACCAATTACCCATCAAATAAGTTAAGTAAACTAACAAAGTTAGTTCCATCTATATTGCAGTCATGAATTTCATCTCAACCATGATAAAATTTAAATATGCAACCAACTATTAAAGAAAAGACTCAATAAAAATCCATGAGTTCATTCAATCCGTAACAATATCAATTTAACCCACCAAGCCATAATTTCCTCTTTATTACTAACCAATTCCTATCACCAATCCATAAGGGGATACTATTAAAAATAAGAATTACTCCGCATGAACAGAATACAAGCATGATAAATTTCTACATGAGGGTTATTCCATTCCAACATTGAGATGATTCAAAATTACGAAGATAAAGAACCCAAGCAAGGTCTGCTATAACATAATAAAATAGAGAACTAAATCACATTGAACAACAACCCAATTCAACCAGCTCAACTAAAAGAGTCTTAACCAGACCATGAAATTTAGAGGATAAACTCTACAGTTGAAATCACTAATCAACTCGTACACCAAAAACTTACTGGATCATAATCAAACATCAGAAAAGTTCATTTTGGTAGAGTACAACCTTCACCTATTAAAGATTAGGGTCCCAAAAACAAGGTTCCAAAACTAGCTTAAAACATTCACAACAAAATTCACAACTTCCAACTCAATAAAAACCAACCTAAAATATGTGTTCAGTCTCCAATGAAACAATATAAGAGAGGATACGATTTAATTAAAGATAAATTTTAGGCACCAAGAATACTTCCTCTGGGATTAAACTGTTGACCCAATATCCACAAAATCTCCAAAGGTTAAACAAGAATCACATATAGAATAATGATATCAAACCCAAGAAACTCATAAACTATCGAATCTCAAGGGAGCCTCTTTAATAAAAGAACTACAAAACCCAAGAGCTAATACCAAGAAGACCTGGGATGAAAGATGTCCAAAATAAGTCTAGATTCAATCCAACCTGAGAAGGGTGATTAAAAAAACAAACACAACTAAAAAGGGAGACAAGAAACTTTACCAGTCATCCTCACCATTATGCCTTCAAGATGAAGTCGAGATATCCCTATTGTGAGTACCCATAATGGGTCTAAGTTTACTTCACCAATTTTTAAACAAAAAGAGAAGTCACAAATTCAGAGTCATAAATGAATGATCACTAAACTGAAACAAGATCCTAAATTAGGCATTAAGAAGTAATAAAAAAATATTTATAATACTTAAGAAGAATCAAATTTAGAGCCTTAAACTAATGATCATTGAACTGAAACAAAATCCTAAATCACACATAAATAAGTCGACAAAAATATCTATATTTCTCAACACCTAGTTCCTCAAGAAAATAGAAGCACAAAAAAAATCCATGATAACTTTGACCTTGAACTCTGTGCTATCATTTAACACCAAATTATTGAAAATACAACGAGATATATCAATCAATAGCAAGGATATCATAGTAACAACTTAAAAAAAAAATCGTAGTTTCATATTTTGCAAACATAATCATTTCCAAACCATTTTTAAACCCAGTTTCAATGTATAACAAACTTCATACCATACAGAGTCGTTTCTATCAACCATAAACCCATAACTTTCAAGAAAACACAAAAGAGAAAGGAAAAGTAAAGAAACACACAAACACGAAACCGAATCTCATAAGTGATTTCATGAAGAGCAGATTTATTTTTATGAAATTGTTAAATAAAGCAAGCTATCATAATGAGATAGAGCCTATCATGCCTGGTAGTGCTCTTGATTTCTTTTCCATGCTTCTAACTTTTTTGTGAAGCTTCCAGTGAAAGATATCCACCAAAAAATCCAACCAAATCTTCTAAAAATTCCCTATTTTTCCTTCATAGTTTCAACAATAATGTTTTTCCATTATTTCTACCATGCAATGACAAACTTGAATTTGTAATAGAATCAAACCAATAGTTCAAAAAATGGAAAAAACTACATACAGAGCCATAGATCTCAAAAAATCCAAATGCAAAATGAAACCAAACCTTTTTTTTTTCCACAAACCCATCTTATCAATTCCTAGGTGGTTTTCACTCAAGGGTTGATAACAATCAATGCTCGCTGGACTTCCGGTGGCCTCTGATGTTCCCGCCAATTGCTAACCCATTATTAGTTATAACTAACAGTTAACAATTCATTTACCAAAGCTTAACAAAGTTACATTTTAGCACATTCCATCTTAAAACCATGCCCCAGCCAAAATTGGTAGTAACAAACATTAAATGATCCATTTAAACTTCCCAATACACCTTTGGAATGGTGCCACCGACGCATTCACTAAACTTGTCATAAAAGCTAACCACAGTCCTCCTTAGGTTAGATCGATGCCACCTAGGTTAGGCATCTTTAGCCTTAGATAAAACCATAGCTTAGGAATTTAGTAAATTCCCTTAATATCTTAAGGTAATTTAATATCAAAAGACTTAGGGTAATATTTTTTAAAGAATTAATACCATTTTAAAAATGTATTCACCTTAACTTAGGTTAAGGATAATGTAAATGAATCAATGCATTTATATTATTTAGGTTCCATACAATAATAAAAAGACATTACCTTAAGTAATTTATCAAAACAAGGTAATTAGATCACATAGAAGGATGCATCCTTAATATGTTACAGGACACCCCAACGATCTTTTATAATGCATTCTTGAGTATGAAGACATCTCAGTAATAGAATGTGTTGACATGGCTTTACAAATATGATCGAAACATCATAGAAATCATAGGCATGCCTTGGATCATTGCAATTGATCCCAGGTATGGTTTTTCATGTATTAGTAATGAAATAGAAAGAGAAACAAGTTCAATAATGCAAATTAGGCAATGTACTGGCATAGTATTTTAAGAATGAATTTATTTCTTTCACCGGTATACAGAATGTACTTCAAAGTTTAGCATAAAGAGAATATGAAATACCTCAATATCAATTCAAAATTGTCATGGTATGTTTGTATCCAAATCTAGAAGATAAAACATATCATCTATAACAAACACGGTAACTTTGTTCTAAAGAGTACACCGTCTTCAAAAAAATAATCAACTATCAACATTTACAACTTCAATTACAGAAGCAAGCAAGGACATCAACCATGGCGAAATTATTACACTCTATAAATCTTACACTCTTACCGGCATTTAACTGTTTTATATTTCGTTAACCTCGGACACTAGCACCTAGTTAGGACACTAGCGCTAGGCATTTTTTTCCTCCTGAGTGCTCTTGTATCTCTTTACCTCTTTCTTACACTTTTGGATCCATTTCTCTTCGTAATTACTTTTTACTACTTTGGGTTGTCCTTTTAGTTGTCAATTATGAAATTTAACCAAGGTAATTAAATAAATAGTTATTTTTTCAAATTAAGGTACCAAGAAATAAGCATTACATACTAAAACCTAAGATTACATTCAAAAGGAATAAGATTTTCAAATACATCCATATAGTATCCAGTCAAGGGAAATGGATGCATGTCTACTGCATACACATCATAGAAAGGGGAATTATATTCTATTCCATCCACAGATACTATACATCTTCTACATTCTAGCTGTATCCCACTATAATTTATGAAACTTGCACAAGGGCATCCTAGGGTATCATTTCTACACACACACACACAAGAAATAAATGGAGTCTAAGATGTAGTGCAACCCTTGGTCATAATATCACTCTTTGGGTGACCTCTAGGATCATTCTGACTCCCCATTCTGCATTTTCCTTTTTAGGCTTATTATGGTTAATGGGTATGTGCAGGTGAACTTATTTCTTATAGGTTATAGGTACAAACAAAGATCAGATTGTGTATCCAAAGTGACAAATAGGAACTAACAATGAATCTTATCTAGCACTAAAAAATCTAGATCTGCAACATCTACATGGAAACTAGAACCTAGATCTAGACATAAGCACCTGGGTACTCATGTCCTCCCACATAAACTCTTGTCTTATGTATTTTTAGAGTTCAGAACCTCCAATGAGCCTCTAGGAAAGTCTTTTCATTTTGTTCCAGTATTTCACCAACCCAAATCACTTCTTGTTCGCTCTAAAATCAGCTAATTCCTCATATCTCTCCTTCTTATTTAGGGTTTTATATTGCATATGATTTATTACTTATGTCTCATTATATATTATCATTTATATATCATTAGGTATAGTAGTTACTTTGTAATAACATATAATTCAATTTACATTAAATCATATTGATGTAGGTCTATGAAGATTGTGAAGAAGCTTAAAAAACTAAAGGTATGTTTCTGAGTTATTTATTTTAAGAGATCACAATGTTATTAGAGGAAGTATGTACTGTTACAACCTATACATGAATATTAGTGGTGATTTTCATGAGTGCATAAGTTGAGGGGGAGATTGAATGCTTATTTTCCTTAGTAGATGAAACTAAGAGAGTTGCAGGATAAGTACAGTTGATTAATGTATCATATCAGATATAATATGTTTTTATGTACTGAAATGGAGCTACATGTGTATGAAGGCCTCGTGAAATAGAGAAATATGGAAATGAACTTTAAATAGGTATTAAGGTGTCAAAAGGGTCTATATGGTAGATTTATTGGTGTTTGCAAGTATAGTTATAGGGGAAGTTAGTCATATGATCAAACAAGATAAGAAGATAAGAAAATAAGGCACTAAACACTGAAGAGTTACTTCAAGTCTATGGTGTTGATGTTGACCCATCTCCATGACATATCTGTAAGGTATGTGCTTGTATTGTTACATAGGTAGTTAGAAGTTGATGGTATGTTTTCAGAGGGAGAAATAAGGTGATGATTCATTTCATGAATATGCTCCTGTATAAACGAGAAGTTTGGATTATTTGGTCTAAAGGGATGATTCAAGGCTCTAGATCCTAAAAGTCTCTTACAACATGCTAATGAAAAATCCAAGCTAGATTGTGCATGTTTTTTAGATGAGACAAGTTTTTTGAAGTTTCAAGCATGTTTTTCTTACTAAGAATTAAGTTTGTAGGAATGTGTGTGATGGTGTGAGTCATATTCCACATCACTAGGAAGGTCATCTCACTTAGGTGAGGTCATAGGTCTAGGTTTCATTTTAGAGTCATCATGAGATTCCCTTACGCGTCAGTGCGTCATTACATCATATGTGTCATTGGGAGTTACTTCCCATTCTAGGAATGAAACTACCCCTCTCCACTTGAGAAGTCATCATTACAACACAGGGGGTTATTCAACACCTTTTTATATGTACATCACTTCCGATCTATGAGAGGGGGATATTTTGAGCTTAATGAGTTTCTTACCCTTTTTTGAATCTTTGGATGTATGTATGGTTGATGATATCTCTTCATGAGATCTCATCAAGTTTTCGGTTTGCACCATGATCGATGTTCAAACCATCTCACATGATCCTCATGCTTCACATTTTCATGTTCTCCCTCATGGTATCAGAGTGAAAATTATGTAAATCCATGAAACTCTTCCAATTTTCATTTTTTCAGCTCTCCATTCATGATATACAAGTTTCATTTACATTCATTGTAATGGTTATTCCTTACATTCTCTGTTTTCATTGATTTGTGGTTTAAAATCTCTTTTTTTGGTGTTTTTTCATGTTCATGGCTCTCCAGATTTTTCTGGTCTTCCATGAAGTTTAAAAGGTTTTTGGGTTTTTTTCAATTGCAAGTTGTTTTTCAGAGTTTGAAGGTGTAGGTTTGTTTTTTTAAAGGGTCAAATCTTGTCAAAAAGTGCCCAATTTGGCCCCATCTCACCGAGCTTAAAACCGAGTTGTCCCATATCTATCCTTTCATTGTCTTATATGTATGCTTGTTAAATTTTTGAATCAGTTTAGAATGGATCACTGGCTCGCTTTTCTCTACGTTAATTTCTGCATTGGGATGCATTTTTGGGCTTGTGCATTATTTATTTCTTGGTTTGCATTGATCATCAACTCATGTTTTCTCCACCAAACTACATTGAGCTTGTGTCCTAGAACTTCCACTTCATGTTTCATCCTCAACTTGATCTTCTTACTTCGACACTCAATCGTGTTCGTGTTTGTTCATTGGCTTTGCCTCAACTTACTGCTCCATCCAAAAGATATGCTATGTTGACTCCCATCTTCGTAAAAACATCCAAACTTGCCCTAGGTACCTCTGAAATTTGAGAGGAAATGGCCAACATGAAAACAAAATTTTTGTTACAATTAACATCAACCATAGATGGGATTAAGGCCAAAACCAATACTGTCAAAGAACCTCTGGACATATATTTCCGTAAGTGTAGGAAGAGACATCCCCTGAGAGAATGTCCTTTGGATGTTACCGACATGTGTTTGATCTGTGAAGTTGCTGACCACGACACTAAGCATTGCACCTTCTTATCACAGTTGAAAGGAGGCTTGAATTTTGTCTCTCAAGCTAATGCAGAGGTCAAATTTGTTCAATGGCAAAATAATCAGGTTATATATTCCCCTCGACTTGCTTAGAACCCCTTGGAGAATGTCATGGCCCAGTCAAGCTCCTCAGCCTACTTAGGGACAACCTGAGTGGATAGCATCAAAGTGGATGAATTATCCACATCCACCACCCTAGCTGAATCCCTACACTCAGCTAGGTTAGACACCACTCGACTCCAGCCAAGTCCATGGAATAACCAACAATGGGTACCTCGACAGAATCCTAACGAAAACTAGCAGTGGGCACCACAATAGAAAATTAATAAAAAATGGAGGTTCTAGCAACCACAACAAGCTTTAATGACCCCACTGCAAAATTATCAACAACATGGATAGGAAAGACAAACACAACTTTTAACCCTGCCTGTATCCAACCCGAAAAATCAGTAGACTGCTTTAATTGATTAAGCAGGACCAAGTAATACAATGCAAGTTAATACTATTGGTAATCTGAGACTAAGGTCTAGGAAAACATTGAATACTCCTATAGTTATCACAAAAATTCCTGTAGACACTAATAAAGATGAGATACTTGAGGAAAGTGAAGGAACTGCACCTTCTCCAAAAACACACAACACTCAGAACGGTCCAGAAACTAATCAAAATGCTCATAAAGCTCCTTTTCCTGAGTGGTTATAGGACACTAAAACTATTGATGAAACGATGCTAGTTCAAGAGTTGAAAAAGGTGCACATTGAGGTCCCACTTTTGCGAGCAATAAGGGACATCCCAAAAATTAAACCAAACCATTAGAAACAAGTGTATAAAGACACCTAGAAGAAAGAAGAAATACCCAAATAGTGTCAAGGTGGAAGGAAATTTGGGTGATCTTGTTGCTGGAACACTTATTTCACCAAAATACGGGAATCCTGGGAGTCCAATCATTACCATTTATATAAACAATCAACCAATATCTAACATTTTCGTGGATCTTGGTGCTGCCATAAATGTTATAACAATAGATATGTTCAATCTTTATCCTTGACAGGACTACAGTCTACCAATACCATTCTTCAATTAGCAGATCAGTCCATTGTTGTACCAGATGGTGTGATTGAGGATATAATGGTCACCGTTGAATCCTGGGAGTATCCTGTTGATTTCATGGTCTTACAGCCTAAAGCTCAGAAATTGGGATATCCAGTCATTTTGGGATGACCTTGGTTGGTTAATGTTGTTGCATATATTGACTGTAGGTCAGGCAAAATGACTATTCTAAATGGGTTAGAAATCCAAACATATTTCATTATATCCTCCTGCCCAGCCTTATGTGTATGCTTGTGAACATGTATGGGTGGATTCTTTGGATACTAATTCTCTCAGTTCTTCTTATTTGGCCACCATTGTAGTGCAAAACCATATGACAGAAGTTGTTGAGTCATACACACTGACTGATGTAGAGGGCTCTGTGACTATGGAAATCAGCACTGCAGCTATGGAAATTAGAACTCTAACTGCAGACCCATCATTTTTTCTATACATGACCGATATTTTGCCTCGGTAAGTGATACTTCTAATGAATCTTGTAAGGAAATTTATGCTTATAATACGGAATCCATAGTCTCGGATTTCTATTTTCCTCTGACCAAGATTTTGTCTCTTGAAAATGTATCCATTTTGCACATGCTTCAGCCCCATGTTTTCCCATTGAATTATTTAATCACCAATGCAGAGCTCACCATTTTGGAAGATACCAAACAAGTGCCTATTGGCATAGGAAAAGAACTGACCATTGGTAATAATTTGGAGGCCAACCAAGAGGCTAGGGTTCTCGAGATTTTGAGGAAACATTCCCATGCTTTTTCTTGGGATTACACTGACATGAAAGGAATTCATCCTATAATCTGTACTCACCATATCTACACTGAATATGTTAAACCCATAAGGTAGCCACAAAGAAGAATTAACCCAGCCCTCAGAGACATAGTAAAAAATGAGATAGAAAAATTGCTAAAGGTAGGATTCATCTACCCTATATCTGATAGTCAGTGGGTCTCACCATTAGTTATAGTCCCCAAGAAAAATGGTAAATGGAGAATCTGTGTTGACTATAGGGAACTCAACAAAGCCACCAAGAAATATTATTTTCCCCTTCCTTTTATTGACCAGGTTCTAGACAATCTCACTGGTAAGAAATATTTCTCTTTCTTGGATGGGTTTAGTGGGTATAACCAAATAAGTATTGCACCTGCTGACCAGGATAAAACCACCTTTACTTTCCCTTGGGGTACATTTTCTTATCGAGTCTTACCTTTTGGGATTTGTAATGCACCTGCTACGTTTCAGAGAGCAGTCTTGGCCATTTTTTCAGATCTTACAAATGACTGTGTTGAGGTTTACATGGATGATTTCACTGTCCATGGCTCCACTTTTGATGAATCTCTGCATAACCTTGAGAAAATATTAAGCAGATGTGAGCAGCACCAACTGTCCCTGAGTCATGAAAAATGTCTAATGATGGTGGATCAGGGAATTGTCTTAGGTCACCATGTTTCTGCCAAAGGTATACAGGTCGACCCCAAAAATATTGTAGTCATCACTCAGCTACCTACACCAAAAAATCAGACTGACATCAAAATTTTCCTTGGACATGCAGGGTATTATCGGAGATTCATTAAAGACTTTAGTAAAAAATTTACACCTATGTTTTCATTGTTGACAAAGGGTTGTGTTTTTTAATGGTCCCCGCAGTGTCAACAGAAATTCAATATTATCAAGGAGAAGCTGATCACAACCCCAGTCTTACGAGGTTTTTATTGGGGGAAACCTTTCCATATCCACATTGATACCTCCAATACAGCTATGGGATTTGTTCTTGGGTAGAAAGATGAAGAGGATCACATGTATGCCATTTACTTTATCAACAAGAATATGACTCCTAGGGAAAGGAACTATACCACTACGGAAAAGGAGTTTTTAGCTGTTGTGTATTCTTTGAATAAATTCTGACATTACATCACTGGGTATAAAATATTTGTTTATACTGACCACTCTGCCATATGATATTTGATGAATAAACTAGTAGTCGGTGGTCAGATTATTAGATGGTTACTCTTGTTACAGGAATTCAATCTGACCATTATTGATAAGCTTGGAAAATATAATGTTGTTTCTTGATTTTCTTTCGAGATTGAATGTTTTAGGTGATGATGAGGTAGTCTAGGATCAATTTCCAGATGAACATTTGTTTTCTATATCAACTCAGACTCTGTGGTTCACAGATCTTGCAAATTATTTAACCACAGGGAAGTTTCCTACCTATTTTACTCATAAAGAGAGATGAAGGTTGGTTAAAAATAGTGCAACATATAAATGGTGTAATGGACTTTTGTTCAAATGTTGTCCTGATATGGTTCTTCACAGGTGTATTTGGGAAGATGAAGTATATGACATATTGCGAGCTTGTCATGATGAGCCAGGAGGAGGACATTACTCAGTAAAAAGGACAATTCACAAAATCCTTGGTGTTGGGTACTATTGGCCTTCCCTCCACAAGACTGTCAAGAAGTATGTGTGGCAGTGTGATGCATGTCAAAGAATGGGGAAGCCTACACTCTCAATGGAAATGCCTCTTAATCCTCAGCTGGTCTTAGGACCATTTGAGAAATGGGGAATTGATTTCATTGGACCTTTTGATCCTCCATATTTTGGAAAAGAATACCTCTTGGTATGCACGAACTACGTTATGAAATGGGCTGAGGTTCAAGCATTGGCATCTGCCAATGAGGATGTTGTTGTTGATTTCCTGTACAATCAGATATTGCTATGATTTGGGGCCCCCAGGGCCATTGTATCTAATCAAGGTCCTCAATTTGTGTCTAAAATGATTGAATCTTTTCTCGACATCTACCAAATCAAGCACCAGAAATCATCACCATATCACCCCCAATCCAATGGGTAGGTGGAAGTCACCAATAGAGAACTTGAGAACATTCTCACTAAAGTGGTTAGTGTTGACAAGAAAAATTGGGTACCAAAAATTCTCGAGGCAGTTTGGGCCTATAACACGACCTGGAAAACCACTACTAGTTTTTCTCCCTATGAGTTGGTATATGGGAAGAAGCCACTGTTACCTGTTGAGTTTGAGTTATGCACCTGGAGAACAACACTGGAAGTCGACATCAATTTGGATGAAGCACAACGTGAATGAGTGATGCAGCTGAACGAATTGGATGAAATGTGGATGGAAGCACAACAACAGACTTAAATTCTCCAACATCAGAGGAAGACTTGGCATGATGCTCATATCAAATCCAGGATGTTTCATGAAGGGGAATGGGTCTTACTCTTTGATTCTAAATATCAATAGTTTAAAGGTAAGTTACGGACACTGGTTGGGTCCATATCAGATCAAAAAAGTGTTTGATAATGGTTCTATTTGACTGGTCCTGATCGATGGAAAACAGAAGGAATCTTCTTGTAAATGGCCATAGGCTCATGATTTACCAACGACCTCTTGACAAGGGAAATTTCACTAGTGACATCATGCCGAGTGAGGAAATGTATGCTGAGGTGGCTCTTCACCCCTCCAGCCTAGATTAATTGTTATCTTTCAATTTCAATAAAGGAGGGTGGTCATGACCTTGATCTTCTTCCCTTAGTTAGTCATTTTATTTCTTTTAATAAATGTTGATATCTTCATTGTTTCAAGGACACTAATCACATTTTTTCTCAGACTACAGGACGTGGGAAGCTATAGATATCAGACACTGAACTAGCATGGGTAAGTGCATTTTAATTCACTATGGATATTTCCTTATGAAGCAACTCCCCATGCATAAACTTATCATAATTGCATCCATACACAATGATTGATGTATTTATTATGGATATCCTTCTAAATATGACACTACGACATGACGGCATGAGGGTGTAATGAGTCATGATTTCCATGCACACCACATGTGTCATCCTCCATGAAAGGGAACAAGTGGCATTTTTGTTTCAAGCAATGGGATATGTGCCATCCCACATATCAAAATTACTCATGGATACCTAGTCTTGTCAACCTTTTTGTGCCACCAAATTTTCTCTAATTTTATGTGATTTGAGGATCCAGGTGCATTTCAAATTTATAGTTCCTAACTACTTCCTTATCGTTGCTTCATGAATTTTGGATGCAAATTTCTACCTGCCATCACACCTGTGAATTCGAGCACGCCCTTGTTCTTGTTTCTCTACTGTCTGGATTCAATCGCCTTCATCACGGGACAAAAGAAAATTTTTGAGCCTAATTCTCTGGACCCATTGCTCAGAAACGGTGCACTTTCGTAGGTATTTTATGATTTCGGTTGGCTTGAATTCATCTAGAAATTCAAAGGTTTTGATGAAGGAATCGTGGATGAATTCCTAGAGAATTTTGAAGCTACTTTCTCCCGTGTTGGAGGGAAGTGAGTGGAGATTACCAGTCATGTAGTTTCTGAACTATCTGGTTTACTAGATTTTGGTCTGAAAGTCATGACAAATGCTCCCCTCAAAGACTTAATTTCTCTGTTTCATGAGGAGGGTGAGGCATTTCCCGAGGTAATCCTTACCTCCCAGGGTGTTCAGAAAGGCATTAAGCGGGACAGTCTACCCAACATTTGGAGGGAGATGGCCAAATGGGTTAACCGATACTTTATATGTGATGGCCAACCATCTGTGCTGGGTGGTGATTCCCTCAAAATTCTCATTCATTTGAAGAAAGGATGCATCAACCCTGCACTCAGGGTGAATTTACCAGAATACTTGGTGGATGTAGTTATTAAAGTCGGTAAAAAATACAAGATTGGTGGAGGAAAGGTAGTGCTAAAGCACCCAGGGCTCATTCATTTACTGTGTTCACATCAAGTGTTTTTAAGCCCAAATGAAGGCTTGAAAGGATGAATGTGGGGGAAGGATCCAAGCCGAAGCCATCTCAAACTGGGACCATCTTCCACACCTTGGGCCACTATCGCATCAGTCAGTCACCATGCACACAAGAAGGAGGAACCTGATGCTCAAAAAACATGGAAAAATTTGGTGATCAAGTGAGCCCATCTTCAACACCATCCAGTTCTAAAGGTAGAAATACTTTGACTCCCTATTCTTCTATTTTTCTATGACCGTGATGGTCCTGTGCATTGCCCAAACCTAGAAGTTCCTAGTTTGAGGATTTTCTTGGTGCCTCTACCCCTGAGTGGGAAGTAAGGAATGAGGAAGGCAACCTGTTGTCCCCACTGATAAATCTCCAGAGATTATATTCCCTACAACTATTCTGACCCCACAGAGCTTGGCTATGCCCTCATCTTCAGAATTCCACTCCGTAACTCCAGAAACTACTTCGGTATCTAAAGCACAAGATCTAGCTCCAAAATCAATTGTAATGGGAATTGGTGGCCTCGGGTTATGTCAAGCTATTGATCCTCATGGTTATTTGGAAGAGATTGCACTCCTTAAATCCCAGTTGAAAGGTATGGAAGAAACAAACCTTTCTTTACAAACTAAATTTACTCAACACACAGTAGAAAAGGTTAGAGAAATTACAGCTCTACAAGTAGAGGTTAGCAGCCTAAAGTGGCAGAGAGATAAAGGTCTTAGTATTTTGAATGATTTCCACCAAATGTCTCTTCAGAATTTAGAATTAAAAAAGGAAAATAAGAAATTAAAGGGGGAAATGGAAATCATTCAAGGTGAAAAAAAATTGCAGTCTCTTTTGGACTCTGTCTGTCCTTTGGCTTGTAAGCTCCTGTCTTGTAGGAGACCATCTTCAATTTACAACATGTTTGTTTAGGAACAATTTTACTCTTGGCAGTTGATGCAGTTGTGTTGTCAGGCACCTTACAAAGCCCCTGATGGTAATGTTTTCATGTCCATTTACAAATCCAGTACCCTTGAAATTCAAAACCTACTCTGTGAGTTCTACCTCCATAATATGTTAGTCACTAATGTCCCTGACTTCTTCATTAACTTGTTCATGGGGGATTTTCAGTTAAAATCCTTTCATTATTTTCTTTGAAATCAAATCATGTGGGGTGAACAAATGGATACCTTTAATCACACATCTCAAACAATAGGATTCTATATTCGGCCTACACATCACAATGATGTGGCTATGTGGAAAAACTTCATATCTCTTTACTACCAAGCTAGTATTGGAGAGAATACCTCAAAGATATTACTCAAATGTGTGGGGGCCTTTGAAACCTATAGTCAGCAGCACTTTGGGGCAGCAAGGTAGGCCTGTGATAGGAGATGGGACACTTTGAGCTTACCATTGAAGAGAAGGGAGGTTATCTCACCTCAGAATTTAAGTTGGAGTATGCGACGAGGTGATGCCCTCATCACAATCATCAGGCAGTTATAAAAAAAAACTAGAAAACAATACAATGATGAATGGGTAGGACTTCAGGTGTGACCACCTCTCCTCTTGAGTCCTACTACCACCTGGAAAAATAATTTTTCCCAGTCAAATGAGGGTTTTACAGCTTGGGTCGAAGTAACTTCCAACACTCAGGGGTGTAAAGGCACCAAAAAATAGTATGTTGATTAGTTTGAAGAGTATGACATGGCCCAACAGCTTGGTCACAGGGCAGGGCGTAGATAAGTTGCATTGGGACATGCAACAGGTAAAGTGTGGGGGAAATGATGAGTGCATTATTTGGCTCATTTATTTCATTCCTATGGTTAATAAATTGTCATTTAGATATGATTTGCTAATGCATGGGGATGCTTTGTATAGTTATATCTTAGCGAGTTTGATGCATTTTCCTTTCCTTTGTTCATGCAACCTGATTACCGTATAACCTCCTACTAAATGTCTTCATGAGGGAAATGTGATGATGTGTGTAGGAAATGATGAATTTTTATTGTTGATGTAATTAAGAGGTCTGAGTTTGGAGCTGGAATGTGGGAGTAGGAGACTTTTTCCACCCATCAACCTATAAGTATGGGACTTGTTTCTAATAGTCCCATAGGAATTTATGAGTCTTGGTTAATGTTGATTAGTGGGAGATGTTAGTGCCACCTATTATGGTGAATTCTGTAACTATTTGTGTCTATATAAAGACACCTTCTTAAGAACATGATAGTAGCTGTTATTTTTATATACTCTGCAATACATAGCCTGTGGTATTGAGAACTCTTCTTTTCATGTACTGTATATGTTATGGAATGTGTTTGAATTAATATAAGTAAGCATCATTTTGAGGATCTAAAAGCTGTAGATATTTCCTCTGTCCCAAGGGAGAGCAAGGGCCCACTCGACCAAGGAGACAAGAGGTTGTTTACACTTACATGCACATCTAGTTTTCTGATAAGTTTCACTACAATCTCTATTTTAGTATATTTCATGCAATCTCAGTTTGAATGTATTTTCTTTTCCTATTGGAATTTCTATTCAGAATGTGTGTTTCCTTTTATACAAAGTTTAACTTAGCATATGATTTTACTTCTACTGATTCTTAGTTATGAGTGTGTAATTTCAATTCCGTTCTTTCAAATTTTGTGTGTGCATTTCCATTTAATTTAGAAGTCCATATTTTAAACTTCATTTCATCGCAAAAACTAAATTCGTAGATTTATATTAAGATTTCGTAGATTAGTAACCAACTTAGGAAAATATTACAAAACCCCCCCCAACAGGAGACCTAATAGGAAAATTGTTTACATAAATCTCCATTGAATACAACCTAGAACATAGCCCCAGTTTATAATGACACTAACAAAGATTCAATTAGTTAAATGATTAGAGCATCAAACTTGTCCAACACCCCCTTTTCTAGTGTTATCACCTCCATAGTGTAGGATTTCTTCATTTTATGCATTTTCCTCTCTCCCTGGTCTCTTGGAATCATACATTAGGATTAGATAATAAATTTCCCTTCATTAGAGGTAGTTGTTACATTAGATTAGGTAGAGGAACCAGTATTCTCTAGAGAATTGTCTCAACTACAAGGTCCCACAGCTTGAGACAATACCATGTTATCCAGTTACACAAATTTCCCAATAATCTCACATGCTAGCAAATCAGAGGGTGTTGTAATTTGGTGATAACAAGTATATCTCCCTTTAAGGATTTATATGGGAAATAATATCACACATCTATCAGTTCGGCTTAGAAAGAGGATATGGTGACTATTGTTTTGGACATGCTTAAGGATATGGAAGTGTAGGTGAAATTGATAAGGAAATGCTTGGTTGAGGATGTCAATAGAAAAAAAATTAATACAAATAGGAAAATAATTCCTAGAAAGTTTGGAGTGGTGACAAAATTTTTGTGAGGGTAAAACCAAATAAGAGCTCTATCAATTTTGGAAATTTTTCAAAAATAGCACCTCGATACTTAGGAGCTTTTGAAATTCTTGAAGTTTTCAACCTAGTGGCATATAGCCTTATCCTACCTCCATCTTTATCTCAAATGCACAATGTGTTTCATGTCTCTTTTTTGAAATGATATCATCGAGATATATTTCATGTTATTGATTGTAAATATTTGTAGGTGGAGGACCTAGGAATGTTTTTGGTTAAGCCATTGTAGGTTCTTGATACTCATAATATTTACTTGTAAAATAGGGAATTATCTCATTGAAATGTATAGTTGGGCCATTATTCAGAGAGTGCTAATTGTGAGGATTGTGATGAGATCCTCGGAGCTTATCCACATATTTTTCATTAGTTCCTTGTCTTTTGTTGCTTATTATAGCAGTCTGGATGATATTACCTCTTAGCTAAGAAGGATGTCACATCCCATTTTTTCTCATTACTATGTTGAGCCAATTTGATGATTTGATGACTGTTTCAAAATGATATTGCATCTGATATACTATTTTGATTTTATATACTACTTATATTCGATTTAATTATTATGTATGACATGTTACAGGATTGAAACAATTATTTTCACTAGTTTGAATTGTAATAGATGATGATTTGATTTATATTAAAATTTGGGATTATTGTGTGTGTGTTGATTAAATCTCATTTTAGTTAAATTTGTTTATATAAGAATGGATAATACACTGGGTATGGTTATCTACTTGTGTGCAGATATTCTCATGCTATGAGAAACAGTATCATCAGGGAGATATGGAAATATGATAAAAATGGGTTTGGATAAGATAGAAATTTCCATGTGCGTTCAATACATGAGAAATGGTGTTGAACCATAAGTCGAGGTTATAGAACCACTTTTTTATGATTTAACCTTGTTATATATATACAATTGTCACTTTATGCTTATTTTCTTCACTTTGTGACAACTAGATAATGTTCTTCACTCTCATTGTGGTGAGAAGCACAACATCTCTTTTCGAGTTAAGAAGCGGACTTTCACTTTGTGAAAATGGATTGCTCATGATATGATTTTACTATATTTTATTTCATATTATGACTTTGCATTTAATTAAAGGGAAAATAAATTGAGGTTTATTTTATTATTGAATGATCTC
This sequence comes from Taxus chinensis, assembly GCA_019776745.2. Classification (NCBI taxonomy): domain Eukaryota; kingdom Viridiplantae; phylum Streptophyta; class Pinopsida; order Cupressales; family Taxaceae; genus Taxus; species Taxus chinensis. Next base: position 33,418,573 of record CM034148.1, read on the forward strand.
AAATCAATTCCATTCAAATAAGGCTAAGCTTTAATCCCTAAAGTTAATTATTTAATCTCGAGATCATGGTCTCATTGTGACTTGAGATACCTTTGTTAAATTGGGTCAAGCCATTTTAGGAACTCAAGTTATATGATTTATTTTCTAGCCAACTCACCAAGTTGTCAACTCACCAATTTTTCACTTTGATCCAATTGATATCTTGATTTCCAAATCAAGTTGACCAATAATTTCACCATCCACAAATTGAGTCACATTTTTCCTTATCCAATCACCGAGATCAATATCAAATTCATTGGATTTTGCAAATCTATTTTTGGCTATGTTCGTGACCTATCATGACCAAGAGAACCCAAAAGCATGGAATTAGATGTTTCCACTCAGGAATGGATGACCGTAGACAACATGCAAAAATGTGTGGGCCCTACATTCTACACCAATGGAAAAATCCAATTTGCAAAGTTTTTTTTTAATTAATTATATGATTGGTCCATTTTATAGGCCCCACTATGTTTGTGTACGTGGGATAAGGATTACCCTCATGAATTATGTGATCTGAGAAATTTTACCATGTATGTAAATTTGTGATTTTTTGAAATTTTGATCCCATGAACTTGTGACCAAGCACAAACCATAATTACTCTAAAATATTGAGATATCATAAATTGAATGTGACCTTATGAGCTAAGATCCCATGAACATGGACACATAGGATTTTTCCACACGTCACCATCTCACGTAAATGGTACTCCTTTTCACTAATATAAATTTTTTCGTGACCCGAATACCTAATACATCGTGATTAGTGGAAATCCAAGCATGTGAATGGTTAAAGGTTGGGATCCATCACCAAGCACTCCAGTTTGGTTAAAATTTGTAAATGCCTTAACAAGCACCTCGGTTCGGTGTTGGTGTGTGGACTTACATTTACAAGTTAATTGACACGAGATCAATTCTTGTTACTGACATGTCTATGCCACACAAGTCTAAAAAAAATTATTTAGAGAGGCTATCATAAATATGTCATGAAACTTTGTAAGTTCCTTACCAAGCACCCCGGTTTGGTAGTTTAGTGTCAAATTACATTTAAAATTTAATTGACCTGAGATTAGATAACATGTACCATTTGAATATGTGTCAACACTAAAAATTTAGTGAATCAATCAATTTCGTTCAATTTAAAATGTTTAATCACTAGTCTTATAATAAATGTGGGATCCTAAAGTAAAAATATAGAGAAAGTGGAAGAGTTTGTCAGGCACGTGGATGTACCACTGTCATGATTGCTATTTTTTAATATGATAATATGAAATAATTACTGAATAAGATGGTGGTATTTTAAATATTCTATCAAATGAAATATAGCCATGATTTAGGATGACCAAAAATTGAGCTAAACCAGTGTTATTTTTAGAAAATCGAACAAACATATGAGAGACAGTGGAATGCATCTCTAGGTCACACTCTAGAGATAAGGAAAACTCTTAAGTGATAGAGAGGGGAGGATTTGTTAGAAAAGAAAGCCTTTAGTTGAAAACAAAAAAGGTGAAGAAAACATAGAAAAGAGAAGACATATAGAGCATGAGAGAAGATAACATATCAAAAAAGGCTTTCAACATGGAGAGATAGAGACTTATATGAACTAAAGGATTCGTCTTATTATCCAAGTTCCTCCTGAGTTTAAATATCCTGTAGATTTATCTCTTTGTCTAAAAATGTGAAATAGTTTATTAGTAAGACTCTAACAAAGGTAGATAGATCCAAAACCAATTAAACATTGATATTTTTTGAGAGTGTGTCACTTAACAACCTAAAATAAAAGTAAGGCATTAGATAGTATAGGTAAAACTCTTTTTAGGAGTAAATAAAACTGAGAATCATACATGATCACGTAGCTATAACAACGATTCTCAAGTTCAATATTACTAGTATTTTAATGATCTTAAAACTATGCTTAGATCATTTTCACCCTAACTGTGGTATGTTACTACTTAGACATATGAATGAAAATAAAATTAGTTAGACTAACCATATAGGGACATTGTTTCAGATAATTTGGTTATGATATCAACCATTTTCTTTGTTATTTGGTATTTACATTTGCTCATATTAGAGCTACTAAAATCCATCTCTTTGTTAAAAAATGAACAATGAAAAAAAAGTAGGTAGAATGGTTGTCAATATAGATTCAAACATGGGACTATCTAGCTGGTTTATTTAAAACACGAGATCTTCGCCTCTATATATAAACTAGATAATCTACTGAGTTCATTGTTAAGTTACATATTGAAATTTTAAAAGCTAAAAATATAGAAAGGAAAAGGATCACTATGCAAATAACTCTTAAGAGAGTGTTAAACCATGTGAATAACCAATGTGAAACCATGAGATATCAAATTATAGATGAGTATATCAGGGATATTAGTAGTTAAGATGGTTTCAAATCATTTAAACATTCAAGTACAAAGATCGCGACTTAGTGAAAAATAAAATCTCTTACACATGAGTTGATAGTAAGAAATATGGAAGAACCATAAAACTTCTCTTAATATGATGAGTAATTTTCATAATATAAATTAAATTTATCAACTGAGTTATACCTATAATCTAGGTCAAAAGTAAAATCACGAGGTTATAGAAATGACTTAATACAACCATTTCATTAGGATAACCCTATTTATAGGTTATGAGTCAAAGATAAGAACTATAATTATTCCTTCCAACCCACTTAACATTTGACGTATGTACATACATAGATAATACATATTGATATGCTTTTACATATATTAATTATATATGATTTTTGATTGCTTGTTATCGCTTTAAACCTTATCTATAGTATTTTCAAACCTTGAAAAATGTAAAACAAAAAGATATGAATATGGAAAACTATTATAGACATTATTTAGTCCCTTATATGAGATTTAAAACCTAGTTTAGGATTTTTACAATAATGATCTTCTTGAGCATATGGGATGCACAATAATGTTAGGAATGTTTTATATATTGTGCATAGTTTGTTTAAGTGTTTTTTTGGGGTTTATAACTAGGAATTAAAATCCTTATAAAATTAATATAAAGAGGTGGTATGGGATATTCAGATAATTTAAACTATTATTTTTTTCTATTTTTAGTTTTCCACTTTATTATTGTTATGGGGATAGAGATGTCATGTTGGAAATTACTTATGGGAAAAGAATGTACTTGAGAGATGTGTGCATGAACTAGGGAGTGAACTGTATAAATTGGTGGGTATCCTAATGCAATGGATCACATATGACAAGTACTATAGGGTAGGGGTGGACTATCGATGGACCCAAATTCTTCTCTTGTATGGATTCGAGTAAGACTTAACATGTCGTGGTATGTTGTTAGATTTTAGTAAGGGGGTTCTTTTTCTCATCCTAAGTCATTTGGTCAAAAGAATTATCATTACTTATTATTCTACAAGATATTTACTCCTATCATGTTCATTGGTCTACCAATTTAGTGAGTGGATTTACATATGGTATTCTCTCTATCTGTATTAATTTCTCTCATCTTCCCTCTCATGAATCATAGGGACACTCTCACATTGTGAGTGTTGTGCGGGGAAATGAAAGGCTAGTGGTTGATGGAAAAGCATGGAGATGATACCCTTTCTCCTATGGTGAAATGGAATTCATGGATCTTTGTAAAATTATGACATGGTGGCATGATTGTTGATGTGCTATTATATTCTTGTCATGTGTGTGTTTTTGTACATTAGAATCAATTAGATGTAATACATTTATAAACTTGTAAATTATTGTAAACTTGATACTTCAAATGTAAACCTTTAATTGTAAAAGTTAACACTCATGTTCATGGAGGAAATTGACATATATAACCTTTGCATACATGATTAAAAACTATTGATAGCCATTGTGTACAATGGATTGGTGTAATGATGTAAAATTATAAAATTGTAAAAAAATTGATCATTAATGGAAAAATACACCCAACCATAGCTTGTCACATATCATTTTTGGTTCTCAAGGTCTCAGGTCACTATCGCCTTGATCTCAACTTTATGAAAATTTTAGTGACTCATGGTTGATCCACGTGGACCAATCATGTATTATAAATGTTCACAAGGTCATAGGGTCACCTCGGGACTATAGTATCATTGTTGCCAAAAAAATTATGTTCATGTGACTACTAATAACCCATGAATGGTCCACATAGAACAATCATGTATCATTTGGGATCTCAAATTTCTTTAGTTACTTTTGGGCTTGCCTTCCCTAGGTCTTTCACTCATGGATTCTCAGGAATCCAATAACCCAAAGTCTCCTTACCTATTTGTCAATTTTTTTTATGATCTAAGTTTTCAATGTGGTTACCATTGGTCAACGTGGACCAATAACGGGCAACTGTATTCATGGGCTCCCCTAACTCTTAGACTTGGGATGCTTAAAATCTCATCCACCCACCAACTTGTTCGAGCCATGTGGACCTATGATATGCTTATGATAATTCTTGGGATTTCGGGGATCCAGGATCTCCCCTTTGCCGATTTACAACTTCTCAGGAACCTAATTTCCTAAGAACACCCCTCATTTCCACCTATGAACCCCTTCTCAATGTGTTAAACAATTTCAAACTTGGGAAAAATCATTAAGTACAAAGCCTTCACTCCACTTAACGAAGTGGTATCCATGGCTTATAAATGTTACTTGATCCTTTCAATTGGTGAATATGGGATTAAATCGTAACTGAACTAGGTGACTAGTGATCCCCATGTTTCCCTCCTTATGACCCAATTAAATTTTATAGTCTAGATCATTAATTAAATGGGTGGTTTGGATGTCACATCCCGACTTGAGACCAAAACAAGTGAATTTGATCATTTTTTAATCCGTTTTGAACTGTAGAAACTTGGATATGATCTATGAAAGTAATTTTGATGAGTCATTTGATGGAAGAATGTCTAAAATACATGAATAGTCACAATAAAATACCAATTTTAACTGTAAGGCTTCAAAACCAAGTTAACTATTTTGGGCACTAACACTCCTTATACATTTTGTAGAAGATAAACTAATATTTTTTAGAAGGAGAAATTTTTTCTAATGCCTCAAAATGAATTCTTGAAAAGTGAACAATATTTTTAGGGCTAGGGAGAAAACCATGTTTTCATTTTAATGATGTGACCATTTCTATTATTATACAAATTTTACTCCTATAGAAAGATTCAGTGTGATATGTAACCTTTATGTTTTGTTGTTCTCACCATGTAGATTATCTTCAACTCCTTGTTGTGGACAGCTATCACTAGTATCACAAAAAATTAAGTATTATAGTAGAAATAATAATTGTTTTAATCACTTTAACTATTTCCAAGTTTCCTATATTTTAAATGAATTCAATAGCCTACAATTAAATTATTATTTTTGCATTGTATTGTATTGTAGTCCATTTAGTGTCATATTAGGAAAAAAATGCTTCACCTCTATATAGAGTTTAAACACTAAACATCTTCCACATTCGGCATTGGCCAGATCTCTCATTGCTACTAATTGCAACAATCCAAAGAAGAAGATCAATAACATCAAGAACGTGATGGGTGTGATCCCATCCCTGACAAGGCTCTCCCCTCTGCCACCAATGGTTGGGGGGAAAATCCAAATAGCCCTTCGCCTCTGCCACCTCTAAGCATCATGTTTTTTGTTATGACCTAAATTTCTATGGGGCTATGTTTTTTTGATGTTACTTGTTTATTGCACCTTTCTTTGGTTTAAAATCACACTTTTATTTTATTTAGATGTATTTTTACACCCTCATGAAGTGGGTTAACTTCTTCTTGAAGCCTTCTTGGCTCGATATAATTAGCATTCTAGGGTGTGACTTTCTCCACCTATTTTTTGTATGATTAATAATGTATTATATCTTTTTTTATTAATAAAAATGTGTTTTTCAATTTTTTATTTTTATTTTAAAATCACTAAACATCATATTACTTTAAAATAATAAGTTAAAAAGGGTGGAGGATAGCCGAGTCAGTGAGGAAGGTGTGTTATGAGGCTTAGTGTTAGGCTTATGATCCCAGTGCTACGTCTCCAGTTCGACTCTCACCATGGTTTACCAAAATGATTTTATGTAAAATGAAAGCTCATAAATTTTCATTAATATATTTTATGAAATGAATATGGCATCAAAAAACCCTAATCTATGCCCTAATAACGTCATATGATCTGGCTTGGGTGAAGGTGGATTAACCATTAGGGGCGGAAAATCTGGTTTCTTACACAAAAAGCTGAGTACAACATCCACTCAAAGAGTAGGGGAGGAAAGTGCAAACGTGAATACTTCCCTAAGCAATGGTAACTGACGAGGCAGGGGAGATACCAATGCTAGTGGGAGTGGGACAGTGTTGGATGAAGTGGAGGACAACTTTGTTGGGGATGGCCATGTTGTGCTTACAGGGGGTGGTCCAAACAAGGGAGACGGTGGTAGCAAGGTATCCAACCTTATTTCTGGCGCTTATGAGAGAGGAAAAATGCAGGGTTTAAGGAGGGTGAAATCCTTTTTAGACGTTGTTAAATTTGGCATCCATCCACCTAATAAACCCATGGCCTATGCTAGATTGACACCATTGGTTTCCTTTGGGGATGAGGTTGCAGATTAAGAAGAGTGATTCCAGAATAATGGCTTGATTTATAGGTTCAATAGCTTCTTCCTAGGCCTTCCAGTTCTACACAAGTGGATCTCGAAATAATGGTGCCCTATCATTGAAGGTATAGTAAATATTTATCCCTAATCCCGTGGATTTTTCATAGTAGTGTTTGATAGTCCCTCTAATAAGGAGGAAATGTTTGTGAAAATATGAGAATTTCAGTCTCATCTCCTTCTAATGAAGCCATGGTTCCCCCACTTTAACCCCTTAACTAAAACTTTCAATACTAGAACTGTGTGGATAAAATTTTCGTATATGCCTCTGCACTTTTGGTAGATAGGTTCAGAGCTATTAGTAATTCTTTGGCTAAATTCTTAGTTACAGATCCCAAAATAAATTTTTGACAACACTACATATGCTTATATATTGGTGGATATGGACACAATTGTTGAATTTTCGGTCACTATGGAGCTTAAAGTTAAGGATACAATATGGATATAAAATTTAAATTACGGAGGATTTCCTTTTAGAAGCAGAACATGTTTTTCTCTAGGACATTTCACCTTTGATTGTCACATTGTTAAAAAAAATATTAAGGGTCAGGTTTCTTGGTGGAAGGATTTGAATCCAAATAATCTAGTTGTCAAAGGCCTTGTGGATAGTGACACTGAAAATGAATCAGGTACCAAAGAGGATAATTCCACGTTTCATGAAGAGAAAAAAACTGAGGAAAACCATTTTTCCACTAGCCCGGCTAAATAAGATGTTCAAACCAAGGGGATATAGAGCATCTTGCAGAGAAGGGAGGTGCCACTATTCCTTAGTCTCCTAGATCCTAATAAGGGTGAAAGATGGCTGGTTGTGAATAGAAAAAAGAAAGGAAAAAGTTGTAATTCTCCTCTTAAGATGAGCCTTAGATCTCAAAGGGTTAAGGACCATGGAAGAAAGGATTGCTCTTAATGGGTGATCAAGTGGCTTTGACTCCCTTGCTTTGGAGGGTCTTTTCTCTTTTAGTTTTTTTTGCTTCTGGGTTTGGGCCTGTCTGGTTGTTCTTTTATTGGCTTTGTAGGCCCTTGCTCCTTGTTATCTCTCTTTTGTACCTTGGCATGATGAGGTGTTCGTTGGTGTTTGTTCTCTGTTGGTTTCTCTTAGCCATTGGTAGAGGTTACTTCTTTTAATTTTCATTGTTATATTTGTTTTCCATTTATAATTGGAGTTTTTTTATCCCCTCAAAACTAACTTAATTACCTAATCTATAAATAATAATAATAATTACGCTGAAGGTGTTACAAGAGAGAAAGAGCGAGCAGTTTCTGACAGAATGGTAGTGGCAGAACTAATCTAGACCATTCACAATCCCTACCATATCAACATTCTCTGAGTGATCGACACCGTCCATGTTTGATTTTTTTTGGTTCATTTTCTTAACAGTGTGGTACGTAGAACGAGAAAATTTTGGTGGAATTTCTAGAGGAAACAGTTGGCAATGGGTGTGTACGCGGTAGCAGGATTATTAAGAAAAAATCATTGATTTCCCATCGGGATTCAGACTCAGAAGTGAGTTCTCTTGTTGAAATACAAAGCATAGAATTTGCATTGGCACTTCATGATCTTGCCAAAGTCAGCATTCTCATCCTCTGGTGTGCTTCGCTTGCAGTCCAGTTTATGCACAATCAGGGCATTATTCCTCAACCAAAAGTTCTACCTAAATCACCAAGCTCTCTTCCTTAATCGTAAAAAGCTCTTCCTGAATTTCCAAAAGTTTTTTCAGAATCCCCAAAAAGTGTTTCAGATCCAAATAATTATGTCCACCAGCCAAAACATTCTGCGCCCCAACTTGTCAGCCAGGTAAATTTTTATTTGGAACTACTTCTCAGCGAGTCAGCCTCTGTGCCTGAGGAAAACACATTTGTCCCCAGAATTATGTCTGATTCAAAAGATTCAATTGTTCATGATTTAAAACTAGTGTACGATCTAGTGTCACAAGTTGTTTCAGGAACTAGGGCTTCCATGCCAAAGGTTGTGTCTGCACCAAGGATTTCAACACCAAAAGGCATTCTTGAGCCAAATAATGCCCCACAGTCGCACCAACAAGCTTGTGTCTCAGACCCAAAAGTGGTTTATGGGTCAAAAGGTATGTCTGCTTCAAAGGCCCCCCAAAACTGCTTAAAGGGAATTGATCTCCATATGGCCTGCAAAATTTCTGAGAATTCATTCTGTGTGTTGTGCTCTTTCAATGGAGTTTTTGCAGAGTTTCATTTTGAGTTTGGTCATAAAAGAATTAGTCTCTTTGTGAGCGGCAGTTCAATTGAATACAAGAGGGATATTGGGTATCCAGATATTTGTTACAACTGCATAGGGCAAGCAACAGGGAAGGCCACTTAACTCCTCCTCAATCGGGTGAGTTTCCTTCCCCCTTTTTAGGAAATTACTTTTCCATTCCTAGGACAACCAAAACAGTAGAACTTCAAGCTTTGAAATTAGCAAATCTGTAGTGTGGGCAATTGATTAAATTTTATTACATAATTAATAATTTAAATATAATTGGGATAAGGGAATCGTCGCACCATCGTTATTTCATCACCAAAATGTTAACATAGTCCTCTTCATATATTATTTTTACCGTGTTGATGCTCGTGACATAAAACTCAAATTTATTTTGGTGAATGTGTCTTTACCGTATCAGTAGCTCTGACTTACTGCATAACTATGACTTATTGTATTTATGAATTTGTGGACAAAACTAACTTGTATTAATGTAAAAATATATACTCAGAGAAGTGTTCTTTTATTCGCTTTATGTGGTTCTGTTGAACTATATATATGATTTAAAAATAATGATTTAATTCTTGAAATAATAGTTTTTAAAATATAAGTTTCATTTATATTTATATTGATATATTTATATATTTGCAATATTTTTATCACTTTATAGTATATAATATTAAATTAAATATTTTGGTTAAAACTTTATGAAAACAATTTCTATTACATTTTATCATGCATTGTCATCAAAATTCTTGATTAATTTCAACCATTCACACCTTATTGGCTATCCATCTCCATTGAAACATTCAAAGCGACATGTTTTCGGGTTTAATTTATTAAAATGAATATTTTAAATTGTAATGTATATGTTTTTTATTGAGATTTATTTTTTGCCCTCTTTATGAGATCCTTTGAATATTAAAATAGGGTAGATTGTTATTTGCATCAAAAAGTTATTATTAATTATAAATTAAAAAATTAAAAATTGAATCTATAAAATGTAATAGTCAATTCTTTATATTGTTATTTGTATGATTTTTCTTTTCATAAAGTTCGTCTACAAAGTTTCCTTACTTTAAATTAGATAAGGGGAGAGGGAGGATTGGGTTCTGACACGTCGTACCGTCGTAAAATTGTCACATATTTTCTGGAATATCGAACTTGGTAGCGATTGACAATCCGGAAAAAAAAAAAGATTTTTAACATGTCGTGAAATGGCAACTTAAGACAATTGAGTGTCGTCTTTAAATGCCTTCCATTTCGATGGGGATGTACGTGATGCTTTTTGTGCCTATTGGGAACCCCTCCAACATCTGTGACGACATCTCCACCAGGTCAATCATGGACAAACAACGAGAGGGCACCATTTATGATCCTAACACTTCTTTCACTTGCAAAGACGTCTCCTACCAAGGAAATGAAGGTGGTGGAATCAGTGAGTTCAGGTATAAATATGGACCCAGTTCTACCACAGCTGGAGTTCAGGTTTGTGGAACATTCAGTCTCATGAGCGAGTCACCTTCATCGAGGTTGATGGTGCTAAAAAAATCTTGTTTGGATGCGGGCATGAGAAGGATGGTGGTTTTGATGGCGTAGATAGTATTGTTTAGCTCATAAGAGACTACCTTTCAATGGTTTCTCTTTTGTGTGACTCCATTACTAACAAAGTATCTTATTGTTTACGATCTGAAGAGCCCAATTCCTCAGGAAAGAAGACCCCTTTATTTCTTGGAGATTATGTTTTGCATGCCTCTGCATCCGAATGCAATTTTACTCCTTTTACCGAATTTAATTATCAAAGCTCTTACTATCTTCAGTTTCAAGAAATCCTTGTTTCCTGTAGGGTAGTATTCTTTCCGCGCTCTATATTCACAATTAGAAGACCGTCGAATCGTTGATAGTTCAAGGATGGATATCGATGCACTATCACACCCAACTATATAGTTCTATATGTATTTTGTATTCTTTCCCAATATTGCAATCCATAATAAAAATTATATATTTTTAATGATTACAAGTATGTTACAAATTTTAGATAAGGTGCTTTGGCATTATTTTAACATTTTTAGAAAAAATATTTATTTTGTTTTCCAATTCATTCATATTTATGTTAAATGTGTGTTCCCAATAACAAAAGCTCGAGTTTTGAGGGTTCAAAAATTGCAGGCCCAAATAATCTGGGCATGACCACCTAATGTTCACATAAGACCAAATTCTTCTCTCAACATCATAACTCTAGAGTCAAAGAAAAATGATACAAATTTGAGGGAAAATCACCGCATACGAACCCTTACTGCCACGAAGCAAAATACTAACAAGCTTCATTGACAAATAAAATCTATCTTTCATTATTTGCAAACCTTGACGATATGAAATAAAAAAAATACCATAGCTTGATTACAAGATAAAATTTACTTCGCAGTTGCGCTTTGACATATTTGTCGTGTCGTTGTTAAATGGTAATGTTTCAAATTGTTTCCCCTTTCCATTTTTTCCATCCTCTAACCCCTTTTTCTTCACCTCTCTTCCTCTGCTATTGTTTCTCTCCCTCAAATTTAACTCCTTCAAAACATTTCCTTCGACATTTCCATCGTTTCACGTACAATTGCTAGTAATAAGTTAAAAACAGAAATCTACTCTTTAACTATAAGCAATATCTAAGTATACACATTACACATCTCAAGAAAATTACATATAGGAAAACTAAGTCTCTCGAGATTAAGATCAAATAGAAGTAAGGGCCTGATCCTCGATGATTGACTAGGAATAAACAGAACGATGACAAGTGGCGAGTACTCTATAGTCCAGTCATCAATGACTCTGTGAATGACTGAACTTTCATATCATTTGGTAGGTATAGATGATTGAGTCTAAAATTCTAGATGCCAAGGAAAAAAAATGCAACGATGGAAAACCATTCCACACGGTACGATAATTCCTTTAGCTGGTCAGGACAAGAAGACTAAGTATTACCTACTCTCCATTTGAGTTGTGGAATGGAAATTGTTTGGAATATCTCAACGCTGGAAACTTGTTTGGAATATGTCAAAGCGAACTGATACGACACTATTGATGCTCTACTGTTCTTGCTGTAACTGGTGAAAACTATGTTGGAGTAGTACTACTACTTTTCTTTGCCCATTTACCTTTGAACTGGTCCTTTGTATCATATCACATCACATAACATCTTATTTAGTTTCAAATTTAAACCGTTGAAGCAAAAGACACCAAAGTTAGCTTCCAATTGAATGCTTCAACTGCAGATAGAATTCGACATGATGGAAATGCTTGCTTTGTGTTTTTTTCACCACACTCTCAATCCCATATCAAGTGGACTGACGATTTTTTTTTTATCTTACGAAAGATGATTACAGGGGCGAATTGAGTGTTTTAAACGGCCTAACTAGAGCTTGACATTCAATAGTAACATGTCAGGGAAAAAATTAAAATCAATAAAACCCACCTAACAAGGGTTGTATGGACGTATGACTTAAGGTCCCACTTTCCGAGCCATGGTAAGTTTTTGCACATCGTTCTTCCAACTTCCCTTCTCCTCTTTCCTTGTAGGATGACGGTGTAATGGAGGAGTAGGGTGCTTTTTCTAGTGAGTCAAAACTTCTTTGTGTGACAAAGGTGATTTCGAATCCTTTCTCTAGTGAGGAGAAGGTTGCTTTGCCTAGTGATGACAAATTGGATTTCATGCCCCTTTGGCCTTATTTGAAAGTTAGCTTTTGTATAGCTAGGAGCTACTACTAAATGTAGGGGTCGCAAATTGAAGGTAAAGAGGTTGGGATCAGAAACTAAGGTGATGGTGAACATTAGCTCTCAGAGGGCATTGAAGAATCTTCTTTCCTCAGGGAGAGAAAAGACTGGGGACTTCTCAAAGGTAACTCAGGACCTATCTTGGTTTGGGTTGGCCCATTGGGGGCCATCTTTCCTTTGTTGTTCATGGTGGGAAATAGTTTGGTTGATCTTTTGTTGTTGGTTTCATGTTTTTGGTCGATAATGATTGTTGTAATCTCGATAATATAGTTTGTTGTGTGTTGATTATTCTTCTATCAATTTTTGTCATTTATTATAGTTTATATGTTTCGGGGACTAGGCCCCCTATTTTTACCCTAGGATACGGTTCATAGCTTCGATCAAAAGCATTTACCCATTATCACAACAATAATTTTGGCAATTTTATTACAATAAAATATAATAAAATGACTTGTAGGTATGCATGCCCTAGAAAGTAAAAACCCGATTAAAATATCACGGAAAAACAAATTGTTTACAAAACATAGTTATCTACGACAACTTCTTAGAGACATGACAGAAGAGAAAGTCAAGCACAAGTCATCAATGTACTATAAGAGGTGGAGGAGGATCATCCAGGTGGGCTCCAAGAAGGGCATTCCTCCAAAGGAGGATCGGGAGGCACCCACTTGTCCCCATCAAGATTTTTCATGTCACTGATAATAGTCAAGGATATAATAACCTACCACAAATGGTGTAGGTGTCATCTTAACATTTTCCTGAATTGAGGGAGACCACTTATACTATTGTAAGACCTTTATGACTTCCTCAAATAGTTTTTTCTCTTTCATCTACTCCATCTTTATTCATCCTATCCATGGCATTAAATGGTAGTTTATTATCTCTAGAATTTTTTGAGCAAGCATTGATTCTAATCGTATTCCTTTGTAGTGCTTCTTTTTAATCATATCTTATGGTTTCTTTACCCTTTATTTAAATCACATTTGATATTTACAACTCACCTTTCTATCACGTCTAATGTTCTCCTTTCACATGCCTTCGATTTCATTTGATATTTATTACATCTTATTTTTACACCTTTTAATTTCCTTCTTAGACTTTATTAGGTGACCTATAACCTTATTTGTACGTTTCTTTTTATTCCTTTCTTAGGTTATGGTAGGTGCCTTAAAATATTGTAATTTATTTTTTCTATTTCTTTGATTACTTTTTTAGATAGCATACGATGTCATTTTACCTACTAATTTTAGCATGTCTATTGATTTATAGAATTTCCTATATTTTTCATTAGATGTCCATTTTTAGTGATACAAAACCAGGGGTAATTTAAACCGACATAATTTTCCCTTCCACCGGAAACCTTGAATTTTTACCAGTTATATGATTAAGGGTTAAATTAATTGCAAACACACACAACGGAAATACAAAACCACAAAATCACAGCAACAATAAAGATCGTGATCATAATGAAATTCATCCCACAATGGACTATGTCTCCAGGACCATTCAAAAGACAAACCGATATATAACCAATAAAGAAAATGAAAAATTCTTACATCAGTTAACTACTTACGATCAACAACATCGATTGATTTGGATCAAAATTGGCATTTTCTATCTCAATGTCAACTTGGCTCCGCAATACAGGCCCTCAGCTTGACCAGCAATGATGATGTATTGTCTCTCTCAGATGGTGGCATAATGTCTCTGTAATGGCACTCCGACCTTTTGAGACAATAATTTCGGTGCAATAGGAAATCTATGGCTCTATGGCTCTCTAGGCTCCTTCGCAATAATGTCACTGGAATAATAATCTTTGATGGCCTCTCTGCATGATTCTACAGATTTTTGGCCTCCTCGTAATAATGTTGTCGACTACAACTCTACAGCTTTCTGGCCTCCTCGCAATAAGATTGTCGACTACAACTCTAGGAATTTTTGGCCTCCTAGCAATAATATTATTGAAATAAGAAGTTCATCGGCTCTTGGTAATGATGTCAACAGAATAATAGCTCTCTGGATTATTGACTGATAGCTATCCAATTACTGGCAATGATGTTGACAGAATAACAAATCTCTGTCTCATCGAATACTAGCTCTCCGACTATTGTGTCGACTGATGGGATCTGATCTCTTGATGACCTTGTTGGATCCAAAATTTGATTGGCATATGCCTCGCATCGTTACAGAGCATTCAGGTACTCTGCGTCAATATTATCGTGTATAAATTGGACTCTCCTCTTGAAACAACAATAATACCTCTATAATGGTCTCTATGAGAAATTATCCCCATATCGGCAACTCTGGGCCATAATTTCCATTTTTAGGATCTGTGGATGATCATTTTCAATCTTGGTTTCTGCATCAAGCGACTATAAGAAAATCCACATCTTGACTTATACAAGCTGTTTGCAATGTCTCCATGATTTTAGCCACAAACTTTCTGTCTAAAAGCTTCTTTGCTCTTCTTTGTGAGCTCCTCCACGAGCTCCACTTCCATGAGATTCTACTCTAGCTCTGTGCGTTACTCCATGTGCTCTGTATATGACTCTTCTTAAGCTCTACACTTTTGTCTCCCAAATCCTCTTCATGAGCTTTGATCACCTTGTACTCCTCCTTGAGATCGTCAAGCTCCCTCGCACTCCTTCTCAAGGCTTGAGAGGCTTGAAGTTGGTTTGTAGTGAAGTGATTTGTAAATGAAATGAGAAAGGTCATTTTTATATAGGGTTGGTTAGGCCATATTTTCAAGGATATCATATTTATCCTTCTATTTTTTACACAAATATCCCGTATAAGGGATAAACAAACATTTGTTTAGGGATGATATTATCCTAAAATATTTGCACATACTTTATATTCTCGAGGCATATAAAAATGATATTAACCTATTAATTTGGCTTTTTAAAGGGATTAATATCAATCGATCTATAGAATATAAAAAATAGTCACCATTTATATATGCGGCTACCTCATTGTATGTTTACGTCCCCATTTCCATGTGGGATAATTTTTCAACCACCTAGTCTTGGCTGCTCCATTTTGACCGCCTAGGGAGAGGGTGTAATCCCACATTCATGGGAAAAAAGTATTTCTTAATCCTTCAATAGGGCTATACACCACTATATGAGTGGTTCTATGGACCACTCATCATTTGATTGTCATCAACAGTGAGGGGGCACCTAAATCTAAAGATTTTCATTATTTTTGAATATTTATTAGAACTTTACAATACTATCTTTACCTGAAGCCAATATTAATTGACCATAAATTATTGATATTAATATAAAGTAACATAAATTTCACACATACACATAAAAAAGTACTATAATATTTTTGCAAGTAAAAATAAATATGAATATTTTTAAGCTACTACAATTTTATTGGTATTTTTACACATTCTTTAATGTAGCTCTAAATAATTCAGGTGCGTAATTTTTTCTCAAAAAAAACTCATGCATATTTTATAATGTCACTGGTGTAGTTAATAGAGGCAAGTATAATTGAAGGAAATAATTATTTAATTCTACATGTCCTAATGTTTTGGGGTGAAATTTTCTCCTTTTTATGGAGGAATTAGTTTTGAGTCCCATCACTTTCTTGATATTGGTAAATAAGATGAGTAACTTGTTGATGATTATCCTTGTGGATGAACCGTCAGAGTCATTGGATACCTTAGGTTAGTGGGACGCGCACCCTAAGGTAACCTCCATATTTTAAAGAATTTGGCTCTTCTCTGTGGGGTGAGCTGAGGGTGAAAAAAAAACCAAACCTAGCACAAAACTAATAGAAGCGATGCACCAGAAAAAGGGGAGAAGTTAATCAAGAATCCAACTGCTTGAAATGGGGAAAAGGTGAGCAATAAAATGGGTGGACGAAATGCACCACAAGACAGAGATAGATTCACATAGAACGCCACTTAAAACCCATTGAGCACAGTTTCTAAAACCCATAGTGAAAATTAGAAATATGTACAGTACACCAACAGTGAAATAAAGGCTATTAGAGATAAAAGGGAACATGCAAAGGATGGACGAAATGCATCACATGACATATTATATTGCTCCACAACTATGCACAGTACAACAATAGTCGGTGCGAGGAAAGAAAAATTCCATTACAAAGCTTCAGGAAGAAGGCTTGGACTCCCAGATCATCCCCAGGCTAGCAGGGAAGAAACAGGATCAGAAAAGAAACATGACTAACTCCCTAGTCTAATGAAACCTAGATTACAATATATAGAATCATAAAGAGAGAAGAGTGAAATCTCGAAATTTCTTCTCCAACCACTTGCAAGATGCAATAAATGGGTATAATTAATGGCATATTTCTGTAAAAAGACTCCCCATGCCGTCCCATGACCTGAAGTAATGAAAGAATGATGGCCATGCTCATTAAATGCATTCCCCAACCACTTTCCAAATATCTCATTGAATTTGGCTCATTTCCCTTAAAAATCACCATCAAAGCTTCATCAGTTTCTGCATTCCTTGATTTTTGTGCATCGTTCTTGGAGTCACAATTCAAATGAGGCCAATTTTGTGAAAATCCGTTGAGAATTGCAATAGTTATGGTCTTTCGAGTGTGAGAAGCTATTTTGAGTTTGTCAAGGATTTCCTGCATTTTAGAGGATTGAGCATTTAATTTATTTGAACTAGAGATGTTTCATTTATTTTCACCCAACTACCCTTACTAACAATAATAAATCCAGATTTTTTGGCATTGAGGATGTCGAGATATTTATGAAAAGTTCAATTTTGTGAAAATCAGAGTTCTGGGTCAAACGTTATGCTCGTTTGAACTTTGGGGTCAGGCGTTCCACACGGGATCTCACAATCTCTTAAAATATCCGAGCATTTAAAATTCCAGGTGGGATTCATGATTAACCCCACATTGAATTGACCTACTGCCAATCTTTTGCAACTTTCTTGAGTTTTAGAGTCTATATGTGCTCAGCTCCACGTGGAGGCCAAGTGCATCTCTAAGGTCTCTGCTTTTCTTGCACCTTTTGAGAGTGTGCCGAGCTGACACGTGGCACCTTCCACGGCTCCTTTTTTTGTTTTCGCGAGTTCATAATGAGACTCATTGCAAATCAATACAATGAGCCTCTCGTTGGTGGGCCCTTTATTATTGACTTTGTTAGAATATAATGATTAAGTAGTCTGGCCAACCCTTAATTAATATGGGCCCGTCACTATTATATAGGTTAAATATTTAATAATATGAAATACTTTTCTATTATTAAATATTTATACCTAGGTAATATACATTAGGTAAGTATTTAATAATATGAATCATTTATGTTTATATTTATTAAATACACTCACCTAGGTATATGTGTCAACCATTTTAGGTTGAAAAGGTGGGTCGAGAGACATACCCGATCACCTTATATTAAAAGGACTCTAGGTCCTCATTTGAAATATTTGTTGAGTATGGAGATAAATTTCTTCGCAAGAAACTTGTTTTTACATGTTACTGGTTCTGACAGTAACCGGCGTTGGTCAGTCCAGGTGAGGAAGTGATTGTTGCTGGTCAGGCAGTAATAACCGTTGACGGTTACCTATGTGATGCAATTTTTGTTTTTTGACGAAAATTAGAATAAATCTATTATTTTAAATGCGATTTATTGATTGTAAAAACAAAGTTAAGTTACCCAATATATATATATATATATATATATATATATATGCATGTATGCATTGTATGAGGGTAAGTAAGAAGAAGAGAAGATATATAGGAATTGTTTTGCATGTAAGTTCTTTTTGTGAGCAAGAAAGAGTAGCCGAGTGAGGGAAAAGAATTGAACATCCTGTGAGGTATTGGAAGACATTAGATCTTCATTGTATTTCCTCTGTAAAGCACTGAATAATAATATTTTTCATTTCTTGGTGGATGTAGCCTACATTGGGTGAACCACGTTAAATCTGGTGTAATATTTCTCTTGGTTATTTTATCTTCTTGTTATTTCTGCATTTCTTGTTTATATGTTTCATCTGATTATAGATCTGTGCAACACTGTTATATCATTTAACCCCAACAGTATTCGAGAAATATATCAAAGGTGTGCAAATCAAGTGATTTAGTTTTACCCTTGGAAAATAGGTTTTAAGGAGGATGTTATTTTCTGTAGACACCCCAATTTCACATCTATCCTAAATCAATTAATCCCCCTTCCTCATTTCCCACAATAATACACTTCGAATTAATCAAATATAATTTGATTAATTATCCATTTCAAAATCTAAAAAATAACGCAATCCTCACCACATGTCATTATTCTTCATGTTTTTCTACTATTGAATTAAAACTTCAAATTCAAATCCTCACCCACCCTTCGTGGTCCCCACTCACCTAAAATCCTCCACTTATGAATTAAAAATATAATTCAAATCCTCACCCATTCTTTGTTGCCCCCACTCATCTAATCTTGCCCACATTTTCAAACCACTCACCTAATCTTGCCCACATTTTCAAACCATGATTACTTAAATTAATCTAAGTTATTCACTCCCCTAGGCTATAAATACAACCTTACCCCTCCCCTCTAAACACAAGGAGAATAAGCTTGCATGCCATATCTAAGTTCTTGCATCATTTGAGTAAAGAATATCCTTTTTACCTCGTCCTAATGCAAAAATAGTCTCATAATCCCTTTTTCCCATCTAGTGAAAAGTAAGAGGATCGTTGTTGCAGGAAGGTCTTGCTCCGTCTTGAAGAAAAGAACCTACATATCACAAAATCTGGGCTCAATCCAAGTTTCCTAGCCCATTCCAAGGTTTGCTATGGAACATGAAGGAGGAGGTATGATTATTGATATTTTACTTCCTTGTTAGTAGTGTATTTTTCCTAACATACATTCTGGCACGCCCGGTTACTTTCGATCTGTTACCATTAATTTCCCAATTAGTGGTTTATCTGTTCTTTGTTATTATTGTTCGTTATTATTTCCTTTTTTGTTCCTTATGGCCTTCTTCGGTTAACCTTCATGCTTTGGGTAGTGTTTTTGTTGTGTGGTGTTTTGTGGTGTATCTGCAAGTTATAACAATAATGAAACTATGAAGCTCATCTTGTCTTTGATCTCCTCAGTGCTTGGTGTTTAGTTCCTAGTTTTAATTTTGCTATTTACTCATAATCTATAGAAACACATGAACTAATCATTAGTTTATCATCTTACTGTTATGGGACAACCAATATGGAAAATGCATTTATTTATTTACTTTAATTATAGTAAGTTAATCATTTTTTTTCTTTTATTTTAGTCAATTATTTTGTAATCTAACTCTTTCTTTCTGTTTATTGTTCTTTTTTAACCTTGCTGTCAAAATTTTAGCTTCTCAGGTGAAGTACAAAAATCAAAAAATAAAAAAAACCAGCTCCTGGGACGTTTTTCTCACGTTCAAAATTTTCATTCAGAGTGTTACCGTAGCCCATCTTCCAGAAGCCATAACTTTTGCTCCCGAACTCGGAATGACTTCATTTTTTCTAATGGAAATGTATCGAAAAGATCTATGCAATGAAAAAATAATTTTTAGATTTAAACTTACAGAAAAATTTTGGTTTCATTTCTTCTAACACCCGTCCTTTTAACAAAAAAACAATAAAATTATAGTTTTATTTATTTTAGTTTTATTTCACGTAACAACCTTACACGTATGCTCTTTCCTCGCACTTCAAAAGTGATCTTGGCAATCAGAAATGTGAGGCCACCTGAGCTCTGGAAAACAATCTTTTTTTTTAATTTTTAATTTTTTGCTTTACATTTCAATTTTCTACGACAACACTTCTAGGTAACATTTTCACACTCTTCTTTCATCATTTTTATTTTTTGTGAAGATAATCATTATTGCTATTTTGCAATCATGATTAATTGCAATAATTATTAACATTTAAAAAAAATAAAAAAACTATTCCAATTGTATCCGCGTATGCTCTTTTCTTGCACCTTCGAGCAATCTAGAAAATCAGAAACGGTCACAATTTTTTGTTAGTTTCTTGTTCTAATATTGCAGGATCCTCTAGCTTTGTTTTCTAACTATCATTTCAATCATTATTTTCCTTTTTCATATTATTAATATTTGTTTGGTTGTTGGTTGTGTATGCTCTTTTCCCGCGCCTTCGAGCGATCTGAAAAATAAAAAACAGCCACGATCACTTTTCTAACATTTCGTTTGCAAGATAACTACTAAGTTATTTTCTATAGAACCGCGTTGTTAGAATATTGTCAAAAACAAAAACAAAAAAAATAATAAAAATCCTGCAAAAATACCACCATTCAAAGAAAAATTTTGAAACAAAAAAAAAAGTACGCTCAGGTACGCAATTATTTTCTACTAAGTGATTTATTTCAATTTGGAAAGAACCCTACGTTTAATCACTTTATCATTTTGTTTTTACACGTAGACAAGGTGGATTTCATCACCACCAAAGCTACACCGGTGATGTGGACTTGACTACCACGCACCAATAGCATTTGTATCTACATTGCACTTTGAGACCTAGTCTCATCACATCGTTTGGTATTTACCTCGCCGATGCTCTTCACTTACAGGTAATGATGTCATGTAGCGCATGCGAGTCACGCCTAAATAGCTGTAACAACGAAGCTTGGGCATCATCCCTATAAATCTTCAGGGAGTTATAAGGACACCATACACATTCATCCCTCCATCACCTTCCACCTTTTCACAAAACCTGTTCTGGACGTGGTGATTCACTCCAAAACAGGAAAGTAAGACTTGGTGAGTTTCCTCCACTGCTCTAAGGGTTCCCCATACCAATTCTGTCCCCAGACAGAATTAGGTATATCAGGACTAGGGTATATCAGAGGACGCATCTTCTTGGAGTAATAAGATCCTGCATCCACCATTTCACAACGTACTTGTATGATTGCATGAAACAATGATCATTCCTGAAGAAGTTACCTCATAAGCCAAAATAATTGGATCCATATGATTGCTTGTTGTTTGAAAATAAAATAATTTAGCATTGTTTTATCATAAAACTTGGCTGATATCAATGTGTTCATTGTAAAGTTTTAAATCCTAGTTGTGTTCCACAAAAAAATCAGTTCTTGACAAATTCAATACCAATTGAAAACATCCAAACAATCCAACAACACAGACCAAAACATCATACCAATTTCATTAGTTTGCCTCATCCAGTGCTCTAAGGGTTCCCCGTACCAATTCTGTCCCCGTACAAAATTAGGTATATCAGGACTAGGGTATATCGGAGGACGCATCTTCTTGGAGTAATAAGAGCCTGCATCCACCATTTCACAGCATACTTGTATGATTGCATGAAACAATGATCACTCCTGAGGAAGTTACCTCATAAGCCAAAATAATTGGATCCATATGATTACTTTTTGTTTGAAAATAAAATAATTTAGCATTGTTTTATTATAAACTTGGCTGATATCAATGTGCTCATTGTAAAATTTCAAATCCTAGTTGTGTTCCACAAAAAAATCAATTCTGGACCAATTCAATACCAAGTGAAAAGATCCAAACAATCCAACAACACAAACCAAAATATCACACCAATTTCATTAGCTAGCCTCATCCAATAATACATCTGTTATAGCTTGTCTTCGGCTATATCCAACTGATATTGAGTGACTAACATTCACTCCCCATATTGTCAATTGTCAATACATCCTTTATAGCTTGTTTCCAGCTATATCAAACTAATATTGGGTGACTTGTTTGAGTTCACTCATTATTCTTTCCACCATTGCATTTATCCAAATCACAGCCAACACAAATCCTTTCATAACTCATTTTGAGTTATATCATAACCATATCATGATTAACTTGTTTGGGTTACTCTGCACGTCAACAATCCAGAGCTTGTTTAAGCCAAATCTAAACCATTTTCATTATAGCTTATTTAAGCTATCACATATTTATCCCGAGTAGATTTTTTTAAAAGCTTTCTCCTTATAGCCTTACTTGTTAAAACTTGATTGAGCCAAAAAAAAGATTACAATCAATAGGTTAATTTCTTCATCGCACCTTTCTTCGTTCTCCCTCTCTTTCAAATATGATGAGTTCACGAAAAACATCACACAATGAGCTATTAGAACAAATTAATAAGATGACAACACAACTCTCTCATATGGCTACCCAAATTAGCGAGCGATCACCCAAAAAGTCGATCATACAACCTCATGAAGAAATCACTTCACGTAAATTCCAACGTCAGTTTACCCCCCTTGGAGAAATTCTCTCTAGTGTTTTTCATCAACTAAAAGAGGCTAAAATGATAAGATATCCAATTACAAAACCCTTTGTCAAAAGGGAAGCTAAGCCATGTTGGTACAAACCTAACACATAATGTGAATTTCATCACATTGATGGTCATCACACAGATAAATGTGTGCGATTTAAGAATTACATCCAAGACTTAATTGACGACGACATCATCTCTGTAGAACTTGATGACAATGCTCTTGCAACCAACGACACATCCAATACCACAACTTTCCATGAAGAGCTGAATACTGTCGAAACTCCTATATATACTGAAATTCCACGAGATCATGATGAAAATAGTCAAGACTCTCTAATTCCAAACTAATCCATATATTCTTCAAATTTCCTTCCATTAGTTCAAACATACATTGAACTTGTTTTGGACAACAACATTCTTCCAATATCTACTGAGCACTTGAACTTATTTCAAGACTCTCTTTCAACCCAAACATACATTGAACCTGTTTTGGACAACAAGATTCTTCCAACATCTACTAAGCAATTGAACTTATTTCAAGACTCTCTTTTAACCCAAACATACATCGAACCTGTTTTGGACAACATTCTTCCAACATCTACTGAGCACTTGAACTTATTTCAAGAATTTCTTTCATCCCAAACATATATTGAACCTATTTTAGACAACAACATTCTTCCAACATCTACTGAGCACTTGAACTTATTTCAAGACTCTCTTTCAACCCAAACATACATTGAAGTTGTTTTGGACAACACTATTCTTCCAACATCTACTGAGAACTTGAACTTATTTTAAGACTCTCTTTCAAACCAAACATACATTGAACCTGTTTTAGGTGACAACATTCTTCCAACATCTAACGAGACCTTGATCTCATTTCAAGACTCCCTTTCAAACCTTGATATTACTGTAGACACTACAGAAGAGGTTCCATCAACATGCACCATTAAGTTTGATTCTATTATTCCAATATTGGTTCTTATGCCTAACATCCCTAGCCTTGTTGTCGAAACACAACCACATCGAGTTTGGACACTTGCAACAATGCAACCTGTCATGTCCATCATGCTTTCAATGATCAATCTTGCAGGAATCTCATCACTAATTATTCTCACCTATAAAGACTTCTATGTGCATACATTCTACGAGGTACTTATACCCAGGAATATCTTTACACAACCTTTTCCATTTTTAATCATAATTCTATCCTCAAAACAATCAATTAATGGATAAATAGAAGTAACAAACCAAATAACACAAACCATCATTGTCAACACACATGGAAGCTATTGGCTTAGCCAAATCCATCCCACTCTTTGGGCTTACCACACATCTTATCACACACCTACTGGAGCCACTCCCTTCTCCTTTGTTTATGGTTGGGAAGTTATTTTACATGTCAAGGTTGAATTTCCATCCTTCATAATATCCTTCAAAGATGTAATCAATAAAGATTATTATTTACACTCACGCCTTAATGAACTCAAGTTTCTTGATGAAAAATGACTTAATTCCCTAGATCATCTTCAATTATATCAAAATCGGCTACGGCATAGCTACCATAAAATATTCCAACCTAGAAAATTTAAGGTCAATGATTTCAATCTCAAAGAAAATAGAAAGAACACACCCAAAGAACGAGACAAACAATTTTTTTTGACCCCAACGAAATCATAGATAGTTTTGGGTTTGGATCTTATAAATTAGCCATCGACACAGGCCAAGATCTTGATGAACCAATGAATGCAGTTCATTTAAAGAAATTTAATCCTTGAGATTTTCACTGTTCCGGGAAACAATGTGTACATTGTTCCTTATGTCTTCCTTATCTCTGAATAATTTAAATTTATTCATTTCCATTGGTAGATATTTTCTTTATCAAAATCACATCTTCATATTTATCATCATGAGACAAGTGCAAGTATAAATCCTCTTAAGTTTGTGAGCATCATACTTCTTCCATTTTTAGTCACTTTCATCTACGGTCATACCTAGAAGCTTACTGATGGTAATATATTCCCTTCAAAGACATTCTCTCTTTCATAACGAAGCTCTAAAATTCTTTACCCAGTTTGTTTGGTCATCCATCTCAGTCTTTGGTGTTGAACCCTCACGTTCTACTAGTCGTGTGGGGCTGAGATTAGGGGTAGACGTTTCTTTCCAAATACAAAGCACTATTGTAAAAAAATCCATCAATTCAATAACTTATGAATAATTCATTTTCACATCTTTTGTCCTTCATAGTCTTTGGTGTTGAGCCCACACTTCTTACTGGTAGTGTGAGACTAGTAATGGAGGAAGGTGCCCTTACTTGTCTACGTCTTGTCTTCGGTGATAAACCCTTACCTCTTACAAGTGACGTGAGGAAAAGCGTAGGGGGTCATTCTCATAAAAACATAAAAAATATTACAAAAACATTCAAAAATCTAAAAAAAAATTAAAAAAATAAAAAGGAAATTCACTCGCCTATATTTTACCTTCGGTGATGAACCCTTGCTTCTCACTAGTAGCATTGGGCAAGGTATAGGGAGTCATTTCAAAAATACAAAATCTTACAGTGCTTAAAAATTATAGAATATCTAAACACGTAATTTAGATGCCTAAGTGAAGAGAGAACTATCCCTTAACCTCATATCTTACCAATCAGTAGGCCACATAATTGTCTAAGTCTAGCATGTGACTCATAAAGTGAAATCCATTTTTGAAACTGGTTCAGTATCGTTATGAAGAATGAAGTCACAATTTCCTAGAGGGATTGTTGTTAGCATTTGTCTCTATATTCATTATCTACCTCCTGCGTCCTTCTTGATTCTTGGTGATGAGCCCACACATCTTACTAGTTGTGTGGAATCAAGAATGGAGCTAGAATTATTTTCATCATATCATCACCACCATATCCTGCCAATGGAAAGAGAATTTGTGTTATTCTTAGCATAAGTTACAACACGGAATACGGTACATACGAATAATATCCATGTTTATTGCCTCTCAAAAATAAGTCTGCACTCTGGTCTATAAATTGCCAATCACAATGTAAAAATCTAAAAACATTTGAAAATCATCAAAAATCTAAAAACAGCGTAAAAATCTAAAAATTAAAAAACATTTGAAAATTGTCAAAAATCTAAAAATAGTGTAAAAATCTAAAAATCCACAAACATTTGAAAATCGTCAAAAATCTAAAAAATAATGTAAAAATCTAAAAATCCAAAAACATTTGAAAATCGTCAAAAAATCTAAAAACAGTGTAAAAATCTAAAAATCTAAAAACATTTGAAAATTGTCAAAAACCCAAAAACATTAGAAACAATCGTCCAAAATCTAACAAAAAAAATTAAAACTCGTTAAAAATCTAAAAATATTAGAAACACGTAAAAAATCTAAAAACATTACACAAAATCATCAAAAATCCAAAAACATTTCAAAATCGTCAAAAAAAGTAAAAAACATTTGAAAATAATCAAAAATCCCAAAAACATTAGAATATATATATATATATATATAAAATTTTTTAAAAAAATCTAAAATAACCAACACAATTTAACCTTTGAACTATTATCCCCAACGAATGATCCAATCACCTTATGACTACCAAATTCAAACCACTTCTCCTCGCGTGAATCCTCGGTTGGAGAAAATCTGGTTCTCATTGTTTCCTTGTTTGAGGACAATGACCCAATACTTTACTGTGTCCTCATACTCCTGCTTGGGTGCACATCCAATCAATCCTCATTGTGGAACACTTTAGGGACATGTTTATTGGTTCTTGTGTTGCATTATTATTTGTAAATTATTAATTACTTTCTTGCATCTTGATATATTACAAGAGGCATCTTAATTTTATGTATCTTGGTGTTCTCTGTAATATTCTTATGTTATCTGATTACATGTCGTAATGGGGCATCATACTTTCTTGATGGCCTCTGTCTATGCTCTCTTCCATTTACATATCGTACTGGGGCATCAAACCTTTTTGATGGCCCCTGTCTATGCTATCACGCATATTACAATCTAGTCATCCTGATCTTTTATATCACGATGCATCCTGTTATGTGCTATATTAAAATTAAGATGCTTTTCATCACGTGAGTATCTTCCTACAGGATCAACATCTTACTTTGCACCCCATCCATTCATCCATACTAATGTATTCTCTAGTTTAGGAATCCTACTTGATCACCGTTGCAATTTACGAATCCTACTTGACGATCTTTCTCAAGTAGCATTCACTATCCAGTAGCTCCTTCTCCCCCACCATGATCACCATGTATTTTATCCATTCATCCTCACTCCTCATTTTTACTCCGCCGCTTATACCTATATTACCCTTCTCACCATTCCTTTCCCCTCTCACCCATTTGTATTCTTTCCTTTCCCCCTTCTGCTTCTCGCTTGACAATCTTACTTAATAACCCATTCTATATGGAATCCTCAGTGGAGGTTTACCCTCTCCCTAAGATCTTCCCGCTGTAGAAACTTCTTCACCACCTCCCCTCTCATCGAACAACCATCACCACCAAACACATATTCCCATTTCACCTCTTTTACTTCCCATTCTCGCATCATTACTCTCACCATGCTGGCATCCCAATTAAGGATTCTCATCACACTCTCCGCCCTCCACTGCATATATTCCTTCATCCATTCATGTTACACTCCTTTGTTTCTTTTTTTTCTTATTATCACCTCATCTCATATCATATACCACTCAGGCATACCTCACTCACTCTTTTCTCATCCTTCCCCAAATCCGTCTTATGTCTGGTCATCCTACTTACACGCTTTCGTAGTATGGAAAATTCACTTGAGGGTTCCCCTTCAGTCTATTTTTTCATACCCTATTCCCACCAACTCTAACATCATCCATCTTCTTCCTCAGCTTGGCGTTCTTACTTAACCATTCTAGCCACATGGCAATCTTACTTAAGACTTCCACTTAAGGTTGATCTTCCCTATGGCCTTCCCCCATCCCATCATATTTCCCCCATCTTATTTCTCCCGCCTCTCGTCGCTATCATCTTCTTTAACCTACCATTCCACCCCTGTCCCCAATATCATCTTATCTTTCTCCTTGTATATCATCCCTGTCGGTTGGGTGATCCTACGAAACCTCTCCAGCAGCATGAAGATCTTACTTAAGAGATTCTCTTAAGCATGACATGTCATCTTACACTCGCCCATCACTCTACAATCTCACCATCCATCTTTCCTCTTCATTTCCCACCATCACACCTTTTTACCACCACTATTACCCTCCTTTGCTTGGCAATCTTACTTAACCACTCACCCGGCATGGTGATCTCACTTAAGAGTCTCTCTTAAGAATGATCTATCTCCTTGCCTTTCCCCATCACTACACACCATTCACCCTTCATTTTTTCTCGGAATTCCCCATTATCACATCCTTTCACCTCCTTTTCAATTCTCACAAACACCACTTCTCGATTGACCACTTGTCATCTCCATTTTTTCTCACATGGCAATCTTATTTAACCACTTCCATCACATGATAATCTTATGTCAAGGTCCTACCTATACTTAACTTGTCATCGTGAACTTCTCCCCCGCCTCATTCTTCGTTCACTTTGTTGATCGCTTCTTCCACCTGATATCTCCTACTACCCACTTTTTCCTCCTACTATTATCCTTTCTTCACATATCCTCTTACAACATACAACTAATCTCTTCCACCTACAATAACATTCTTTTCCCCCATTTTCCCCTTCTTGATCCATCATCCTTCATACCGTTTCTTCCCATTATTTTCATGTCTTGGTTCTTTATCCTCACCTCGTTCATCCTCATCACCCACATCTTCTCCTCACTTTCACCTAGTCCTAACTCCTCCACTTCATCTTCTCACATTCCCCCCACATTTCTACCCACACACACATTCACCATTATTGTTAACAATCCTATATCATTGTTTCATCATCATCTTCTCTTCTCGCGCTAATAATTGTAAACGGGTTTTCCTTAAAAATCATCGATCCTCATTCCACATGACCTTATTCACTCCCTTGGACCTTATTGAGTTTCCCTTCATTCCTTCCCTCCTTTAAGCCCACCACTCATTGTAAAAGGGTTTTCCTTAACATCCCTTTGTTGGCATTACCCTTTCCAATCCTCATTAGCTTTCTCCTTTTCTTCATTTTTTCTCTCACCCTTCCCCACCACTCATTGTAAATGGAATTTACCTAACATCCCCTCATTGGCATTGCCTCTTCTATCCCCCATTCTCTTTTCTCTCCTATTCTTTTCCCTCACTCCCCCTTTCTTGTCACTTCTTACCCATATCTCGATCTCCTCTTTTCCCTCTTTAATATCTTTACTGTCTTCATCATACATCATTTTTCTATTTTCTCGTCATCCTAGTATCCTCATTTCATGCATCTCCACATATTTTCCAATCGATGTCATTCCTTCTACCATTCCCTTTCCACTTATTACCCCCTTTCTGTATTCCCTTCCTTCTCCATCATTTTCTTTGTTATTCTCTTCTCTCCCACCCCTC
The DNA here is from genome assembly GCA_019776745.2 of Taxus chinensis. Taxonomy (NCBI): domain Eukaryota; kingdom Viridiplantae; phylum Streptophyta; class Pinopsida; order Cupressales; family Taxaceae; genus Taxus; species Taxus chinensis. The sequence goes on from CM034148.1 coordinate 33,447,990, forward strand.
GTCTTATTTCCCTTCCCCTGTATCGTCTTCTTCCCTTTTTTCCATCACATTTCCTCCTTACTTCCCCATCGATAACCTGGCTGTTCAGCGTTGTCCTGTCTTTTTTATCATATCACCCTCCACATGCATCTCCATACAGTCTGTTCCATATTCCCTGCCTTGGTCTTCCTCGCAATGACATGATTCCTTCAATCTTCTCCCTATATTCACTCTATCTTTCTTTCCTCTCCGCTAATTTTCACGTTTCTTCTGACCACTTCTCCTTTTCTCTATCACCCCTACCTTTTCATTCATTTTGTATCTATTTCTCTTCTTTTCTCTCCTCTTTTTCACACTTTCCTCGCCCCTCATAGTTTCTTTTTTTTCTCCGTTCTACTTCTTCTTTCTTCCTCTTTCCATTTTCCTCCATTTCACCCCCTACTCCCACCTCATTTTCTCCTCCTTATTTATCCTTTCTCGATTCCTACTTTTCTCAGCCCTATCATTTATTTCACTTTCATGCATCCCTCTTTACTATCTCTGTTGCTTCCTTCATTTTACACATCTCTCTCTTTCATCCCTTCACCCTCTTCTCTGTCATTCTCCTATTTTTTTCTTTTTTTTCCTTCATCATTCCCTTCTTCCCCTATCATCCCCCTCTCTTATTTCTACCTCTTTCATTCCTTTTTTTCCCCTCTCCTATCTCCCTTACTCTTCTCGTAATCAACCTCCAATCCTATCCATTCCCTTTTCTCTTTCTCACACAACCTCACACCTAGCATTCAAGGTCGATTGAATCCTTCCTCCATTTGCGTCGTGCAGTCATTCCAATCTCTTCCACTCCATTATCGTCCTCTTCTCCGCCGAATCCATTTCCCTTCTTTTCGAGAGTTCTGTCATATATTCCATTCTCGTCAGTCCTCTCAAGGGGGCATCACCACATCTATCCATAATCACATCTTCTTATGAAATTTTTGTCTTAGAGGATACTATGACATCCATCACTCACCACTTTCTATTCTCCCCAACAAATATTCGCTCTACCTTTTAAAAAGTAGATTGAATTCTTTCCCTATATCGTCTACTTTCTTTGAAAGGACACTAATTTCATAGTACCCTTCAAAAGAGGGGAAAATGTAGACACCCCAATTTCACATCTATCCTAAATCAATTAATCTCCCTTCCTCATTTCCCACAAAAATTCACTTCGAATTAATCAAATATAATTTGATTAATTATCCATTTCAAAATCTAAAAAATAACCCAATCCTCACCACATGTCATTATTCTCCATATTTTTCCAGTATTGAATTAAAAATTCAAATTCAAATCCTCACCCACCCTTCGTGGTCCCCACTCACCTAAAATCCTCCACTTATGAATTAAAAATATAATTCAAATCCTCACCCATTCTTTATGGCCCACATTTTCAAACCACTCACCTAATCTTGCCCACATTTTCACACCATGATTACTTAAATTAATCTAAGTTAATCACTCCCCTAGGCTATAAATACAACCTTACCCCTCTCCTCTAAACACATGGAGAATAAGCTTGCATGCCATATCTAAGTTCTTGCATCCTTTGAGCAAAGAACATATTTTTTGCCTCGTCCTAATGCCAAAATAGCCTCATAATCTCTTTTTCCCATCTAGTGCAAAGTAAGAGGATCGTTGTTGCAGGAAGGTCTTGCTCCATCTTGAAGAAAAACACCTACATATCACAAAATATGGGCTCAATCCAAGTTTTCTAGCCCATTCCGAGGTTTGCTACGGAACGCGAAAGAGGAGGTATGATTATTGATATTTTACTTCCTTGTTAGTAGTGTATTTTTCCTAGCTTACAATGAACACAACTAGAATTTGAACTTTTACAATGAACACATTGATATCAGCCAAGTTTTATGATAAAACAATGCTAAATTATTTTATTTTCAAACAACAAGCAATCATATGGATCCAATTGTTTAACCCTAACAATATTCGAGAAATATATCAAAGGTGTGCAAATCAAGTGATTTGGTTTTACCTTTGGAAAATAGGATTTAAGGAGGCGGTGATCTTACTGGATGTAAAATAAGTTCTCTGAAGTAAAAGGTTATTTTCAAAGTGGTTTTTACCCTATTGGGGTTTTCCAATTTAAATATTGTGTCACATATGTTATTTATTTCATGTAAGTATTTCTTTATTTACTTATGTTATGATGTAATGTTTATTTAAATATTTATTGTAACATTATATAATATGTAATTTAATTAAATCCGTATTTATTAGAATCTTCAAATTCTAACATGGTAATAGAGCAAGGTAAATTAAATAAATTAAGATCAAATGTTTTGTATTTTATTTATTTAATTTGTATGGATTTTTTCAACTAACCCGGAAAGGTAAATTAAATAAATTAAGATAAAATGTTTTGTATTTTATTTATTTAATTTGTACGAGTATTTTTAACCAACTCGAAAGGGTATTTAAATTAACCAGCCCCTTATTTCCATTGTGCAACCTAAAAGTTTTTCTTTGTGAAGAATCAAGGTGAATTCATAGGTCGAAAATTTTAGAAACTTCTTACCTTCCATGAAAACTTATGTAGAGGTAAGGGTAAAATATTTGAAATATTTTTTTCTATAGTTTTAATATGTACAGGTATGAATTTTGGCAATGGTACATTCAGGATACAACCTCTGTACAACAACATATAGTGTTATGTAGAATTTAAAATTCTTACATGGCCTAGTCACAATGTTTTTATAAAACGCTTTGCACGAGGGTCCTCCCGTAATAAGGGTTTTATGTGTTTGTTTTTTTTTTAACATATTTTCCATATGACTATAGTATGTGATTTTTTTTTTGAGGTATATGGTCTTATTTATTTACCATGCATTTTTGCAATAGTTCCTCGGATGTGAAGATTAATATATTTGTACAAGTAGTTTCTAATGTGATAATAAGTGTACAAGTGGGATAAACCATCAAGTATTAAAATGTAACCTTCCTATTATTATATAGAAGATGAAATTTTGCAACCTACACAGAAGGCCTCTAAATCACAATCAAGGTTTAGACAATCAAAGGGCTCGGAATAAGTATCACCAATACATAAGGCAGTATGACGGCCGATTTTGATTTTATGAAATGCCCAAGTATGTTACCTGGATCTTTGACTACATTATTATTTGGGCTCAATAGGGCATGTGTGATAGTTGAATGGAATTCTTAGATGGTTTCTTCTTTACTTCTATATGGTTAGACTTGTTTTATATATACATGTCTGGGGGTATAATGCAAAGCTCTTTATATTGCAGGTTATCTCTTAGGGATCATAGAAAGTTGGAATTAATATGCAATGTAATCTACAAATAATGTATTTAGGGATCTTTTTAATTAAAGTAGATCCTATCATGTGAATTTGTAGATCAGATAATAGCGAAGAAGTCATGTACTTGTTATAGAACTTGAGAATAGTTGAATTTTTAACTATGTTGAACACTTCTTAATGTCTTAGTAATGGGGGTGTGTTTTGTAGGATCAGGAAGATATTGACTTCTTTAGCTATTTCTGTCTTGACAAAACCCAGATCCTGACATGGAACTCATACTAAAACATATGGACAGATCCGGGTCAATATCTTGAACTTTTCCTTCTAGAAACTCTGGAAAATTGTTTATGGATCTCAGGTTTCTCCCACCGGTCGTCAAATAAATGTAGATAACATGAATGGAATATCGCAATGAATGTAGGATGCTCTTTCCATTTTTTTTCTTAATTAGTGAACTATGATGAAAATTCTACACATTGTTTTTTTCAAAGCAATAAGTGTAAGAGGTATTGTTTTCTTAGTTATAGATGGTGTCCAAGTATGAAATTTATGCATTATTTCTACTAATGTATTAAATCTACATTCTAGAGATTGCTTCATCAACTCCATTTGGATTGAGATGAAAAGGTGGAATAAATTCTTGGGAAATGAAAAATTTAAAATCTTGGATAGCACAATCAGATCGTACAAACCTGCATTTGGTGAATTAATGTGGTTAAAAACTATTGATTTGGCTTAAATCTTCCAGTTACATGACTTTCTCACACAAACACAACTTAAATGCATTATATTATTTATCTGTGAAGGCTTGTAAATACTCAGTTATTCTCTCACATAGCTAGTCGGACCTCCTTTAGGATAGAATTAAGTTCACTTCGTGATACAAAAATATTATTTCCCATGTTGAACTATTGACTCTAAGGATATTTATCTCTCAACATTTTATCCTTGCTCAAAATTCAACATTGGTCTCAAGTATGGACCTCGCAAGCACTTGTTGATTGTGTCCTACTTAGTTAGGATCCACTCAAATCACTCCAATGTTGATCAGAAAAGTTTTTATGTCTTACCTTAATTCCACTGTCCTAGCTTCAGTCCTTAATATCACAAATGCGGTAATTCTATGGTGACATATAAAAGAAGAATGTAAGGCTAAGCAAACGTTTCCATCGCCTGGTAAGCCTATAACTTATCTCTTATAAATACAATCCTCTAAGCAATAATGATAGCTCTAAAGGTATTCCTAAAACTGTTGCATTATATGCTGCCCTGTATTCTTCCTCTAATTCTGAATGGAAAACAGATTCAGGAGCATTAAATCATATGACTAGTCTAAAACACTCCAAACTACGTTATTTGAAGTAGACCAGACAAATTCAATGAATCGTATGTAAATCGGTGATAACTCAATCATTTATCAGCAATATTTAATTATCAAAAGGGAAATTTGCTAATGGTGTGTTGAATAATGTTTTATGTTGAGTTTCATCTAGCTCTACGAGAACTCTACTTTTGTGATTCATTTTAGCACTATATATTCAACACTCATGAAGGTTTGGCATATTTAGTATTCCTAAAAGTTATACTTGTTATATCATGTTATACGAACATGGGAATATCATAGTGAAGGAATTAAAAGAAATTGTCTGTATATTTGATTTCATTACTTTCTATTAAGCATCCTAGTTTTGATATCTACATGGAGTTTGAAGCCATTCAAAAACTTTGGCATGAAATATTAGTGCAACATTTGGTCAGATTATCAATAAGGGGGTATGACCATTATGGGCTAGATCCATACCCATACCATATAAAACACTTTATGAAACTATAGTGTTGTCTACTTAACACATGTATGCGTGTGTGAAAGGTGTTCCTCCACATTTCCTCATATTGAGATATTGCTAAACCCTTTTTCTTACATCTTTACATGAGATCTTACATGTTCCCTATGTATATATAGCTTGATTCATGGTAGAAGTTGAGATGGATTCCACCACAAATGATAACTTCAATAATGATGTGGAAAACTCTTTATACACTGCTGTGTATTGATATTACAATGTAAAAAATGAACCCATGTGTTTCTTAAATATATAATCTGATGTAGCAATTGGGACAATATCAACTTCGTTCTGACAATTAACTTGTATCTCACTCTCACAATATCCACTTCAAATTATATAGGAATAAACCGTCATACTTAAAACAGACTTAATGGGGGTGAATTTTATGGTGTAGTATTACACCTATAGGAGCAACTCCTAGTTTATATCTGATTGTGGCGCTAACAAGAAGAATGATACTTACTAATCATACTAGCTAATATAATGGTACTTGCAGAATGCAAGAATAACACTATTTAAGGGATGGCAAATGCACACTATGCTTCTATGGATCTTCTAGTCTATCCCATATAATAGATGGGCAGATAGCAATGAACTATGTAGCGATGTAATGATTTTTGTATAAAATAAGAGGTTCCCACCAAAGCTATTCATCTTTCAAATCCTTAAGAATTGATGGATCATATCAATAACCTGCTATTTATCATCTAAATTATGTCTTAGTAATAATATAAACATTAAATTAATACATTCCAAAAAATTACAAACACCCTAAAAACTTAACATTACTTCATAATATGAAAACATGTGTAATTCATTGGAGTAAATTTGAATATAAGGGTCACTGTAAATTTAATGAATTTAACAATATCTGTAAGTATATTATATTGATTGTGTAATTGCAATGTATTCGGTTGTGTAACCAACTGTCCTCCTAACTATTTCATCCACATGTATTTGTAAATGCTGTTCCTAACTCTAAAATAAATATTTCAAATTAGGGTTATGTCTCTCTCCTGCGAAAATTGAGAATATCAGAAAATGGTTCATGGTGATCCTTTCTTGTGTTGAGTACTATAGATTCTTAGGAACTCTCTTTTTGACGCCCTAGTTAAGAAACCTACATATGGGCTTAATATGTGATAAAAATTACTAGATCCTGATTGTTGTTTTGATGGAAAGTGTACAAAGAAGACGTCAGATGAAAGAAGAGACCTATTTTCTTTGGTCTGACATGGAGAGGACCACAATGGGCTTATGTGGAGGAAGCTTATCAGGATCAGAAGTGGCATCAACGCAATAGCATAGGGCTTAATAGGCCACTTCCCTAAGGTTCAATTGACTACACTTTAACCTGAGAACTAGAAAACACCTCCATTAGACAAAGAAATCCTTATAGATTTTATGTTTGATTTGTACATTAGTAAAATTTAAGTGCATGAGATGGCAGTATTTGACAAATGATTGGAGGCTGAAAAAGTGGAGAAGAAGAATAGAGATTAGATATCTCTCAACACCTTATTCCATATATTATGGAGAAGCACGGTACATATTTATAGGTAGAATTGAATAAACAATATTCCCCTGAACTAGATGGAGGAAGATACAAATGAAGATGAGAGAATAATGGAATACAACAATTAAGAGATAACAAAGGGATAATCTAATAAATACAGACCTAAAAATATACACTATGCTACGTATGCTAACATTCCCCCCCTTATTACATTAATCTTTGCAAATGTGACCCCTAAAAAAGTTCAAATTTCACTTTTCCAAGAGATTTTGTGAGAATGTCAGCAACTTGTGCTTCTGTAGGACAGTATTGGAGCTGAATGTGATGGTTCAAGATGTGCTCTCGAATGAAATGACAATAAATCTCAATATTCTTTGTTTGTTTATGAAAAACTAGATTCTGCACGAGCTTCAACACACTCTGATTATCACAATAGAGAATAGGTGACTATTTTTCAGGAATTCTTAGGTCGTCCAAAATGCAACGTAACCATATCGCTTTGCACATAGCTCCACATGCGACACGATATTCTACCTCTGTGGATGAGATAGAAACAACATTCTGCTTCTTGCTTATCCATGAGATAGGTCCAAATCCAAGATGAAAAATGTATCCTTTGGTTGACTTTATGCCATCAATAGATCTAATGTGGTATGAATCGAGGTATCTCTGTAATTAGAATTTATCATTCTTCTTATATTCCAGACCATAATCAGTTATTCCTCAGAGATATGTCAAAACATGCTTTGTTGCAGTCCAGTGACATTTCTTTGGTTCCTGCATGAACCTAGAAACATAGCTGACAGCATAGCATAGATCTAGTTTGGTATATGTCAAATAGATGAGCCTGCCAACAAATTGCCTGTAGAGAGTAGCATCTACTTGAGGTGAGTCCTAGAATCTTGAAAGTTGCAAGCATTTCTCCATGGGAGTGGATATAGGTTTACAGTAAGACATTTTGTACTTTTCCAGGAGTGTTTTGGTGTACTTTATTTAGAGAGACAAAAATGTGATGGTCCTTTTTCCATATTTCCAAGCCAACACAATAATGGAGTAGCTCCTAAATCTATCACGTTGAAGGTTCTTTTGAGATCATTCTTCACAAAATCAACTTAATCTTTTGAACTGCTAGTGATCACAATATCATCTACATACACAACAAGAATGACAATTTCTTTTCCTACCTTCCTTATATACAAATCTGAATATGAGGGGCTATGAGTGAACCCATTCTACAAAAGGTGATTTTCAACCTTGATATACCATGCCCTTAGAGATTGTTTTAGTCCATACAATGATTTGATGAGATGACATGCCTTCATAGAATGCTCTTCATCAACAAATGCTTCAGGTTGGATCATTTACACTTCTTCTTTCAGATCACCATTTAGGAAATCACTCTTGACGTCCATCTGCTGAAGTCTCTATCCTTTTCTATGCTTGCCAATGCACAAATAAATCTAATGGTCTCGATCTTCGCAATGGGTGAAAAATTTTACTTCATAGTTGATGCCATCTTTCTGAGCATATCCTTTTGCTAAAATATGTGCTTTATGTTTGTCGATTGATCCATCTGCTTTATACTTTTTCTTGAAAAACCATTTGTATCCTATGGGTTTCTTTCCTGTAGGCAGATCGAAAAGTTCCCATGTTTGATTTTTCATAAGTGAGTCATATTCTGTATCCATGGCTTCTTTCCACTGAGGTTTACTGAGTGCTTCATGAAAATTTTCTGGCTCGGAACTATTAATTAGTGAACTCATGAGTGCAAAGTTTACCTCATTTCTTGTTTGACTCCTTGTTTTTACTCTGAATGATGTATCTGGGATTTGTTGCAAATGTGAGTCCTTGATGGTGCTTTGTACCCACTTCGGATGAGAACTTGGCTTCTTTTGAGAAGAAATGTGTCGTTTCCATGTGGATTGATGTGGAGTCACATTCTCCAATTCTCCAAGGTTAACAAATAGCTCTCCTGACAACATTTCTTTTCTCTGAGTAGTCTCCTCTGGCTGTTCATCTGATTTAGAGACTAGTCGGTGAGATGTGGTTGGTAATAGTTCTTCAGATGTCACTACAGAGTCAAAGGATGACTTGTCACAAACCACATCCCGACTCTCATATATTTTCTTTGTCTTAGGATCCATGAGATGATATGCCTTTGAGGTAGTGTTGTAGCCAAGTAGGATACATGGGAGTGTCTTTGGCTCAACCTTATTTCTCTTCTGAGTTGGGACATGCATGTATGTTGTGCATCCAAATACTCGCAAATGAGAAATTGATGGCTTTCTTCCACTCCATACCTCTTCTGGAATTTTATTTTGTAGAATATTTGTCAGTGCCCTGTTGAGAAGATATATAGTTGTCTATACTGCTTCAGCCCAATATCATTCTTCTAGCTTTGTTGTTGTTAGCATGCAACAAGCCATCTCCATCACTATGCAATTGTGTCACTCAAAAATGCCATTTTGTTGAGGTGTGTAGGGAGAAGTCAGGTTCTACTTTATGCTTTGTTGGTTCAGGAATGCCAAGAACCTGTTTGATGTGAATTCCCCACTTGATCTGAGAGAAGTAGAAGAAGAGGTTGTCCGGTCTCTTTCACAACATGATGATAGAAGCTTTGTAAGTGTTAAAGAGATTCACTTTTATTCTTAAAAAAACACCCACATTTATTGGGAGTGGTCATCCACGAATAGTTGAAAGTACTTGTATCCTGAAAATGAAGTAGGCAGAGGGCCATTCAGATTAGTATGAACTACCTCCAGACACTTCTTGGCATGGAAGGTGCTTTCCTGAAATGGATCCCTGTGTTGTTGATCCATAGGGATCCGAAAATAACTCTACTTCATCAGAAACAGTCAACATAGAGAAGAAAAACAAGAAATCGAGGTTCTGTCTTTTAAGTTACAAGACTGTCACCCTACGCAGGGTGGTGGTTACAAAACCACCGCCCAGCCAGGGTGGCGGTCCCAAAACCACCGGTCTATATAGGGTGGTGGTCTTGGCCATTACGAACAAAAAACAAAATTTGAAATGAACAACCTTTGAATTTGAGCGGATGTTTGTTTCCCTTCTCCTTCATGACCTTTCCCATTCTCCAGTGCATGGGAGGACATGAGAAAGACTATAAATACATGATTGTAGAAGTGTAGAAGATCATCGAAGCATGGGAGCAAGTGAGCAAGAAATCTTAGTGCTGGAAATTGTATTTTGTAGAAGAAAGGAGTGTTGAGACAGAGCAAGAAAGTAACTGAAAGGAAGTGTTGAGATATTATCTACTTCCCTCTCTTACTTATTGTAAATTTTGTACCAATTTTTTAAAATTGGCCAATAGAAGTGGGAAGAAAGAGCAATTGCCCTTCTCGACTGGTTTTTTCCTCCATTGGAGGTTTTTCCAAGACAAAATTGTTGGTGTTATGAGCTTATATTCTTTCCTTTACTACAATTTTTTATTCTAAGCACAAGCAGTAATTCATTCACTATCTATCTCTGTTATTTTCTAATAGAAATTAAAATAACAACGAACAATTTGTGATTTGTGAATAATTCCAAAGTTGAAGAGTTTATAGATCATTTTTGTATCAGAGCTAACAAGTATCCAGGATTGTGGTATTTCATTCTTGAATTTGTGTGACAGTGACAAGATCTAAAGGTGAAGAAGCTTTACCTTGCGATCCAGAGATTTTTACAAAGAAGTGGAAACAAATAATTTGGGGAGAAATGGAGGAAGAGAACTTAGTCTGTATAATCGAGATGCTAGAGACCATGATGGATAGGATGTTTAGAAGGCAAGAGGAACTTGCAGATTTGCAGAAGACAGCTTATGTCAAGCAAGACTCCATGGACTCGGTGGTTCGAGGCTTAGCCAAAAAGTTTGGTATAGGAAAGAGTCACCATGAGGAAGATTATGGGGAAGAGTATGAAGAAGAGACTTCTAACAGAAGAGAAAAGTTAAAATCTGAACATACCCCTTTTAAAGTTGAGACTAAAGTTGAAGTCAAAAGCTTTGAATTAAAAGTAGATGTAGAATTACTGGATAAATGGTTGAAATAGTTAGAAGTCTATTTTAGCATCCATAATGTCACTGAGGCACAAAGGATTACCTTTGCACATCTCAAAATGGAGGGACATGCTCTAGTTTGGTGGGAAACTCATCTAACTACTTGTGAAAAGAAGAAGCATCCTATTGTAAAATCTTGGCAAGAATTTAAGGAATTACTTAGAGCTAACCTATATCCTATTGGCCATAAAACTGATCAAATGATTAAATGGAAGTACTTTAGATAAGGCAGTGGTCAAAGTGTATAGGACTATACTACGGAGTTTTAGAGGCAAGCCATGTTATTGAACATGGATTTGGAGGATGAGGATATTTTGACCAAATATTTGGGAGGACTTCACACTCGCCTTCGAAGAAAAATCATCTCCACAAATCCCAAGGATCTCAATGAAGCATGTGTACAGGCATACTACATAGATGATGAGAAAAAGAAAGGAGAAGCAGAGCCGAGGGTAAAGCAGTCAACAAATCAACAGAAAAAGGATTATGGGAAAACAAGTAACAAGAGTAAGTGGAAAGGGAAAGGTAAAGGGAAAGTGAAAGTGAAAAGGATTTAAAGTTGCCACTACTTTAAATACTTGTAAAGATCCCAAGAATTTTTGCAAGAATTGTGATATTAATGGTCATACTGACACTACATGTTGGAAGTTGCATCTGGAGTTACATCCGAAGAACCGAACCAAGGACTCCAAGAAGTCCATGACAGCTATAAATTCAGAAGAGGATGTGGAAATTGAAGATGACTCTGATGTAGATGAGAGGCTTGGATGCACGGCCACCAACATGGACACCGAAGAGGAGATGAGTAGACTATTCCAGATCAAAATCTAGATCAAGAGGACTAAGGTAAATGCTTTGGTTGATACCGGTTCTCAATCTAACTTGATTTCTGAGGAAGTTGTAAAGAAGCTTGGTCTTGAGACTTATGAGCATCCACACCCATATCCTTTGGGCTAGGTGAAGAAGGGTGTTGAAATTCAGGTAACAAGAAGATATAAGGTCAAGTTTGGGATAAATTCCCAATATATATATGATTTTGAAGCTGATGTTATTCCACTTGATGCTTTTGATGTGGTATTCGGGATACCTTACTTGTATGTTAGGGATGCTATCTTTATGAGAAGGTAAAACTGGTATAGATGGGTCAAGGATGGGATTAGCTATAACATCTAGGCACACCAGCGTAAGACACAGGTTACTATGGTAAGTGCTAACCAAGCAAAATAGCTTATTCAGTCAAATCATAATCAGTTTTGTTTACTTTTGTTAAAGGATAAACAAGATGGGGTAGAAGTTTCAGAGATTTATAACTAAGGGAAACAAGATTTGGATAGTATTATTCAGTATTTTTAGGAAGTATTTCAGGCTCCTAGTGGATTACCACCAAAATGGGAAGTAGAGCATGAGATTCAGCTATTTCCAGAGTCACCTCTACTGAACATCGGGTTGTATAGGAAATCCTTGCTGGAGAGTACTGAGGTAAAGAAACAACTCCAAGAACTAATAGACCAAGGGGTGATACGTCTGAGCACCTCACCATGCGGTTCACCTATTGTGATGGTGCCAAAGAAGGATGGTTCTTGGAGAATGTGCATCAAATACCGTGCTTTGAACAAGATCACTATAAAGAACCGACATCCACTTCCCCGTATAGACGATCTCTTGGACCAGCTTCAACATGCCAATTTTTTTACAAAGTTGGATCTCAAGTCAGGTTATCACCAAGTCAAGATGAAGGAGGAGGATATATGGAAGACTGCCTTCAAAACAAAACAGGGTTCATATGAATGGTTAGTACTTCCTTTTGGATTATACAATGCACCCGCTACATTTATGAGATTGATGAATGATGTATTGCGGGTTTTCATTGATTCATGTGTCATTGTATACCTAGATGATATCTTGATTTTTAGTGCCACATGGGAAGAACGTCTAATGCATTTGTAGCAAGTCTTGCAAGTTCTCAGGGAGAAACAACTGCTTTGTAATATGAAGAAGTGTGAATTTTCCAAACAGTCACTTGTCTATCTTGGGCACGTGGTTGGAGGAGGAGAGCTACGAGTGGATCCAAAGAAGGTGGAAGCCATCACAAATTGGCCAACACCAACAGGAGCCATAGAGACTAGAATTTTTGTGGGAGCAGTACAGTACATGAGGAAGTTCATTCCAGGTTTCTTGGTGATTGTAACACCTCTACACATAGTGGCCACAAAGAGGAATGGTTTTGACTAGGGTAAGGAACAAGAAAAATCCTTTGAGTTATTGAAATACAAGATTAGTCATGCTCTAGTACTTTCTCTTCCTAGTTTGCAGCAACCTTTTGAAGTAGATAGAGATGCCAGTGATTATGCTATGGGTGCAGTGTTGCTTCAAGGAGGTAAGCCTGTATGTTATAATTCTGAAACCTTCACTTCAGAAGTTAAAGGATATTCAGTATATGATAAAGAAATGTATGCACTAGTTCAGGTAATTAAAAAATGGAAACATTATTTGTTGGGTAAAGAAACTATTGTGCACACTGACCACAAACCTCTCCAGTATTTGCAAGCATAGTCTAAATTGCAGCAGACAAGGCACTACAAATGGATGGGGTTTCTTCAGTAGTTCCATCTGGTGATCAAATACAAGAAGGGTAGTACAAATTTGGTGGCAGACATGTTGTCTAGGCCACCCACAAAGGAAAATTTTTCCTGTTTGGCCACTATCTCTCAGGTCGAGCCCTTCACGAAGGAAGCTTACAGAGAAGCATATGCCCAAGACAAAGACTTTGGGGTAAAATTTCAGAAGTTACAGTCCCAAGGGGCTGAAAAGACGGGGATTGAAGACTGTTATCTCAAGGATGGGCTACTCTACCGATGGGGGAAACTTTGTGTGCCTAAAGAAGAAAGACTTATATTGATGAGGGAAGCACATACCTTGAAAGTAGCGGGACATTTCGGTGTTGGTAAGACCCTAGCCCACTTGCAAAGCTATGTATATTGTCCCAACATGCAAGAAGAAGTATCAAAATTTATTCGTGGATGTAAAATTTGTTGTACTAGCAAGCCTAAAACTAGGAAGGAGGGTTTGTATATGCCTTTACTAGTACCTACTCGTCTATGGGAGGACATTTCTATGGATTTTGTAGGAGGATTACCTATGTCTAAACATGGCCATGACTATCTCTATGTTGTTGTAGATAGATTCAGTAAAATGTGTATTCTTATGGCATGTAAAAAGATAGTAAAAGCACATGAGGCAACAGATATTTTCTTTGCTAATGTATGGGTTCATTTTGGTTTACCAAAGTCTATTGTCTCTGACAGGGATTCCAGGTTATTGGGGAAGTTTTGGACTACTTTGTGGGACAAGATGGATACCAGATTGTAGAGGAGCACAACTTTCCATCCACAGACAGATGGAAAAACAGAGGTGGTAAACCAGACTTTGGTATAGTTGATCAGAGGGTATAACAGTAAGTACCCAAGGACTTGGGATGAGTCAGCCTACATTCAGCATTCCTATAACTGGGAAGTACACACATCCACTATGAAGTCACCATTTGAAGCATGCTTGGGATATCTACCTACAAATCCACTGGACATAGTAGTTAGATAGTAGGATGAGGAGGATACACAAGACACAGAGGTGACTAGAGCCAACAAGTTCATTGAGAGGATCTGGAAAATCCATCTCAAGGTCAAAGAATAGCTAGAGAAATCTCAAGCAAAGTACAAATCTAGGCACGATCAGCATAGGAGGGAACAAAAACTTCATGTTGGAGACAAATTTTGGCTTTACTTGAGCAAGGAGAGACTACAAGGTCAAGCACGGAAGCTCAATCCACTACGATATGGACCCTTCACCATATTGGAGTAGGTTGGGGAAAATGCTTTTTGACTTGATTTTCCATCATTCATGAGGATGTACTCTATAGTAAACTACAAGAACTTGCACCTATATGAGCCATCCATGTTGGATGAAGATGAAGAACTACAGTTGCTACCTTCCATTGAGGATTGTGTCTTGGACTCACGAGGTGAATTAGAGGAGGATGTAGTGCTACAACAGAAAGTCAGAGAGAATAGAAGAGATCCCTGGGAGTCTTAGTAGATTGGACTAAAAGGAAAGACACCAAGGCAAGATCGGTGGTACTTGAAGGAGCAAGCAAGGGAATTGTTCCCTCATCTACTCCCCCACTAAGCTTTTGTGGGACCAAAATCCTCCTAAGAAGGGGAGGTGTAATCCATAAGGATTTGAAAATAACTCTACTTCATCAGAAATAGTGAACATAGAGAAGAAAAACAAGAAACGGAGGTTCTGTCTTTTAAGTTACATGACCTCCACCTTGCACAGGGCGGTGGTTACAGAAATGCCACCCAGCTAGGTTGGCGGTCCTAGAACTGTCGGTCTACACAGGGTGGTAGTCCTAGCCAGTAAGAAACAGAAAATGAAATTTGAAATGAACAACCTCTGAATTTGAGTAGATGTTTGTTTCCCTTCTCCTTCATGACCTTTTCCATTCTCCAGTGCACAGGAGGAAATGAGAAAGGCTATAAATACATGATTGTAGAAGTGTAGAAGATCATCGAAGCATGGGAGAAAGTGAGCAAGAAATCTTTATGCTGGAAATTGTATTTTGTAGAAGAAAGGAGTGTTGAGATAGAGCAAGAAAGTAATTGAAAGGAAGTGTTAAGATATTATCTACTTCTCTCTCTTACTTATTGTAAATTCTATACCTGTTGTTTTAAATTGGCCAATAGAAGTGGGAAGAAAGAGCAATTTCCCTTTCTGACAAGTTTTTTCCTCCATTGGAGTTTTTTCCAAGATAAAATTGTTGGTGTTATGAGCTTATATTATTTCCTTTACTACAATTGTTGATTCTATGCACAAGTAGTAATTCATTCACTAGCTATCTCTATTATTTTCTAATAGAAAGTAAAACAGTAGTGAACAAGTTGTGATTTGTGAATAATTCCAAAGTTGAAGAGTTTACAGATCAGTTGTTTTCTTGCAAGACAACCAAGGCAAAAAGGAAAGGTATTGGACAATTTGGGTAGTCCATGAACCATTTCATTTGAACTCATCTGATGCTATGAACTAGCTGAAAAATGTCCATATCTAAAATGCCAGAGTGCAGTAGATTGTACTATTGATGTAGATAAAGCTATTCCAGAAGATGTAACAGTATATAAAGTAAATAACTTATCTTTTTGAAATGCTCTAGCAATAATCTTACCTTATCACAAGATCAAACATGATTTGATGCCATTTTGGACAAGAAATTCTACCTTCACGTGATGATTCAATAGCTGAGTCACTGACAAGAGGTTACTAGTCAATCTAGGAACATATAGTACCTTTGTAAGCATACATTTTCATGGTCCCAGAGGAATGGTGACTCTTCCTATTCCTTTCGCACTGTACTCTTTGTCATCAGCTATCCGAACCTGAGCACCAGTGGGTTGTTTATCTAGTGAATCAAATAACACCTTATCACCTGACATGTGCTTACTTGCACCAGAGTCTGTCAGCCATAATCTATTCATGGGCTGTGAAGTATGAGAGATGAGCACAATGTTCTTACCAGAATGGGCTCCTTCTGAGGTCTCCTCATTAGATTCATTATCTTGTTGGGCTACGAGATGTCCCTTGTGCTTTCTCCAGTGGGAACATCATTTGAAAATTTGAAAATATTCACGCTCTGATGTGCTTGTTTGACTTGAAGACCCTTGTTTCAAGCTATCGTACCAGAAATGATAAGTGTCGTGAGTGTTGGTTCTGTAAATGTGACACCACCTCTTTGACTTTTGATCTTTCTGTTATTGTTTTGGTTGCACTTGATTTGGCTTCTCTAGGGGACCCTTCTGATTCTTTTAGACATGGTATGGCTTTGAGAACAGGGCTTTATCCTTAGTCTCCTCTTGGGATGAATTGATGACCTCTTCCTGCTGAGGAAAATTCACAAGTTCTTCCAATGCCACTGTTTGTTTAGATACATTCAGTGTCATAACAAACACTCAAAATTGAGAAGGGAGTGCTCTCAAGGTGATCGGTATGAGAATTTTGTCATCCACTATTTCACCGAGCACTAATAAATCCAATCCTAGCTCAGCCACACGACGTAAGAACTCCTCAACTTTCTCATCTGACCCCATAACAAGGGTGTGCAACTTTGACTAAAGATGGAGGATCTTAGTCTGATTTTTAGCTTTATAAATTATTTCCATCTTGTCCTAGGCCTCCTTTGGTTTCTCCACATTCCGAACATGTGTTTGCACATCATCATTGATACTGAGCATTATCAGCATCAAGGATTTGGCACTAGCCATTTCATACTTTATTAATGCATCAAGGATTGTGGGAGTGGTCACAGATCCGGTCACAATGCTCCATAATCCTTTAAACTGAAGAATTTTCCTCATTTTTGTTTTCCTGGCCGCAAAATTAGGCCCTTTAAGTAACTGAGCATCGGAAAGAAGCAACTTCAGAGAAGACATCGTAATAAAAAAATAAAAATTATTTATTTATTCAAGAGTTATTACAACTTTTACTCACTTATGAGAAGTACTGGCTTGTAGATGCTCTCGATACTCGCGTGCTGAGAGACAGTGACAGTTGGTGGGGAGTTCTTCTTTGTCTTCACATTCGGCATCGTACTTGGCTTGTAACTCTTCCCTAACTCACTTTGCTTGGTAGCTGACATCAAAAAGGAAATATTCAAGAATTCCTCATCGAACTAGCTCATCGAAGACTAGATTTACAGTGTTTCGAAGCTCATTTAGCAAAGAAAAGTAGAACTTGAAGCTCTCAGGAGCTTCTTCATGGTGTTCTCTGGTTAGAAAGTTGATGTTGTGGCTTTCAGCAGTCTCGACCATTTCGTTTATGCTTGACATTCAGATTTGTTTTGAGAGACTCCACGGTTCTTCTCTAGGTAGTCTTTTTTTTAAATTATTTTAAGAGACTTTCAGGCTTTCATGAAGCCAAATTCTCTTCTCTTCTATGTTTCACGTAGTGATGAATGGATTTTATGCAGAGAAGAATCACCTTTTTCACATAGTAAACTCTTGTTGTTTTCATGCAGCTTTAATGCTTTCTCATGTAGTCTCTCCTTTCTTCATGTAGAGGTAGTTTGAGAGGTTTGTCTACCAGTCTACCAGTTGTAGGAGAACAAAAAAATACTCTAGTATGTCTCTTGTCCACGGAGATTGCTGGAAAGCTTATCTCAAGTGCATATGTTATGGGATTGGAAGATATCAATGTTGTGGTTCAATGCCCGCATGTGAATATCCAGCTTCCCAGTGCACTTCCAACATTCACATACATAGATGTTGTAGTGAAGGTGAATCGATTTTTCACACCTGTATTTGAGGTTTTGAGAAATTCCTTTGAGCAAATATTTTAATAAATTCCACGCAATTTTTTTTTAGAATTTTCTATAGAAAATAAGACAAGATTCTTCCATACAGGTTGAAGGCTTCAATCACCATGCATCTCCTCTTCACGCAGGCTGAAGGCTTCACCCAGTAGGAGAGAAGAGACTCTTCCTCCACGAAGCTTCCACACTGACCATACCAAGCACATAGACCAGAGATATTAATACTCTGATACCAGAATATTGGAAACAAATATTGTAGAAGAAGAATGGAGAGTAAATATCTCTCAACACCTTATTTTATTATGGAGAAGCACATACAATTTATAGTAGAAATAGTAAACAACATTCCCCTAAATTGGAGGAGGAAGATATAAACGAAGATGAGAGAATAATGGAATGCAACATTTAAGAGAGAATAAAGGGATAATATAAAACAAACACACCAAAAAATATGAACTATGTTGTGTATGCCAGCAATAAACATAAATCTAGACTTGTTGTTAGAGGTTTCACTCATAAACCTGGTATTGATTATGTTGAGACATTTTCCCTTGTAGCTAAAATGAGTTCTATTAGGACCTTATTTGTAATTTCTGCTCAATTTGGGGGGGAAATCCACCAAATGGATGTGAAAAATGCCTTTTTGAATGGTGATTTAAAATAAGAACTTTACATGTCTCAACCTAAAGGATTTGAAGAAACTGGTAAAGAAAACTATGTTTGTAATTTGAAAAAATCCTTGTATGGTTTAAAGCAAGCTCCTAGAGCTTGGTATGAAAAAATTAATTCTTTCTTTAAACAGTTAGGATTCATTAATTGTTCTTCTAAAAACGATCTATTCATTAAGCAAGAAGGATCACATATTATCATTGTTTGTATATATGTTGATGATTTGCTTATGACTGGTGATAATCCTGCTTTAATTTGTAGAATTAAAGAAAAATTGAAAAAGTACTTTGAAATGACTGATTTAGGTCTCTTACATCATTTTCTTGGCATGATCGTATTTCAAGATAAACATTCCATTTTTGTTTCTCAAGCACATTATACAACCAATGTACTGAAAATTTTTACCATGATTGATTGTAAACCAATTTCTACTCCTATGGAAGTTGGACTGAAAATTGATCCTAAACCTACATGTGAAAAATTTGATCCTACTTTATATAGGCAGTTAGTTGGTAGTTTGATATATCTAACTATCACTAGACCAGATATTTCCTATGCAGTAAGAATTTATTCTAGGCTTATACAGGAACCTTATAGAGATCATTGGAATCTTGCAAAAAGGATTCTTAGATATATTAAAGGTACAATCAATTATGGGTTGCATTATACTAAGAATGAAAATGCTAACTTATATGGATTTTGTGATCTGATCATGCTGGTGATGTATTGGATAGAAAATCTACTTCTGGTTATGTGTTTAAATTTGGTGTAGGTGCCATTACTTGGTGTAACAAAAAGCAACCAAGTGTTTCTATCTCTTCAACAGAAGCTAAGTATAGAAGTGCAATGGAAGCTTTAAAATATGTTCTATGGCTAAATAGGTTGTTTGATGAGATAAAGATGAAGGATCCACATAGTGTTCCTTTGTTCTGTGACAACCAAATCACCATATATCTTGCACATAATCCAGTACAACATCATAGGATGAAGCATATTGAGATACATATACACTTCATCTATGAGAAGGTGCGAAGTGGTGAGATAGATCTCAAGTTCATGCCAACTAAAGAGCAGGTTGCTAATATCTTCACAAAGCCCTTGAGTGCTGCAAAGTTTTGTCACTTTTGTGAAAAGATTGGATTGTTAGAGTTTCCATTAAGGGGGAGTGTGCATGACAATGTCACCTCCTAATGGAACTTGGTATTTGTAAAAAGACCTTCGGGCATTTGTAAAAAAGACCTTCGGGCAAGTGTAAAAAGACCTTCGGGCATGTATACCTCCTCAGCTTCTTTTTTAGAAAGAAGTGTAGAAATATATTAAAGGAGGTCTTTAGTAAACTCTTTAGTGCTATTGAGTTTACTGGTAAACATCCAGTACAAGCATATTATTAAGGAGGTCCTTGGTTATAAAAGACTCCTATATGCTTGGGTTCAATAACCTTTTATCAGAACCTGTGAGAATATGTAAAACTCACCAATCATATTTAGCCACTGATCATGGGATGATCTTTGGGATTCCAAATCCTTTTATACCAAAAGGTAACTTGAGTATGATGAAGTTGTTATAATTCCTTCACCCGATATGCTAGCCTAAAACCTTAATGGTTTAAGGATTGTAAATCATGTAGTGTACCATAGGAAGGAAATCTATTAGCATATATTATCCCACTTAATACTAAGGGGGAGTGTTGGAATATAATGATTAAGTAGTCTGACCAACCCTTAATTAATATGGGTCCATCACTATTATATAGGTTAAATATTTAGTAATATGAAATACTTTTCTATTATTAAATATTTATACCTAGGTAATATACATTAGGTAAGTTTTTAATAGTGTGAATCATTTATGTTTATATTTATTAAATACACTCACCTAGGTATATGTGTCAACAATTTTAGGTTAAAAAGGTGGGTTGGGAGACATACCCGATCACCTTATATAAAAAGGACTCTAGGTCCTCATTTGATATATTCGTGAAATATATCAAAGGTGTGAAAATCAAGTGATTTGGTTTTACCCTTTGTAAATAGGGTTTTAAGAAGGAGGTGATCTTACTAGATGTAAATAAGTTCTCTAAAGTAAAAGGTTATTTTCAAAGTGGTTTTTACCCTATTAGGGGTTTCCACTATAAATATTGTGTCACCTGTGTTATTTATTTCCTGTAAGTATTTATTTATTTACTTATGTTATGATGTAATGTTTATTTAAATATTTATTATAACATTATATAATATGTAATTTTATTAAATCTGTATTTATTAGAATCCTCAAATTCTAACAGAATCCACGTGGAAGTTCCACAGGGTTTTGGGATTTGCTTTCTCCCTTTCGGTTTTTAGAATTGTACCAAGCTGACATGTGGCACCTTCTGCGACTCTTCTACTTATCTTGAGTTGACTCGCTTTGAGATTCACTTTTTCACTGTGATTTGGCTAATTCTTCTCTTATATTGCCAAAGGCTTGACTGTTTTGACATTTTCTCTTAGACTCTTAGAACTGTCTTGATTAACCAACAGGAATTTGCTTGTTATCTAATTTCAGTGGGCGGTGGAGGAAATTTGATAACATAACCAACCTTGTTTAGAAATTTATATTTGTTGCATTCTAAGCACCTAATGTGATTAATTGTCTCTATCCACAGATTATTACTTGTCCTTATTTGAAAATTTTACAGAATAGTTTTTTCCTTTTGTATATCAATTTCTCTAAACTAGTGATTTATTATGATCCTTATATACAAATATTAAAAGAGGATAATGCATGTAGGTTTTATTTATTTATTTAATGGGAAAAAATTTTGAGTAAAATTTTAAGAAGAGCTTCCACTTCACTTATTGTTTAGGGCACTCCTAACATTTAATTCAGTTCTTCCTCCTTGGAATTAGTAGAATTTGGTAATCCGTTTGGAATATGGACAGACCGCTTAGTGAGATGGCTTGGGGATGTTACCGAGTTTGGGAGTTGGATTCCTTATGCATTGTGACTTGGAATGGGCCATGAGTTGGTAAGTTGGGGAGTTGTATAGAGTTAGCTTGATCATGAGCTCACCCATTATCTTGATTCGATTGACCGTCTGTAGAAAATTGAGCTTGATCATGAGCTCAATCAACTCATAAGATAGCTCGATGGCAATAATGTGGTGTAATTGAAAACCACAATGTAGTAATGCAGATGGTTCCCCCTCTGAAACAAAAGTAGACCCTATAGTATTTTTCCTTGATCGTCGAAGATCGGAGGTGAAGAAAAAAAATTTCCCTTTCATTTTTCCTTTTTTGATAATCCGTACAACGCCACTTTTAGAATCCATGTTGATCCATTCACAATCTCATAATGTGCATTGGAATTTTTGTACATGTGTATGTTTTTTTGTTGATATATTTTGTCATGTGGATGATATTTTTGGCATACGGTGCCCATTATGGCCCATTCAAAATTGCCCCTCTGAAACAAAATTTGACCCCATAGTCTTTTTCCTTGACTATCAAAGATCAGGGGTGAAGAAAAAAAAATCCATTTCATTTTTTCTCTCTAGATAATCTACACAACACCACTTTTAGACTCCATGTCGATCCATTTATAATCTCATAATGTTCTCTAGCATTGTTGTACATGTGCATGTTTGTCTACTAAAATATTTTCTCATGCAGACTATATATTGGGCATACAAAGTCCATTCCAATCCATTCAAAATACGCTAGAAAGTTGAGTCTAATCTCTTGTATAAGAAATAGGTTTTGGGTTGTTCTACGAACATTTGAAACATGTTTTTTTATCTTTGGATCGCTCCTCCCTACTAAGACGTTTTTAAACCACCAAAAGTTTTCATTAGGAAATGAAGCTACACTGTCCTCATTTATGACTATTCCTTTCTTCTGCCGAACACTAACTCTTCTTCTTTTGGCTATATTCTTGCTTAGAAAATAGAATAGGGGAAAATTAAAATAATTTATATCTCAGATTGATCTACATAAATTATTAATGTGCATTTTGCTAATGACTCTTTTCTTTATCTAGTGGAAAGTGAAGAAAACATTTTTGAAAGAGTGGGTTATATTGATATTATTTTTGTAAAGATTTGGATTCCAATATTCAAGTGTCCAAAATGTTATGTTATAAATAAATTTTTTGGCCCATGTTTGATTCACTTAAAAATTGGATCACTAATTGAGAGAAATTTAAATTCATTGTAATGTTGTTTTCATTCTACATATAAAATTGTCAGTATGTGCTTAATAGAGTGGAAACAAGTCCTATTGGGTCTCTAAACCACTCTCTTTAGCTATAAAATTTCAAGTGTGTACTAAAATTATTGATAGTACTCATGTATATTGCTCTTCGTGTTAGTGCCCTTATAAGGAATTTTTTAACAGGTTGTCCAAACATCTCAAAGACTTTCTTTGGTCCAATAATAAGAAAGAAAGAGGTTTTCAAAATGTTTCTTGAGATGTTTGTTATTTGGCTCGATGAAAAGGTGGTATGGGAATTGTTTACCCTTAACTAAATTTTAAGTTAATTTAATTAGGTTTAGATTAGCTAAGATTTGATTAAAGATCTTACAAATAATTTACAATAGAAATAATGACTCAAATTTTAAAATCAAACCAGATAGAAAGAATATATCATATACCAATCAATATAACACACATTTTAAAGCTCAAACGATATGTATAGAGACACTTAGCTTATTACAGATGACTTCTAGAGAGATTTTTGATTATACACTACTATAAATGAGTGATTTGAACTTGAATGACCTTTGGAACTAGAATTGTGACTATTAATCCACATGGGGTAGGGCTATATAAAACTAATAAGACCTTACAGTATAGTCTTGACCACACTTTACAGTCTTGGACCTACTATGATTTAGGTCTTGTAACTTTTTGTGGTGTTCACATGTTGTTGTAGGTATATATTTTCCTTGTATTTATTTATTACTTGGAATATTTCCTCCACATATGTTGACTCTTGTTGCTTAGGTGTTCTTTATATCATAGGAGTTACTTGACATGTCATAGACTGTCATAATGTGTCATAGGAGTTACATTTGACTAGATATTCCAATAATGTGACTCCCCTTCCCATTCTTAGACTCTTGAATGAAATTCTCATGGAGAAGTTATTTATCACTATTCTATTTGTACACAACATGTTTAGCTATTGATATGTTCCATAATTTATCACTATTCTTGTGTTTTGTGAGATAATCATCGTTTTTTATTGTTGGTTAGTTTTTATTAGAATTCATGCAACTATTTGTGCAAGCATTATTTATTAGATATTATGAAGGGAACTCTGATATCGTATCATAGATATGATGGTAAAATACTTTTCCTTTTTCATTAGTTGTGGTATTATTCAAGTTTTTTAAAATTTGACAAGGTTGTGTGTAAAGATGATTTCTTTCTTTCTCAGATCACATGCTTGTGTGAGAATCTTGGTTATGTGTTATTTGGAGGTGCCTCCCATCCTTGTACATTGCCGGTTTCATCCTTTCCTTGGCTCATTTTCAGGTGTGTTGTCTCAAGGTTCATTATCGGTGTAAAACTTGGGTGTGATGTGGCCCATATTGGATCCCGATCGGTTTGGATCCATAACAGATCAAATTGCACCCAAATTTTTGTTAAACTCATCCATCCACACATATGGTTTAACACTACACCTCTCCATACAACTCATCCCCGTCCTAACCTCTATGCATGTTGCCTAACCAAAATTGGACTTCTTTACTTGGTTTAATTTTGATTGATCTATACTATGTGTGTGGCCCAACTTGACCCTCCATGTTGAGTTTCATTGTTCTCGGTGATTGGACCGACTTGGCCTCACTACTCAAGGACCATTCTACTCAGTTTTCTCGAGACTCTTTTAGTTTGGTTATCCTTAACACTCTACTCATCCTTGGATCCCATCCTCAATAGATATTGTATCCACTAGTTTTCATTGCTAAACACAAAGTTGTAACCCTACTCGCAACATGATTCAGATGGAAAATCCTATCCATCATGCAGGTTTGTGATGGTCCCAGCTAAAATGGAACCTACAAACTACCAATCCTAATTTCACATACCACTGTGCCATAACTTTTTTAGTGAAACTTTTGTAAATAGTTATATTTATATTTTACTAGGAACATGTGTGATACTTAGGATGAACAGATTTAGACTCGGTGGACTCACATGCAATTCACCATGACATTATTCTAGATAAATCAGCTTTATTCCATTCGGTATCACTAGTTTCTTGACAGGTCCATGTCATAGCTCAAAACCCACATTGAGACTTAGTCTCCTACCTAGATAGCTCTCTGAAAACTCTTTCCTTTTCCAGTTTGGGTGACCAAATAGCCAACTCGGTGGGCCTTTTCCCCAAATTATTCTGCAAACAAATTTTCCCTCTCAATTTTAAACCAAAGGTATTTTAAATTTAAATTTATGGTGTTATTGAGTTGAGCTTATAGGGAATTAAGTTATTAGTGAAAATCTACTATAATAGCCTGAGAGGCTAGAATATTCTTCATGTACTTGGATGTATCACTTTTCAAACTTCACTACCAAAATTTTTGTTAAGACCACTTTTGTATAGCATTTCAATTTCAAAGTGCAAATTCAATTAAAAAGGCCATTACAGGAAATGTTTGTCACTATATATTCTGACTAGCTATATTGAATTGAGAGCCATTATTTTTTGCAAAAGTGATCATTTTTGTCACCATTTTGGTGAATCTATTTAATTTGTAAAGGCATTAAAATTATTAAGTGCCAAATTTTTGTGGGTACAAGCATAAATTTAGGGGTTTGTTCTTTGTTGTATCCTTCTACACTTTATTTCAAACTATATCTACTACACTTCTTTTTCTACTTGAACAAGGAAATAAATTTTTTAATTCCTCTCACACACTTTAACTTTCATGAATGGAGGTTTCAAATTTAACTCATTCTCATGGGTAAGGGACTACATCAAATAATAATTGGGCTTGAAACTAAATTGAATCTTGATACATATATATTAAAATGGTACAACTAGTGTGATGAATCTTTATGGTTGTTTTAATTATCTATATCTCCAAATATCCTCTTTCGTGTTGAATCTACTAGAAATCCTAATGAATTATCCACCATATTAGAATCACTCTTTGGGGAAAAGGATGAGATGAGAGTGCATGAACTAGAAAATGAGCTTATTATTATGAGCCCTAACAATTTTCACACACTTCAGGACTTCTTCACAAAGTTAAAATTAATGAGATTGTAGTTTAAGGGATGTGGAATTGACAAGAAGGAATAAAAAACATCCTTTATAGCCTTTCAAAACTAGGTCCAGAATACTTGGTGTTCATCTCCACCTATCCTGCCACCAAGGATGCACTTGGATCAACATGGAAAATTATGTTATTTGATGTGTTTTGTTGGACTGAATAAATGGATAAGTATAAAGATATGTGCGAAGGAAGGACACAAAAAGGTACGTTAAAAATCATGAAAGGAGATTTTACAAAAATTAAAGAGGTGCATGAAGGTGCACATGGAGGCATGAATAAAAAACTCACAAAGGTTCGTGGATAGGAGCCATAAAGGAAGGAGTTAGAAAAATTTCCAAGGAATCCTAAAATAGGAAAAGGCACAAGTTGGTATGGTAAGCACAAGAAATATATAAATAGACAAAAGCAAGGATAAGGTACTACCAGGATACGATAAAGAACATGTAGGGATAAGAGTAGACATGAAATATGTATGGAAAAGGATAAATCTGATTATAACACATGTAGAAAAAGTTATTTATAGCTCACATGGTAAAGATGTAACTTCCAAATTAAAGTAGGTTACACATGGATAACCACAGTGTAGTCATTTTTACATCCATCACAAATGAAAGAAACCCCATGCACGCCGACCTATCACCCAGCGGGTGCTGGGAACTCACCCGAGGCACGTGTGGGCACCGAGTCTCTCTTTTATGTGTGTTTAGTGGGAAACATCATCTATGATATGAGTTTAAGAGATGTGAGAGGAAATAAGACATACAAGCACCATAGAGTTCAGAATAGCTTCTAGATCCTTGCAGTCATTCCAGATAGAAGAGTGCTTAACAGATTATAGAACTTACACTAAAACAGAAAGGAAGTTGTAAAAGCATTCATACTTAGTCATAAACATAAATGAAAAATAACTATGAAGAAGGATGTATGCATCATAACCATTAATGTTCATATTCACATAAATTGGTAACCTCATTACATTTATTAGGCACATTACAGAATGTCACAGAAGGGCAGACTAGAGTCATGCATTATAACTGGATTCATATAGATAGGCTCTCAAAAGAAAATTTATAACCTCCAAACCCTTGATATATCTTTTCCTACGCATATTTACCCAAGCTAATAGAGTCCTTGTAGTATTTCTACAGAGCTCCACCCTCTATATATTTATCTCTTATTTACTTCTGCAGGAACTTGTATATATAGCCTTCACGAACTGCCAACTCATTCTTCTATGGCCTCAGATCTGATGCCAAGTGTCTGAATGTGGTCCTCCATGGGAGAATGTTCCTCCAAGCTTGACCTCTCCACTTTTTTCCATGATGTCTTCTAGAACCTTCTATCGCACAGTATATTCCTTCCTAGGCCAACTTGTCACCAGGCTGTCACCTTATCCACTCGGGTCACATTTTTCTCGTGTCCTACCCAAAATGCCCAATATGGTTAAGTCCTAAAACCTTGGCTCTTTCCACAGGTGTGCCATGGGTTTCCTTAAAACATTCCTTAAACCCTGTCCTGTGCACCTTCTCTTTACACACCCTTCTTCAACTAGGCCTTGCGTGCCTATGTGCCTTTTTGTACTTAGCCAATATTTGGGGATCCAACATCACCCCACACTACACCTGTTCTATGTCCATGAGAACACTTCTCCAATGAATAAAGAATACAATGGACTTACGTCTTGGAAAAAGAATAAGAGGATGAATAATTTGGGAAAGAAGAAAGAATGGGGAAGTGATGGCATTACTGCAATAAGCTAGGAAAATCTTTTTGCGAGTCGGCCTCTAACTTGTTCCAAGAATCGACTTCATTTTGCACTCTCTGACAGAGGTTGGTGACTAGGGCACTTACCTCCACAAAACTTAGTCCATCTCCTTGTGTGCTCATGGTGTCAACAATTTTCTCTAACTCCTTGCCTATATGCTCCAGTGCATCCATCCTTCGTGTAATCTGCGGGTATACTTCCTTCAACTAGTTTTTGATTGAACCCCTTAAGGTTTCAATGGCCTCAAATTTATTTTCGACCTCGACAAGGATTATGTCCCTTTCCACCCAATTTCCCTTATTATTCTCTTAAAAATCCTTCATCTCTACTTCGTGAGTGGTGACCAAGATGCTCGCAACTTTATCCCTATCTGCACACTTATTGTATGCGGCCTCAATAGACTGGGTAGCAATATTGACATCCATAAGTACTTTGCTATACCCAGTAATTATTTTTACCACTTTTAATTTGTCCTCCCTCTCCAAGTGTGTTGCCACTTCTTTTGCGGACTCTAGGGCCAACACTTGTCTCTCCATAGTGAGGATGCGTGTTAGATATTCTAAGCATTCAAACGCGGATCCATACTTCTATGCAGGCAGAATTAGGTCTGGATGCTTCAACATAATGGTGCTTGTGATAGAATCCATATTTTTTTATATTTTACGCACATTCTCCTTCTCATCCCTTAGCTCACGCTTCAGATGCGCGCTAATCAACTCTTCTTGTTTCAAGCCCTTAGTCTTCTCATCCATCTCCTCTTCCTTCTTTTCTAGCTTTTCCTCTAGAAATATTACTCTGTCATTTCTTCCAAAGAGCCTAGCCTCAGTTTTGACCATGACCTTGTTCAATGCATTACATAACTACTCATCTGAGAGTTTCTGGGCATTTACCAAGGGGTTAGCTCCCTTAGACTCTGGTACCCATATTGACGAGCTAGAGTTTTTATTGAGTTTCATGTACCCCGACCATACCAATGCTGGTTAACCACAACCGTCGCCGGTTAAACTAAACTAACATCAGTCATACCAGACCAATGTCGGTCTCTGTGTTTTTACCAAAAACTTGGAACAAAGTTTAAAACTTCCACCAAATACCCAAAACAAACCAGTACCAATACCTTGACATGTACCAATACCCTGACAGAGATCTTGACCTTTAGATTCAATCATAGCTTAGCCTATTTTGAACAAATTTTCTTATTGTAGATGAATGAGATACCTAAATCATTTTAAATAAAATAGGATTTCCTTTATTGTTAGCATTAAACTATTTTAAATAGTGGATTGACAGCTATATAGGAAGTATCACACTTCCTGGATCTAGCACATGCTAGGTAGTCCACTGCATATACTGTTTAACTTTCATTTGGTGGTCTTGTTTTCCATTTTAGGTAGTTCCTCCAAGAAAAAAGGAAGCTCTCACGATCAGATGTGGATCTGTAAGCCATACGCGTGTAACAACCTACAACCAACATATTAACATGTATTCCTCCTAGCCCTTTACCCTTATCTATTTTGTCAACATTCAAAGAAACAATCTAGAATCAGGTGAAACACTCATCATTTTTTCTTTGCGCATTTTTCATCTGTAGTTTCCGTGCTCCTCCATATTTTTATCATTCCATGCTTTTTCTAGTCCTTCTGCACACCTTTTTCATCACTCTATGTCGGTATTAGGTACAGATGTCTATCTACTTTATGTTATCAAGATTTCTTCTCACCAACATAAAGTGGGGGAAAAATGTAGTCACAAAATCATGCACTTTATAAATTTATTTATTCCAGTCTCATACTACTATTTAAAAGGCTCTTTCTTTCATCTTTGAGTATCGACAACATTCAACACAGTACAATGAAATTGATACGACAGGAAGTGAAAATTGCATATTACCTTTTGGAAATATATGACATGAACTAAAAATTGTAGATTATCAGCTGAGTTCTTTCATCTTTCTCATTGCACATTAGGTTTTCTATTTTTTATTAGTTTTACTACTTAATTCATTTACATGTTGCATTAGAACATTTATTTACTGCATTTATATGTCCTAGATTATATTAAATATCCTTTACTACTTTTAGTTAGTCAATTTTAGTTAATCATCACCCATTTGAGAGGTTTCCCATTGGATTTCCTCCATTTCATAGTGATCTTTTCCCACTCATTGGTTTGTAGAGCATTTCCTTCATCTCCATTGAGACCATCATTTGTTCTCTACTTGCGTGATATCAAAGTCACCACCATAGGTTTTATTGTTGCATAAATCCTTCTTACTTGGGGCATCTTTCCCTGCTTTATCATTTTACCTATCTTTATTCTCCCACCCGCCCTTCAACATCTACCTTTTTCAGACTTGTCATCAATTTCCCTTTGTATTATCGATCCCTCATATGAGGGGACCTCATCATCAACATTTTAGTAGTATCCATCCTACTCTTCATCTCTCATTGTTTTTTGTGTTATGGCTTACCCAACACAAACCACGCAAAAAAAATGGGAAAATGTAGACACCAAAATTTGGTATCACTACCCTTGATTGCCCGTGTGTACATTTTTCACCATGGTCATAGCAAGACCCCCTTAATTTTATTCATTTAGTTAAATGATAATCTATAAATGTCCCATCACATTTAATTCTTAATTAATTCTCGTTAATTAACCTAAATTAGTGAATTACCCCTAATTATATTTCATCTCCCCTAATTATCTTTCATATCTCCGAATTGGCTAATTAGCTCTAATTAGGTTTATTTGGGATGCTTTTATCCCCAACCACCTAAATCCACATCCCTATAATTTTTCTAGCTTTTATCCTACCCATCCTTATCTCCTATCTACCCATGACACTTCCCCAAACAACGCTTACCCACCAACACGCTTTAAAGCATTTACACCAATCCCTAAAACCCCATATATCTAGCAAATAAATGATTTTACAATCTAACGAATGATTTCCTGCAGTCAGTGGTGACCTAGCCCAGTCATCATTGATCCTTTAAAATTACATTCACCTCCCTCTTCCCTATGCATGCATATAAATATCCTATATTTATTACGACTTGTGATCCCTTTTCTTGTGTCTGAGCATCCCTGTAATAGTTACAGACCTTTTGGATCTCCCTCCAACTTGTCTTGCATCACTCATGGAAATCCTTTATGAGATTACTATCATTTTGTGTTTCTTTTTAAAGTTATTATCATATTATCGTTGTTTGTTTGCATATAACTTCTTACAGGTCCAACTACAATTAGAATTCTACTCTCATCCTATTCTTCTATTTGTTTTGATTGCATGTCTTCTTATTCAACTCATTTTCCATCCAACCTTGCCTAGCACTGTCCAGGTTTTCATCACTCCACCTAGGTTTCTATTGATCCATCCCTGTGTTATCACTTACTTTATCTCTAGATTCTTTCTCATTTTTTGCCTATACTCTGTTTATTTTCTCCTATCCTTAGATCTGTCTTCCTGCTACTATGTTGTATTAAATCTCTCATATTTGCACTCTAGTCACTTTTAACCCAAGTCTTGTTGTTCATCTAATCTATCTTGATCCCTATTTTATGTTATCCTCTTTTCTTTTCTATCTCAGATATTCTCCTGTAGGTTATTTCCAGTATCTACAAGCCTATGTTATGTTTGGTTTACATTCAGAATATCCAGATCTGCATTGATAGTTTTTGTACTCATATGACTCTGATCACCATCAACCTACCCCTTTGCATCCTTGGTCATCATTGACCCTGCCATGCAATTTATGTCAATTTAGATCAGAATTGTATGTGCCTTACATTTCTACATTCTCAGTTTTTGTGTGCCTCAGATTCTGTATATTATCCTATTTATTATCATTACTTTTATCCTATCTTATCAAACACGGGGGCTGACATCCACTAAGGAAGTTAACGCTTCTTAGAGCCAATTTTTTGGGAAACCCCCCCCATCTATCATCTAATCCATTTTAATTCTATTCTTTATTGTGCATGTCATCAACTTGTAGCCGTGGGGATCCATCATTTACTTTGTGCACGTATCCATCAGATCACATCTCGAGGTGCCTTTAACCCTCGCATTTCAAATTTATTTAATTTTCTTTAACTAATTCATTAATATTGAAAGTAAACAAAAAAAATTAGATCAACAGGAACCAAAATGTTGGATTCTAGCAACCAACATTTACTTAGTCGGGTGCATAGGAACATCTCTCAGATTAGTGACCAAATTCTCACCCGAAGCATGTGCAACCTACCAGGCCCCCCTTTGCTAGATCATATAAGATTTATATTCAACATACTCCATTGTGTAGCATAGAATAGAATACAATCTAATGTAAACCATAACAAAGATAATAATAATAATAATAAAGATATTTTATCATTCATTCCACAACATATATAATTAATATCAATATCTGAATGACAATGACACCTTGTTCATCTTGTAACCTTAGCAATCCATAGTGAATTATCCATTACATTCACAATATCTCACAAAACATTACAAAAATAGCATGACCCGTATACAAGCTCGTACACACTCACTATGTCATACTACATGCCCTTGTGCACTCCCTCTTTTATGTACTACATACTCTCTTTATTACGGACTACATTCTTTTCCTTTACATACACATGGCAATTATATATAGCTATTGGGAAATTTTCCTTCACTGCTTTAGAGTATTCTTTCCTATTAATAGACTCTCCTATATTTATCCTGCATGTACCTTTAATCTTAGCTTTAATCTTCAATTTTCTATTCTATCTCCATGCTTGTTATTAATAGATTACTTCACCTCCATGACATACCCTCGTGCATTCCCTCTTTTATCCACTACATACTCTCTCTATTATGTACTACATTATTTTCCTTTACATACACATGAAATATATATATATATATTGATAGGAAAAAAATTCAAAATAAGTGAACAACATGTTCCTACCATATACAAATATATATATTGTATCTGGTGGGAACATCTCGTTCACTTATTTTGAAAGTTTTTTCCTATCAATAGACTCTGTTATACTTAGCCTGCATGTACCTTTACTCTTATCTTTAGTCTTCAAATGACTATTCTATCTCCATGTGTGCTATTAATAGATTACTTCACCTCCATGCAATACTATTTATACTTGCATCTGCCCATGCGTATTCCATCTTTATCATATTCCTTGCATGTTCTTTAACACTTCTTTTATCCGCTTATAGCTTTTCCTTGTTTTTCACACCATCTCTACTTTTTCTATTTTTTGTCCTTCAGATTTTTGGATAACTCTTGTATCGACCACTATTGTCTTTGGGTACAACCTTATCATGTTCACTTGTGATACACCTACATGCATACCTTCCCGTATTGTTCTATACTTGTGGTATTTCTCCCTTTACTCATCGCACGCACCCTCGCATGTAGCTCATACTTACCCATCTTTTTTCCAACAATTGATAATGCCCCACACAACAATATATGTGAGGGAGTGAAGTTTAGAACATTACGACCCTATATTTTGACCCCATTATCTCCTTTAGGTGACTCATAACAACTATGATGTGGACGGCATGAGTACCGTGAGTAAGAAATACTAAGTTTTATCTCAACATTGGAACTAAATTTTTTTGCATTAGCATCTTGCGAATTTTGGACCTACATGGGAATGAAAGGAATAATGTTTTGAGAGGTGGGATGTGGGGAGGGGGGATTTTTCCATATTTCATGTTTTGTTAGGCACAATCGTGTACTCATATTTGTGTTTTAATACTCTATTGTAGTAATCCTACTACTAACATTTGTCGATACCTTACTTTGGGTTATTTTAGATAGTTCAACAACTACCTTGGGCTAAACCTTATGGGGACAATCATGAATTTTTTTGTTCGGTGATTGGCACTAGAGGAAAGTGTTGGGATGGTCAATATTGAAAAATTTAATTATAAAATAATTATTCTTAATGTTTTATTGATAAATACTTTTAAATATAGAATTAAAAGTTAAACTTCAATTGTATATTAAAATGGTGTCAAGAAAAAAATTAGACTCTCACGAGAAACTAAAAAACATGATAAGGTTAATGATCTCATCTAAAAATATCATCTAGGGGATGGGGAGACTAAGTAACTTAACCTAGAAAATAAATATTATGGTTTCTTGGCTAGATAGAGGAAATGTCCTTTTTCCAAAAAAGAAACAACTTTAGGAGTATTTATTATGAATGAAGAATGGTATTTACCGAGCATGATTTACACTCGTGATAATATTTTAGAGGAAATAAGGAATAAAACCTTTGGTAATGTTATAAATATTGGTCACATGGATCCAAATGGGCCCTTATGTGTGTTTCATCTAGGTCTTAAGGAAAAATTTTGATGGGACCTGACCAACTAAGAAATCAAATATTTATTTTCAATTCAATTTTTATAGCATATAATTACACATAAATATCAAGTTGTGGAAGGTGTTCGTCTCCATATATACCTTCTATAGAAACTTTTGAGCTCTTTTGAATGAATTTCTCACCACCAACAATAATAATAGCTCCAATGGGATTGTTAATGGGCACTTAAATACGTTTAATCTACCTAAAAGATGGAGTTAGTGCTAACTTGAATGCCATGTTTTCTAAAAATCTAATAGAAGTTTTATAATAATGGGACTTAAAAAAATGACCAAAGAAAACAACATACATACAAATCTATGAATCTGTAGCAGATCCTGTGTGTGTGTGTGTGTGTGTGTGTGTGTGTGTGTGTGTGTGTGTGTGTGTGTGTGTGTGTGATAATATCATCAGGATCATGCATAGGATGATCTTTTGTTTATAACATATAATGAAATTTATAGAATTAGACTAAATTTTATTACAAATATAATATATGGATTTCATGTGTTTAGTGACATTAATTACATAGTATTTAATGTTTTCAAACTCATAAAGGAGCACCAATGTATACCTTTTAGGACTATGGACCACTCATAACCTAAGGATGTAGTATATATTGCCTGGGTTGGAACATCATTTTTACCATAAATATATTAAGGGTGGGAACCATAGTATGGCATGATCTCACCTCATAGAATAACAATTAGTTGTGGGTTGAAATTTAGTATTGAAGAGATCATTTCTATAATTAATTATTTTTAATGCTATTGTATGTGTCAACTATAAAATATATAGTTACAAATTTACAATAAACTTTTACTCCATTAAGATTCAAAAATTATCTAATTAAAAATCAAATAAATCAAAAATTTAAATATGTTTTAATAGAAGATTGTTACATTTATATTTCAATATGTTGCACTAGTTAACATTGATAATAAATGAATAATTTTGACTAGTTAAAGTATATGATTATTACAAAGTGAAATTTGAATAAAATATTAGTAATTTGTTTCATTAAAATAAACTTATCACATCTAATATTAATGTTAGTACATATAGTTGATAACTTTGAGCATTTAAAAGATATGACTTGGTCAAATTATTGGGTATATGTCATTTTAAATTATTTTAAATTTAGTAAATCCAAAAATAAAATTGAATATATGTATATATATATATATATATATATATATATTATATATATATATATATATATATATATATATATATATATGTATATATATCCAGTACTTCCCAAAATTGTTTTGTATATTTAATTTGTGAATTAAAACACTCATTAAGAATTTTGTAACATTCTAAAATTGGAAAATCAGATAAAATAAAAAATCATTTGCTGAAAAATTAAAGATTAATCAGAGGATAATAAAACAAGGCCATGATATGGCAAATCCTTCCGAAGGTAATGTTTTTTTTGTTGTGTTGGATGCATTTGTTCTATGTTTTTTGCATGGGAATTGTACGTGCGAAAGGGGAAGGATTTGATGAATTGCAAGGGCGAACATGTTAGAAGTGTTCAATTTGTTTTTGCATTGAAAGAAGATTGCATGCGCATATTGCTTTTGTAATGACCTAAAGCTATGTTGCGGAATGGAATTTGGTGTTATTGTTTAATCAATTTTTCAAAAAATGTTATAAACATGCTAGTTGATATATGAACGAGTGGGAGTTCCGTCGGGTGTGTGATTTTTGTAATCAATTGAAGGTATGATGTATCGAAGTCACTTTACAATTTAACCGGACATGTATAAGTGCAGGAAACATTTTGTGATTTTAACTTTGCTTGGCAATAAAATAGTTGATGGATTATAACTTTTCATTAGGTAAAAGTGTCTGCCAAATTAGAATAGACACCTAATAATTGTTCAAAAGTCTAGTTTTCCATAAATAAGGATATATTTTGATGGCCAAAAAAATGTAATAAAAACATGTTAATGACATTTAAGAAAATAAAATGATATAAATCAATTTAACAAGGCCTTGTCTTTGTGAAGAAACTCGATGGATTCTTTTGATTAGCTTTTAGATCTGTCACAATAATATTTTATTAAAAAGGCCACAAAAAATGGAACTGATCAAGACACTTATTTATTGAGATTAAATTTTCCTGGATCAGTAAGACACCACATTGGGTTGTAGGGGGAAAAATCTCTAGGCCAAACTCGAGAATCTAACACAGTTTCGTCTGCTTGTTCAAACATAGGCTTTTTTCTCTAGGCGGGAGACAGACAAGACATGGTCACAAAAATGGTGGAATTTTCGGACTCGCATTTAGTTAGTTTTCAAATTAACATCATACCTACTCGTTTAAAAAAAACAAAGACGATCCTGCCACGTAGACAATAATGGAAAAAGTACACCATACACCTAAATACTATCAGTTCTGGATCCAAGGTGAGGTTTTAAATGGGTCGTTACTCCAATTTTGGGCTGAGCGTCTATAAAGTTAGATGGATTTCAAAGGTTGGTGGTAGTGGGGGAAACAAGGGCGAGACACGCTATATATTAATGCGTGCATTCCATGACAAGTTTAAAACAATTTTTCTCAACACATTTCAGTACGCTTATATATCTATGATTTCATGTTATCCTTGTCTTGCTTGTTGTGTTCTTCATTTTTTTGAGTTACAGAGGAATTAGGAGCACGTAGATTCGTTAAGACAATTTTCATTTTCAG
Source organism: Taxus chinensis (assembly GCA_019776745.2). Lineage (NCBI taxonomy): Eukaryota > Viridiplantae > Streptophyta > Pinopsida > Cupressales > Taxaceae > Taxus > Taxus chinensis. Next base: position 33,484,839 of record CM034148.1, read on the forward strand.
CGATTTTATGGTTTTGTATTTATAAGGGACACAATTTTTATGAAACGTAATTTTTATGGACTATGTGCACCTTGAGCTACGGTTAGGAGGAGGGTGTGGAGTTCTGTGAAGGAGAAAATGTCGAAACAGAGTGTGTGGATGGATTCACGTTGTGTAAATGGGGGAATTGTGGAGGAGGTCCTATTAAAGTTGAAAGAGTTGTCATCGAAGTGTACATATCCTTAGGAGTGTTACACCTACTGAAAAATATAATCCTAACAAGAAGTGGTCTGGTGTGTAATGCTTTTACTCCCAACTTTTTTATGCTTTCAGCTGAAACGATTATCTGTTCCATGAACATACTTGATCATGGGTAATTCATTTTTAAGTCGTTCTGTCCTTTCATTAAGCATTTTACTAAATGTAGAACTGCTTGTGGAACTTGGAAGAATTAGAAGAGAGAAACAAGTTGGGATTCTTCTAGAGTTGGATATAGACACATATATGAAAGTTAGTGAATAGATTCTAAAACTACATGATTGAAATATGGAACTCGTATCACTCATCTTTAGGTTTTTGTTCCACATTCTCAACGACTCTTGGCTACGTATACTTTACCAAATGTTTGGACCTACTATCTTCTCCAGTTTTGTAATCTCAAAGCCACTAGATTCATCCTAGCCTGAGAGGGACGATTATATTCATGTAATTGATTCAGATGCTAGGTTCAATGGATATGTCAAATTTTATCCAGTGAATGATCGCCATGTAATTTTATTTCCTCATATAAATACAAATCAATGTGAATCAAAAGATAAAAAAGATGGGGACACTTCACAGGCCTCCATTAAGGTTAGCAGCAGTAGCATTACAGGTGGTCTGTAGGGTGTAAATAATACTCACACATATGACTCTGCATCACTCAGGAAAATGAAACTTGCTCCTTTCAATCATGCTTAGAATAGAATAAATGAGAAATCTGTAGAAACTAAATAAGCAGACACTCGTCAAAGAGAATGTGCAGATTTAACAAAAAGAAGAATGGATGTTGAGCTTTCATTATGTGATTCAATAGAAAAAACATTAGGAAGTGTGATTCATTGGCACAAAGCAAACCATTTCTTACTTTATCCGACCCTAAGGTGTTCTAGTGAAACATGCCAAGTGGTTGATCCAGACCAAAATTTTTCCCGATATATCATAAAATATGGAAGTTAACAGAAAAGATAACAAAAATAAAAATGAAAATATTTAACAGATAAAAATAGTAAAAATAAAATTAATTATGTTTCGAATGGTTGTGCATGAATATGAGAAGAAGATGAGGGGAGTGATATTGTTCAAATTGGAAAGATATTAAAAATCTTGACACATCCCATCTCTGACAGACTGTCACCTATCTCTGATAAATTGTTGCCCACCTCTGACACAGCCCTAATTTTTAATGCTTTGATTTGGATGCTTTGGTTTTCACGTGAAATAAAAGGAACAACTAGCTAGCCAATAATATTAAAGATACATGATATTTATAAATTGTAAGAATATATTATTTTTCAAAAACTATAGTATAAAAAATAAATATTCCACATGCCTAAAATCGATTGGAAAGTTTGAAAAAATTAATAGATCTATTGAAGCCAATATCCTTGCCTTCGGTCACAAAGGAAAGGATTTTTTTTTTGAAGACACGGTCACAAAAATGGTGGAATTTTTGAACTCGCATTTAGTTAGTTTTCAAATTAACATCGTACCTACTCATTTTAAAAAAACAAAGACGATCCTGCCACGTAGATAATAGTGGAAATAGTACACCATACACGTGGCTACTATCGGTTTAGATCCAAGGTGAGTTTTTAAATGGGTCGTTCTCCAATTTTGGAAGAGCGTATCTCAAGTTAGATGGATTTTGAAGGTGGTGGTAGTGGGGGAAACAGGGGCGAGACATGCTATATATTAATGTGTGCATTCCATGACAAGTTTAAAACTATTTTGCTAGACACATTTCGGTACGATTATATATCTATGATTTTATGTTCTGCTTGTCTTGCATGTTGTGTTCTTCATGTTTTTGAGTTACAAAGGAATTAGGAGTAGGTAGAGTCGTTAAGACAATTTTCATTTTCAGGGTTTTAATGGTTTTGTATTTATAGGGGACACAATTTTTATAAAAACGTAATTTTTATGGACTATGTGCACCTTGAGCTGCAGCTAGGAGGAGGGTGTGGAGTTCTGTGAAGGAGAAAATGTTGAAACAGAGTGTGTGGGTGGATTCATATTGTGCAAAGGGGGGAATTGTGGATGAGGTCCTATTAAAGTTGAAAAAGTTGTCATTGCAGTGTACAAATCCTTAGGAGTGTTACACCTACTAAAAAATATAATCCTAACAAGAAGTGGTTTGGTGTGTAATGATTTTATTCCCAACTTTGTTATGCTTTCAATTGAAATGGGTATCTATTCCATGAACATACTTTATCATGGGTAATTCAATTTTAAACCGTTCTGTGCTCTCATTAAGAATTGTACTAAATGTAGAACTACTTGCGGAACTTGGAAGAAGAGAGAAACAAGCTAGGATTCTTCTAGAGTTGGATATAGAAATGTATATGAAAGTTAGTGACTAGATTCTAAAACTACATAATTGAAATATGAAGCTCATATCACTCATCTTCAGGTTGTTGTTCCACATTCTCAATGACTCTTGGCTAAGTATACTTTACCCAATGTTTATGCCTACTATCTTCTCCAATTTTGTAATCTCAAAACTGCTAGATTCAACATAGCCTGAGAGGGACAATTATATTCATGTAATTGATTCAGATGATAGGTTCAATGGACACGTCAAATTTTATCCAGTTAATGATCACCATGTAATTTTATTTCCTCATAGAAATACAAATCAGTGTGAATCAAAAGATAAAAAAGATGGGACACTTCACAAGCCTCCATTAAGGTTAGCAGCAGTAGCATTACAAGTGGTCTATTAGGTGTAAATAATACTCACACATATGACTCTGCATCACTTAGGAAAATGAAACTCACTCCTTTCAATCATGCTTAGAATTGAATAAATGAGAAACCTATAGAAAATAAAGAAGCAAACACTCATCAAAGATAATGTGCAGATTTAACAAAAAGAAGAATGGATGTTGAGATTTCATGGTGTCATTCAATAGAAAAAAGCATCAGGAAGTGTGATTCATTGGCACAAAGAAAACCATTTCTTACCTTATCCGACCCTAAGGTGTTCTAGCGACACATGCCATGTGGCTGATCTAGACCAAAAAGTTTCCCGATCTATCATAAAAGCTGGAATCTAACAGACAAGATAACAAAAATCAAAACGAAAAGATTTAACAAAGAAAAAAAATAAAAATAAAATGAATTATGATTCAAATGGTTGTTCATGAATATGAGAAGAAGATGAGGGGAGTGATATTGTTCAAACTGGAAAGATATTAAAAATCTTGACACAGCCCATCTCTGACAGACTGTCGCCCACCTCTAACACAGCCCTATCTTTTAATGCTTTGATTTTGATGCTTTGGTTTTCATGTGAAATAAAAGGAACAACTGGCCAGGAAATAAGATTAAAGATAAGTGATATTTATATATTGTAAGAATATATTATTTTTCAAAAACTATAGTCTAAAAAATAAATATTCCACATGTCTAAGATCGATTGGAAAATTTGAAAAAAAATAATAGATCTGTTGATGCCAATATCCTTACCTTTAGTCACAAAGGAAAGGTTGTTTTTGTTGAAGACATGGTCACAAAAATGGTGGAATTTTTGAACTCGCATTTAGTTATTTTTCAAATTAACGTCGCACCTACTCGTTTAAAAAAAATAGAGACGATCCTGCCACATAGACAATAATGGAAAAAGTACACCATACACCTAGATACTATCGGTTCAGATCCAAGGCGAGGTTTTAAATGGGTTGTTATCCAATTTTGGCTGAGTGTCTATAAATTTAGATGGATTTTGAAGGTGGTGGTAGTGGGGGAAACAGGAGCGAGAAATGCTATATATTAATGTGTGCATTCCATGACAAGTTTAAAACAATTTTTCTTGACATATTTCAGTACGATTATATATCTATGATTTCATGTTCTCCTTTTCTTGCATGTTGTGTTCTTCATTTTTTTGAGTTACAAAGGAATTAGGAGCAGGTAGAGTCATTAAGGCAATTTTCATTTTCGGGGTTTTATGGTTTTTTATTTATAGGGGACACATATTTTATGAAACACAATTTTTATGGACTATGTGCACCTTGAGCTGCGGTTAGGAGGAGGGTGTGAAGTTCTGTGAAGGAGAAAATGTTGAAACAAAGTGTGTGGGTGAAGTCATACTATGCAAAGGGGGGAATTGTGGAGGAGGTCCTGTTAAAGTTTAAAGAGTTGTCATTGAAGTGTACAAATCCTTAGGAGTGTTACACCTACTGAAAAATATAATCCTAACAAGAAGCGGTCTGGTGTGTAATGCTTTTACTCCCAACTTTTTAATGCTTTCAGATGAAACAAGTATCTATTCCATGAACATACTTGATCATCGGTAATTCATTTTTAAACCATTATGTGCTCTCATTAAGCATTGTACTAAATGTAGAACTACTTGCGGAACTTGGAAGAAGAGAGAAATAAGATGGTATTCTTCTAGAGTCGGATATAGACACGTATATGAAAGTTAGTGACTAGATTATAAAACTGCATAATTGAAAGATGAAGCTCGTATCACTCATCTTCAGGCTGTTGTTGCACATTCTCAACGACTCTTGGCTAAGTATACTTTACCCAATGTTTGGGCCTACTATCTTCTCCAGTTTTTTAATCTTAAAGACGCTAGATTCAGCCTAGCCTGAGAGGGCTGATTATATTCATGTAATTGATTTAGATGCTAGGTTCAATGGATAGGTAAAATTATAACTAGTTAATGATCACCAAGTAATTTTATTTCCTCATAGAAATACAAATAAGTGTGAATCAACAGATAAAAAAGATGGGGACACTTCACAGGCCTCCATTAAGGTTAGCAGCAGTAGCATTACAGGTGGTCTGTAGGGTGTAAATAATACTCACACATATGACTCTGCATCACTCAGGAAAATGAAACTCTCATATATGTGTCTATATGAAAGGAATGTTTGATGATTCCCACTCGTAAAATGGCCCAGAAAAGGGATTTGATGAGGTCTTAATGTCTAATTCTCAAAACTTTGATGATTTACATAGGAAAAATTACACCAAAAATGTGTGTGATGAAGTCTTAAGGTTTAAATATCCCTATTTTGATAACACCAACAAGAAAAATGGCATTGAAAAGACACTCGATGAGGTCTTAAGGCTTAAAATCAAGCCCAGTAAAGAAAACAAGAAATGGGGATGCTTGGATTCATGTTGTTGGATAGTTGGATATATTTGTTCAACATGGCGACTCTTGCTTATGCTCTACAATGCATTGCATTCATCATTACCTCAATATATAACTAGACCTTATGTAGATCCACTTGGAGTTAGGATGAAAAAGGAAGGATTGATAGCCCACCATCCTATGGTTTTTGTACCTAGGATTGTTACAAGGAGCCTTGAGTTCTGGGAGGGAAGGCCTTGCGTAGATGGAATTTTTAGATAGAGGCTATGGGATGACAGTTTTAGAAAAATTTATAAGAGGTATGGTCACTATCAACCAATGTGCCTAGTTTTCAGTTTTCATCTAACTCAAGGTATTATTTCTCATGTTGAACCAATGTGCCTAGTTTCAGTTTTCATCTAACGTGGTTATGTTAGTGTTAGCAAGGAGGTCCATTTGTAGTTATTAGATTCTAGTTACTTCTTAATGTGTGTAGAAAATATAGGCACTAGTATAAAAAACCTTTAGTGGACAAGGGTAAATTTCACTATCAATAGAGTTAGTAGATAGTAATCACCTCCTAATGTCTATAAAATCTGCATGCATTAGTAGAAATAACGACAATGTAACTATCGATGTAATTAGAAGATTGTAGGTGATATCCAGATTTAGTATAGGGGAGTTAGTAGATTATTGTCATTCATGATGAATGTAGAAAATGTAGGCATTGGTAGCAAGATTTGAATCCTAGAAACAATTTCTAGAAGGTTGGAAATATCTTTGCAGATTTCTAAACTATTTCCCCATTTTGGAAACTTCTAGGAAGTCCTATATAGGGGCCAAAAAATTTTAGAAGCAATGCCAATTTTTTTAAAACATTTGTAGCCAATTCTTACTATTTTCTATTGGTTTCTAAATGTTTATTGCTCTGGAAATCATGTCCTTCAATATCCTTCCACTACATGAGCTTATTACTGCATAAAATCTTAAATCATGACAATCAAATAAAATATGGGGAGTATTTACTATCTATAATTTTTCCATGACCATTCCACACATGTCAAAGAAAACAAAACCAATGTGTGTGGTAGTTGAGGAAGATAGAAATATTCATTTAAAATATATATTTATATGTTGCTCCATATATAGCTGTAGGCACCTATTTCTTGGATACACCCTCCACATCCTCATTTGAAAATCCTAAAACCTATCTTATTACCCTAAAACATGAATTTACCCCCATAACATTACATTCTACCTCACCATAAATTTCATTTACTAATCCTAAACCTCCCTAACCACCTATAACCCATCTTAACCTATTTTAAATCCTAACCATCTAACCTCGTAACTCCCTTAACATCCCCATAACCATTTTGACTCGTCCCCATACCTAAACCTATCCATTTGGAAGTGATTGAAATGAATTACAATCAGGTTTCACCACTTTTCATGGTTTGCCAATGATTCTAATGAATTGTCAGTGATTATTTAAGAATTATAAAACTCCTTCAAATAGATCTTGAGATGATTGCAATGAAGCTCTGACTCATTCAAGACTCAAACGAAATCACCATGATCATCTTGATACATTGAACATGCTTGTTACGTCGATAGAAGCTATACAAACACTATAAGGTTTCCACAACATCGTTTCTCAATATTTCTCATCTAAGGTAAGATCCCATCATTGATTTTTGTATACAACTTATAACTATGTCATATAAAATATTGTATCATTCCTCAGATTAGTCATTTTGTATACAATTTACATTTTATCAAAAAATCAATCTTTTTCACAGTAATCGCCAGCAATTTACCTAAATCATTAGCAACCGTGAAGAATCATCAGGGATCTTTGATATTATAGAATTTTAATCAATTTAATAATATGTCATCAAATATCAATTTGTATTTTATCTATGTTGTATGTTTTTAAGTTATTCTTCTATGTAGATGACTGTACTAGGTCAGGCACATCCAATCACAGGAATATACGACATTCCTATCATCTAATAGCCATTCGTTTGAGAACAATTCGACATCACACATGAACTTATATTTTGTGCCATCACCTTAACACCAGACGTAGAAGACATCGAAGAACAACTTTGAAATCTTACTTGAATAAAATGATGCTATGGAACAAGTCTTGTTTGATTACTTCTTAGATTTTGAGCTCATATTAGCCCTCTCCTAGGCCACCTATCACACAGAGTAGGATCTCTCTATCCCTCTAGAATTCTAATCATCATTGTATTATTAATTATTATTTAGTTATCATTATGACTTGATTATAAAATGAGTTGAAACCCTTCTAGGAAGCCCATTGGTTCCTAGGATCCACCTTCATTGACCAACTTGTTATCTCCTTATCTATTATCTATCTTTTTCATCTATATTTTTTTGCATGTTCTCTCATTCTCTAGAAAGAGTCCCATGTCCTTATTGTATCCATTTGATCTAGAGGATCCATACTAAGAAAAACAAATATGTAATCTTCTATAAATTTACTGCAATCAATTTCATTTCATAGAGCAGGTCGAGAGATTTGTGAAGATATGTTGAATGTTGAAAACAGAGGTCGATTGCAGAAGTTATTGCACATAGAAATTTTGATCAATCTGACAAAAATATGGGTCTACACGCAGGTTTAAGATGACATGGATGTGTGCACACTCACCATTTGGACCAATAAAATTATGACAAGTGGCAATGTGGTATTGGACAAAAAGGTGTTTTACACCTCAAGCCTTCAACACACATTATCGGATGGGTGGGCCCCACTATTTGCTGGTTCAGGGTCTTCAGCCAAGGTCGAAACACTCTTTTTGTGGAGGGGTACCTTTACCTTTATTTCTCCATGTTACCATTATCAATATTTTGTATTTGAATGCCTTTTTTATCCACCACACTATGCATGTGGGATCAAGTTCAAGCATTGTATTTTAAACCATGTACTAAGCATTATTACCATTTTACCATGCATTGCCAGCTCAACCCACAATTCACCTAACTACCTCAACCTATCTTCCTAAGCATATCTCAACCACCCACCGAGTCAGCCAACCACCTCAACTAACCTACCTAACTCTTCTCAAATCTCGAGCCACCTCACAACACCCAAATCCCACCAACACCTCCAGCTCGCCCCAACAAGTGATACTTAGCTAACCCACCTACTGGCCATTGAATGTGTCAACCAAAAAAAGTGGCTCGCATCCACATAAAAAAACTGGCTGAGCTATATTTAAAAACAACAACCCACGTTAACTTAGTAGATGTTGGATACTATCCCCAACATAACGTATATGGGTTGGTGGAGGTTAGAGGGCGTCAAGCACCTAACCTCCCTTTTACTAAAAAAACATATTCCACCACTAGGCCATTGGCAGTTACCAAATCTATATAAGGAGGAGTTGGTATTTGAAGAAGGAAATCGACATGACTGTGTAAGCTTAGAGGAGCTTTGTGAGAGTTTTAGACATTTTGATGGGAAAATTTCAAAATATATTAGAGCTATTTTTGTAGGAATTCCACTGTGACAGTTGAAGAAGATCTCTATTTTCCTTGTACACAAAAATTGTAAGTGTGTGAGGTTTATTTTAATATATCGGTCTCATTATTATGGACCTAGAGATGTAGGCTTTGTGTCAAACTCCATTATCAATTAGATGTGTCAATTGTTCTCTACATTTTACTAATTATTTTGTTTTCCACAGTCATCTCACAAATTTTAATTATTAATTGATTATGGAAAAATTGTAATATTGAATTTAAATCTGAAAAATCTTGTTTTAAAGCAATTTAAAAGGTGTGTGCTTGCAATTTATTTCGATTATGAATCATTTTGTATCAAAGCCGGTATATGATTAGATTAACCATTTCTTTGGATTATAAGTTTGTGGTGTATGTTGACAAGGTGCCATTTCGAAAAAGGTGAAGGAACATTAGCAAGTTTGGATCTATAAATTAGGTTTAGATGGTCACAAAGTGCAGATATGGTCGAAGAACAGGAAGATAAATTTTGTCGATCCTTCATGTAAATGAAATAAATGGTGGAGGAATTATACCAAGATTAGATAATTATTGTGAACTGACTATCCTTTCAGTATGATGCGGTGATAACTTTGGCTCTCTATAAGAGCTAACACTTGTGCACATGCTCTGTTGCATCTTTTACCACTATGTATTCTATCACATGGAGTAACATCTTATAGAAAATCTAAGGGGGTTTTTGTGGTGGTGTTTGTCCTTGTCCTAGATTACTCCCACTTAGGGGTGGACCAGATCCTGACCTCAAACCTCCACTAGGGTTACCTCAACTTGAGGGAGGACCAAAGCCTCCTGATCCTCTTGTCGCTAGAATGAACAATGCTCCTAAGGAAGAACATGTCTGCAAGGTCATAGTAGAACTAAAATGCGCACTAACCATCTATTTTGGTATCCCATAAATGGGAATACTTCCACTAAGTACCATGTTAATGTTATGTCCTAATGTAGTTCCTATGAGATTACTTCCAAAAAAAATTATTGTATAACTACGGGAGCTTATTGTGTTTCCATATATGGTGCCTTTATTTGTTGCGCCTCCTAAGTTGATACTAGTATGTATTTGCCTATATCTCCATCCCAACATGGCAATCCTTTATCACTCTCTTATTTTTCATCACTATGATGATCCTCTATATGAATTATTGAATCTTGAGTACCTAACACAAGGGATAAGGGTCTAGGTGGTCTAGATGTGTGTCAATATTTCCCTCTTCATTAGATTTTCTTTCCTCTCATGCCAAGCAGGTCATCCTAATATTTTTTTCCAATATAAAAGTGACATAGCTATGTGTTCCCTCTCTTCCTCCATGGTTCTAAACACTTTCACTTCACCCTATTCCTCTCTGCTTTAGTGATTCTTCAACTGCACTGTCTCACACATCACTATATCTGTGTAATCTTTCTTCTCTTTCTTTTTTCATCTGGACCAATGCTATTCTTCCCAACCCCTTTCCTCATCCCTGCACACAATAGGGTTTTAGCCAACCATCGTTAGGTTCTCCAATCTGAGTTAAATCATCAGGATCTTAATAACACATGTAAGTGTGCATAAGTATGATCTTACAAGATCACTAAGAAACCTAAAATCAGCTTCCTCCAGGAAAGAATACGTAGATATCTCATATTATAAAGTGTATTTCCTCAAGATGCCTCCCCACTAATGATCTACTGTGCAAGTCCATGGCACATCCAAGTAAGCCAACTCATGATACCTACTTTGTCTCTATCTCTACTTTCATCTGATCCTACTTCCTCTGTTCTACGCATAATATTCTAACCATTCATACAATTCTTGCAGAAAGAAGTTGAAGAATTTTTCATAGATTTCATTATATAGATTAACTTTGAACAATTTTCGTAGGTTGAAATTAACGTTGGTGTTTTATCTTTGTGTAAAATCATCTTCTCCATCATGTATCCACCTTTCAATTTTCTCCAATGATAAACGAAATGCCATAATCCCACCACTTCTTAAGAGCCTGAATGAAAGAAGGTATCAGAAACGTAAACAAAATGTTACGTTGTAGTCTATTAAGTTAGCACAACATATTTAGACACGTTGGCACTTCACTTAGATATGAGTCAAAGTGATAACCCAAAGCACACATGAATCCTATGAGTTCCTTATAGGGTGGAAATTAAGATATGGTTCTTGTAAACATGGTTAACATAACATGTAAACGTGCCACATGAAAAACATAAATTACTATAATATGTGTAAAGATAATTTATCAACCAATCAAAATGAGCTTTTTATTTAGTATACTCATGATGTATTATAATATCGTAGTCTCAGCAAACCTCCATTACAAACTTATGTGTAATTTAGGATTCATACATTGACGTATACACACCTCTTTGCTCCTTTACCTATGCTCTCATCTCCTCTTTACATGGATATATATATATATATATATATATATATATATATATATATATATATATATATATATATATAGGGTGGGAACTTTTCCTTCAACACTTACACACTTTAATATATCTTTAGATCACTCTTATTCATATCTTGCATGCTTTTTTAACAAGTGATTTTCTATAATTAGGTGTTATCCTATGTGTTGGGACCCCCAAATATTGGCTAAGTTCAAAAAGGCGTGTAGGCACGCAAGGCCTAGTTAAAGGGCACGCAAGGAGAAGGCACACAGGACAGGGTTTAAGGAAACCCATGGTGCATGCATGGATAGAGCCAAGGTTTTAGGACTTAGCCATATTGGTAATTTTGGGCAGGACACGAGAAAAATGAGACTCAAGTGGATATGGTGCCAGGTTGGTGACAGGTTGGCCTAGGAAGGAATATGCCTTGCGATTGAAGGTTCTAGAAGACATCATGGAAAAAAGTGGATAGCTCAGGCCTGGAGGAGCATGCTCCCATGGAGGACCACATTCAGACACTTGGCATTGGATCTAAGGTTTCATAAGAATGAGTTGGCAGTTTAGGAAGGCTATATATACAAGTGCATGCAGAAGTAAATAAGAGAGAAATAGATAGAAGGAAGAGCTTTGTAGAAATACTGTAAGGACTTTGTTAGCTTGGGTAAATATGTGTAGGAAAAGATATATCAAGGGTTTGGGGGTTATAAATTTTCTTTTGAGAGCCTAGCTATATGAATCTAGCTATAATGCATGACTGCGGTTTACCCTTTTGTGACATTCTGTAATGGGCCTAATGAATGGAATGAGGTTACCAGTTTATGTGAATATGAACATTAATGGTTCTAATGCATACATCCTTCTTCATAGTTCTTTCTCATTTATGTTTATGACTAAGTATGAATTCTTGTACAACTTCCTTTCTATTTTAGTGTAAGTTCTATAATTTGTTAATAACTCTTTTATCTGGAATGACTACAAGGATCTAGAAGATGTTCTGAGATCTATGGTGCTTGTATGCCTTATTTCCTCTCACATCTCTTAAACTTAGATCATAGATGACATTTCCCACTAAAATCACATAAAAGAGAGACTCGGTGCTTGCATGTGCCTCAGGTGAGCGCCCAACGCCCTATGGGTGATAGGTCAGTGCACATGGGGTTTCTTTCCTTTGTGATGGGTGTAAAAATGACTACATCTTGGTTCTGTTACCGTGACCTCTTTTCGAAGTTGTAGTGGGAAATGGCATGCATCATGATTTTTGTAATGAGTAATGATAAATTGTTTAACTTTGGAAAGTGTTGAATCATGGTTCAAGAGCATAGAGGATGAATTTTCTCAGAGATTCAACACTGGACCTAAGTTTGATGCATGTATATGGGTAGAAGAGAACCTCTACCATGATTTGTATGAATTTTTTTTCTGCTGCTTCCCAGTATGAAATGGCATACATCATGATTTGTGTAATGAGTAATGATAAATTATTTAACTTTGGAAAGTGATGAATCATGGTTCAAGAGAACAGAGGATGAATTTTCTCAGAGATTCAACAATGGAACTAAGTTTGATGCACGTATATGGGTAGAAGAGAACCTCTACCATGATTTGTATGAATTTTTTTTCTGCTGCTTCCTAGTAGAACTGTATGAATGGCTCTCAGCATATGTGTCTAGATCAAACTGGTATTATAGATCACGTTCATAGACCCAAGAAGAATACCAGAGGCTATAAGATGCAGATTTGACATGGAATTGTGTTGTGGATCATTAGTGAAAAGAAGTACTAGCTAGCTACACTCTGTAGTATGCCATTTCTACATATTCTTTTCCAGAGGTTACCGAGTTTGAGTTTCTGCGAGATCCAAGAGGATCATTTCTATAATTTATTCCTCTAGAAATGAATATCTTGATTGTTACCTTGTATTTAGAGGCATTTCTGATGGTTGGCTAAACCATTCTGAGAGTTAGGAGAGGAAGCTAGGGTGGAGGAAGAAGGAAGATATTGCGATGGAGAAAGAATGGGAGGAGAGACGACTCAAGTATAGTGAATCACGTGGAAGGGATATTGCTAGAAACCTTGAGTTTGTATGTGTGATGGATATATGGAGGTAGATGTTGTGAGAAGGATTTGAGGTTCACGTAGAGGACATGGAACATTAGCAATCTGTGCTACCCCATCTTGGCAAGCACGTAAGAGATACCCCTTTAGTTTCTGATGAGAGTTCATCATGTGGAGAGAGAAGAGTTGTTGGCACACATCTGAGCCCACCTAGTGACCAAACCCTGGTGCTTGGTTTTCTAGATCAAGGGGAGAATATTGTTAGTCTAGTGGTATCGGTGGAAGTGAACGATCTACACCCAGGAGATATAACTTCTTGTTTGGGACTTCTATGGCTGCATATACCATTCTAGTGTTAGGAGGAGTTTTCAAGAAAGGTATAGATACACAAGCTTTTGGTCTCACGTCTGGGAGTGGCGTGGGGTACACTATTGGTATTGGGGCATTATCATAGACCATCGACGCATAGTTCATTGGAACTATGGGGACCCTTGGCATGACCACTATAGGACCTGGTGGATCTAGTGGGTCAGGAGGAACATGACCTAGTGGATCTAGTGGGTCAGAAGGGACAAGACCTGGTGGATCTGGTGGATTTGGCGGTGGAGGAAACACTGGAGGAAACCAAGGCTCTGGCTCAAGAGGACAAGGGCCCCAACCACCCCCTCAAGTATTCTTTGAGATGTCTTTACATTTTCCAGATTAAAGAGGTATTGAAGATGCTACAGAACATGTTCACAAGTGTGAACTGCTATGGCACACGAAGGGGATCACAACCCTGAAGCGGAAGGCTAGTTAGTTTGTAATGATATTACAAGGGATCACACATAGTTGGTATAGGAAATATGACCCTCATCAAATGGTGGTGGATTATACTTCTTTAAAGAATGCCTTCTTAGTAGAATTCCACATCCCTGAGTTTAAACAAAAGAGCATCAACACCCTAAAGGAGATTCAACAAGGAATGGCGGAGAGTGTGCGGGAGTATGATGCATGCTTTAAAAATATCTTGTTTAATTTATCATATGATATTCACCCTTCACAACATGCTCAATGGTTTGTTGGAGGGTTGATCACACCTTTTAGAAGGGCCTTATCTCATAAAATTTTCATAGACCCGTGTGAGGCGTTGGAAGATGCTCTACGCTCCAAAGCTATTGGAAGTGTTAATATTGGTGTTAGCCCGTTTCTGGAGGCTGAAATTGCTACTATGGCTAAGTAGCTGGAGAAGTTATTTGTGAACTCAGCCCATGAGACTCACAATGCTATATGTTGTACAAATTGTGAAGTAGAGGGGCATGTCAAGGATAGTTTCCCCTAGAGGACATTATGTGCCATGACAGTAGACTGTGAAATTTTTCATGGGGACCATGATGCAAGTAGATGCCCCTTGTTACAACGTGCAATTCAGAAGAATGTGTCTTGTTAGTGTAAGATCTGTACCTCTACAACCCATAATACTAAGGATTATAGGCTTATTAAACAGATCCATGAGGCCATTGATCATGGGGTGCACCAGACCAACATTGCCAGTAGTTCTAAAGGTGACGATCATTGTTATGAGGAGCATGCAGATGGAGGAACGTGTGGAAGGGGATTTCATGTGAATGATGCCATGGTCATGGTAATCAAAGAGGAGGAATAAGTGAGTTCCCACATGGAACCTATTTTAATTGTGGGTCTACAGAGCATTACAAATGAGAGTTCCCGGATCTATTACAGTGCTCATGGTGTGGGAAGAAACACAAGTATGAGGAGTTCCCTGAGTTGTTCGATCACATGAATTAGCAACGCCGGAAAGACAAGGGTGTTGCAATGGTAAGCATTAAGAAGACAGACACACAATGGATGCCATGGGTAACACGTGATGCGGGCTTAGAACTTGTTATGGTAACAACAAGAGTAGAGGCTACATGCGTAAAGGAAATTTTAAGGTAGAAGAACCTAGTTTCAAGGGAAGAAATAATACATGGGAAGTACCCAGACCTTGTGCATCAAAAGGAGGTATATAAAGATACCATGATACGTCATTCGGAGTTTTACAAGAAGAAATCTCAGTCTCTAAAGGAGCAATCTAGGAGGAAGGAGCAAAGAAGGAAGGTCGAGGTGCACTAAGAGGATGACCTAGATGAGGTCAAGGAAGTATGTAAAATGCTAAGGCAAGAGAATATTATTCCCTTACTAGGATCATGGTTGAGAGAGAAGGTACCAACCTTCGGAGGAGAGCATGAGAGGTGGGTCTTACATACAAACCTTCCCCCTCACAGCCTTGACTATGAAAAGGAGATCACATTGGATGCAGTTTTATATGGATGGCTCCTTAGTAATATCCTCATCGACACATGCGCGGAGGTCAATGTTCTCACTTTGGATGCATGGCATCAAATGGGGAGACATGCATTACAACCATCTTTAAATGTGTTGTACATGGAAAACAAAATGAAGGCAATGCTCATCGGTGTCTTAAAGGATGCAACTATCACCATTCAGGGAGCTAATTTTACTAGGGACTTCGAAGTCTTAGCGATCACCGAGGTAGACAATTTCCCAGCACTATTTGGGTGCCCATGGTGTTATAAGATCAATGTGGATCTTTAGTTCAACAAGGAGTACATCAGCTTTGAAAATAAGGAGGAACGAGTCATTATATCCTTGACTGATGGGAAGTCAACACCCTATACTGAACCTTTGGGAGAAGAGGTCCTGGAAAGAATATATGTGTGCTCAATCAGGGATCTAGAGATAATTCCATTCCTATCAGATGGAGTTATCCAATTTGAGGATGCTCAGTCGGTAAGTGACACCACCAGTCTAGCATGTGATAATTGGGGCACATGGAAATTATGAGTTGATCAGATGGAAATTTAAGAGGATCGGTGACAAAGGTGATAAAGGTGTGCACAATCCGATGCCTAAGGGGAGAGAAGCTACCTACGTATTCAGGAGGAGCCTTCCCTGAGATTTTTTTGTAGGAGATGGAATCTTAGTGGAAGGAGGAGAATGAACGAAAGGGGATGTTAAGTTATGTTCTACTCGGCAAAATAGCACAATGGTGGGCTACACATCAGGAGATCCTTTTTGAATGGTGCGAGGTGAGAATTTCTCTCTTTTTCTAGTTCTCTAGAAGTACAGTGCCCACTACCATCAAGGATTATCATGGTAAGGAACTCACCTCTTTCCATATCCAATATTGTGAGAAGGTCTGGAGAGAAGGCATAAAACCTTTGCCACCATCCCTCTGGGTACACAAACTGTATTCTACACTACAAGGTTATGCGTGTGCATGGTACATTCATTCTAAGACACGCCGCCAGACAGGTAATTGACAAGACCTAGTGGCTGATCTCGTTCAAAAATTTGAGTATCCAGGTACTAAGCCATCAGTTGATAAGGCATTGCAGGTTATCAAGTGCCTTACCATGGGGGATAGTGCCATGGCAGAAGATAGTATATTGGAGTTACTAGGTGAACCTATCCTCAGAGGTGCACTTTTTTGAAGAAGATGTAGAAGAGACAAAAGATATATAACTTGAGTGCACATGTTTGGAAAAGGAAAAAGGGAAGTTGGTGTATGTTATTGATGGGGAAGAAGCGGAAAGATTCAATGTTAACCATTTTGTAGGGATGTGTAAGGTAGTGGACAGTACTGATACTCACGCATGCGCCTACCACGAACCTTTTAAAACTAAGAAGGTTAAAATTGGCTCAGAATAAGAGCCTAAGGAAGCTATCATTGGAGGTTACTGGTTAGAGAAGGAAGTCTCTAAGATCATTGATCTTTTGTATGAATTTGAGGATTTATTCCTGTGTGGGTACCATGAGCTCAGAGGCATCCACCATTCCTTCAGGGGAGATGAGGATAAAGTCTGAAGGATGGTGTGCACACCTGGTTAGGAAGAGACCCTACCAGATGAATCCCAATTTGTGTGTGAAGGTAAAGGAAGAGATAGACAAAATGATAGCATCTAGGATCATTGAAGCTGTTGAAGAATTGGAGTGGATAAATCCAATGGTAATCAAAATCATGAAGGATGGGCGGATTAGGATCTGCTTGGATTATAGGGATCTGAATGTAGTTTGTGTCATCGATCCTTTTCCAACCCCCTTCACTAAAGAAATTTTGGAGGGAGTCACTAGGACATGAAATCTATTCCTTTACGGATGGATTTTTGGGGTACCACCAAGTCCAGATTACAAAGGAAGACCAGGAGAAGACAATTTTTTTCCACTAAATGGGGAAGTTTTTGCATACATGGTCATGCCCTTTGGGTTGAAGAATGTCCCTACTATTGTTCTCGCATGGATTGTGGTACAGGCATTCCAGGACTTCATCCATAAATTTATTAAGGTTCTATCTGGATGATTGGATGGTGTATGGGCTGGTAAAAGACCATTGTGATAATTTGAGGTTGATGTTTGAGAGGTGTTGGCAGTTGAGGATATCCCTCAACATTAAGAAGTGTGTCTTTACTACCCATTTTAGAATTTTATTGGGGCATATCATATGTAAGGAGGGCTTGTTAGTAGATCCTGCCAAGGTTGCAGTGATTGTGGGATTGGGGGAGCCAACTAGTCAAAGCGCACTGAGCGGGTTTCTTGGTCACACGGGCTACTATCAGAAGTTCATCAAGGGTTATGCCAAGATCTCCGTGCCTTTAGAAGAATTTCTTAGACATAAAAGTGCCTTCCATTGGGGAGAGGCACAACAGAAGATGTTTGACATATTGAAGGATATGCTTGTCACTGTGCTTATATTACATTTTCCCTCTTGGAAGAAGCCCTTCCATGTTCATGTATATACCTCTGGAATGACCATTGGGGCAGTGCTTGCACAACCTAGTGAGGGAATTGTTTATCATCCTTTGTGTTTTACAAGCATGAAGTTGACACCATCATAGAGCATAGTTATACTAAGACTGAGCATGAAGCATTGTCAGTGATCTACACACTTCACATGTTTAGACAATATCTGGTGGAAAATCCCTTTGTATTTTACATTGACCTACATGACGTTAAAGTACTTGGTGAACAAATCCCATTCTATAAGGGCATGCATATGTCGGTGGGTGCTATTATTTCAAGAGTTTGATTTTATGGTAGTTGTGAATCCTGGAAAGAGTAATTGTGGACCTGATCATATGTCAAGAATTGATTAAGGGGAGGATACACAGAGCATTGAAAAGACTATGCCAAATGCACAACTATTTAGGTTGTGGTATGCGCCCTCATATTTGGAGAAAATTTGAGCATTTTTACTGAAGGTGTGGCGTCAGAAGGGATGAAGACACTAGAGAAAAATCAACTAGCCATACGTGTCGCGCCTTACATGTTGATCAGTGGGGACTTATACAAATTAGGGTGTGATGAATGTTTGTGTATGTGTGTACTACATCATGAGTTCCTCACCATCATAGAGGAAGCACATGGTGTAGACACCAAATTTGTGTCTTACGACCCCTTGTGACCCGCATCGCATTTCGCAACCTAACCTCACCACCTAAACCTTACACAATTATTTATTAATTACCTTATAATTAATAAATCCACATCACCATACCTGCCACCTCATGTCGCCACCTCATCGTGACCTAGTCTTAACCCTAAACTAACCTAATTAAGACCTATAACTTGGTCTAATTCCACACCTATGACTAATTACTCCTCATCCGCACCTAAAACCAACTTCATAATGACTTGACCAAGCCCGCTACCAATCCCTCGGAAGAAAAGGAGGGAAAGCTAGTTATTTTACCAAAAAAAATCCTGCTTTGACCTGACCAATACCGGTTCCTACTTGACCGCCGTCAGTTGCGTAACCGCCATCGGTTCCCTGTAAATGACCACTTCCAACCAAAAACAAAGGATCGGATTTTCATTTTGATCGGGAGAAAAAGAGAAAATCAGAGAGAGAATCCATATTTTGCTAGGCCGAAGCAGAGATAAGTGAAGAAACAGGAAGAGTTTGCACGGAAGGACATCAAGCCCAAGATTGCAACTGCACAACCAGAGCCCTGTGACACTCAGCTGATCATCGCGAAGGAAGACATCTCATCTTCTGATCGTCAGGACGTCCTATCTGAGTTCTACCTTCATCACCACAGTTCTTGGACCTGTATTCTTATCAATAAATAGTAAGTAGAACCTTGTATGTCCCTTTGTTAACATTTCTTAGACTTTTTGAATCACAGCCGTCATAAGTTTATTCCTAGATCTACTACCAGTGACATACTGCACTTAACCTTCATCCACACACCCTGATATTGCCCAGAAGGCCATTTTACCACACTCTGAGTCTTCCCTATCCTCCCATCATTCCCCTCAGCCATCCCCCAATCTCAATAACCCCACAATCACCTTGCAACCAATCTCTACCCAGAAGCACCTAGATTACTAACCCTACCGGTGTCGATTATCCTATACCAGCAGTGGTTCTCTAACCGTGGTCGGTTACCTAGTGACCGGCGTCGGTCACTGTGACTTATACCCCAAAACCTTTTGCTTGCCTATTTGCCACCTAACAACCCCAAATCTAGCCTGATTTATCCCTATAACTCAACCTGAACGTATCAATGACCATTAACCGAACAAACAACGTGACACTTTATTATTGATAGTTTATTTTCTATTGCTTTGTAACGAGATACCTAAATCGTGATTTTGCAATAGCTTTCTATATTATCATTTGTGTTAAATCATATTAAAAGGGGAACCGACCACCTTCAAAAGGAAGTTTTTATATTTCCTGGGCCTAAGGTAGATCCCTCATTTGTTGTCTAATTAAAATCTTGTGGTCTTGTATTCTTACTTGCAGGTAGTCCTTCCAAGACAAAAAGGAGTTCTTCGCAGTCGATCTGATCTCTCTCTACGGTACGCGCACACCATCTCAACATTTAACAGGTATTCCTCCTAGCCCTAACCCTTATCTGTTTTTCAAAGGAATGATAGGATAGAAGCAAGTCTATTCTGCAAAGCTGAAACATTCTGTGTGAAACATTTTGGCACACTCGGTGGGACTCGAACCCACAATCGCCTGATTAGAAGTGTTTACCCGAAGTGTTTACAGAAGCTTAAAATGCCCATGTCCTCATCTTCACCCCCCTCATCTCTACCAAATACCTCGTCCACTTCTATTAACTTAGCCAAATCTTCCCCTACGCTTGGGACCTTACCCATACCTAGTCTAACACACCCACCTAAGCGGCTTGATTTATCTAAAAATAAAGCCATCCATCCCATTAGGAGACAGACTCAATCTCCTCAACCTATGCCTCTATCACAACTAAAACCATCATCGTCACACCTACCTTCCATATTAGGACCCCATCCCTCTACCTTACATATATATATCATACCTCCTGTGTTTTCTTTAAAGCGACCTACGCCTTCTGCACCCATACAGAAATCTAAGGGTATAGCAACACCGTCACCCCACGTATCCTGTCCAC
Organism: Taxus chinensis; assembly: GCA_019776745.2. Classification (NCBI taxonomy): domain Eukaryota; kingdom Viridiplantae; phylum Streptophyta; class Pinopsida; order Cupressales; family Taxaceae; genus Taxus; species Taxus chinensis. The sequence goes on from CM034148.1 coordinate 33,505,614, forward strand.
CTATCAACCCTAAACAAATTCCATCATCAAAAGATTTGTTTTCAGTCACTCCTATTTCCCCGTGGTTGTTTTCTGATACCACATCATCTGTGGCCTCATCATCCAACATAGCTTCTACGTCAAAGAAACCACGGTTAGTTAAAACCCATTACCGAAAATCCTTGGCTAAACCACCCCCCATACAAACCAACCACACCACGTCATCACCAGAATCGACCCAGTCAATAGCCTCATTTTCATCTGACTTTGACCCGCTCAAAGGGTCTTACTCCAAAATCCTTGCTATGTTGGTGGAGAATGCGACTATTTCCCTACCCCCACTTAGACCTTATGATCCATCTAAATCTCGACGTATAGGTTACTATGAGTCTAAAATCTGCGCTTACCACCGCACACCAGGACAAGACGTAGAGGGATGCAAAGCATTGAAAACCATACTTCGCCCGTCACCTCTCTCAGATAGAAAAGTTAAGAAAGACAACTTACGAAGAGAGATACCTTTAGCTTCAATTCCCTCTCCTATACCACCTGTCCCCGCCTCACCAAGATCTTTCATTATTACAGCCCCACCTCTCGAAAACCATGACCTATCCCTACCGTCTTCCTCCTCTCATGTTCACGAGATCAATATGATTAGTGTTGCCACTCGAGGGCAGAAAAACAATGGAAAATTGAAAGAAAACACACCCGCGGCATCTCTTTCTCCGTCAACCATCCCGATTGTACCACCACCTAAAGTGGTTATTCGCGGACCTGCCTATCCCGTCTCTAATGGCATTGCCCACCGAACTATGATCAAACAGCTTCACCAATCGCCCGTAAAAATGACATTGTATGATCTCATTCAGACTTCTGAATCTCATCGAAAAGCTCTCGTTGAGATCCTTCAAGGGATAGAGGTTTTACCTAATGAAACCTTTCCTGTTACCTCTATTCTAACACCCAATCATGTTGCTTCGCTCACCAAACAATCTATCTCCCCAACCACTTCTGTCTTTGTACAGCAAGCCGCTGTTGTCAGTTTCTACAAAGATGAAATTGTTGACTTTGGTGCCAAAGATCCTAACCCTGCTCTTTTCATTTTAGCGTACATTCGGGATATTCGGGTATGTTGTGTTATGATTGACGGGGGTGCTAGCCTAAACATCATCTCTTCAAAATCCTTCCAACAAATGAATATCCCTTCTAGTTGCATGTGTGCCAACCCCATCATGTTGCGATCATTCAATGATGCTATTACTTCTACTTTAGGCACCGTGATCCTTAACATTCATGTAGGACCACGTACTTTACCCGAAATCTTCTATGTCCTTGAGGGAGAGTTCCAATACAACATGTTGTTAGGCCGCCCTTGGATCCGGGCTATGGGATGCGTTGCCTCCACCTTACATAGATGCATAAAATTTGAGTACGAGGGGAAGTCCTACACCGTAAAAGCTGATCCTCCCCCCTTCAAAACTTGCAATATGTTGTATCGCCCTAATGATGTACTTATACCAGTCAAGACACCCGTTCATCTAACCCAGCCATCTACCTACGCCTTCAACCAATGAAACCGCCGTTACAAATATTACTTCCTTTCCCGCAGATAACATCCCAACCTCTGACCCCTTAGTAGATTTTTTTCAACGCCTTACGCTAGGGGAGTACTGCCTATATAATGTTAGTTCTTTCCATACCCCGCAGGAGTACAGACAGTTACATGCACATCCCACCTACGACCGTCGTGTGGGGGAGGTAATCTCTTACGGACCACCCCATTGCCGCACCAACCTAACGTATGGGGGTGTTGACGCATCCTCCATTACCCCTGAACCTCCTCTTGGTGTGGTTCCCTTCCAATCCGATTTTCAATACTTGACAAATTGTCGTTTGGCCCTCACCTTCTTGACTCACTGTGCTTGGAAAGGCTTTGGTTTTGGTCTTTATGAGCAAGGCCGACATACACTCATTCCCGTGACTACACACAAACACAATGATCGCAGTGGTCTCGGTTTTCCTGAAACACCTACACAAGAGACACCTCGTGTTAGTTGTATCCTAGAAGAAGATGACATCACCCCTACCAAACCATCATCACCCACTTTGCCATCATCACCCACAGAGTCGATAGAACCTGAATCTATCCCTCCCAACTTTTTTTTTTTATAAATGCTATCTTCATAGGTCCTCTCACTTATCAACGCGATAATGAGGGCCCATCTTCTCTTCCCCTTCTGTATCCAGACATGATCGAAGAGGATTCACCTTCGATTAATGTTGTTGAGTGCCAGGATGGAGACTCCATCCTTACTTACCTTGGTGTAGATGACTCCTATATTCAATGCGCCTTACCATCTGAAACTCAAACCATGTTGAATGAGTCGACTATAGAAATCAACATCCACACAGAGGAGGATCCTCACGTTGTGAAGATCAGACAATCCCTTAACACCATAACAAACCACCTTTACTACCTTTCTCCATACCCGCAACCAAGCTTTCGCTTGGTCCTACGCTGACATGCCAGGAATTGATCCTACCATTGCCGTCCATAACATCACCCTAAACCCCGATTCCAAACCAGTCAAACAAAAACTGAGAAAAATGCATCCACACATTGCCCTCTTGGTCAAAGAAGAGCTTCAATGACTTCTTTCTATTTCCTTCATCTTGCCTATTGATTATCCTCAATGGATTTCTAGCATCGTACCTGTCACTAAAGCGACGGGGGGACTTCGGATATGCACTGATTTCTGAGACCTTAACCTCGCTTGCCCCAAAGATGACTTCCCCCTCCCAAGTATTGATCAACTTGTTGATCTCACTGCGGGCCATGAAATGCTCTCTCTCATGGATGGTTTTTCGGGATACAATCAAATTTTGGTAGCCCCGGCCGATCAACATAAAACTACCTTCATAACTCCTTGGGGAACCTTCTGTTATCGTGTCATGCCATTTGGCCTTAAGAATGCTGGTGCGACCTATTAGCGGGCTATGACTTACATTTTTCATGACATTATGCACACTATCCTTGAGGATTATGTCGATGATATTCTTGGTAAATCTAAACATCGCAGTGAACATCTCGATGTTTTAACCATTATTTTTGATCGCCTGTTACAATATTGAGTCTGGCTTCAACAAAAGAAATGCGTCTTTGGTGTTCTTTTGGGAAAACTTCTTGGCTTTATTGTCTCTTTGTGTGGCATTGAGGTCGATCCATCTAAAGTCAAAGCTATCCTAGAAATGCCCCCACCCAAAAACCTCAAACAATTGCGTAGTTTGCAGGGGAAACTTCAATCCATCCGGCGTTTCATCTCTCAACTCTCGGATCAATGTCAACCTTTCCATCACCTTCTTAAAAAGGACATTGCCTTTCAATGGAGTGAAGAGTGTCACCAAGCCTTTGAAGCTCTCAAATCCTATCTCTTGCAGCCACCTGTGCTTATTCCACCTCAAGATGATTGTCCTTTCTACCTTTACCTTTCTGCCACTGACCATGCTATAGGAGCTATGCTCGCACATCAGGAATCGGCACATTGAGAACAAGCCGTTTATTATATAAGTCGTACTCTTGTGGATTACGAGACTAGGTATACAAATGTAGAAAAATTGTGCCTAGCCCTATCATTCGTAGCCACCAAACTCCGACATTACCTCCTGAATCACAAAACTTTTATCATCACCAATACCGACCCCATTCATTATATGTATGCCAAACCACATCTAAACCAACGCATCACCCGATGGCTTATGCTCCTCACCGACCTCGACCTTGAGTTTGTACAACAGAAGTCAATCAAAGGACAAACTATTGCAGACCAACTTGCGGAGGCCCCTTTACCTAGGGAACAATTCACCAATTTTAATTTTCCCAACGAACTCATCGCCACTCTTTCACTCAGGGAAGAGTCGTATCAAATGACCCTCTTCTTTGATGAATCTAAATGCCAGCGCGGTGGAGGAGCCGAAATTGTTCTCATTCCTCTTGATGCTGAACCTATACCTCTTTCATTTCAGCTCGATTTCCCCTGCACTAATAATACATCGGAATACGAGGCCCTTGTTTTGGGTCTCCAGGTTACGTTACACTTAGGTGTCAAATCTATTAATATTTTTGGCGACTCTCAATTGGTAGTCAATCAAGTTATGGGCATCTACCAATGTAAAAATGAGGAACTTTAAAAGTACAAACATTACGTGGATTCACTTTTGACCTCATTTACTCGTTATTCTATCCATACCATTCCCCGCTCCACTAACAAATTTACGGATACTATGGCTTGCTTAGCCTCACAAATTCCTGCCTCACCAACTGACTCTGACATATTCATCTTGGTCCAACAACTTTTTTCCCCATCCTACTCAACCTCGGTTGTTTGTATAATAAATAATGTGTCTTCTAATTCACAAGATACCTGGTACCACCAATTCCATGACTACCTTACAACCTCTATTCTCCCACCTAACCTTACTAGTAATGGCAAACATGCTTTTCTTAAAAGTGTTTCTCGTTATGTTGTCATGGGGGGACTCCTCTATAAACGTGGCTTTGATGGCATCCTCCTTCGATGTCTAACCGGCGCGGAGGTCACCTATACCATCCAACAAGTCCACGATGGGATTTGTGGTGGACATTATAGTGGCCTTGCCGTGGCTAAACGAATCCTTCGCCTAGGTTATTATTGGCCTACTCTTAACAATGAATGCTACGAATATGTTAAGCGTTGTGTTATGTGTCAACAACATGCCAACCTTCAGAATACTCCTAGCCATCCGCTACGGGTCGCACGAGATCTTTGGCCTTTCTCACAATGGGGTTTAGACCTTATTGGTGAGATTCACCCGACCTCTTCATAATGTCACCGTTGGATAATCACAACAACCGAATATTACACAAAATGGGTGGAGGCCATTCCACTCATTTCAATCAAAAAAGAAAAAATTGTTGAATTCGTTAACCATCACATTATCTGTCGTTTTGGTATTCCTCATCACCTAATAATAGATAATGGTAAATCTTTTAAAAATAAGTTGTTACAAGACCTTTGTGACAACTTTGGTATCAAACTTAGTTTCTCATCGCCTTACTATCCGCAGGCCAATGGTCAGGCTGAATCTTCTAATAAAACCCTAACCAAAATCCTCATGAAAGTTGTCAATGAGTCCGGAAGAAACTGGCATGATCACATTCCCTTTGCCCTTTGGGCTTATCGTACTAGCATTCGTACCTCCACTAATGCCACACCATTTTCTTTGGTATATGGTACCGAGGCTGTCTTGCCTCTCGAAGTACAAATACCCTCCCTCAGAATATCTCTTTAGGATATTCTCACCAACGATGATTTCTGCCAAAAGCGGTTAGCCCAATTAGAGCTTCTTGACGAGCATCATCTTACGGCTCTTGATCACCTTCAAATATACCAAAAACGCATCAAGCATGCTTATGATAAACGGCTTCATGAGCGTACTTTTAAGGTTGGCGATCTTGTCCTCAAAGAGAATCAACATGTAACCAAACTAGAAAAGAGTAAACGTGGAAAATTTGCTCCTAATTGGATTGGGCCTTACATTATCACTCACACTTACGGATCAGGAACTTATCGTTTAGCTTCACTTAATGGTAAACTTGAGCCTGAGCCCCTTAATGCCTTGCATCTTCGACCATTCTACTATTGAAATTAGTGTTATATCACTGCTTATCTACCTTACGCTCGTCCCTTGAGCTCATTTACCACCGCATACACTTTGTTTCTTACATCTCAAAATCCAATCAAGCTCATATGGTTTGATTATCACCTCCCCTTAAAAGATGCCTTCACCTTTTTAGTCTAGTCCATGACTTCAAAGTATCAAAATGACACATTCTTAATTACACACTTATGGGATTTTCTTGAGTCAAAATTCTTACAAAAAACTAGATGCTTCATGCCCAATGGACATCTAGACCTCTAACTTATACAATAGAATGATCCCTTGAAGGACAGCTATATGCCAAACTATTGCTCTTATTATATATAGACTGCTCCCCCGAAGGACAGCTATACATAAACACTGCATCTGCTACTATAAATAGACTGCTCCCTTGAAGGACATCTATACACAGTTAGCCTTTATTAGAAGCTTCTCGCATTGATCAGCTTCGTGAAGACCTCAAGAACAACAAACTACGTATCCCATGTAGACTTCTCGCATCAATTAGTCTATATCCAGAAAAATAAAAATAAAAGCAGTACTTCAAAGCACTTTTGAGTCATGGACTTGTCTATTTAGGTTTGGTTTTCTTTTGTCAGAATCATCATCTTATAATAAGTTCTCTGCACCCTCACCCACATCAACCACATCACCTCACCATTTTTCAAAGCACCAAAACTCAAGGGACGTGACGTATATCCGATATATTGTGATTATACCACTCTTTTCACCTATTGATTTCTCGCCTATGCAAGGTACCTAGGGATTCAAGCTCATCCTACATTAATATGTGGTTTTTTTAGCTCTTCTCAATTACGGGACACTCTTGCCTCTTTTGCTCAGCTCTAGGATTGTGTGTTGACCTTAATCAGGACACGATTCCCTACTACTTGGGTATGCTAACTTTCGCTTCACCCATACCTACACCAACAACATTACCCTACCAACATCAAATTTTTACTAACCAACAAAATTGCCTAACCACAACCAAATTGCTTGAATTCACCTCTCCCTGCTCCTAAGGGAGAACTACATTGGTCTGAGGCCCTTCCTTGCTTTGTGCAATGGGCTATGTAGGCAGCACTTAGGAGACATGGGGTCTCCCAAGGTTAGCTCGACCATCCCCTACCATACCCTATCATGTGTTGTAAATATAAATTTTTTTGTGTATTTCTATTTTCCAACGTTCCTCTTTATCCTTTTTCAAAACAAACAAAAACAACATCCAAAACACAACCATTCTTATTATTATCATCACTCAAAAGAACATACATCTTTAGTTTTATTTTAGATGTTAACCAAATACATCTTCTCTATCATCGACTCGCAGGTCGGCATCCTTATTTATTCTAATATTCCTATAAAATCCACTTAGACTCTTGCACCTCCTCCCGAATCAGGTGGTGATCGTGATCATCGATGCCTCTCAGCTAGCCTCTCCATCCTCAAAGGTGCCACTGCCGTTGGTTCCTCCCATTGATCCGCCAACATCTCCTGTAACATACGAATACGTCCTCTCGCGTGGAGGAATCTTGCCTCCAGTCTCTCCACTCGTAGCTATGAAGCCTCTAACATTCCCATTGTCTCATTCACCTGTGTTTGAAGCTGACAAGCCAAATCCTGCAGACGATCTCTCTCCGCTGTAATCACAGCTATGTCAGGGCACTCACGTGCACCTCGCAGCTCTGTTACCCACCATACTCTATAGGCCTCCGTCGTTCCCGCATCCATAACCCTACGATCGGCTGCTATCTCTTCTGGCCCTTCTGGAGGTGTCGGCCGGGGAGGTGAGAATGCTACCTCAGCGTCGATCCTCATGTATGGTCTATATGTCATAGGAATATCCTGAACGAACCCAAATTGTCGCCGCACGTGATCTAGAGGAATCCTCTCGTACTCACCTGGCCTATGCCCTGCGATCCACCTCAATCACTCTACACCCCTCAACTCCTCAGCTATGTGCTCTGTCACCATATAGTTCCCATACGGCCTCCAACAAATATCCGCAACAGTCACCATTTCCCATACCTATCTATAATACTCGATGTCATCTATCACGGCCTGGGATCTCGCTTCTTGTTCTATCTGGACCCATCGTCTGAATCCCAACCTTTGCACTCCTGTCTCTCCCGACTCAATGGGTCGGCCTATTGGACATACACAAACAATATGCTCATAGGCCCAATAATGTAATAAGTACGAACAATCCAGTGTCGTCCTGTGTTTTCGCTTGCATGCCCATAAACCCCTATATAACTCTGCTAGATATGCAGGTGCCCATGCGAATGTCACGCTCATTTCTATCATTTCCCAAATAACACTCATCAATGCTTTGGGAAATCTTCCACCTTCCGCCCTCGGCAATGCATAATACCCCACCACTATCATTAATAGCACGGCCAACCTTGTTTCCTCAAGGTGTGTTGTATACATTGTACCATACGTAAATGATAAACCTCGCTGTGTCAAATCTCGTGCAGGTGACCCAAATACTGCTGTTATCGCTGCCTACCCTGCACTGGGCAACGCCTGATACACTATTTTTCCTATCATTGGGAGTCTCAAAATATAGAACACATCTTCCAAAGTCACTGTCATCTCCCCTATTGGTAGATAGAAGGTATTCTTTTCTGGATTCCATCTCTCAATCAACGCCTGCAACATAGCATGGTTACGCGTGATTCTTGAATAATAGCAGATTCCACTTAACCCTAACCAATTTATCAATGCCCATTCAGCTGGTGTTACATCCGCTCAGATTAATGACAACAACGCTGGCACAATATCATTCATCCTTAACCTTGCTTCTGCCTACATACATCAAAACGACACATGATTATTCAAAAGAACAAATCTCTACGGGTTTTTTCTCAAAATATCGAAACCCTTACAGTAACCAATAGCGGTTATGCATAACCGATACCGGTTTGCTAACCGATACCGGCTACTTATAAATGATACCGGTCACTGTCAAAATATACCTACCCTGCTTCAAACATACACCTTCGATATTTATGAAGCCCGTTTACTCCTATTACTACCTAAAAACATATAGGCCTACCCTGTTTATCTGCCCCGTAGCACTCATACCATCCCCAACCCTTTCCTATCACGTTTTCTTTCTCATATCTAACCACTTACACTTCTTTCATGCTATTTACAAACACATGCAAGAATCAAATTACAACCAAACAATTTACCTCTCCGGATGTAGCAGCTTGGGGCGGAACATGTCTTTCCCCTCGTCTCTGCCTGCTGGATGCTTCTCCTCGTTCAGCCATGTTCACCACCCTCTTCAAATATAACTTGTCTTTCTGCCATCTGAATCTCAGCTCCACGCTCACTTCACCTATCTCTTTTCCTCCTTATCACTCAAATTCTTTCATGCAATTACCTGTAGCAGTTTTCAAACAGCGTCGCATTCACATAATTTAACGTGTTTCATGACTCTAAAAATACGAATGCTAAAAATAAGAACTTAAGTTGCCAACCCAGTAGTTCTATTTTTAGGAAAACAATTCTTGCATAACCGATATCGGTTAGATAACCGATACCGGTCATATATCTACCGACATCGGTTACATAACCGATATCGGTCAAGTTACCCCTTTTTGCTTAAACCTAAGTCGTCTCTTCATTTTTGGAAATTTTTGTGGCACCCGTCCCTTTTTCTTGCATGAACAACACCATTATCCATATTTTTCATTAAATCCACATCTTATTACAATTTCATTAACATCATTTCTCTATATTACCAAAAACAAACAAGCCATCAACTAACCAATATCAAAAAACCATTACTCTATACACCATTTGGATCCAAATCAACAGCTACAACCATTTAATATTCACACACCAGCGACCAAACATACAACATTTCATAATATAACATGTCAATTAAACTCATCATTTATATCTATATACATCCCATCAACAAAAGACATCAACATCATTAATATATAACACCATGTCAATCAAACTCATCATATATCACATATCACAAACCATCGACAAAACATTTAACGCTTTTTACACACAGCATGTGGGTCAAAACATCATATATATATATATATACAAAGTTTCAAAAATACAATGTGCCCTGCATCGGGGGCCTCCGTAATCTCATAATATAACAAAGCCGGCACGCAGGCCACAATAACTGTCAATAATCTCGACTCGGCTCGCAGGTCGGTCTCTCATGTCAAAAACATACTCGGCTCGCAGGCCGATATCAACTGTACAACCCGTACTCAGATCACAGGCCAGTATATACAATAAATGAATGAATGAATGAATAAATAGGCACACAGGTCTCTATCAACACAACCAGTTCGCAGACCGGTGCCCATGTCCAATATACAAAATGTGCAGGGACCCCTCAGCTCTCTCCACCTCCCTCTACCTGTCTGCCTGCTGGTCCCTATCCTACCTCTCGCCTCCTGCCTGTGACAGACCCACCAGCTGTGGCTGCACCTCCCTGAGACCTCTAGCTCCGAGAGGTCTTTGCTCTATGTGCCACATAGGGCTGATAATCAGCCCCTGGTACCATCAAGAATATCCTGATAGTATCGGGCCTCCGCTCTAGCCTCCATGTAATGCTCGTCGAGCCACCGTAGGTGCTGGGACTGGTCCCCTGACACCTACTACTAGTGCCACCCTGTGCCTGTGCTGGTGCCGCTGGTGGTGCCTGTGGCCGTGGTGGTACCTGTACTTGTACCTGGGGTTGTGCCTGTGCCGCTGCTGGTGGTGGTACTTATACCTGTAACCTGTGCCTGGCGCTGTGGCTGTGCCGCTGGTAGTGGTGGTGCCTGTGCCTGTACCTGAGCCTGGGCTAGCTGCCCCTGTAAAACACCTATCTGTGCCTGTACAGTAGCAAGTTGCCCCTGTAATAACTGTACCTGGCCCCTAAGCTGATCTCGCTCTGCTGTCACCGCTGCCAAGTTTGGCTGTGTAGGCTGTGCTATCCTCGCTGCTCTCTGACCAGCCCACCAAACCATATATGCTCCCGTATAACCAGCATCATCTACAGTGTCATCTGCTGGCCTCTCAGCAACCCAATCTGGGTCCAAGGGCTGTGGTGCAGGCAGTGCGGTCCTCTACATCATCCCTCCGGTACTGAGGGAAGGGAGGTGGCTCGTCCTGTCGCAGCCCCATCTGCCTGCGTACCCTCTCTAGGGGTATCCTCTCATACTCTCCTGGCCTCCGTCCTGCTATCCAGAAAGTGTACTGGATCAAGCGCAACTGTAATCGGGATCCTCTGCACGGGTGATGACCTCTGTAAGGTCTCCATACGATATCTGCCGCTGTCAGGCCTTCTAATAAATGCCTGTAATAAGCGACGTCCCACCCTACAAGCACTGCTCGTGGCTGGCCCACGACCCCCAACCACCTCTGAAAGTCGTATCTATATATGACCTGTGGCCCTGGCTGCTGGGGCAGCCCTACTGGTCTAAGGCATATGATGCGCTCATATGCCCAACAATGCAGCAAAAATGTCGAACAAATCCCGAATCGTCTCATCCGGCGATAGCCCCAGAGCTCTCGATACAACTGTACCAGGTATACTGGTGCCCAAGCATAGCAGGTGTGCTCCTCCACCATCTCATGTAGAACCCCCATCAGCGCCCGTGGAAAGTGGCCTCCCTCTGAGTCCGAGAGGGCAAAGCAGGTGATCCCGATCATCATCAACATGGCAAGTCGTGTCTCATGGCGATGTGCACGGTACATATCCCCATACCCGATGCTCGCGCTGTGATACATCAATAGCGTGGCTGCATCCCCCAAAAACCTGTAGGATGTTGTCCATCGGCAGTCTCTGCGTCCACCTGAAAGACCGCCTCTCCCTCAATCGGCAGTCGAAGGATATGATACACATCCTCTAATGTGATAGTCATCTCCCCAGTCGGGAGATGGAACACATTGGTCGCCAGATCCCATCTCTCGATGAGGGCAACCATCAAACTATGATCCCTGTCGATCACTCTGTACCACTGGACTCCGCCGAGTCCCACCTCACGCATGATACCCCAGTGTGCTGCGGACACGTGTGGCCACATCCGTACTCAACAGTGGGGGCATCCTGTCCCGCATCGTCAGCTGCTGACGTGCCTGCAAAACCAACCCACTAGTATTAGCCCTACTCTTTATCACAACATCTACTTATACCTCTCTATATCACCTTTCTTTTTTTTTTATCCACCTAACCACAACCCGACTCCATACCACACATCTACATCCATCTATCTTCCCCTAAAAACTTCTACGCTATTCCCCCTCCCTCTTCACACCCAAACAAACAACCCACACCCATACTCAAATGACCCAAACCATGCCCAAATACCCTAACCACATCTAAAAACTTAAAACAACAACACAACCCAAACCATACTCAAACAACCTACACCATGCCCCAAATACCCAAACCACATCCAAAAACTCAAAAACAAAATCACAACCCACACCAACAAATTGAAATAAACCTAAGTCAGGACTGCACCTATACTAAAACACCCAAACAATACCACAACACCCCTACCCCAACCCAAACCATACCCAAATCACCACAAAAAACTCAAAAACAACAACATAACCCCCCCCTAAACCAACAAAACTAGCTAAAAATCACTAAGGACCGGTACCGGTCACCCATAACCGACCGCGGTCCCCTTCCCACCGACGCTGGTCCACGACCGAACCGACACCGGTCCAACCCACAACGCCCTGCCTTTTCTAAAAAATTAGCGACCAATGCCGGTCGCTTAGCGACCGATATCGGTCACTGTAAATTTCCAGAGCCGAACCCGCGTCGGCCCCCCCCCCCCCACCTACATTTTTTTTCATTTTTCTACCAATTTACCCACCCAAATACCCTAAAAACCTACCCACCCAGCTGCCTTGGCTTATTTCACCTATCTACCCTCTCTCTTTTTCAAATCATTTCCATTTTCTAATTATTTCCTAAAAAATGTACATTCCTACCCAAACCCCAAATATAGCATAATGCAATAAAATACACACAATTGAGGGGTTTCGAACCTACCCGTATGACGACACGTCATCGCGGAGGGATGAGTGGTGGTGGTCCAGCTGGTCCAGCCCCTCCTGCTCCTCCTGGTTGTGCCATGGCTCCAAATGTCCTCTTCTGGGTCCTCCACCAATCAAACTGCTGCCTCCTCCTCACTCGGGCCCACTAACAACTAACTCCTCCAGTCAAATAGCGCCACCTCACGTAACTAATGCTCCAATCTTAACTCTCCATGTCAGACAACTCAAATTGGTTTCCAAATTGCAAAAGTGACAATGACAGGCCGTATTTTTCTTTTTATAGGTTTTTTCGCCCGTAACCGATATCGGTTTTATCATGCCCTAACGAACCGGTATCGGTCCCCTCACCGATATCGGTCATATACAATCGACATCGGTTTTATTCCAAATTTCCCCCAATTTCTGCCCTTATTTACTATTTGCCCTTTTTCACCCACATCGCCTATATTAACCTTTGCTACAAACATTCTAACCATTTGGCCCGACCCAACGGCCGCAGCCCAACAACTTGGCCCGACCCAAGGCCTCACCCTAACCATTTGGCCCAACCCAAGGCCGCACCCTAACCATCCAGCCCGACCCAAGGCCTCACCCTAACCATCTGGCCCGACCCAAGGCCTCACCCTAACCATCCGGCCCGACCCAAGGCCTCACCCTAACCATTCGGCCCGACCCAAGGCCTCACCCTAACCATTTGGCCTGACCCAAGACCGTGACCCTACCCATCCAGCCCGACCCAAGGCCGCACCCTACCCATCCAGCCCGACCCAAGGCCTCACCCTAACCATCTGGCCCAACCCAAGGCCTCACCCTAACCATTTGGCCCGACCCAAGGCCGCCACCAACCTATTTGGCCCGACCCAAGGCCGTCACCTACCCACCCGGCCCGACCCAAGGCCGTAACCTACCCATCCGGCCCGACCCAAGGCCGTAACCTACCCATCCGGCCCAACCCAAGGCCGCACCCTACCCATCCGGCCCGACCCCAAGGCCGCACCCTACCCATCTGGCCCGACCCAAGGCCTCACCCTAACCATTTGGCCCAACCCAAGGCCTGCACACCTAACCTATTTGGCCCGACCCAAGGCCGCTGACCAACCTATTTGGCCCGACCCAAGGCCGTGACCTACCCATCCGGCCCGACCCCAAGGCCGTAACCTACCCATCCGGCCCGACCCAAGGCCGTCAACCTACCCATCCGGCCCCGACCCAAGGCCTCACCCTACCCATCCGGCCCGACCCAAGGCCTCACCCCAACCATTTGGCCCGACCCAAGGCCACAACCCAACAACTTGGCCCGACCCAAGGCCGTACCACTTCCATACCTTACCCAACATCAACAACATACACTTTTATCCACCCATCATGTAATTTTTTTATTTTTATTTTTTTTGTTGTTCAATCGAGCTCACCTATTCGTGTTTTAGCATGATTAGGGTCCTTGACTTGATCTGTCGACCAACTTTGCCTAGACCTAGACCGTGACGTTTATCTCAACCAAACCAACCAATTGGTACTACCTGATTCAAGCCTAAACGTTCCTGTACCTTACGCTGTTATATACCCTAGAGTTACTTCCTATGCCTTGGATACCAGGATTATATCACCCCTTGTTTAGATAAACTATCGACCTTTGCCTATGCATTGCTGGTTTGCTAGTCAAATCATGTACCCCTGGTCGCACTACTGCATTTCAACGTGCGTCTGCTTCTTTGGACCTACCCCACCATCTCACCCTCATCTCAACACCATTTACCCTTTATCAACCCTATCCCTGATTTCACGCTACCCATCAATCTGTGATAGATTTGAGGGGGATTACCTATACCCTTAATAGGAGTAACCACTTCTTATTATTGTCCGTGCAGCTTTACAAAACAAACTACACGACAATAAGGGGCTAATGTAGACACCAAATTTGTGTCTTACGACCCCTTGTGACCCTCATCGCATTTCGCAACCTAACCTCACCACCTAAACCTTACACAATTATTTATTAATTACCTTATAATTAATAAATCCACATCACCATACCTGCCACCCTTCATATCGCCACCTCATCATGACCTAATCTTAACCCTAAACTAACCTAATTAAGACCTATAAACTTGGTCCAATTCCACACCTATGACTAATTACTCCTCATCCGCACCTAAAACCAACTTCATAATGACTTGACCAAGCCCGCTACCAATCCCTCGGAAGAAAAGGAGGGAAAGCTGGCTATTTTACCAAAAAATATCCCACTTTGACCTGGACTGATACCGGTTCCTACTCGATTGCCGTTGGTTGCGTAACTGCCATCGGTTCCCCGTAAATGACCACTTCCAACCAAAAACAAAGGATCGGATTTTCATTTTAATCGGAAGAAGGAGAAATCATCGAGAGAATCCATGATTTTGCAATAGGCCGAAGCTAGATTATCATTTGTGTTAGAAACAGGAAGAGTTTGCATAGAAGGACATCAAGCCCAAGATTGCAACTGCACAACCAGAGCCCAGTGACACTCAACTGATCATCGTGAGGCCTAAGACATCTCATCTTCTAATCGTCAGGATGTCCTATCTGAGTTCTACCTTCATCACCATAGTTCTTGTGGACCTGCATTCTCGTCAATAAACAGGTAGTCCTTCCAAGATAAAAAGGAGTTCTTCGCAGTCGATCTGATCTCTCTCTACGGTACGCGCACACCATCTCAACATTCAACAGGTATTCCTTCTAGCCCTAACCCTTATCTATTTTTCAAAGGAATGATAGGATACAAGCAAGTTTATTCTGCAAAGCTGAAACATTCCGTGTGAAACACATGGAGGAAGTGTAGGTGGACATTATGCAGGTGACACCACTGCATGTAAAATATTAATGGTAGGATTGTGGTGGGAAAATCTGTATAAGGATTGCAAGGACTATTGTAAAGAATGTGACCATTATCATCGCATTGGCAAGCCAAGAAGGAGAGATGAAATACCTTTACACCCTATCCCTAGCATTAAACCTTTTGAGAAATGGGAAATAGACTTTGTAGGCCCTATTACATCAGTAGCGCATAGGAATGGATCACGCTATGTAATCACTTGCACATACTATTTGACAAGGTGGGTAGAGGCAGCCCCAACTAAAGACTGCAGAGCAGCTACAACAACAATATTTTTATGGGAGAACATTATCACGAGGTATGGATTCCCTTTTAATTTTAACCAGTGATAGGGGTAAACGTTTCTTGAAGGATACTGTGAGGATCCTATTAGCAGAGTTCATGGTGGCTCATCACAAGAGTACACCTTATCACCCACAAGTAAATGGAACTGCAGGAAGCATTTTAACAAAATATTGAGCCATACCCTGACAAAATATTTTTTTATGTCAAAAGACAAGATTGGAATGACAAGGTATCATCCGTATTATGGGCTTATAGGAAAACTTATAAAAGGATGAACAAAGCCACACCATTTCAATTGGTGTTTAGCGTGGAAGTTGTTTTTTCTGGTTGAGTTCATGTTACCCTTCTCTGCAAAGATCACACGCAAGAGGCTTTTCTAATGAGCAAGCATTAGAAGAGAGAATTGATGAGTTGATGAAGCTGAATGAAAGATGATCACTTGCTAGGTGGAGCCAAACAATAGAAAAAGAAAATCAAAAAGAATGACATGATCGCCACATTAGGAACAAGAAGTTTGAGGTTGGGAAGATGGTCTTAATGTATGATTCTAAGTTTCTGCAACCACCCTAGAAAGTTAAAGGTTCATTAGTTATGTCCCTATAAAATCTCGTGACATCCTTGATCTGGGTGCATGCCAGTTACAAGTGCTAGTATGGAACAAAATTACCTGGACACTTCAATGGGAGTAGGTTGAAGCCCTACTATAAATAAGGCTTCTTGGTGTTTGTAAATAAGGTAGTATTGGTAGTTAGTTTAGGATTTCCTTTATGAATTTCCTTTCTTTTCTTTCCCTTTTGTGTTGTTTGTTTTGTTTTTGTGCCTTGGGCACTGGTAACCTTCTTACTTTTTTAGGGTTTTGAATGCGTAGAGGACTGTGCACATCCTTTTAGTGTGGGGTGGAGTGATGTCAAGGAAAGCATGGGTAAAGGTTCCAAGGAGGATTATGTTCGAAAGCTCAATTGAATCACCCCATTGAAAGAGGTGAATGAAAGAAAAGATGGAAAAGGATGCTTTGTGTCAAGATAAGGCTACTTTTAGGTCCCACGTACAAAGAAGGAAGAAGCGCATAAGCAACACGAGGTAGGAGAGAGAAAAAATTATGATAGAATAAGTGCCTTCGGTGCCGGTGATGCATGTGCAAGAGTATCCTATCAAGATTGATTGGTTGCACGACAGAAGTTTGGAAGATTGTCCATGCAAGGTGGAAGATTGGTCTACTTATGGTGGGCATGTGATTTAGGGCACAAAAGTTGGGATTTATTTGAAACATTTGTATTAAACGTTAAAAGTAAAGTGGTAGGTGAGGTAGCATTTAATTCTTAAAAATAGGAAAAACTATAAATAGAGGTTCAGACATTTCATTATTCACTTTGTGTATATGAAGAGAAGAGATTTTACGCACTAAGGTTTCTAGAGTTGATCCATGTAAAGAAAAATTGCAAGAATTTGAGCATGAGTGACCAGTTTGGATTTAAAAACCAGAAAGGAAGTGATTCACGGGTGTGGGGAATAGAGTTGTGGAGAAGCGTCGTGTGGTGAAAAGAGATTCCAATTAGGGTTTGGTATCTAGGGCATGGGTCAGAAAAGAGTTTCTTGGCCAGTTTGAGATCTAAACTTGGAAACGGGTAATAAAACAAAGCAAATGAAAGAATTTGAAGTCTTAACATAAACAATGGCACCCCAAGAAAACCAGTTGGCCACACCTAAGAAGGGAAATAGCAATGGCAAGAGGAAGCAAACAAGAAACTATCATGCGTACAAATGAAGAGTGGTATGCAGAAATACAGTACCCAGATGGAGTTTTGCTGGGGAAGGATTGGGAGTCCCATTTAAGAAATATGTTGGTAAATGATTACAATCCATCACTCGAGCACGATCGATAAGGGGAATGGCAGCTGGAGTTAGTGTGCACCCTAAGAATAACAAAACACTAGAGGGTTTTCCCATCTATAATGATGATGTAAAAGTGGAGTTGGAGAAGTCAAGATTATTGCAACTCTTTGAGTTTCCCTACTTCGAAAATCCTGAGTGCCTATATCAATGGCTGATGTCGGACGTGCATGAATATTTTTTTCACTTCATAGGGTGCAAGATGCACAGTAGCCATCAGCTTATTTCACATTTCACAGGCCTCATCTGTGAAGGAGAAATTTTGGAGGATGACCTATGTGACAAGGAGGCAATTAAGGAAACAGTTGCTGCTTATGCATACGAAAAGGGGTCGAGGTACTTTGATATCACGGACATCAAGGACCCAGTGATGAAGATGGTCGTGCACCTTATGACAAAGTTAAATGGCCATGAGAGATGGAACCAAGTAAATAAGTCTTAGTTGAATGTTTGCAAGAGGATTTCGGAGGGTACCATCTACAACTTGTCTACATACATCGCGGATGAGATTGTCAGTAGCGCGAAGGAAGGTGATAAAATCCTTTTTGGTAATGTTATGTTAACCATTATATTTTTAGAGATAGGAGTACCTAACATGACTGAACAAGTTTGTTTGGGAGTACCCTATGCTGAAGACCTGTTGGCTTCTTAGATGTGTACCCGATGTCTTGGATCTTAGAAGGGCTGAGGTTTCTGAGACCACAATGGAACTTTCCCCAAGTTATGGGACCTTGCGTGCTTGGGACAGATTTCCAAAGAAGGCGGGTTCCTCTACCTACCTCTAACGCTACTGCTACTCCTAATGTTGAATGCAAATCCTAGACTAAACATGCCAAAAGGATAAGGGATAGAAGGATGTACAGAAAGGGGAAATCCTAAGCTAAGGAAGGTGATAGTGCACTAAAAGGAAAGAGTCGATCTCTCTCCACAAGTGGCGAAGGAAACAGAGCGGGCGCGTGAGAAGAGGGTGGATAACACACACCACATATTAACACAAAACTTTTCCTTCAAGTGCATGCAACACATGAACGTGGGGACTACAAGTACAAGAGTATGCACAAAATGCCAGAAAATGCAAACAGAGAGGTGAGATGCAATGAAAACGAGATAGGGAAGACAAGAGTTCCACAGAACATGATTTTTTGCTTAAGGGATGCAAAATCATTTACATTCATGATAGGAGGTGAGAAAACATTACAGAGACCATGCCAAGGTCTCAGACCCATGGTAAGTTGGACACCATTTTGACATGGTGCTATTACAACAATGAGGATCCATTTTAGAAAGTAGAAATCTACTATTTATAGAAGAAGGAGAGAAGAGAGGGAAACTCAGATTCAAATATTCAACCACCAATAACAAGTGATAAATTCCTGAAAATCCACTGGCAAGGCTATCAGATGCGCTTTCCCATGTTTGTTCAGCATGTGGAAGAAGGAAGAAGGAAATATCTGATGAAATCTAGGTAGTTGAGGTTGATTGGACGTGCATTGATGAGCTGAGAGATGTCTCCCTGCTTTCACCTTAAAAATCCTACCTAAATTTGAATTTGAATAGTCCAATATGTAACTTGTATCAGCAACTATCTAACAAGTCCAAGCGTGTTCCGATCTGAGCTCTGAAGCAAAAGATATGGCTTTCAGAAGATGTCAGAGTCATCGGCACATGAAAAACACGTGGCATGCACAGGTTAGCTAAAATGATGACCAACTGTTCATTTGTTTTTCCTTTTATGCCATGTGTCATGCACTAGTTGGTTGTTTATATTTGGTGCCCTATTGGCACGCTTGATTGGTCATGCGCTACACACTCAAATCTGACAGGAGATGACTTGGCATAAAAGGGTGTAAAGGAGAAGGCGCAGAGGTGCGTGTGGAAGAAAGAGGCAAACGAAAGCATGCGTGACGTGCGGGGAGTGCAAAGCAAGTTCTCGGAGAGAGAAACAGAGTGTAGGTGCATAGGGGCATACATGATGCATGTGGGGAGACAAGGAAAAATTGTGAGCGGAGAACATATGGTTAAGGTGCAACTACTACAAAGTAATGGGTGCGGTGCACGAAGGGCTAGAGACTTAGGCGCATGAGGAGGGAAAAAGGAAGGAGATAGAAGAATTCAAAGGGGAGCAGGAAGGTGTGTAAGGGTGCATAGTAGAACTGTAACTGTGCTAAGGTGTCAAAAGAACAATCTTTAGTGCGCGCAACCTGAAATGTGAAACACCATAGTCTGGATGAAATATAAGTTATCCAGATAACAAGGATAGTTATTTTTATAATAAGACCCTTCGCCCGCGAAGAGATTTGAGAAGTACACCTATGATAGTATGACAGTCGTGCACAAGGCGTGCTTAGAGAAGTGGTATACGCACTTGAGGAATGCATTCGGGGTCGAATGGAGGATCCTTAAACAACTACCAGTAACCACCAAGGGAGAAGCCGAGTTTACTGTGTACCAACATTTCTACCTTGGCAAATTTAAACTGATGGGGGATGAAACCATGAGCCCATGGTATAAACTCTCGTTCTCCTTCACTGCTCAGTACTTCCAAGTGGGAGTTAACAAGTTCAAATAAGTAAATAAACTAAGGTTTTACCTTAGTGAAGTTGATCAGGACCACAAGGATATGTGTAGGATGTCAGTCTACACCTAAGAAGTGCACGCGTACGTGGGAAAAGTATGTAGGCGCATTGAAATCAGAATGATAAAACCCCCTAACTCTAAAAATTGTAGGAAAATCCATGGCGCATGTGATATATCTCCGCATCTAGGCCAAAGTTTGAGAAAGGGTGTATTCCTGGAGAATGATGTCTCCATACCTGAAGATCCCATGGGTAGAAGAAATCCTGCACTCAAGAAAATGGAGAGAGAAGAAGAGAAAACACCAAGTGTGTAGACTATCTAGCCAGTAAGCGTGTCAATGGCAAGCACCAAACCTAGCACTTATACACACAGGAAGAAATCCCTAGTAAAGGAGAAGACCCTGGAAGAAGAGGTGCCAGAGTAACCCCTCTCCAAAGAGAAATCACTAGAGGAAGAAGAGAAGGTTGAATCCCCTACCAGAGAGTCACCTCTCAAGAAGAAGCAGAGGATAGAAGAGGAAGGTGACTCAGAGGAGACAGAGATCTTAGAGAGATACATAGGTGAAAAGGATGATGGAAACAAAGAAGATGATCCTGAAAGAGATCAAGAGCTACTTGTCTTTAGCGTGCACGATTCAGTAGAAGAGGGTGGAGAAGAAGAACATGAGTTCCTTTCCATGCGGCGTAAGGGTAGTCAGGAGGAGAAGGTACCCAGGACATGGGAAGAAGTGAGGAGGTTGGCACGCAGAAGCAAAAATATCCAAGCCTTACGTAGGAACAAGTAAAAATTGTGGCAGAAAGAGAAGCAACGAAAATAATTAAGGCCTTAGTAGAATAGGAACTGGAGTGTAGTATAGACATAGTGATGAAAGAGGGTAAATATGAAAGTATTGAGAAAGAAAAATTCATTATGGTAGGAGGTCCCAGTATAATGGTGAGTTTCCCCAAAGGCACGTGCCCAGGAAGGAAGATCCTTGATACAGAACGAGGAAAGGTCATGGGCTATGTTGATGACCAAAGGAAGATGTTATGCGTGTGCTTCCAGAGCACTATACCCATGAAAGAACTTATAGCTATGGATTCATTTGATGTAGAGGGCACGTACCCCAGGAAAAGGAAGATTCTCTCTTGGGTGTTTAAGTCCCATATTAACGAGCCAGAGTTTGAAATATACCAAGGGGAATGGAAATGGGAGTAGAAACTAATAACAAAAGTACAAATGGAAGGACAATGGAATGGTTTGTGTGGATATTAGGTATGCATAGGGATGATTAAAATCTGGGTATGGGTAGTTTAAAGGTTTTGGTAAAGGGATGGTCAAGTTTGCATGGAGGTAAAATGGTGGGGGAATGGAAATGGGAGCAGAAATTAATAACATAAGTAAAAGAATATACCTAAATGAAAATGGACAAATGTTGGTTAACAAAGCATTTACTATGGTACAAGCTTGATGTCTGGTTGGAAATGGTGTGTGATCAAATGGAAGGAACTTGGTGTGGTAATGGCACTTCCTCGGATGCTCCTGTGAAGGAAAATGGCTATGTGGTTGCTTTAGGTGCTAGCTATCGATGCTTTGATGCGTGTACAAATGTTGGTTTTGATTGCACATAGCTTTGGTTTTGTCTCCTATTCTCAGAAGATGTGCCCACCTCTGAACAATGTGCCAACCTTGAAATAAAGTTGTTTTGGGGGTTAAATGGTAACCGACGGTGGTTCCAGGTTAACCAGTGTCGATTAGGGTGGGATTTCCTAGGTTTACTAAACTAGGCAGATCCCCTTGATTTTCTTGGATCTCGTTCATTTTTTTCCACAGATTAGAATGGAAGCTTCCTTGTAATGTGTAGGAATGTGGTTAGAGGGAATTTAGGCTTTGATTTTTATGGTTTGGGTAGGTCTTAGTTAGTTATGGTAACATACTAAGAATAGGTCTTAGGGTGAGGTGGCTAGATGATGTGTATAGCTGAGGTGAGCATTATCTTAATTAGGATATTTAAATAATAAATATTGTGAGGATAATGAATTAATTAAATTAATATTAGAGTGGGATGAAAGGGTCCATAGTTAGGTGAATGTGTTTAAGGTGTTTATTTGATGAGGGACCAAGGGGAGTGTGACCCACTTTTGGTGTCTACATTTTTCCCATTTTTGTTGTGTAGCTTGTATTACGAAGCGACGCTAATAAAAATAAGATGTGGTTGCCCCTTGTGTGGGTGAAGGTGATCCCCCTCAAACAAGGAATTGATGAGGCAGAAGGAAGAATCGGTGAGTGGTTTGATAAAAGGTGAATTTGATGAAGAGGAAGATGGGAAATGGGTGTAAAAATGGGAAAAGGTCTATGCGGGTAATCCAGGTAATGGGTCAGGGTCAAACGTAGTAACAGGAAAATGCACCCACACGTATAAACTGTAGCACATTACCAGGGTGAAGAGCAAGCAAACTCTACATTTTCTAAAGTTGATAGGTTTATCCAAATAAGGTTGAGGTGATTCTGGTATCCAAGGTAAAGGATATGGTTAGGAAACATGACACAAGTTAGGTGCAGGAACATTTAGGTATGTTCCGGTACACCAAAGGTTAGGTCAGGATAAACGGTCATAGTAAGAGGAAAGGTAAGGTCAGTATGTCCATCAACATAGGTAACAGTGCCGCAAGGTATAATGAACACATGAGGTCACAATTCAGTAGCGATGTTCCATATCCAAGTATCTAGGTCATGGCATGGGTAGGGCCAAGGTATGGGTAAAATAATGAGTCCCCAAATGAGGAAGAGGTGAGGTGGTAAATGATAAGGTCAAGAAGATAAAGTGAAGTGTCCAAATGAGGTGTGGGTGAGGTAAAAAAAGGATTCAGGTCAAAATTAGGGGTAGGGGGGAGGAAAATACTAAGTAGGTAAACCGATGATGGTTTAACAGAATCAATTCTGGTCAAGATGGACCGATCATGGTAAGCTAGGGCACAGGACCAATGTCGGTTAAGGTAAAACCGTCACCGGTCAAGTTGGGTAGGTTATAAAAAGAAAAATTTCCATATTTTTAAAATCATTTGTCTTTTATCGAATTAGGAAAAATGATAAGAGAGAGATAAAAAGGTGGAAAGTGACAGAGTGAGACTAAGGACTGAGTTGACAAGCCACGTGGCTAGTGATGGTTGGTCGATAGGTGGATCCACGAGCTAGGTTGGATTGATTTGATTTGATCATTTGGTTGGAGAGCGAGAGATCCTTTGGTGATGGTAGAGGAAGGAGAGGGGTTAGGGGGACCACCAGTGTAGTGACCAGAGGTGCCACCACGTAGATAGCAACACGATGAGGTAAGATATAATCCTACACTTTTTGTGTTTATTAGATTAAATTAGAGGTCAGGTGGGTGAAAATGGGTTGTTTGGGGGGAAAATAAATTTTGAATTTATGGGAGGGAAAATCAATGAAAATAGGAATGGGAAGGGTGATGATTGGGAGAAGAAGGGGTGGGAAAGGGTGTAGGGGGATTTGTGTAGGATTGGGTGGGTAAAAGGGAGGAAAAGAGGATTTGAAGGAAAAATGGGGGTTTGGGAGTTGTGGTTTTTGACACGACAGTGATCGGCATTAGTTGAAGGTTAGCCGATGTCGGTATTAACGCACCGATATCTGTCATGAAGCAGGTGACCGATGCCGGTTGAAGGGGGGCTGGGGTCGGTTACGGGCAACTGGTACCGGTCATAATTGGGGGAAAAAGGAGACAAAATGTGTCTGAGGTTGGGTGGGTGAGCTAAGTAGGGGTAAGAGAAGTGGTTTTGGTGAAAATCATAACATCGGTAAGGGGTAAAAATAGGTAAGGGTGGAGCTGTTAGGGAAAAATGTATAGATGTGTGGGAAAATAGGTAAGGTCAGGGAGTGGGTTAAAATGGAAGTAGGTGAGGGGTCGGGGTGTGTGTAAGTAGGTAAGGTGATATTGGGTTGGGTAGGTTGAGGGTAGGGAGTCGGTTGGTTAGGGTTGGGCTGGGTAAGTAGGTAAGTGAGAGTTGGTTTGGGGTGGAGGGTACGCCATGGAATAAATGGGTAATTAGCAAAGTAAAGAGTTAGGGTAATGTGTATGGGTACAGGTGAATGTAAATATGGTCTTGTTTTAATAATGTGATTGTTTTGTTAGATGTAGGTGAGAGATCAATTGTGGATGTGAGATAGGGTACCACCCTTACTCGTGATAGTTCATGGGGCGGTGACATTTGAGGAGTGGAGACATGTCATAGATGTTAGCCTGAGTGGGGTCAAGCACTACCGACATGTAGTCTGGAATCTGAGTCTGATGGCCACTCTCATCAATAGATGGGATTTTGCAACCAACACATTCCACCTACCGACGAGGAAGATGACAGTCACTCTGGAGGACATGTACATGATCCTACAGTTACCCATATTGGGGATGCAGGTATATTCGAACTCCTCAAAGGTGTCTGAGGAGTTGATGCTGACGGTATTTGGTGAGGGACTAGTAGAGCTGAGATTCCATAGCACCAGTCTGAGCTATGGAGAGATGTACCTAACCCATCCAGAGGAGATGAGGTTGGTAGTATTATTGATGGAGGTAGTCTGCTATTTTGCACTACCAGATGCAGAGGGTGGGAGATTCCCATGATCCCTGATGGGTGTATTACATGACATGATGATCGACATGACATGATTTTCCTGGGCGTTAGCATTCCTAGTATGACTATATAGAGAGTTATGGGTGTATGGGTGGCTCCGCAGGTTCAGTATGTGATGTACTTTTATTCTTCACTGTTGGGCCTATGAGCACACTGTTTGTGTTCATCTGATTGGTATGCCACGGTAGATGCATTTGAGCCTAGTTTTATTCAGGTGGGGTATAGGTGATTGGTGTCTGTGATAGGAGAGTGCCGAGAAGGAATGGTTAGACATGATGTGGCTCATTATAGGTAGTTACTGGAGGGATTTTTTGATGTGGACATCATTTGGAGGCCGTATGTGGGCTATCCCTCATATAGACAGATGGCCGATGATTTAGCTGGCCTACAGATACTGAGATGGATTGAGGGGCACCATGCATGGGAGCACGAGATGATCCCAATAGACAGGGTTTGATGGTAGTTTGGATTACTGTAGGATATGCCACCACCCTTCCCACAGTACCGGAGGGATGATGTGGAGAGACCTTTGCCACTTCCACAGCCGACAGTATCTATAGTGATGAACAGATTGATGATGCTAGAGTGATGAACAGGTATAGATAGTGGTCGGCAGCCCATCTATGAGTAGTACCTCCCAGGTTGGGGCAACCAGATTTAGCCATGATCACTGTGCAGAGAGCTTCCCTACAGGGGCATGTGGTGACCCTGATTACATAGTTGGGGATGGTATAGGGGTAGTTAGAAGCTTTAGAGGCAGAGGTGGCCGCATTGCATGTGCAGGTGGCTAGTTTACAGGCCTAGATGGCCCAGGGTGGAGATTGAGAGGGTGATGATGAGCAGGTGGCCACCCTACAGGTGTAGGTTACAAGTTTTTAGGGCTAGTTGGCCACTGCACATGCATAGATTTAGGCACCATAGGCTGAGGCATGGGAACAGGGTGTGAGGCTGATGGTACCTTCACAGGCACCGAGACAGGGTCTCAGTTCACAGGAAGGGGTAGGATAGGGTCCCAAAGGATAGGTACAAGGGTCAAGGCCCATGGGGCCACCACAAATAGTACCCATATCCTGGTTACAAGATGCCCTAGATGATGCCATATATTACTAGGATCACGTGATGACAGTCGGGATAGATTTTCTATCCTATAGAGAGTACAATGCATAATATGCTTTGAGTGAGAGGTCATGATCTTGGACTCACAGCGGGGAGAGCATAGGGGGCCATTGAGCCCCGAGACAGGATCAGGGTGAGGCCACTAGCTCATGGAGGCCAGCTTCAGGTGATGTACTAGCAGAGGCCCAACCACGACCTATGGCGGGCAGTGAGATGTTATCAGGCAACCAAACATGAGCCAAGGATGGGACAAGAGAGACCGATATGGAGGATATCTGGCAGGATGATGCCTGATGTATGTCTCTCCTTTTTGATGTATTTTATGCATTTTTGATATATACCAACTTGTGTACCAAAGACAGTGAGGATGTACGAGAGTTTTGTATATTTTTGATCATATACTGGCCTACGTGCCGAAGATGGTGAGGTTGTATATGAGAGTTTTGAGAGATTTGGTTATATACACAGGCCTGCGTGCCAAAGATATTTGATATTATGTATATGGATACACATGTTTAGATATTTTTATTTAAAGAGATGGTGATGATTATGGTCATGATGTATCTGTGTTGATAGAATTTTCATTATTATGCAGAGATGGATTCATGATAGGTGTGTTAGGCATGATGGAGTTAGGTTGTGTTTTAGGGATGGATCAAGTTAGGCTTTAGGCATGGATTGAGTTAGGTTGTAGGATCGGTTGAGTTAGGTTTGTGGTCTAGGCATGGATTGAATCAAAATTGGTTTAGTTTATAATTCATTAATTTGTGCAATGAATGATGATATGGGTCAAATTTTAGATATTTTATAGTACATGCATGATAATGGTGTAGACACAAAATTTGTGTCTTACGACCCCCTGTGCCCCACATCTCATTTCGTAACCTAATCTCATCACCTAAACCTTACACAATTATTTATTAATTACCTTATAATTAATAAATCCACATCGCCATACCTGCCACCTCATTTTGCCACCTCATCATGACTTAGTCCTAACCCTAAACTAACCTAATCAAGACCTATAACTTGGTCTATATCCACACCCATGACGAATGAATCCTCACTCGCACCTAAAACCGACCTCGTAATAACTTGACCAAGCCCGCAACTAATCCCTCGGGAGAAAACGAGGGAAAGTTGGCTATTTTACTAAAAATAGCCCACTTTGACTGAACTGATACCGGTTTCTACTCGACCACCATCAGTTACGTAACCACCATCGGTTCCCTGTAAATGACCTCCTCCAACCAGAAACAAGGGTCAGAGGAGTTTTTGATTAATCAGGATCATCAGAAGTTATCGAAAGAATCCGGATTTTACTTAGCCGAGCAGAGACAAGTGAAGAAACAAGAAGAGTTTGCAGAGAAGGATATCAAGCCCAGGACCAAAGCCTTGTGACACTCATCTGATCATCGGGAGGGGAGATATCTCATCTTATGATTGCCAGGTCATACTACCTGAGTTCTGCCTTTGTCATCACAGTCCTTGATCCTGCGTCCTCATCAATAATCAATAAGTAGTATCTTGTATGTCCTTTTAATAACATTTCTTGAACTTCTGAATCACAGCCATCATAAGTCTATTCCTAGATCTAATACCCAGCAACACACTACATCTAACTGTCATTCCTCTACCCTTACTTCACCCCAAGAATACCCTCCCCGTACTCTCTGAGTCTCTCTCATCACCCTGTTACCAAATCCCACTCATTTACCAGCTTTATAAACAACCCAACCACCCTACACCCAACCCTTACCAAAATTCCCTAAAACATTTCCCCTACCGATATCGGTTAATAGAAACCGGTACCGGTCACTGTGATTCCAAACCAAAAACCAACCTTTCCTCTACTTGTTTCAACGAGGCAATTAAATTGTGATTTTACAATCATTTGTGTTAATTCATATTAGCAGGGGAGCTGACCACCTTCGAAAGGAAGTTTTATATTTCCTGGGCCCAAGGCAGTTCCCTCATTTATTGTCTAATTAAAATCTGGTGGTCTTATATTTTTACTTGCAAGTAGTCCTTCCAAGACAAAAAGGATTTCTTCGCAGTCGATCTGATCTCTCTCTACGATACGCGCACACCCTCCCTACATTCAACAGGTATTCCTCCTAGCCCTAACCCTTATCGTTTTCTCAAAGGAATGAAAGGATAGAAGCAACTCTATTCCCAAAAGCTGAAACATTCTGTGTGAAACATTTTGGCACGCCCGGTGGGACCCATTTCAGTTTTCTTTCTTTCTTGCTTGCTTTCATATAGGGAGCATATTTGTTGTTTTCTCCTTCTAAAGATATTCACAAGGTATTTTGTTATTTTGGTAAAAGAACTTGCTTTACTTTTACATCTTTGCATTAGTGAAAGTAATCTCTTTTGCTTCATCGAATATCATTTTCGATTTGGGTTTAAAACACGTGCATCACATTCTTGCTTGTTGTTTTCAATTGTAGTGAACATAGATTAAGTAACAGTTCGTACACGTGAGGGTGATATCCATGTTATTGACAAGAAATTAATCTTATTTTCACTACACAACACATACCGAATCACGACATAATCAACACAACAGCTCAAACATCCCCCCTTTTCCACGGTATTCCTCCGCCCGATTGAGGTGACCTTGTAAGCCAAAACAAAATTGACATTTCCCTTAAGTCTTTTGTTTAGGATTGACATCACCTTGCGTCTAAGGAATAAGCCCACAATAATTAAAACTAATCCTAGGGTTAGTCTCTGGATTTGCATGTGCATCTTGTTTGTTTTCAGTTATGTTTCTCTGTCATACACTGTTTTCTGTGATCACTTCAAAACAATTTGATAAATGTACTAAGCATTGTTAAACTTAAATCAGCAGCTTCTTACAGTTTCTTATACCAGTCCTATTATACCAACATCGGTTAACTGACTGACGCCGGCTATAGTCTAACCGACATCGGTTAGCAGACCGATATCGGTTACTGTCTTTTACAGTCCCTGACAAACCAACAACCTACCAATTTCAACATTCTGAGGCTGTTTCTGTTCCTGACAGATTAAAACCCTATTGTGTACTCTTGTCCATGGTTGTTATCACTCAGAAGCAAGCCACCTCCATGGTTTCACATGCCTTCTTTGTGCCTTTTCCTGAATCACCCACTTCACATTCTATAGGGAACCCTACGAACACCAGTGAGATCCCCAAAATTCATGTAGGAGATAAAGAATATGCCAAAGTTTTGGATGCTAATCCTAGCACTGTACAATACTATTTGTCTCATGCCCTTGACCGTACACCCGATGGTCAACTCCTTGTTGGCATGCCTATTAGTATACCTGCTCATTTAGCTCATTCTCCACCTGATAACTCTGCTTTGCGTTCTGCATCCTTAGCCTCGTCTCCCAATCCAATGGCTTCAAGGGTTCATACGACACAGATTGGCTTTCGTTTGGTTAATCTTGGGCCCCACATATCATTACCGCCGACTGCTCCTACCTCGTCTCTC
Organism: Taxus chinensis; assembly: GCA_019776745.2. Lineage (NCBI taxonomy): Eukaryota > Viridiplantae > Streptophyta > Pinopsida > Cupressales > Taxaceae > Taxus > Taxus chinensis. The sequence goes on from CM034148.1 coordinate 33,535,184, forward strand.
TTACAGACTACTCCGTTCATGACTTGCTCTCTACCACCTATTCACACGAGCTTTCCTTCTCAAGCTCCGCCCACCTTTTCATTTCCACACACGTATCCAGCAACCTCAACATCTTATATAGGACATCCCTATTCGGTCACCTCAACATATTCGTCCTCAATACCTTATCAAAATTTAACGCCACCATTGTCTAGTGAGTAGGGCCCGTGGCCAAGTTGCCGCGTTACCACAACCGCCTCACTCATCCGAACGCGGCTTGCATCAAACAAAGGATGGACAAAATGCAAAATCTGGAGGCTTCGGTTTCAGGGAAGTCATAGCGCCTGGCATAGGACAAGTTGTTCAGGAGCCTATTCCACCCTGCTTTCCTCCCCCCTCGTTCAGATCCTCCTCAAAGGGGAACTTACCAAAATTTACTCGTTTTAATAGTAAGGCGGAGTCCGTAACAACACTGGCGAGCATTTAGACATCCGGCGATCTATTGCTCATTACGATGCCGTACGACTACTTATCTTCACACCTTCCCATGTCCTTATGGGAACCCCCCCTTGGAGTGGGTACAGTTCTGTAAACAACACCAAGCGTTCTCGGTTAACCAACTGGCCCAATCTTTCTTGATCATTGCGCCCTTAACTGGCCAAGAAAGTAGCTTCACCCAACCATCTAGGCCGACCGACAATGTGAAGAACATCATTGCAGATTGCGGGAAGGAGGGCGGGGCCTATCAACCAACTACAGCTGCCTTGCCTCCGGCCGCACTTACGAACTTTTTTACGGGGGCCTGCACTAAGCACATCGCGCCAACCTACAAATCAAACTTTCCACACATTTACGAGGCCTGACTATGCTTGAAACTAGAGATTCGAGCCTTAGAAGAAGAAAAGTTGCGTTTGCGCAAACAAAAAAACCCCAATTTTCTAACTCCAGATCCACCAATAAAACCTAACAACACCACTCCTCACACATCCACTTCTCTGCAAATTTCGAAAAGGATTCTGTCCCCCGCGTGAGTAAAACATCTCAAGACTGTTCAGACCCCACAAAAACAAAACCGCCCATAGGATAAAGCCGAGCCCATTCAATTTACACGCCCTCGGAGAAACTAATGTGTCCAGTTTGAAAAATGCTCAAGTCAAAGGCTATCACCTTGCCTCCTATTAAACCTCACTCTACACTCTAAGGTTTGATCCCACCCCCGCTATACCTTCTTTGTACAGAAAATGACTTCTGCACTTCATTGCATTCACTACTGCGTAAAGGGGAAACACAGTAAAAATGGAAGTGGTGAAATAATAACATATAGTGTAGGAAAGGGAAATGGTTGATGCATGGATAGAACCCTAGATGATAACCCTAAACTCCCTTGCTATCAACCAGGAAATTTTTGAAAAATTTACAAACCATTGCCGAATCACTCTTCTAATAGTAAACATAAACCAAGATATCTTAGCACCATGAGAGTGTTTCCTGAATTCCATGCAGTGTTCGACGCTTCCCCAAAAGGCCTCTATTGAGAACATTCGGAATCAAACCTCTACACTAAGCAGGAGAACCGAACCCCCCCCTTTATCACCATCAAGACAAGACGAAGTCCTTGCCAGTTTCCGTTTGTCACCCATCGAGGAATGAAAACCATAACCACCCCCTATGTCTCTTTCTCCACTGATTAAGCCCTTTCTTACACGGCATCCTTCGCAAGACTGTGAGGCGGATTGTTTAATCGAACTATATGCTATTTTCCCAAACGTCTCCTTCTACCACCTCTTGCTGCAACAAGACGAGGGCTCGCGCACTACCTGTTGTCAGCCTTCTTAAATGAGAAACCTCTTGCACTGACATCACCCAAATTCTTCTAATCATGACAGGGATCCACTCTCAAAACATGCCCTCCTACCTATTAGTTTCTTCATCGCATCGCCTAAATCCTTTCAGCGACTGGTTGACCGCTTTCTACACGACCCATTGCACCAGTTGCCTCACATCTACCCATTGTAATCACCACACCCACAGTGGAACCGGAAATCACAACCCACCTTTACATTCCATACAAAAGTTCCAATTCCAACACCTGAATACTGTAATTCCCTAGCAGATAGACTGATCCGAATTGGAACATTTAAGTTAACCCCCTATTCTCACTCAAATGCAGATGACCGAGCCATAGAGGCCTCTAACATATACCTGAAGCGTGTTTACACACAGAAGCTTCAAATGCCTATTTTCCTCATCTTCACCCCCTTCATCTCTACCAAGTATCTCATCCACCTCGTATTAGCTTGACCAAATCGTCCCCTATGCTTGGGACCTCACCACTAACCCAGGTCTAACACATCTAACTAACACGACATCCGGGCGTCAGGGGAGCGCGCGACACGTGCGGGAATGCCGGGTATGAAAGGGGTATACCACATTATGCGAAGAAGATCTAGGGGAGAAAAACAGAGGAAGCGACCCACCCCATCACTAAACATCTGTGATACCTATACTAGGAAACACCATACTCTAACCTTCACACGCCGTCACGAGGTACCCAAACGGGATATACTCGAAAATCAAAGATCCACAGTATCGCCCTAAAGCCCCCCTAAGCGGCTAGATTATCCAAAAATAAATCCATCCATCCACTTAGAGACAAACTTAATCCCTCAACCATGCCTCTATCACAACTAAAACCATTATCGTCACACATACCTTCCATACTTGGGGACCAGGCTCATCCCTCCACCTTGCCTCAAAATATCATACCTCCTGCGGTTTTTTTCTCTCTAAATTGACTTATGCCTTCTCGCACCCATACAGACGGATCCAACGGGCTATCTCAACATCATTCACACCCCACCAAATATCCTTTCACCCATCAACCCTAAACAAAATTTCATCATCAAAAGATTGTGTTTGCTGTCATCTCCTCTTTTTCCGCCGTTGTTTCCTAATACCATCCACGCACATTATCTTTGAGCCTCATCATCTAACCAAAGCTAAACGTAGAGCTCCTGCGCCAAGAGAAGCCATTTTTAGTTAAAACCCATTATCCAAACATTCCCTTGGTCTAAACCTCCACACACATAACAAATCAATCATTACCCCATCATTATCATCAAAACTACCCAGATGCATTAGCCTCCATCTCCTTCTGACTTTGAACCCACTCAAGGGTCTTAACGCCCCAAAAAATCCTTGCTACATGTTGGTGGAGAATGCGACCATTTCCCTACCCCCACTTAGACATTATGACCCATCCTAAACCCGACCTATAAGGTTATGATGAGTCTAAAATATGTGCTTACCACTACACACCAGGACATGATGTAGAGGGAATGCAAAGCTTTGAAAAGACCATCTTTCGTCAGTCACCTCTCTCAGATAGAAAGGTTAAGAAAGACAACTTACGAAGGGAGAGACCTTTAGCTTCATTCCCTCTCCTATACCACCTGTCCCCGCCTCACCAATATCCTATCATTATTACAACCCCCACTCTCGAAGACCATGATTTATCCCTGACCATCTTCCTCCTCTCATGTTCACGAGATCAACATGCTTAGTGTTGCTACTCGAGGCAGAAAAACAACAAGAAAGCGAAAGAAAGCAGCACGTGCATCCTCTCTTTCTCCGTCCACCATCCCGATCGCACCACCAACCCTAAGGGTTATTCGTGGACCCGCTTACCCCATCTCTAATGGAGTTGCCCCACCGAACCATGATCAAACAGCTTCACCAATCACCTAAAAAATGACACTGTATGATCTCATTCAGACTTCTGAATCTCATCGACAAGCTCTCGTTGAACTCCTTCAAGGGATAGAGTCTCTTACCTAATGAAACCTTGCCTCCATCTAACACCCACTCTGTTCACCAAAACCTAAAAGCCATTCTAAAGAGCTAACACCCAAGTCATTGCTTCCCTCACCAAAACCAACCTAGTAACTAACCGAACCCCAACCACTTCTGTTTCTCTTGTACAAGAAGCCGCTGCTTGTAGGGTGTTCTCTGAATATAGACGAAATTGTTAAACGGTTTGGTCCTGTCGAAGATCCTGACACCTGCTCTTTTCATCTCAGCTTATGTCGCTTGTCCAGGACATTCGGGTACGTCGTGTTATGATTGACGGGGGTGCTAGCCTAAACATCATATCTTCAAAAGCCTTCCAACAAATGAATATTCCTTCTAGTTGCATGTGTGCCAACCCCATCATGTTGCGGTCATTCAATGATGCTATTACCTCTACCTTAGGCACCGTGATCCTTAACATTCATGTAGGACCATGTACTTTACCCAAACTCTTCTATGTCCTTGAGGGAGAGTTCCAATACAATATGTTGTTAGGCCGCCCTTGGATCTGGGCTATGGGATGCGTTCCTTCCACCTTACATAGATGCATAAAATTTGAGTACGAGGGGAAGTCCTACACTGTAAAATTTGATCCTCCCCCCTTCAAAACCTGCAATATGTTATATCACCCTAATGATGTGCTTGTACCAGTCAAGACACCCATTCATCCAGCCGAACCATCCACTTCAACCACACCTCTACCATCCACTTCAACAGCACCTACACCTTCAACCAATGAAACCGCTGTCGCAAATACCACTTTCTTTCCCGCAGCTAACATCCTAACCTCAGACCCCTTAGTAGATGTTTTTCAACACCTTATGCTGGGGGAGTATCACCTATATAACGTTAGTTCTTTCCATACCCCACAGGAGTACGGACAGTTACATGCGCATCCTACATATGACCGTCATGTGGGGGAAGTAATCCCCTATGGACCACCTCATTGCCACACTAACCTAACCTATGGGGGTGTCGACGCATCCTCCGTTACCCCTGAACCTCCTCTTGGTGTGGTTCCTTTCCAATCCAATTTTTAATACCTGAAAAATCGTCGTTTCGCCCTCACCTTCTTGACTCATTGTGCTTGGAAAGGCTTTGGTTTTGGTCTTTATGAACAAGGCCGACATACAATCATTCCCGTAACAACACGCAAGCACAATGATCGTAGTGGTCTCGGATTTCCTAGAACACTTACACTGAAGGAACCTCGTGTCATTTATCTCCTGGAAGATGACGACGTCACCCCTACCGAACCATCATCACCCATTTTGCCATCGTCACCCACAGAGTCGATAGATCCTGAATCTATCCCTCCTAACTTTTTTTTTTTTTTTCATAAATGCTATCTTCCTAGGTCCTCTCACTTATCAACGTGATAATGAGGACCCCTCTTCTATCCCCCTTCTATATCCAGACATTATTGAAGAGTACTCGCCTTCAATTAATGTTGTTGAGTGTGAGGATGATGACTCCATCCTCACTTACCTTGGTGCGGATGACTCCTATATTCAACGCGCATTACCGTTGAAACTCAAACCATGTTGAATGAGTCTACTATAGAAATCAACATCCACACAGAGGAGGATCCTCACATTGTGAAGATCGGACAATCCCTTAACACATCAGAACAAGCTGCCTTTACTACCTTTCTCCGTACCCGCAACCAAGCGTTCGCTTGGTCTTACGCTGACATGCCAAGAATTGATCCTGACATTGCTGTCCATAACATTACCCTGAAACCTGATTCCAAGCCAATTAAACAGAAACTGAGAAACATGCATCCACGCATTGCCCTCTTGGTCAAATAAGAACTTCAACGAATCTTTTCTGTTTCCTTCATCCTGCCTATTGACTATCCTCAATGGATTTCTAACATCGTACCTATCACTAAAGCGACGGGGGGACTTCAGATATGCACGGATTTCTGAGATCTTAACCTCACTTGCCCTAAGGATGACTTCCCCCTCCCAAGTATTGATCAACTTGTTGATCTCACTGTAGGCCATGAGATGCTCTCTCTCATGGATGGATTTTTGGGATACAACCAAATTTTGGTAGTCCCTGCCGATCAACATAAAACTGCCTTCATAACTCCTTGGGGAACCTTCTATTATCGTGTCATGCCGTTTGGCCTTAAGAATGCTGGTGCGACCTATTGGCGGGCTATGAATTACATTTTTCATGACATTATGCACACTATCCTTGAGGATTACGTCGATGATCTTCTTGGAAAATCTAAACATCGCAGTGAACATCTTGATGTTTTAACCATTATTTTTTATCGCCTGTTACAATACTCTGTCCGTATTCAACCAAAGAAATGTGTCTTTGGTGTCATTTCAGGAAAACTTCTTGGTTTTATCATCTCTTTGTGTGGCATTGAGGTCGATCCATCTAAAGTCAAAGCTATCCTAGAAATGCCCCCACCTACTAACCTCAAACAATTGCGTAGTTTGCAAGGTAAAATCCAATCTATCCGGCATTTCATCTCCCAACTCTCGGATCGATGTCAACCTTTCCATCACCTCCTTAAAAAGGATATTTCCTTTCAATGGAGCAAAGAGTGCCACCAAGCCTTTGAGGCTCTCAAAGCTTATCTCTTGCAACCACCCGTGCTTATCCCACCTTAGGACGATCGCCCTTTCTACCTTTACCTTTCCGCCACCGACCATGTTGTAGGGGCCATGCTCGCACATCGTGAGTCTGAGTATCGAGAACAAGCCGTTTATTATAGAATTCATACTCTAGTGGATTATGAGACTAGGTATACACATGTAGAAAAGTTATGCCTAGCCCTATCATTTATGGCCACCAAACTCTGACACTACCTCCTGAATCACAAAACTTTCGTCATCACCAACATGGACCCCATCCATTATATGTATGCCAAACCTCATCTAAACCAATGCATCGCCCGATGGCTTATGCTCCTTGCTAACCTCAACCTTGAATTTATACACCAGAAGTCAATCAAAGGAAAAACCATTGCCGACCAACTCACGGAAGCTCCTTTACCTGGGGCGCAATTTACCAATTTTAGTTTCCCAGATGAACTCATAGCTACTCTTTCACTCAAGGAGGAGTCATATCCAATGACCCTCTTCTTCGATGGATCCAAATGCCAGCGCGGCGGCGGGGCTGGCGTTGTCCTCATTCCTCTTGACGCTAAGCCTATGCCTCTTTCATTCCGACTCGATTTCCCCTGCACTAATAATATAGTAGAATACGAGGCCCTTGTTTTGGGTCTCCAGGTTGCGTTACACTTAGGTGTCAAATCTATCAATATTTTCAGCGACTCTCAATTGGTAGTCAATCAAGTTATGGGCATCTACCAATGTAAAAATGAGGAACTTCAAAAGTACAAACACTACGTGGATTCACTTCTAACCTTATTTATTCATTATTCTATCCAAACCATTCCCCGCTCCACTAAAAAATTTACGGATACTATGGCTTGCTTAGCCTCACAAATTCCTGCTTCATCAACTGACTTTGACATTTTCGTCTTGGTCCAATAACTCTTTGCCCCATCTTACTCAGCCCCGGTTATTTGCATGATAAATAATGTGTCTGCTAATTCACAGGATACCTGGTATCACCAGTTTCACGACTACCTTACAACCTCTGTTCTCCCACCTGACCTTACCAGTACCGGCAAACGTGCTTTTCTTAAACGTGTTTCTCACTATGTCATCATGGGGGGACTCCTTTATAAACGTGGCTTTGATGGCATCCTCCTTCGATGTCTAACCGGCGCGGAGGTCACCTTTACCATCCAACAGGTCCATGACGGTATTTGTGGTGGAAATTTTAGCGGCCTTGTTGTGGCCAAACGAATCCTTTGCCTAGGTTATTATTGGCCTACTTTTAATAATGATTGCTATGAATATGTTAAACGTTGTGTTATGTGTCAACAACATGCCAACCTTCAACATACTCCTAGCCATCCACTATAGGTCGCACGAGATCTTTGGCCTTTCTCATAATGGGGTTTAGACCTTATTTGTGAGATTCATCCACCCTCTTCACAACATCACCGACGGATAATCACGGCCACCGAATATTACACAAAATGGGTGGAGGCCATTCCACTCATTTCAACCAAAAAGGAAAAAATTGTAGAGTTCATTAACCACCACATTATCTGTCATTTTGGTGTTCCCCATCGCCTGATAACAGATAATGGAAAATCTTTCAAAAATAAGTTGTTACAAGACCTTTGTAACAACTTTGGTATCAAACTTAGCTTCTCGTCACCGTACTATCCACAGGCCAATGGTCAAGTTGAATCTTCTAATAAAACCCTAACCAAAATTCTCATGAAAGTTGTTAATGAGTCCGGAAGAAATTGGCATGATCACATCCCTTTTGCTCTCTAGGCTTATCGGACTAGCATTCTTACCTCTACTAATGCCACCCCATTTTATTTGGTATATGGTACCGAGGCGATCTTGCCTCTCGAAATACAAATACCCTCCCTTAGAATATCTCTTCAGGATATTCTCACCAACGATGATTTCCGCCAAGAGCGGTTAGCCCAATTGGAGCTTCTTGACGAGTGTCGTCTTACAGCTCTTGACCACCTTCAAATCTATCAAAAACGCATCAAGCATGCTTATGATAAGTGACTTCATGAGCGTACCTTTAAGGTTGGTGATCTTTTCCTCAAAGAGAATCAACATGTAACCAAACTAGAAAGGAGCAAACATGGAAAATTTGCTCCCAATTGGATTGGGCCTTACATAATCACTCACACTTATGGATCAGGCACTTACCATTTAGCTTCGCTTAATGGTAAACCTGAGCATGAACCCCTTAATGCCTTGCATCTTTGACCATTCTACTGTTGAATTTAGTGTTATATCACTTCTTATCTACCTTGTGCTCATCCCTTGAGCTCATTTACCACCGCATACACTTTGTTTCCTACATCTCAAAATCAAATCAAGCTCACATGGTTTGATTATCACGTCCCCTTAAAGATGCCTTCCCCTTTTTAGTCTAGTCCATGACTTCAAAGTATTAAAATGACACATTCTTAATTAAACACTTATGGGATTTTCTTGAGTCAAACCTCCTACAAAACTAGATGCTTTATGCCAAACAGACATCTAGACCTATAAATTATACATAGACTGCTCCCTCGAAGGACAGCTGTATGCGAAACTACTGCTGCTATTATATATATAGACTACTCCCCTGAAGGACAGCTATACACAAACGCCACATCTGCTACTATAAATAGACAGCTCCCTTGAAGGACAACTATACACAGTCAGCCTTTATCAGAAGCTTCTCGCATTGATCAGCTTCGTGAAGACCTCAAGAGTAATAAAATACATATATATCCCTTGTAGACTTCCCACATCGATCAGTCTATATTCAGCAAAATAAAATCCGCATTCAAAAACACTTTTGAGTCATGGACTTGTCTATTTAGGTTAGGTTCTCTTTCGTTAGAATACTCACTTTATAACAACTTATCTGCGCCTCAGCTACACCATCCACCTCACCTCACCATTTGTTTAAAAAAAAACTCAAGGGACGTGACGTACGCCTGATATATTGTGATTATACAACTCTTTTCACCTGGAAACTTCTCGTCTATGCACGGTATCTAGGGGTTCAAGCTCATTCTACATTATTATGTGGTTTGTTTAGCTCTTTTCACCTCCGGAGAACTTTTTCCTCTTTGACTCGAATCTAGGATTATGTGTTGACCTTAATCAGGACACGGTTCCCTACCACTTGGGTAGGCTAACTTTCACTTCACCTATACCTATTCCAATATCACAAATTCCTTACCAACACCAACAACATTACCCTACTAATATCAATATTTTTACCAACCAACAAATTGCCTAACCATACCTAAACTGTCTGAATTCACCTCTCCCTGGTCCTAAGGGAGAACTACATCAGTCTGAGGCTCCTCCTTGCTTTGTGCAATGGGCTATTTAGGTAGCACTTAGGAGATATGGTGTCTCCCAAGATTAGCTCGACCATCCCCTACCATAATTTAGCATGTGTTGTAAATATACATATTTTTGTGTATTTCTTTTCACCAACATTCATCTTTATCATTTTTCAAAACAAACATTCAAAACACGACCCTTCTTATTATTATAACTCAAATTAACATACATATTGAGTTTTATTTAGATGTTCAACAAATACATCTTCTCTATCATCGACGCGCAGGTCGGCATCCTTATTTATTCTTATACCTCTATAACATTCACTTAGACCCTCGCGCCTCATCCCGAACCAGGTGATGATCGTGATCGTCGATGCCTCTCGCTGGGCCTCTCCATCCTCAAAGGCACCACGGCTATTGGTACCACCCACTGATTTATCAATATCTCCTGTAACATATGAATACGATCTCTCGCATGGAGGAATCTCACCTCTAGTCTCTCCGCTCGTGACTCCGCAACTGCTAACAACCCTCTTGTCTCATTCACCTTCGTTTGGAGCTGATGAACTAAACTCTGTAGACAATCTCTCTCCGCTGTAATCATAGCTATGTCAGGATGATCACATACACCTCGCAGCTCTACTACCCACCATAATCTATAGGCCTCTGTCGTTCCTGTATCCATTACCCTGCGATCGGCTGCCATCTCTTCCGGTCCTTCTGAAGGTGTCGGCCGGGGAGGTGAGAATGATACCTCCGTGTCAATCCTCATATATGGTCTATAACCCAAGGGTATATCCTGCAAAAATCCAAATTGTCCCCGCACGTGATCTAGAGGAATCCTCTCATACTCACCTGGCCTGTGCCCCGCGATCCACCTCAATCGCTCTACACCCCTCAACTCCTCAGCTATGTTCTCTATTACCATATAGTTCCCGTAAGGCCTCCAACAGATATCTACAATCGTCACCATCTCCCATACCTGCCTATAATACTCAGTGTCACCTATCACAGCCTGGGATCTTGTCTCTTGTTCTGTCTGGACCCATCGTCTGAATCCCAACCTCTGCACTCCTGTCTCTCCTAACTGGATGGGTCAGCCTATTGGTCGCACACAAACAATGTGCTCATAGGCCCAACAATGTAATAAATATGAACAATCCAGTGTCGTCCTATGATTTCACCTACAAGCCCATAAACCCCTGTATAGCTCCGCCAAATATGTAGGTGCCCATGCAAAAGTCACATTCCTCTCTATCATTTCCCAAATAACACACATCAATGCTTTTGGAAATCTTCCCCCATCCGCCCTCGGTAATGCATAATATCCCACCGCTATCATTAATACCACTGCCAACCTTGTTGCCTCAAGATGTGCTGCATACATTATACCATATGTGAATGTCAAACCTCGCTGTGTCAAATCTCGTGCGTATGGACCAAATACTACTGTTATCACTCCCCGCGCCGCACTAGGCAATGCTTGATATACTGGTCTTCCTATAATTGGGAGTCTCAAAATACGGAACACATCTTCCAATGTCACTGTCATCTCCCCTGTTGGCAGATAGAAGGTATTCTTTTCTAGATTCCATCTCTCAATCAACGCCTGCAACATAGCATGGTTACATGTGATTCGTGAATAATAGCGGATTCCCCTTAACCCTAAACGATTTATCAATGCCCATTTAGCTGGTGTTACATCCGTTCGGATCCGTGACAACAAAGCTGGCACACTATCATTCATCCTGAGCCCTGCCTCTGCCTGCATGCATCAAAACGACACACATCCATTCAATAAATCAAATCCCCAAGGGTTTTTCTCACATTCTAGAAATTCCTACAATAACTGGTATCAGTTATAGATAATCGGTACCAGTTTAATAACCGATACTGGTTATCTCTAACCGATATCGATCACTGTCAATTTTATACACCCTGCCTAAACACACCACCTACGACAATAATTTGATCGTTTGCCCCTCTCTGTACATACAAACATACCTGAAACCCCTGATTACCCACCCCATAACACTCACCTCATCCATAACCCTTGCTATCACATTTTCTTTCTCATATCTACCCACTTACACTTCTCTTATCCTATTCACAAAACATGCAAGAATCAAATTACAACCAAAACGTTTACCTCTTGGGCTATAGCAGCTTGAGGTGGAACTTGTCTTCCCTCTCGTCCCTGCCTGCTGGATGCTTCTCCTTGTTCATCCATGTTCACCACCGTCTTCAAATATAACTTGCTGTTTTGCCTTCTGAATCTCAGCCCACATTCACTTTCCCTGTCTCTTTCCTCCTTATCACTCAAATTCTCTCATGCACTTATCAGTCATCAAACAGCGTCACATTCGCATATTTCACTTCTTGCATGGCTCTCAAAATAAGAACTTAAGTTTCCACCCAAGCTTTTCTATTTTTAGAAAAGCTCATTTTTTGAGTAACCGGTATCGGTTACCTAACCGATATCGGTCTATTGTCTATCGACATCGGTTATCTAACCGATATCGGTCATATACCTACCTTTTTTAAACATAGTTCTTTTCTTTATTTTCTACCTAATTTTTGTGGCGCCCGCCTCTTTTTCTTGCATAACAACACCATTATCCATATTTTTCATCAAATCCATATCTCATCACAATTTCATCAACATCATCTATCTATATTACAAAAACAAACAAGCCATCAACAAACGATATCAAAAACCATCAATCTATACACCATTTGGATCCAACTCAGCAGCTACATACATTCAATTTCATAAACCAGCGACAAAACACACAACATTTCATAACACAACATGTCAATTAAACTCATCATCTATATATACATACATTCCATTGCAAAAGCCATTAACAAAAGACATCAACACCATCAATATATCAACCCTGTGGATCAAACTCATCATACATTAAATATCACAAACCATCGACAAAACACTTAAAACATTTGAAACACAGCATATGGATCAAAATCATCATATATATCTATATATCAAAGGTTTCAAATATACAATTTTCCCTGCATAGGGGCCTCTGTGATCTCATAATAATACAAAGCCGGCACGCAGGCCACAATAACTGTCAACATCTCGACTCGGCTCGCAGGCCGGTATCAACTGTACAACCCGTACTCGGCTCGCATGCCGATATATACAATAAATGAATCAATGAATGAATAAATCATCTATGGGCACGCAGGCCTCTATAAACATAACCGGTTCGCAGACCAGTGCCTATATCTAATGTATAAACAAAAACATCTATCTCTGACCCATGGAAGTCTCAACTCTCCCCACCACCCTCAGCACCTCTCCATGCGGGTCCTGGCCCTGGCTCCCGCCTCCTCCCTATCAACGATCCCTTGGCTGTAGCTGTACCCCCCTGGGATCTCTGACTCTGCGAAGTCTCGGCTCTGTGCGCCGCATATGGCTGATAATCAGCCCCGGTACCATCAAGAACATCCTGATAATACCGGGCCTCCGCTCTCACCTCCATATAGCGGGCCCGTGCCACCATTGCTACTGGGGCTGGTCCCCCAACTCCTAATAATAGTGGCCCCTATGCCGGTGCCTGTGCCTATATGGGTGCCTGTGCTGGTGCCGGTGGTGGTGCCTGTGGTGGGGCCTGTGGCTGTACCTGTGCCTGTGCCTGTACCTGTGCCTAGGCTAGCTGCCCCTATAGGACACCTATCTGTGCCTGTGCAGCAGTAAGCTACCCCTGTAACAACTATACCTGGCCCCTGAGCTGGTCCCTCTCTACTATAACAGCTGCTAAGTCTGGCTGTGCGGGCTGTGCTCTCCTTGCGGCTCTCTCCCCTGCCCACCATACCAAAAATGCTCCTGTGCAGCCGGCATCGTCCACGGTATCATCTGCAGGCCTCTTAGCTACCCAATCTGGGTCCACAGGCTGTGCTGTAGGTAGTGGCGCCTCTACATCATCCCTCCGGTACTGAGGGAAGGGAGGTGGCTCATCCTGTCGTAGCCCCATCTGCCATCGTACCCTCTCCAGGGGTATTTGCTCATGCTCTCCCGGCCTCCGTCTCGCTATCCAGAATGTATACTGGATCCATCGCAACTGTGATCGGGCTCCTCCGCGGGGGTGATGACCTTTGTAAGGCCTCCATATAATATCTAAGGCCGTCACGCCCTCTAATAAATGTTGGTAATACGCTACATCCCATCTGGCAAGAACTGCTCGTGGCTGGCCCACGACCCCCAACCACCTCTGAAAGCCATATCTATAAATCACCTATGGCCCTAGCTGTTGGGGCAGCCCTATTGGTCGAATGCATATGATATGCTCATATGCCTAGCAGTGTAACAAAAATGTAGAACAAATCTCGAATTGCCTCATCCGGCGGTAGCCCCACAGCTCTCTGTATAACTGCACCAAGTATACTGGTGCCCAAGCATAACATATATGCTCCTCCACCATCTCGTGTAGTACCCCCATCAGCGCCCATGGAAAGTGGCCTCCCTCTGAGTCCGGGAGGGCGAAGCGTGCAATACCGATCATCATCAACACGGCAATCCGTGTCTCATGTCTGTGGGCATGATACATATCCCCATAGGCAATGCTCGCACTGTGATAAGTCAATAGCGCGGCTGCATCCCTGAATACCTGTAAAATGCTATCCATGGTTGTCTCTACATCTACCTGGAAGACTGCCTCTCCATCGATCGGTAGTCTAAAGATGCGATACACATCCTCCAGTGTACTCATCATCTCTCTAGTCGGGAGATGGAACACATTGGTCACCGGATCCCATCTCTTGATGAGGGCAACCATAAAACTGTGATCCCTATCTATCACCCTATAACGCTGGACTCCGCCGAGTCCCACCTCGTGCATGATGGCCCACTACACTACGGACACGTGTGGCCACATCCATCTCAACAGTGGGGGCATCCTATCCCGCATCGTCAGCTGCTGACGTGCCTGCACAACCAACCCACTGCATTAGCCCTACTCTTTACAACAACTACTACTTTAACCCTCTATACCCCCTTTTTTATTCACCCAACCACACCTCGACTCTAAAACACACATCTACACTCACCTATCTTACCCTAAAAACATCTACGATATCCCCCTCCCTCTTCACACACAACACACAAAACCTAATAAAAAAACAAAACACCCAAACAATACCAAAACACCCAAACACCAACCCCAACAACAACCAAAAAATTTAACACAACAACAAACCCAAACCAACAACATCAATAATCCTAACTAAGGACTGGTCCCGGTCACTCATGATCACCACCGGTCCTCCCTCCAACATCTCTCCACCGACACCGGTCGCCATACGACCGACGCCGGTCAACTAGCAAATCACCTCCAACAAAGAAATTTGTGACCGATGCCGGTCGCTTAGTGATCGACATCGGTCACTGTAAAATCATGGAGCCGAACCCGACACGGCCCCCCAAACCCTTTTTTGACCTATTACTCCCATTTTACCCATTAAAAAATCCTAAAAACCTACCCACCCTACCGTTTTAGCCTAACTAACCTACCTACCTTCTCCCTTTTCCAAACCACTTCCATTTATTAATTCTTTTATTAAAAACATGGATTCCTACCCCAAACCCAAATATAGCTTAACAACATCAAATTCACACAATAAGGGGTTTCAAACCTACCGGTACGACGACACGTCGTCGTGGTGGGATGGGTGGTGGTGGTCCAGCTGGTCCAACTGGTCCAGCTCCTCCTGGCTATGCCATGGCTCTAACTCTCCTCTGCTGGGTCCTCCACCAATCAACTGCTGCCTCCTACTCACTAGGGCCTACCAATCACTCACTTCTCCACTCAAATATCGCCACCTCAGCCGAAAAATGCACCAATCTCAACAATACACCTTAGACAACTCATATTTGTTTTCAAATTGACAATGTGACAATGACAGGCCGTATTTTTCTTTTTATAGGTTTTTGACCTATGACCAATATCGATCATATTGTGCCCTAAGGAACTGGTATCGGTCACTTAACCAATACCGGTCATATCTAGCCGATATCGGTTCAATACCTAACTTCACCAAATTTCTTCCCTTATTCCCCAATCTTCCTTTCTCACCACATTGCCTTTTCACCACATCACCTATACCCGCCATTGCTGCTTAGCCTTTTTTGGACTTCATTGGCCCAACCCAAGGCCGCAACCCAACCATTTGGCTTGACCCAAGGCCGCCCCTACCCAATTGGCCCGACCCAAGGCCGCAACCAACTAATTCAGCCTGACCCAAGGCCTCACCCCAACTATTTGGCCCGACCCAAGGCCGTAACCAACTAATTCGGGCCGACCCAAGGCCTCACCCCAACCATTTGGCCCGACCCAAGGCTGCAACCCAACCACTTGGCCCGACCCAATGCCCTAACCACCAAATCTGGCCCGACCGAAAGCCACAACCAACCATCCGACGCGACTGAAGGCTGCAACCCAACCACTTGGCCCGACACAAGGCCGCACTCAACTCATTCAGGCTCGACCCAAGGCCGCTCACCAATCAAATCAGGACCAACCCAAGGCCGCACCACTCAAATACCTCACCCAAAAACAACAAATTACAATTTTACCCCACCCATCGTGTGGCTTTTTGTTCAATCAAGCTCACCTGTTCGTGTTTTAGCATGATTATGGTACTTGACTTGATCAGCCAACCAACTTTGCCTAGACCAAGACCGTGACGTTTATCTCAACCAAACCAACCATTTGGTACTGCCGAACATGCCCAAACATTCTTGTACCTTACCCATTATATCCCCTGGAGCTACTTCCTATGCCTTGGATACCAGGATTATATCACACTTGTTTGGATAAATTATCGACCTTTTCCTATGAATTGCTGTATTTTCTCTTCAAATCATGTACCCTGGTTGCACTACTACATTTCAACGTGCGTCTGCTTCTTTGGACCTACCCCACCATCTTCACCATCATCTCCACACCATTTACCCCTTTATCAACCCTATCCCTGATTTCATGCTACCTCAATCTGCGATAGATTTGAGGGGGGATTACCTATACCCTTAACAGGAGTAACCACTTCATATTATTGTCTGTGCAGCTTTACAAAACAAGCTACATGACAATAACGGGCCTATTGTAGACACCAAATCTGTGTCTTATGACCCCCTATGCCCTGCATCTCATTTCGCAACCTAACCTCATCACCTAAACCTTACACAATTATTTATTAATTACCTTATAATTAATAAATCCACATCACCATACCTGCCACCTCATGTTACCACCTCATCATGACCTAGTCCTAACCCTAAATTAACCTAATTAAGACCTATAACTCAACCTTCGGTCCTACTTCCAAACCCATGACAAAATGACTCCTTACTCGCACCCAAAACCGACGTTGTAATTACTTGACCAAGCCCTGCAACTAATCCCTCGGGAGAAAAGGAGGGAAAGTTGGCTATTTTACTAAAAATATCCCACTTTGACCTGAACTGATACCGGTTCCTACTCGACCGCCGTCGGTTACGTAACCGCCATCGGTTCCCTGTAAATGACCTCCTCCTAACCAGAAACAGAGGGTCGCGAGGACTTTTTGATTAATCGAGATCATCAGAAGTCATCGAAGAGAATCCGGATTTTTACTTGGCCGAGTAGAGACAAGTGAAGAAACAAGAAGAGTTTGCAGAGAAGGACATCAAGCCCAAGACTGTAACTGAGTAACCAGAGCCTTGTGACACTCATCTGGTCATAGGGAGGGAAGATAGTCTCATCTCCTGAAGGTCAGGTCATCCTACCTGAGTTCTGCCTTTGTCATCACAATTCTTGGACCTGCATCCTCGTCAATAACCAGTAAGTAGTATCTTGTATGTCCTTTTAATAACATTTCTTGAACTTCTGAATCACATCCATAATAGGTTTATTCCTAGATCCACTACCCACCAACACACTACATCTAACTGTCATTCCTCTACCCTTACTTCACCCCAAGAATACCCTCCCCGTACTCTCTGAGTCCCTCTCATCACCATGTTACCAAACCCCACTCATTTACCAGCTTTATAAACAACCCAACCACCCTACAACCAACCCTTACCAAAAGTCCCTAAAACATTGCCCCTACCGATATCGGTTAATAGCAACCGGTACCGGTTACTGTGATTCAAAACCAAAAACCTGCCTTTCCCCTACTTGATTCAACAAAGCAATTAAATTGTGATTTTACAATCATTTGTGTTAATTCATATTAGCAGGGGAATTGACCACCTTCGAAAGGAAGTTTTAATATTTCCTGGGCCCAAGGTCAGTTCCCTCATTTATTGTGTAATCAAAATCTGGTGGTCTTCTATTCTTACTTGCAGGTAGTCCTTCCAAGACAAAAAGGAGTTCTTCGCAATCAACCTGATCTCTCTCTACGGTACGCGCACAACCATCTCTACATTCAACAGGTATTCCTCCTAGCCCTAACCCTTATCTGTTTCTCAAAGGAATGAAAGGATAGAAGCAACTCTATTCCCAAAAGCTGAAACATTCCGTGCAAAACAAATGGTAAAGGAATGTTAGACATAATGAATGTATGTTTGATGATGATAAAGGTGAAAAATAATTTTTTTTTGTTGGTTTTAATTTCTAATTATTGATATAAAAAGGAAACTAAGTAGGGTAGAATGTGATTTTAGGAAAATGAAAGATGAATTGGTTAGGGTAGAGAGTGGCCAAGCTAACCTCTAAGGGACCCATGCCCTCAGACTGCTACCTACATAGTCCTGATGAAAAGGGAACTCAGGCCAATGTAGTTCTCCCATAAGCTAGGGAAGAATGTGAGGAGGTATGAGAATGATTTGGTAGGTTTTACACATGATTGAGTTTAGGTCTGTTAGGTATGGGTGAATTGTGGGTAAATTGGTATAGGTGATTGTGTGTTGATTGTGGTGAAAGAGGAAAATTACCCAAAGATAAGCATCAAGGATTGAGTCTTGTATAAGGTAATCAATACGTAATAAGGAAGGTTAAAAGATAAGGGGAGGCAAGAAAGCCACCTGATTGGTAAGGATCACAACAGGCGGGTCATACCTTAGATAGGTGGATGAATGTAAGACCCTGGAAACATTACATGATTGATTATTCTAAAGGTGAGAAGTATTCACATGACCACCAAATGTCATGATTCCACGAGGTCCCTTGAGGTGGTAGGAAATGAAAGTGTGAAGGGTGAGAGGGTGAAAAGTTGTAGTTTATATGGTATTAGGTAGCATGCCTTTTGACAAGAGATCCAAGGTCACAATGGGCAAGTCCATGATGATTTTTTTTTATTTGGTTTGACTGATATGTGGGATAGACTGATCGATGTGGGAAGTCTATATGGGATGAGAAAATTAACTCCTTGAGGTCTTCGTGAAGCTGATCGATCTGAGAAGCTTCAGATTCTTTTCTCTCTTCTTGTTTTTTTTGGGAAGAGATTTATAAAGCTGTCCTTTGCAGGAGTAGTCTATTTATAGCAGTGATGTAAAGAGAAAGATGTCCTTTTGAGGGATTCATCTTTTATTGTAAGTTTGACGCAAGGAGTTGGATCCCATGTGAGGGATTTTTAAGTCATGGATGAGACTAAGGTGAAGAATAGGATTCCTGTTCAGAAATTAGGGTGAAACAACCATGGGATCTCATCTAGAAGTAGATGAAAAGTATCCATGAGAATCATGCCATGTGTAGTGTCGCGGTACACATATTTAAGAGAAGATAAAATAGTGATGGGTACGCACATGATTCTTTTTTAATCATTGGTGATGGCATAGGAAGTGGATAGCACTCAAGGGATGAGCATGGATAGAGGCAGAAGGTGAGGTAGGACTAAAAGTCAACAGTAGAATGGTCGAAGATGTAAGGCATTAAGGGGCTCAGGTTCTAGTTTACCACCAAGTGAAGATAAATGATAAGCACCTGATCCATAAGTATGAGTCAAAATGTATGGTCCAAGCCAATTAAGATAAAATTTACCACATTTATTTTTTTATGCTTTAGTTACACGTTGATATTCTTTTAGGACAGGGCCACCGAATTGGAAGGTTCATTCATGGACACGTTTTTCATAGGCACATTTGATACGTTTCTGGTAAACTTGAAGGTGGTAAGGAGAATTAAGATGACATTCGTTTAATAACTCAAGTTTTGCTAAATGGTCCTAACAAAATTCAGCATCATTAAGCATGTCATGGAGAGAAATGTGGAGTGAAGGAATTTGACTTTGAGAGGCAGAATAGCCTCTATACTATAGACCAGAGAAAAAGGTGTGGCAGTAGTGGAAGTGCAAATACTAGTGTGGTATGTCCATAGGGCAAAAGGAATGTGCATATGCCAGTCCTTCCCAATATCATTAACCACTTTCCTAAAAAATTTGTTTAATGTTTTATTAGTGGATCTAGCTTAGCCATTGGTTTGTGGGTAATAAGGTGATGAGAAACTGAGCCGAATGTCAAAGGTGTCATAAAGTTTTTGCAAGGTTTTATTTTTGAATTGTTTGTCGTTATTAGTGATGAGGTGATGAGGAACACTAAAGTAACAAATGATGTGATGATTGATGAACTCACATATTTTCTCAGCTTTCATGGAGATAAGCGGTATGGCTTCAACCCATTTTGTGTAGTATTCAGTTGTAGTGATGATCCATTTATGTCGTTGGGAAGAATGGGGATTGATCTCTCCGACAAGATCCAAACGCCATTGAGTGAAGGGCCAAAGGTCACGGGTGACCTATAAGGCATGACTAGGTGTATGATGAAGGTTAGCATGTTGTTGGAGTTTTACACAATGCTTAACATAGTCACAACAATCATGGTTGAGGGTCAGCTAGTAATATCCTAGGCAAATAATATGCTTGGCAACAGCAAGGCCACTGAAGTGGCCTCCACATATACCATCATGAACTTCCTTAATGGTATAAGGAATTTTAGAAATTGTAAGGCAGTGTAAGAGAATACCATCGAAGGCACACTTATAGAGGAGGCCACCCATGATGACGTAATGAGAGACCTTTTTAAGAAAGGCACGTTTTCCATTAAGAGTTAGGTCAGGAGGTAAGGTGGAGAGGGAAAGATAGTCTGAGTATTTTTTATACCAAAGGTCACTCGGGTCGGGGGCAGAAGTTTCAATAGAGTAAACTTTGTAAGGTAAATAATATGGTGATTGGAGTCTTTATATGGTGAAAATATTTTAGAATCGACAGGTGACATGGGTATTTGTGAAGCCAAGTAGGACATGGTATCTACAAATTTGTTGGTTGAGCAGGGGACAGTTTGAAGGTCATAGCGGTCAAAGGTGGTCAAAATTATGTCCACATGATGTTTATAATTTTGAAGTGTCTCATTATAGTATTGGTATATACCATTGACTTGGTTTACGACCAATTGAGAATTGCCAAAGATGTTGATGGACTTGACATCCAAGGCATAGGCAGCTTAGAGACCTAATACGAGCGCTTCATATTTGACGATATTGCTTGTACAATCAAAATCAAGTTTGAAATACAAAGGCATGGGTTCACCATCAAGCAGAATGAGGATAACACCAGCACCACCCCCATGCTGACATTTAGAACCATCGAAGAATATTTTCATTTGGTAAGCGGGTTTTTCTAGGGAGAGGGTAGCAATTGACTCATCTAGAAAGTCAAAATTATAGGGTTGATCCCCCAAAATCGGTATGCCGGCCAATTGGTCAGCGATATCTTGGTCCTTGATGGACTTTTGATGGATGAATTCAAGGTCGAGGTTAGCCAAAAGCATAGCCAGCGTGTGGCATGTTGATTTTGGTAAGGTTTGGCATACATAAAGTGTAAGGGGTCGGTGTTGGTCACAACATAGGTTTTGTGGTTGAGTCGGTAATGGTGAAGCTTGGTGGAAATGAAAACTAAGGCTAAGAAAAGTTTTTCGGAATGGGTGTATCGGGTTTCGTAGTCTAAAAGAGTACTGCTTATGTAATAAACCACATGTTCCCTGTGTTGTTCATCGCGATGAGCGAGCATGGCCCCCAAAGAGTGATCGGTAGTTGAGATGTATAGGTAGAAGGGTTGATCGTCTTTAGGTGGAATGAGTACAGGTGGTTGAAGAAGGTATTATTTTAAGGCCTCAAAAGATTTGTGGCAGTCATCATTCCATTAAAAGGAGACATCCTTCTTGAGAAGATGATGAAATGGTTGACACCGATCAAATAATTGCAAAATGAAGTGGTGGATAGACTGTAACTTACCTTTTAGGCTACGGAGTTTCCTAAGGTTAGTAGGTGGAGGTATTTCAAGAATGCCCTTGACTTTAGCAGGGTCAACCTCTATAGCATGTAAAGAGACAATAAATCCCAGGATTTTTCCTGAGAGAACCGTGAATACGCAGTTCTTGGGCTAAAGGTGAATGCAATACTTAATGAGGTGGTCAAAGATGGTTTTTAATATGGAAAGGTTCTCAGAGCGGTGTTTGGATTTGGAAAGGAGATCGTCCATGTAATCTTCAAAGATACGATGTATAATGTTATGGAATATGTAAGTCATAGCCCGTTGATATGTGGCACCAATGTTTTTAAGGCCAAAATGCATGACTCGATAGCAGAAGGTCCCCCAAGGGTAATGAATGTGGTTTTGTGTTGATCCTCTGGGGAAAGTAAGATTTGGTTATAACTCGAGAAACCATCCAAGAGTGATAGCATCTTGTGACTAGCGGTAAGTTCAACAAATTGGTCAATACCAAGCATAGGAAAGTCATCTTTTGGGAAAGCTAGGTTGAGGTCACAGAAGTCCATGCAAATGTGAAGTCCCCTTATCGTCTAAGTGACATGGACAATGTTAGAAATCCATTGAGGATAATCAATGGGTAAGATGAAGGAAACAGAAAGGAGGCATTGAAGTTCCTCTTTGACCAGAAGAGCAATGTGAGGGTGTATTTTCCTCAACTTTTGTTTTATGTTTTTGGCATTGGGAATGGTTACAATATTGTGGACCACTATTGTGGAGTCCCACCGGGCGTGCCAAAATGTTTCACCTGATTCTAGATTGTTTCTTCAAATGTTGACAAAACAGATAAGGGTAAAGGGCTAGGAGGAATACCTGTTAATATGTTAGTTGTAGGTTGTTGCATGCGTATGGCTTCTAGATCCACAGATGATCGTGAGAGCTTCCTTTTTGCTTGGATGAACTACCTAAATTGGAAAACAAGACCACCAAATGAAAGTTAAACAGTATGTGCAGTGGACTGCCTAGACTGTGCTAGATCCAGGAAGTGTGATACTTCCTAGATGGCTATCAATCCACTATTTAAAACAACTTAATGCTAACAATAAAGGAAATCCTACTATAGGTAAAATTATTTAGGTATCTCATTCATCTACAATAAGAAAATTAGTTCAAAATAGGCTAAGCTATGATTGAATCTGAAGGTCAAGATCTCTGTTAGGGTACTGGTACTAGTCAGGGTGAAGTTCTAGGCTATTTTGGGTATTTGGTGGAGGTTTTAAAATCTCTTATGGGTTTTTGTTGAAAACATGGAGACTGACATTGGTATGGTATGACTGATGTCAGTTTAGGTTAACTGGAGGTGGTTTTGGTTAACTGGCGTCACTATGGTCAGGGTACAGGAAACTCAATAAAAACTCGAGGTGAGGCTAGATCTGAGGCTAGATGAAAATGGAAGGGTAATGGAAAGGTTCGTGTGGATCTTAGGTATGCAGAGGGATGATTAAAATCTAGGTATGGGTAGTTCAAGGTTGTGAGTGAAGGGGTGGTCAAGTTTTCATGGAGGTAAAATGGTGGGTGAATGGAAATGGGAGCAGAAACTAATAACAGAAGTAAAATAATCTGCCTAAATGACAATGGACAAGGGCTGGTGAACAAAGCACTTACTATGGTATGAGATTGATATCTGGTTAGCAATGGTGGGTGATCAAATGGAAGGAACTTGGTGTGGTACTGGCACTTCCCCGGATGCTCCCATGAAGGCAAATAGCTCTGTGGTTTCTTCAGGTGCTAGCTATAGATGCTCTGATGTGTGTATGAATGCATGTTTTGCTTGCATGCAGCTTTGGTTTTGTCTCTTGTTCTTAGAAGATGTTCCCACCTCTAAAAAATGTGCCAACCTCTAAATAAGGTTGTTTTGGGGGCTAAATGGTAACCGAAAGTGGTTCCAGGTTTACCGGCGGTGGTTTAGGGTAATCGACATCCGTTAGGGTGGGATTTCCTAGGTTTACTAAACTAGGCATATCCCCTTGATTTTCTAGGATCTCGTTCATTTTTCTCCACGGATTAGAATGGAAGCTTCCTTCTAACATGTAGGAATGTGGTTAGAGGGAATGTAATCTTTGATTTTTAGGGTTGGGGTAGGTCTTAGTTAGTTATGGAAACATACTAAGAATAGGTCTTAGGGTGAGGTGGCTAGATGATGTGTATAGGTGAGGTGGGAATTATATTAATTAGGATATTTAAATAATAAATATTGTGAGGATAATGAATTAATTTAATTAAATTAATATTAGAGTAGGATGAAAGGGGTGAATGTGTTCAAGGTGTTTATTTGACGAGTGACAAAGGGGAGTGTGACCAAATTTTGGTGTCTACAATGAGAGTGAACCTAGGGAAGAACGCGTGTGTAGCTGCTATGGTGTGTAGTGTACCTTCATGGTTAGTAAAGCATGTGTGCTATCGCAGACTATTATTATTGCTTGTTGTTGTTGTTGTTGCCCCCATTTGACTACTTGTTTCTCATATGACTGGACCTGATCCATGTCGAGAGAGAGTGTAGAAGGATATCCCGTACTACAAGTTTTTGGGGCGATCTCATGCCATAGGCCAAATAAGTGTATAGAGGAAATTCTCCGTGTCCTCCAATCTCTAACTTCTTCCTTGAATGTGTGTAGATATTTCTATATGTCCTGGTTTTTTGGGTGATCTGATGCCAGTGGTTAAAGTAGTGTAAAGAGGCACACCCATTGGAACCTTCAAGCCTATAACTACTTCCAAGAATGCTAAGGACACCATGTCCTATAAAATATTTTGTGTATGGTGTTCATAGACTAGTCAGAACCCACTCACTGATGTAACTAAACCGAATTGGTGTAGAATATTTGTTTTAGTATGTAAAAAACCCCAAATGATGCCCCCCTCTTTGGGGACACATGCGACGCACTGATAGTGTAGACACAAATATCACACATTAGACAATATTTAGCCCTATCTTATCCTACTATTTAGAAGGTTCTCAAGTATACAAAGTAATAACTAATCCCACCTTTTGGGCACCATTTTCTTATCTTTTATTTCTTCTTTCCCGCATATTTCTCGATACCTATCGACTCATTTCATGACAATTCTGACATTTTAGCCTAAAATCAGGGTTCCCTAGACTGTACTGGGGCACCCTGACATGCCCTGGTCCCATTCCATGTGCCCCAGTCTATGCACAACCTCTTCTGCTTCTTTTTGCATCACTTCTAGCCATTGGTCATCCTTATTTTCTTCTCAGTCATCCTTGTCGAGATTAATTACAAAATTAAGCTTGAGAGCCCTATAAATATAAAGTTATAAGACCATAATAAGAGTCCTAGGTCATTGCATCTTATCACTACTATCACCTCATCTAGGGCTACATCCATTGCATCACTTGCATCCACATAGTGCCATGCATTCAAGCTAGGATATCTGCATCACACACACTTCATAGGGGGAGGGATTCCATTCTATTCCATGCACACATGCTACTTACATTTCTATAGCTACTATTGCTCGCTACTTCACAAAGTGCGACTGACACAAGAGCACCTAGGGCATAACACACACATACACACCAAAACTACATCAGGGTCTGTAATGTAGTGCAACGCTCAGTGATAAGTCCACTAGTTTGGTGGCTGAGGTTAGTCTGACCCATTCATATGCATCTTCCATTTTTATAGGGTTAGATACTTGTCCTTGCATTACAGGATATTCTCCAGCTCATCCAAAAACTCTAAAGCAACAACCAAGAAGCACTCCAAGAAACTTATTGGCCATACCATATTTAAATTATGAGGATTTGTACTATTCTGAGCACTCATATTACGTACTAGGGCACCTCAGGGTGCCCCAGTACATTCCCAGGAACTTGTGTCATCTTAGACATCCCAAATCTTCCCTTTGCAGGGCCTCTAAGTGTTCATCTGTGTTGTCAAGTTCTAGTTCCAGATCTATGATAATCTGCGACAGTATCCTCTTATCAGCTGGGTCTATTCCTTACTCTTCTCTTGCACATTAGGTTTTTATTTTATCTATAATAGTTTATTTACATTTATCTTATACTGCTTTGGTTCATTTACAACATTTTAGTCTACCTAGTTAGATTAACACTAATACCCTAGATATCCCTTAGGCCATCTACAAGTAGCTTATTTTTGTTAATCATTTTGGTGAACCCGACCGTTCTTTCTACCACCTTTTAGGGATTTTTTTTTTTCATTCCACCATCATGAATATCTATATCACTGAATACCTGCTAACCCACCCTGATTTGCTTCATCATGTTGAAACCCTCTTTGCTACTACCGATGTTTCTATTGACATGCATCCAGATTCCCTATATGACACATTTTCTGAAGCCTTTTCTCAACATATCATATTCTGGGGAAACCCTTCCACTAACTTTCACCCTTTTGACAATGACCCATCACTCTACATCAAGTCTCACATCTATAATGTTGTTTTCAAGTGTACTCTTATCGATAATGGCTCTGAGCTTAATCTGTGCCCTAGGTTTGTTTTCTCAGGACATTATCCCTTCTTCCATTTCACTATGTGCTTATGATGGTTCTGTTTGTCCATGTCTAGGCCACATTACCTTGCCTTTAACTGTAGGTCCTAAGACCCTCCCCACTATTTTATTTTTCATTGATTTTCCCATCTCATATAATTTCTTATTAGGTAGATCATGGCTCCACGCTATGCAAGTTGTTGCTTCTACAATCCACCACTGCGTCAAATTCTTACATTAGCATTTTATGTATACCGCCTTCTGAGATCATGATCCATTCCAATATTTTTTCCACAAACCTCATACTAGCATCCATATTCCTTGCATTGACACTACCGATTAACCTCATCCTTTGGATGATCAGCCACACTTACCACCCCTTGAGGGAGATATTTTTTTAGTCAAATGTAGTTCCCCTTCCATCATCTCTATTCTCACCACCATTCTCCTCACATAGAACACACCTCCCCTCCCTTGACTGAGTATTATCCCATCTCCAATATTTTCCATTATCACCCATGCACCTACCCTTCATATGTACACTATTTATACATGAGTCATTTTGGGACCATGTCTCCATTTTATCCCACCCTATGATGAAAACCATTTTTTCTCTTTCTAGCCTCGCCCATCTTGGGTTTCACTTCTGATGACCTTCAGCCTTCTACTCATGCTCCTCATTTATATTATGGCTTTGTACATTGTCACTGCAGCTTATAGCTTATGTGTTTTTTCATATCCTAGTCTATTTAACATGTGTCACATTGTCCCTCCCCATTCACATTAGGGGATTTTTGGCTTATTTACATTGTGCGGTACCTTATGGACCCTAGTCACACTGATATAATTCATTCCATATGCCTTTTGGTCGCACTATCATTTGCAATAGTTCCTTCCTTGGATACTCACCTCACTACACTCACTGATTGTATGCCAATGGTTACCCATATCCTTCCTTTCAATGATGAAGAGTGTGCCATGGGCATGTATAACCTATGCCTTACCAGCTCATTGCAAGATCAACCAGACACCATTGCTTACCAAGTTGCCAATGCTCGAGCCCTTTAAATTTGACCCAGAGGACGATGACCTCATTGATTTACCTCACATAGACCCTTCTCACATTTTTACTATTGGGGGGAATAACACATGACACACTACTCCCATCACCTCACAAATCAACATACTGATGTACCCTGTTTACTTTCCTACACTTACATCTCTAGTCACTTATCATCAGCCATATAACCACATATCCCTTCACGTGACTTACCACACCCTCGTTATCCAATGGCGCACCCTAGTGCTTTGTTTCACATTGTACTATTGAGGGATTACCATTACACTGAATCCCATACACCACACCTCCCACATTATTCTATACATACTTCATCTACTAATCATTTCTACATCATCCATCACATACACACTACACTAGTGCTCATCATATATGAGTCCAAGTTTCTATGAAATCCATAAATTCTCTATCTACGCTAGGCCACCTAATCCATGGGTATAGCTTAACCTATCACCACTGTATATTCTATCTACACCTATCATCACACTTTTTATATTCTATTGTGCATCTGCACACTCTATTCATCATTTGGTCACCTACATTACATTGTTCTACGTGATACACTCACCACCCTATGATGCACTTTAGTTCCTCGGTCCATACTTGACTGTCGAGGGTTTACCAATCAAACGGACCTTACCTACATGTGACATGTCATCATACCACATTCATCAAAATAGTGACCACTGCTCTAGGCTATATCGTCACCCACACCCATCATCACTTAGTGGTATACACTTTAGGCTAAATCACTGCCCTTTCCTTGTTCATCATGTAGTGGTATACACTTTAGGCTAAATCACCACATAATTCTTATTCATCACATAGTGATCCAATCTTAGTGCTAAATCACCCCCATCCGCTCTCCACCACATACTCATCCACACTTCATACACCCTCATCACCCATCTCTTGCAGTAACATATGCTATAGGATAAATTGCCACCTTCTTCTTCCATCATGTATTGATATATGCTTAGGGCTAAATCATCACTCTTCCAATCAACAAGTATTGGTATATGCTTAGGCTATAGGTTACACGCATATCTTTCCATACATCTCATCCTCCTCCACTCATTTTATAGTGATATACGGTTAGGTATAAATCATCACTCTTCCAATCAACAAGTATTGGTATATGCTTAGGCTATAGGTTCCACGCATATCTTTCCATACATCTCATCCTATTGTCCTTGTTCTATAGTGATATATACTTAGGGATAAATCATCACTCTTCCAATCAACAAGTCATGGTATACACTTAGGCTATAGGGTCCACGTAGATCTTTCCATACATCTTATCCTCCTCCACTCATTATATAGTGATAGAAACTTAGGTCTAATCATCACTCACACATTCTATGAGTCGTGGTATACGCTTAGGCTATAGGGTCTATGCACACCTTTATATACGACACATTCCCATCCATTCATCTTATAGTGAAATACGCTTAGGGATAAATCATCACTCCTTCGATCAAAAAATTCATGATATACATTTCAGATATAGGTTTCACACACATCTTCACCCCATGTCGCATTTCATCACCATCCCATACACATAATCATCACAACAATTAGACACAACCTACACTACTTGACCATTTTTTGATGACTCACTCTCATTTATGGTCCAATCTTGATTGCTAAGGGGGACAAAAAATGAACCTCATTGTATACACTCACATACACTCAGGGGGAACATTGCTCCTTTCATTCCATTTTATATTACATTCCATCCATCCACAACATGCCGAATTGTCTTGGTATCATTTACTCTCACTTACTAGTGTTTTACATGCTCATTCTACTACACATGTTAGCTTGCTTTTGTATATGTCATTATCATACATGCATGCATGTTCAAGCTTTTGTCTAGTGTGATCATAGATACAAGACATTTACATGTGGCATGGATGCTCACCTTTTACCCTTACGATACTGGTCATTGGGGAAATCCACATTCTTCTCATATAGGTGCTATTGTTTCATTTTGTACTTAACATCTTTTAATACTTGTTTCTACACACTTTGACATAGTGGTTTTCACTCTAACATGCTAACGGGTGTTCCATGTGCAAAAATTATTTTGTAGGACTACATGCTTCCATGACTATATGTTTGTTTATACTTGTATGTGTTGTTTTCCATTTTTTGCAAGATTTTCCCTTTTCTTGTGTGCATACTTGTCTATTGTTTGTGGCCTTGATGGCCTTGCGTGTCTTGTAACATTGTGAGTGATGTCCCATATTTGAAACCCACTTTGTGTAGTATCCCTATTTTCTTACATGTTTACACAATTATACATTGTATTTTTTCTATGTTGTCTGTGTCTTTTACACTTATTTGCATGCATGTGTTCGACCTAACACTTGTATTGGCTAGCCATCCCCTTTTTTGCATGCCTTGGTCTCTACCAAGAATTTCCATTTCCCCCTATAGGGAAGAGTTCTATAGGTCAGAGTGCGGTTGTTCCTCTTTTGGGGCTGCATTCTCTTTCCAGGGTCATCACATGCTCCCCTAAAGAGGGGGGTATTGGTGCCCAAATTGATTCTCCCTTAGAAGCTGAGCAGCATCATAGGTTTGGAAAGAAGCTTAGAGGCAAGCAGAGCATGTAGTGTGTCATTTTGTAGCTGGGGATGAAATACAACTTGCTCTTTGTCACTCATATGTGGAGAAATGGGTAGAACCCTTAAGAGGATTTGACCTATCCTCACTACTTTATGGTTGTGTTTTTCAACCAGGATGATAGGACCCTTTTGTAGCCTGATGTTTATGGAGGAGATGGAGATTTCCTTCCTTATGAAGTATTAAGAATACCTTGAAGAAAATATGATCAATGCAATAAAACCTAAATCTCACGAGTTGTCACTCTAGATAATGGAGATATTCTCTAGGCAAGGTTTAGGCCACTAAAGAAAATGAAAACCTGATTTTTTCTGCATGTTTTGGTAGTAAAACTTATGCATTTGATATACATACATGGAAAATAGGGGTAGTATGGGTATGATTAATTTTTTTTGAATGAATTTTGGTGGGAGGTGAAGCAGGATAAAGTTGATTATACCAAATTTTTGAGAAACTTTTACAAAAATGAAAATCTTGAACAACAGAATGCTTTCAGAGTAGCTAGGGTGTTCCTTTAACTAGAATATGTGCTCCAATGGAGGCCCATATTAGCACTTTTCACACAGACTTCAAGGATCCAAAATGAAGGCTCAAATTGGAAAACTTAATTGGACATTATCAATCTCTATTTCATCATGCCTAAGATACCCTAAAAGGCTAACAAACAATCTTATAGTCATGCTAGGAGTCATAGTGATTTTAAATTTTTTTATTTCACTATCAAATGAAGGCTCTTTTGATAAATGAAATTACAAATGCCACTAAAATATCACAAGGATAAGATATTGTGTGATTCACACATATTTCAATGTAAGAATGCAATGGGAACAAGAAAAACTACTTGCAGACATTCAAAAATGAAGAAAAAACAAATTTTTCCCAAGAATAACACAGATAAACTCAAGTTTGGTTAAATATATCAGCAGGGGAAAGTTTCTTGAACAATCTCAGAGCTTGTAAATAGCTGTACAATCGTAACCACCTTGACATGATCAAATGTAACACAAAGGAGATAAATAGGTTTCTTTTGATAGTTTCTCAGAAAGACAAGCTTTATCAAGATTTTCTCTTAGAAAATTAGTTTCTGACTCTTGACACTCCTATACTCATAAACTCCCAACCCTTTTCATAGAAAAATCATGCCTATTTATATAATTTTACAATAGAGCCTTTCCCCCCCAAAACCATAGACATTGATTGTACAAGTGCTCGCCATGATCTCGATCATGATTCCCAGAATCAGATCTGTAAAAAAACACCAGGTGCTCAGGGGGGTAGATGTCTTCAAAAATCTCCCGCATTCAACTCCTTCCTCTAGCAGATTCACTCTTCCCTTTATTCGCCAACCACTTCCACCCCTACTCTGTCCAATCTAGTTCTTTGTATGCCCGAGAAGAAGAAATGGAAGATCAGATCGAACCCCAAAGGTCAGGTCTCATCTTAAATGGTAAAGGATGTCCTCTGGATTTTCCTCACCTAACCAAGACTATCAACAGGTCTTTTTGCGTACCAATGAGAGAAAAATTGGGCCGAATCCGGTAGTCAGACTACATATTAATGGTGAGAGACATTTACAGAGCTGTTCCTACCAACCAAGACTAGGCCTCCAGATTAATGCTCCTCTTCATTTGGCTTGCAGGAGACTCCAAGAAATGATTAAAAACCCATCAAGAATACGCATCCCGACGAGTTATGGAGTGAAAATGGTGGAAAAAATCATATACAGATGCACAACTGCCAGTTGATTTCTATTTTGAATTTGGACCGTCCACGTGGGAGATCCATTTTTAGAGTGGGCCTGCAGGTTCCCTTTTGCCCTTTGCAACTTTTGGAAAAATGTAAAATTTTCATATTTTTCTCCGCACCTCCGCCCCTCGAGAAATGAGCCTGACACGTGTCCTAAGGTGTGGCACCAAAGGAACCGTGGCCAAATTTTACCATTTCACCTCTTTTTTGAAAAAAGGGAAAATTTTTCTAAGTTTTCCCCGTAGCTCTGCATTCCCGCCACTTGACCGAGACAATTTTTTGACTATGGGTCCTAGTCGAGGCTACCAAGCTTCCATTTTGATGTTTTAACTCCCTTCTCCAAAGGAGGAAAAAAAACGCAAGTCGCTCCCTGGATGGTCCGCACTTCCCCCACCCTTTGACTTTTCAAACTGCCACATTTTTTCACAATGGTGCTTTGTCGGGTCTGTGGGCCATTTTAATGTTTTAATCCTTTTGGTAATAAGAGGCAAAAAATCCAACTTCCCTCTGATGGTCTGCTTCCCCACCCCTTTGACTTTTCAAAGCCAATCTTGACCTCCCTTTTGTCGGGCTTGCAAGCCATTTTGATACTTTAATCCTTAAGAGGAAAAAAATCCAAGTTTCCCCTGATGCTCCACTTCCCCACCCTTTGACTTTTCAAACTGCCACGTGCAACAATGGCGCATCTTGATATGGTCCCCAAAAGTTGAGATATTGAATGATCGTGAGCTCACCGTGTTTCCTGGTTTGAAGGCTTAAGGCTTAGCGGAAGGAACTATGTGTCAGGGTCTGAGGAAATCTCCTTTGGCCGTTAAAAATTCCAAGCAAAATGTAAAGTGAGCAGAGGCCTCCAAGTTTCCTCCTGGAACTTCTTTAAAATGAAATTCAAGGGCCAGTCCTCAAACATGCGTTGTCCCTCCATGTGTCCTAGGCCTCTCAAAACCTTTTGAAAAAATAATAAGTATTGGAAGCCCCGACAGAAACCTCCACGTGTCTTCATGGCACAATTTCAACATAGAGACCCAAATCGGAGATCCTGAATGAGCGCAGGCTCACCACATGTCCTTCCTCTGCCAAACTTTACCAGTTGTATAAAATTTTTTCTAAGTCTGGGAAAAGCAGCGAAAACCTCCACGTGTCCTCCCAGCACAACTCTAAGGCCAAATAAAAAGGTGAGTCTTCAAACAAGCGTCGTTCCTCCATGTGGACAAGTTTTGGGTCAAGGTGATCCATATAATTTTTAGAGTGCCCCGCTAAGCCACATCTAACCAAAAGAGGTCACGTTTCCTGTTGATTCAAAGATGTAAATTTTACTGGGAGCAACACCCATCAAACCATAAAATTCTGAAAAACAACCATTTGAGCCCAAAGATGAAATTTTCTCCAAGGATAGAGAACTTAGAAATGTTACAAGGCTCAAATACATTCCTATGAGCTACATCCATTCATTTTTCCTCAAGTATTTAGGGTAGAAATGACAAGGACAAAAAATCCTGATCGTGAAAAATAGAAAGAATGGGAGAGCCCGAGGTTTTAGATGAATAGATAATGGGGGACCCTAATTACAAACCTTTTCCAGATAAATAGAGAAAAAATGTAACTATGGATCCATGTGTGATCCTCAGCTGAGGAAGGATTGGTTATGGCAACAAAAGGAAGGTAGAGACTTCTCAAGCACAACACGGGGGGATAAAATATGGCAGAGGCTATAAATTGATAGATTTTAATGGCAAAATGTGGCGAGACTATTTTGAGCACCAACACGAGGCATCATTGAGTATTTTCTACTAACACAACATATCTACACCATTTCACACATAGCAACTGATTTCAGACCAATCTACAAATTCCATACACAATGGCCTTAATAGGACATGGTGTCCTTTGGAAATTCTGTAGAGCAGTTACAGGATCAGGTTTTATAGTGGGTGGCCTCTCTACAATTCTCTGTCCAATGGTGTAAGATCACCCAAAAAATTAGTGCACTACAGAGATCTCTTCAAAAAAATTCAGAAGAAGTAGTTAGATTTGGAGGACGTAGAGAATTTTCTTCCTACACTTCTTCAGCTAGGGGGGCGTGAGATCGCCTAAAAAATCACAACACTATAGCATATCCTTCTACACCCTCTTTCTCAACATGGATCAGGTGTACACGTTCCAGTTTTCCATTTACACTTTCTATTCTAGCCTATTTTACATTTACGTACTTTACACAACAATTTTGCATACATACATATTTGACTACTTCATCATTTTCTCCTTAGAGGTCTACCGTATGAGAAACAAGTAGTAAAATTGGGGACGAAAACAAAAACAACAACATCAATGAAAAAAACAACACACCACAATGATACTTGCCATACTAACCATACAAGTACACTACACACATGCAACAACTACACACACATTCCACCCTAGGTTCACTCTCATCACTTTCATTCACATTTTTCAACTTTAGAATCCATGCTCCTCCACATTTTTCTTTTAGTTATTCCACACTTGAGTCTAGTCCTTTGGCACATCTTCTTCTATACTCTACATGGTTATAAGGTACACATCTCTATCAACTTTATGTTACTGAGCTTTTCACTCACCAACATAAAGTGGGCAAAAATGTAGACACAAATATTACACATTAGACAATATTGATCCCGGTCTTATACTACTATTTAAAAGGTTTTCAAGTGTACAAAGTACTAATTAATCCTACCTTTTGGCCACATTTTTCTTATCTTTTATTTCATCTTTCCCATGTATTTACCGATACCTATCAGCCCATTTCATGATCTTTTCAAAATTCTAGCCTAAAATAAAGGCACCCCAGCCTATACTAGGGTGCCCCGATGCACCCTGGTCCCATTCTGAGTGCCCCAGTCTATGCAAAACCTCTTCCTCTTCTTTTTTGGTCACTTGTAGTTTTTGGTCATCCTTATCTACTTATCATTCATTCTTGTGAAGATTAATTATGAAATTAAGCTTCAAAGCCATATAAATATAAAGTTATAAGACCATAATAAGAGTCATAGGTCATTACATCTTATCACTACTATCACCTCATCTAAGGTTCCATCCATTGCATCACTTGCATCCACATAGTTTCATGCATTCAAGATAAGAGATCTGCATCACACACACTTCATAGGGGGAGGGATTTCATTCTATTACATGCACACATACTACTTACATTTCTATAGCTACTATTTCTTGCTACTTCACAAAGTATGACTGACACGAAAGCACCTAGGGCACAATACGCATATACACACTATAACTAAATCAGGGTCTATAATGTAGTGAAATGATCAGTGATAAATCCAATAGTTTTGTGGTTGAGGTCAGTCTGACCCATTCATGTACATCATCCATTTTTCTAAGGTTGGATACTTGTCCTTGATTTGCAGGATATTCTTCAATTCATCCAACAAATCCAGCATGACAGATAAGAAGTACTCAAAGAAACTTAACAACCATACCAAATTTAGATTCTGAGGATCAACATTGTTTTGAGCACCCAGATTGTAGACTAGGGCACCCCGGGGTTCCCCAGTACACTCCCAGGCATCTGTGTCACCTCAAACAACCCATATTTTTCCTTCGCAGGGCCCTTGAGTGTTCGTCTGCACTACCGATTTTTGGTTCCAAATCTGTGACAACATGCGATAGTATCCTCTTATCACCTGAGTCTATTCCTTACTCTTCTCTTTCACATTAGGTTTTTATTTTATCTAAAATAGGTTATTTACATTTATCTTATACTGCTTTATTTAATTTATAACATATTATTCCTGCTAATTAGATTAACACTAATACCTTAGATATCCCTTAAGCCATCTACAAATAGCTTATTTTTGTTAATCAGATGGGAGAAATGTGGCCACAAAAGAGGACCAACTACATGTACGTTGTCACCATGAAAAGTTCTTGGTAGAAAGTAAGGCATGCACAAACAAGAAGGATGACCAAAAACAAGGGAAAACATGCATGCATGTAGAAAACAATGTATAAGCTATGTAAACAGTGTGTAAGCTACCAAATAAAGTAATGTAAACATGCAATAAGACAAGTAAGCCACACAAAGTGGGATGAAAACATGGGACATCACTCACGATGTTGCAAGACATGCAAGGCCATCATGGACAAAAATAAAAAAACAAGTGTGCACATTATTCAAAGGGAAAGGGCCGCAAACAATAGAAAAATAATGGCAGGCAATAGAAAACAATGTAATCAAACAAGTATGGAAACAAATACCCCTGCATAATAGATGGTACACATGAAGCACTCATTAGTATATTAGAAAAATAAATATTATGCAAAAAACATGTATATTCAAGTAATGTAAATTTCTCAGTATGAAATGAAATAATAGCACTTGAAAGAGACAAATTTGGATGCCCCCAGTGACTAGTTTAGGAAGGGTAGAAGGTGAGCATCCATGTTGCGTGTAAGAGACCTGTATCTCTGATCACAACTAGATAAATGCATGGACACACATGTGTGTATGATATAGATAAATGACATACAAGTAAGCTAACTAACATGTGTAATAAAATGACCATGAACAAGAAAAAGTAAGAAAGAATAAAAGAAACCATAATATGTAGTATGTTGTGGATGGATGGACCAGAATGAAAAATGGAGTGATAGGATCCGTGTGCCCCCCGAGTGGATGGAGATGTATGTAGTGATGTTCATTTTGTTTCCCCCCCAGTAATAAAGAATGAACCATAAATGATAGTTCTTCATTAGGAAATGGTCGATCTATTTGTGTTGTATACACATTGTGAATGAATGTGTATGTGTAGATTGATTATATGCAACCTAGAAATGATGTGTGCACAAAACCGATAGCTGAAGCGTATATCACAATCAAACGAATGTATAAGTGATGATTTATCCTAAGCGTATATCACTATAAGATGAATGGATGAGAGATGATTTATCCCTAAGCATATATCACTACAAAATGTAAGGAGGGTGTAGTGGTGTAAGCTAAGGTGTATGTCACTAGAAAATAATATGATAGGTGATGAATTAGTCTAAAGTGTATGTCACTATGAGATGAATGATAGGGAGTGGTGATGTAACCTAAGGTGTATAACACTACAATATGATGGAATAGGTGACTATTTAGCCTAAATCGTATGTCACAAGCCTAGGAATGTCGCATGGTGAAAGGTCAAGTAGTAGATGTGTAAGGTCCATTTGATTTGTAAACCTTCGGAAGTCAAGTATGGACCAAGGAGATAAAGTGTGTCATTGGGTAATGAGTGCAATGCGTAGAAGATAATGTAGTGGACGTAAGGATGAAAGACGACCATATGATGAGTGGAATTTATAAGTACACTATGTGTATAATATATAAATATGCTATTTGTAAAAGGAAAATGTAAGGTATGAGGATGCAAGATGAATATGGCATGTAACTATGTGTGATGTATAGTAATGTAATGTAGAGTATAGCGTGTAATGGGTGTCCTGGTGCTCAAAATGGTCTCACCCCATCTGTGCCTTTGAAAAATTATACACTCATGGCCTCTATCATTTTCTCCTTCCCCGTATGGTGCTTGGTCAGTCTTATTGCCATTTTTAGTCTAATCCTGGGTCGAATATCATGTGTGGGTTTGTATTTGTCTCATGGTTCCTTTGTTCCTCTAGAAAAGTTCTGCATCTTGAGTCTCTCTTGCTATGTCCATTCAGAACTCACGTTTACCCATTTTCCCTATTCTCGACAGTTGGAATTTGTTGTTCCTGCCATTTTTTCCATAAAGACTCAAAGAGAAATGAGTTGATGTGTCCCTAAGGATCATGTTTGAGATGTGCAACAGTCTAAATTCTCTGTCCTTGAAGAAAACCTCATTTTCTGGCTCAAATGGATGTTTCTCTGTGTTTTACGATTTGATGGGTGTTTCTCCCAGTCAAATTTGCATCATTCAGTCAATAGGGAAACATGGCACCTCTTGGTTAGATGCAGATTAGCTTAATACTTCACAAATTCTATAAAATGCCTCAACTTTAAAATATGTCAATGTGGAGGAACAACGCTCGTTTGATAATCAACTTTTTGGTTTGGCTTTGAAGTAGCACCGGGAGGACACGTGGAGGGTTGGCAGGAAATAGACACTTGGATACTTCCATTGGGTTTCCCATACTTACACAAATTTCAAAAGGTTTTTAGGAAGTCTAGGACACATGGAGGAATGATGCTCATTTGAAGATTTTCTTTTGGGCTTTTCCTTGGAGTAGCGCCGGGAGGAAACGTGGAGGAACCACATATGTTCAGGGACCGGCCCTTGAGTTTAATTCTAAAGAAGTGCAAGGCTGACATGTGGAGGCCTCCGCTTACTTTACATTTTACTTAGACTTTTCAATGACCAAAAGGAGACTTCCTTGGAGCATGACACGTGGCACCTTCCATGGAGATACAAGCATTCAGGAAAACGTTGTCAGAATAGGACACGTGGTGAGCCCGTGCTCGTTCAAGGTATTAAATTTTTGGGGCCACCTCAGTGCGCCATTGTGACACGTGGCAATTTTAAAAGTCATAGGGGGTGAGGAGGTGGACCATCAGAGGAAATTCAAACTTTTCACCTCTTTGCTTCATAAAAGTTAAAATAGCAAAAATGGCCCACGAGCTCGATGGGAAATAGTCAATGTTTTGCCCTAGTCAACGGCAAAGATGCGAGCTTTCGAAGGAGACGTGAAAAATTTTCCCTTTGAGGGAAAAGGAGTTAAAGGCATAAAAGGACCCAAGGACCTATTGGGACCCACATTAGAAACTTGGAGTGGAAGGGCGGAGCTGTGGGGGAAACTTGGAAAAGTTTCCTTTTTCCAAAAGAGAGTCAAATGGTAGAATTTTTCCATAGTTCCTTTGGGACCCACCTCAAGACACGTGTTAGGACCATCTTTCAAAAGTGGAGGTCCGGAGAAAAATTGGATTTTTTTCATTTTTTAAAAGGGTTAGAAAAGGTCAAAGGAAGCCCTCGAGCCTATTTTTGGATCTTCCACATGGATGGCCCACATTCAAAATAAAGGATCAACAGCTGCTGAGCGTCTAAATCTGATTTTCCCCCCTTTTTTCTGTAATACTCCTGGGAGTGTGAGTCTTGATGATTTCTTTCTTTTTTCTACATGCCAAATAGAGGAGAAAGTTAATTTTTATATCTAGAGTTTGGTGGGAGAGATTTGGAGATGTCTTTCACCATTAAAATAGTTTGACTCTCGGGCCCGATCTAGTTTTCCATTTTTCTTCTCCTGAGCACACAAGGGGCCAGATTTGATTGATATGGGGCAGAAGTGGTTAGTGAATGGATGGAGGCATGTTTTACATGAAAATGGAGTTGAATGTGGGGGGAAATCGAAAATATTTTCCCTCGAGCACCTGGAGACTTTTTTAAGATCTGATTCTTGATTTTGTTGATTGAATCTTTCCGTTTTTCATTAGCTCTCAAGGATTTGGTGAGTCAAGTCCATTCTGTCTCCCCTCCCACCAAAATTCATTTAACAAATAACCAATCCTACCCATACTACCCATGTTTTTCTCTGTATACCCACTCAAGATAAAAATCCTTTCACTAAAGTATGCAGAACAAATTAGGTTTCCAAATGTCTTTAGTAACCTTTGCCTTGTTGTGAGAATATCTCCATAATTTGGAAGTGACAACTCGTGAGAGTCAGATTTGGTGTGTTGATTATATTTTCCCCAAGGCCTTCTCTATAAAATATATGTAAAAGAAAGGTACATGTATCTCCTTTCAAATAACAAAGGTTACATAATAGGTTCTCTTACCTTGGTTGAAAGGCACAACCTAAAATAGTTAGGATAAGATCATATCCTTTTGAGGTGTTATCCATCTCTCCACAAATATAGGTAACAAAGGGACAACTAGATTTCTCCCCAGCTACAAAATGACATACATTTATGATCTATCTACCTCTAAGCTCCCTTTTGAATCTGTGTTGTTTCTTGGCTTGACAAGGAGAAAAAATTTGGGTACCAACACTAATGGCACCATTACCGGGGACATTGTGATACAATTCATATTCAGACCCTGGTAAACATTTCTTATATGGTCTATAGTGCTAGAAATCCATTTTAAAATTCATCCTGTGTTGAGGTTTGTAAGAGGTTTCAAAGTCACAAGTGTTTTATGTAACTTCTCCAGTTTCCACATGTTTTGAAATGGTATTTATTGATAAATTTTGGTAAAGAAAGGTCAGATGTTTTTATTTCCAGTTTCTAGTGCTGACAGACATTTGACAGAACATTTTAGTGGATTTACACAACTTATGTGAAAAACCTTAGTGGCGACTCCCTGTTGATTTGAATCTGATAAGGACCAGTGTCTTAAACCTTTGTCAAGTAAGATTTGTTACTAATATTTGCAAAGATGGAAGGAAGAAGATCTTTCTCTACTAGGGATCTTGCTAGGAATTTTTTTCCTGAGTTAGGAAAAGTAAAGCCAGAAGGAAGAAAATCCTGGAGAGTTGTTGGAGATCAGTAGACAAGAAGAGGGATCTCCATTGATGAAATTGAACAGCATATCATTGAATACTGCCATTCAAGCGACTCTAAATCAGGTAGCCTCTTTGTGGAACTGAATTCTCTAGCTGGAGAAGGGCCATCATTTGATTTTGAAATATTTGCTTCACATTATGCACCTGTTTTTTCTGAAGTAGATAGGGATTTCCAAGAAGCAAGGCCTTTGGGGGATCTCCATTTTGAAAACTACACTCCTGTGTTGCAAGGACCCTCTACACCTCATCAATTTGTCACCCCTCTAGGGCCACCTACTTGAATCAATATGGCTCAACCCAGACCCCTTTTTTTTGTAAACACTTTTGGACCTATAAATTTTTTGGGGATGGTTGGTTACCCAAATGCAGTGCCTCAAGATGTGAGGAACAAACTTCTAAAGTTCCAGGGAAACAATGTTATTACTAGTGACCAGCATCTAAAGCTCTTCCTTAATATGATGGCAGATTTTGAGATTGAGCATGAAGATGTGTACATCAAATTGTTTGTTCACACTCTGGAGGAGGATGCAAGGGACTGGTACAAAGCATTTCTAGATAAATCTATTGACTCTTGGGCTGAAATGAGCAATGCATTCAGATTACAATATGGTGATAGGACTGACCCTAGGTTTCTTTTATCATAATTTGAAAACATCAAGAAGAATCCCAATGAGTCAGTACATGATTTAAACATAAGGTTCAATAATACATTAAGGATATTTCCTATCAGGATAAGGCCATGTGATGAATCATGCTTAATCAAACATAGTGATGCATTTGATAAAAAGGTTGCTTACTACTTGAGGGACAATAACACTACCAGCTTAAGGGAAGGATTCACCATGGACCTACAAATAGAGAATAATATCAAGGCAATAGGAAAACCTCCTAGGAGGGAAGGTGTCAAGCTAGTTAACCCAGAAAAAACTCAGACAAGCAAGGGTGCTTATTTGGAAGAGGTTGTGAAAACTTTGGCAAGGCCTGTCAAGGAGATCTCCTACAAGCTAGCCTGAGCTGAGAAAGGAGTTGGGTAGAGTTCACAAGGACAACACAAGCAACAAGGCCAAGATAGATTTAAAAATCATCAAAGATCTAATGACAGAGGTAAAGGACTTGTTGGATTTGGGAATAGGTAGCCTCAAGGTAGAGAAAGTAGAATGGTACCTGATCATTTGGCTGCCAGAGTTACTGTGGTGAAAGAAACAGAAGTCACTGATTGGTGTGAAAGATGTTTCATGCCCCATGCTCCTTGTGAATAAGATCAGTAAGAAGAAGCAACTGATGATGATAAGAGTGGTGATGATGTTTGCATGATGGAATGCTCCACTAGCTCACAACAAAGGGCAACCTCAACTAAGGTGATAAGTGCCAGAACTGCTACCACTTTTTGGGATTGCATTCATAGAGTACATATTATCCCTCCCTCTCATACTTTAGAAGTAGATAATGTACAAGCTTTTGAATTGCCTAGTAATGAATTTAAATATTTAAGGGATTTAATGATAAAAAAGTATGATGGAGGAAAAACATCTGAGGAGGATAGGAAATTATTAATGAATGCTGTTGTGGCTCAAGAGAAGGAATATAACACAAGAAGTAAGGCTGTCAAAGGGGGAGGGCCCCAGGCCAAGCCAAAAGCTCCCTTACTTTCTAACATTCCTAAAGAGGCTCCTAAGAAATATCCATCTGCCAAAATCTCTGCATTTCCAAGAAAAATCCATACCCCTACTTATGCTCAAGTTATCAAGAATAATGAGCCACCCAATGAATGTATCAACTTTCCTTCCAATACTTCCTTGCCCAAGAATGTCCCGTATGACATTGCCCAATTTTTAAGTCAAATAAAATTATTTTTCCCAATTTTTGAGTTGCTTAGGATTCCTAAGCATAAGAGGAGAGCATTTGAATACTTGGGATTGAGTGAAGAGAAGACAACCCTAGGAAGAAATGTGAACACTGTGGAGAATCCTCTAGTCATTGAAGAATCTGAGAGACCAGCAACATCAAAAGAGCTAGCTAAACCACCTGATATTTATTTGGGGACATCCTTGGTAGACTCTAAGTTGAATGTGGATCCATTCTTCACTACTCTAAACATCAAGGATAGGCTTCTCCATAACTACATGTTTGATATAGGGGCATCATGTAATGTCATGCCCTTGGAGGTCATGAATGAGCTGAATATCAAAGTAACAACAACATGTGGGAAGTGCACTGCTATGTACTCCAGAGAGGATCCAGTAGTGGGATGTGTGAAGGGTTTCGTGGTGCAGCTTGCAGCCTACCCAGGTAAAAATTTAAAGCTTGATGTTATCATAGTTGATTGCCTAGCCAAGTGGGGTATGTTGCTGTCAAGAAAG
The DNA here is from genome assembly GCA_019776745.2 of Taxus chinensis. Classification (NCBI taxonomy): domain Eukaryota; kingdom Viridiplantae; phylum Streptophyta; class Pinopsida; order Cupressales; family Taxaceae; genus Taxus; species Taxus chinensis. The sequence goes on from CM034148.1 coordinate 33,578,008, forward strand.
TGGGCTGCAAGTGTTGGTGGTAGTGTCCAAATGGACATGTCTTATGCCACCATCCTAGTTGAGGGAAGCCTTGTTAGATTACATGGGGAGAAGAAAATGTTGCACCTTATTGAGGATCCCAACAATATGTCCTATGAAGTATTATATACAAATGTTGATGCTGAATTTCTTTTGGGATTTGCTGATGGAAAAGAGCACAAGATTGAGGAGTGTAAGTGTCTTGAGAAAGAAGGATCTCCTTTGACTCTATTGTTTGATGGAGCTTACTCCAAATTTAGAAATGGTGCTGGTGCTATCCTAATTTCTCCAAGCTAGGAAAGGTTTTTTTTTTCCTTTAAGCTTAACTTTGAGTGTACTAACAACATTGTTGAGTATGAGGAATTGTTGTTAGGTTTAAGAATTTCTTGGAAGTATGGTGTCAGGGACATCATCGCCAAAGGAGACTCAGAGCTAGTTGTCAAGAAAGTCAGAAAACTATATGCCACAAAGAATCAACGACTAAAATAGTAAAATCATGTAGTTTGGGACTTCATTGAGATGTTTGACTCCTTCAACATTGTGTATCATGATAGGAGGTTCAATGACTTGGTAGACAATCTTGTAGTGTTGGGGTCTCGATCTGACAGTTCTGTAACATCCCCTTACTGTGAATATGAGGTGGAGGTAGTGACAAGACCCTTTTTCCCTGACAATGTAAAACACTGGCAGGTTTTTGATGATGAGGCTCAGGTCAGAAGGTTCCTGTAAAATAATGGAGAGTTTGCTGATCAAAACATTGATTGGGAGCCAATGGTCTACACCATCATGGAAAATCAGGCATTTTCCTTGGTCAAAGCAACAAATGTTTTCAAGCCTTATATTTAAGTTCAAAAGTTGTTTCTTATGTTCCCCATACCATGGTAAAAGACATCTTGTCAGAGATGGAAGTCTCAAGTAAAATATGTAGATGGGTGAAAAAATTGCAAGAGTATGATATGGATATCCAAACCATGAAGTTGGTGAGAGGTTTGGGGTTAGCTAAGCTCATGGCTAAGAGAAACTTGCAGACCATTGAGGTAAATGAGATTGAGGAAGAAAGGGCATCTATTTTTGAAAGATTGGTGAGTTCTAAGTGGTACAAGGATGTGATGTTCTATCTCAGACATTTAAACTATCCTGAGAATTTGAATAAGAACCAGAAAAGATCTCTTAAGTTGGCTTCCTAGAAATATGTTATTACTAATTTTGGATTGGCATGGAAGAACCCAGAGGGAATGCTCTTAAGATGCATCACTGAAGATGAAGCCCCCAAAATAATTTCTGATCTCCATGGAGGATTTTGTGGGGGGTATTTTGCTGCAAGATTCATAACACAAAATATCCTAAGGGCTGGTTATTGGTGGCCAAATCTTTTCAAGGATGTAACCATGTTGGTCAGAAAATGTGAGAGTTACCAGTGTTTCTCTGGAAGGCTGAAGGATTCAGGCTCCCTACCTTTGTAGTTTGTATAAATTGAAGCCCCATTTTAAGAAATGGGGAATGGACTTCATTGGTGAGATTTCAGACCCTTCAAGTGTTGGCCATAAGTGGATTCTTGTAGCCACTGATTACTTTACCAAGTGGGTGGAAGCAATCCCTGCAAAGAATGCTACACACCAAGTTGTCATGGATTTTGTGCTAAACAATATTATTTGCAAGTTTGGAGTACCAGTCAAAATCATAGCTGATAATGCCATGAGTTTCACACCTAGACCTCTGGTGGAAATGTGTAAAGGATATGGGATCAATTTGACATATGCCTCTAATTATAATCCCCAAGGAAATGGACAAGATGAGTCTAGCAATAATAATTTGCTAAAGATTATCAGAAGAACCTTGGAGTTGAACAAGATAAAATGGGGTGAACAGTTGAAATTTTTTTTCTGGGGTGATAGGATCACTGTCAAAAGAGCCACTGGAAAGAGTCCATTTGAGTTGGTATATGGGACTCAGGCCCTGCTTCCCTTGCATATGCAATTATCTTCATACCAGTTCATTCAACAACTGGAAGTTCAAGAAGTGAGTCCTCATGATGAATGCATCAACCATATTGTTGAGCTTGATTAAGAGAGGAGGGCATCTCACCAGAGGCATATAAGGTTCAGAGAAAAGATAAAGAAACTGTTTGACAAGAAGGTCACTCTTAGAGCCTTCAATATTTGAGATCTTGTGCTATTATGGGATAAAAGGCATGAGGATAAGGGAAAACATGGCAAGTTTGATTCATTGTGGTTGGGCCCTTACTCCATTGACATCAAAATTGATGAACACGCCTTCTTCTTGAAGGATCTAGATGGTGAATTGCCTGAACTGCCTATTAATGTTAGGCATCTGAAGCACTTCTTGGATCGATTCCTCTAAATCAAGGTAAACATCTCTTGTACTATGTATAGTTTGTTGTTTGTGTCCTATTTTTTTTGTTTTTTCTTTTCTTGGTCTGTGGTGACCTGTTTTTATTGGCTTCTTTGTTTGTTTTTAGAGATGGCTTTGTTTCTTTGCTTTGCGAGATGAATTTGTTTCCCAATGGGTATTTTATCACTTGGTCTACTATTGTTCTTGTGGCACTCACAGGGAGTGCTCATCCCCGAGTCAGAGCCAATGTTGGTGCTCAAAATGGTCTCACCCCATCTGTGCCTTTGAAAAATTATTTACTCATAGCCTCTGTCATTTTCTCCTTCCCCGTATGGTGCTTGGTCAGTCTTATTTCCATTTTTAGTCTACTCCTGGGTCAAAGATCATGTGTGGGTCTGTATTTGTCTCATGCTTCCTTTATTCCTTTGGAAAATATTTGTATCTTGAGTCTCATATGCTCTGTCCCTTCAGAACTCACGTTTTCCCATTTTCTCCATTCTCCATTCTCCTTCATAACACCCTAGGTTGTGTTTGTGAGTGAAGAAACTGATAACATGAATAATTGGTAAAAATGAGTTACCATGAGTTGAAATAATGTTTCTAAAACCTCAAGTGATGACATAAGTGTTTGTAAACACTATTATGATATCTACATTATGATGGGAACATGATGCTCTCTTCTAATTACAAGGAAAGAGTGAGGATCACTCTCTTACTTTTCAAGGCCTCCACAATTAACCTTAGTGACAAAAAATTGACTCCATGATGCTCAAAACATTTTTTGATTATCTATCCCTTACTGAAATAGGTATTCACCATTTAGATGGAAGGATTTATCATTAAATGAGATTCTTGTCATGTGGACACCTATTAGAATAAAATTAGGTGGTTTTAATTTCCTTTCTCCTTTTAAGTGTGATCACACTACAAGGTTCGAATGAGTGTTTATGAACACTACCAAGTGATACTTAGATGATTTATAATTCTTACATAAATGGATCTCTATATGAATATGATCCTCTTACCCCTCTTGAATCTAGAAATCTCCTCAGATGGAATCAAATCCATGATAATCATACACCTATTTTCTCATATGCCTCTCATAGAGATAGATGATGCCTTAATCCTTCACACATGATGGTCATGAATGCCTCGATAGCTTAACTATCTCATATTGGATTTTTCCTTGAAGAGGTTTGAACATGATGGCAGAGTCAAAATATGATGATCCTCTACTTACTCTATGATCTTCCCATTTCACCTTTGAACATGATGACACCCTTTTTAACTTCACAATTCACTTACTTGACCAAGATATCGCATGAGTGGAAACATGCTTATAGTATCTAGACACATCTTCACATGATTTATCCTCATGGAAATAGGTTTCCTTATTTATATGGAAGGATTAATCCCTAAATTAAATTTGAAGGAATGTTTTAGGGTGAGATCCATCTTCTTGAAATCTAACTACATTGAAGCACTATGAAGTCCACTCCCTAAATTGTAAGATTTGAACACATCACCAAGTATTATTTAAGTGTTTGGAAAAAATATCAATATATATGCAGCATTTGTGAGCTTGAGATGGATACCATCAGCACTCATGGTGATCCTTTCTCATCATGCTCATGATTATCATTCCCTTGATGAATTTAATTTCAATGAGGTTCTAGATGTTTTAGATCCTTCACAGACTTCATGATTCTCCTAATAACACCTTGTTGTCTAGGTGAATTTATATTACACATTTTGATGCATATTTTTTTCCTCTAAACTCATTCTGGAACTCTCGGAATCTTCAATAAAAGACAACATTCACCATTGAATCTTTCATTCCCTATACCCTGAATACCCAATGTTGAATAGATGGATCCTGAATGATATTTTCTTTCCTCAATTTTCCTAAATTACTTTAGACACCTTCAATTCTCTTCAAAATCACCCTCAAATGCTTTATAATTTCCCTAAAAATTTCCAAAGTGTGTTTACCATCTGTAAAATGGCCAAATTGTCCTTTTTGGGCCTCTGAAGAAAAATATATTTCACTCAATATCACTTAATTAATTTATCACCATGTGTAATCATCCTTGCACACTAAAAAAACTATAAAACCTTCTTAGGAATTTCCTCTGATTTGGGATGAAGGTTGAACTGAAGGTAGGATAGGCATAGGAAGGATGCAAAGTGACTGGAAGGATGGGCATATTGATGTTTATCAAGAGGAATGGATTGAATATTGCTACACCCTTACTCCTATAACTTATACTTGCAGATTGTGATAATTTATCTACATTTTGGTGTTCTCGGTGTTCTATTTTTTTTGATATACAAATCTATCTAAGTAATTTCATTATAAACATATAGTGGTAGTTCATGACATATAGCATTTACTTTCAACCTTGACTATGTTTTGGTAACTCTCACGAGTTTTCTCACCTAAAGCTTAATACTGGGAGCATACCAAGCATCCATAGATCTAGATTATAAAATAAGAAACTTGAATTTAATCCTCCTAAAGCTTATTTAATAGGTAAATGAGTCAAGAAGGGTGTGTATGATAAGAAATATTAATTTTATCCCTATCATGTTATCTAAAACCCTATTTTGGGGTTTCAATAAGAAAATATTAATATCTCAGCTAATAAGGATTCCTAGAAGATAAATCTACCTAGAATTGGTTTATAAAACACAAGAGTCTTCTTGAGTGACACCATTACAGAGAAGACTCTAATACCATTGCAGAGAACACCCTTTTGATAAATTTTATCCACGTGGAATTATAACTTGAAGGTGAATCATATGTTCTTGACCTCCACAATGTATTGAGCTCATTACCAAGCGCTAAATAAGTGTTTAGAAACACTCTTAGGAGGTATCTAGTGATTGAGAGTATGAGATGATTTCTAGCATCACCTTTGGTGGCCTTGCATCAAAATGGATGCTCTCAAAATTTAAAGGATTATTCAAATTTTTTGGTGCCTACGTTTTTTCCTCCTAACTCTTTATGGAGGTCATGGAATCAGCTAGAGAAGTCAATGTTCACAATTTGACTACTCATTCCTTGCACCTAAAATCCTATTGTTGAAAAGAATCTCCCTAAATGATAAACAATTTCCTAAATATTCCTAAACTTCTTCCAAAACCTTCAAGGCTTTCAAATACCACCTTTAGATACATAATACCTTTTCATAACCCTCTCGAGTGATGCACACAGGCTCCAAAATGGCCAAAATTGGCCTTTTTAGGCTTTCCAGTAAATTAGTCTTTTACTACACTTCAATGAATGGAGTAATGGGCCTTTTAAAACCTTTATTACAAAATTATACATGTTCATTTGATGCATTAGGAATAATTCAAGGACAAGTTGATCATGACACAAGAGGCAGGTTGGTTCAGAGAGGGATTCAAGAATATTTGGGAGAAATATTTCACATTGTGGATTGGTTTTTATGGTTTAAGTTATGCATTTTTGGGTTGGTCAATTCACCATGTACAACATCTCCATATGAAGATCATCCTCTTACCTTTCCAGGATTCAAAATACATCCTTGAATGGAATCAGATTTAGGATGCTCATACACTTCTTTCTCATATCTCTCTCATGAGAGAATAGGTGACTTCTTGATCCTTCACACATGATGGCCTTGGATGCCTCAGTATCCTAACTAGCTCATTTTCATTTATTTCTTAAAGAGATTTTGACACAATGGTAGAGGTGAGATATGATGATCATTAATTCAATCCTTCGGCCTCACTTTCCACCTTTGAACATGATGATATCTTCTTAGTATCATAATTCACCTCCATGCCCAAGATGTCACCTTATTGGAAGCATGCTTATGATGTCTAGACACCCTCTTTTTCAATTGATCCTCATGAAGATAGGTTTCCTCCTCCTGATAGAAGGATTGATCCTTGAATGAAACTTTGAGGAATGTTTGAGAATGAATTCCATGTTCTTGACCTCCACAGTGTACTGAAACACTGAAAATTCCACGTCCATGATTTGTAGGATGTGTGTTCATTACCAAACATTGATTAAGTGTTTAGAAACACTCTCATGAAATATGCATTATTTGTGAGCCTGAGATGATTTCCACCATCACTCATGGTGAGATTATCTTATCATGCTTTTGATGTCCATTTCCTTCATGATTTGAATCTCAATGAATCTCTCAATGTTACAGATCTTTCACAGACCTCATGATTTTTATGATTGCACCCATTGTCCTCATGATAGAGGTAGGGATGGCCTTGTAGGGTGCCCAAGTGCTTTACAGGAGAGTTAAATACAGATTGTCAGTGGTTGAAATTTTAAAAATTTGTGCCCTTATTTTTCCCTCCTCTCTTTCTTCCTGGAGCTATATATTAAAAAAAATCATTTGTAAAGAGAGCTCTCTTTGTTGTAATGGAACCATGCCAAAATGGTGGCCAACTTCTCATGATTTTTGTACCTTGAATTTTTTCTCTATAATGTATTCATACATTCTACCATGAATGTAATGAAGTTGTGCATATTTTAATTAATAGAATTTGTTTTTTGGCACGTCTGTCTACCCTAGCTGGTTTTATTTTCAATATTTCCTCTTTGTTCATTTTTGGGCATTTTGTGCATATTTCTTGCTTGCAAGTTCCATTTTTTTGTGTTTTCAATGCTTGGGTTAGTGGATTCTACATGGTTTTTGATCTATTCCACATTTGTCTTCCTCTCTCCCATGTTGTTTCCCTTTTCTTCCCCTTGTATAGATATTTCAACCCATTTTTTAGGTGTTATCACTGGTCATTTTAGCTTAGGATTTAACTTTTCATTCATCTTTCTAACACTCTCTCTCCCCCCAGTCCCTTATAATGTGTAGGTTAGGATTAGTTATATTTTATTTTTGTTGTAGGATTATTTTTAGCATTAGAAATAGGTAGAGGAAATGGCCTTTTCCATAGGTCTGTCTCAAGCACACAAGTCCCACAACTTGGAGATAGTCCCATGTTTCCTCAAAATCCCTAGTTGTCTATGACTCGGGGAAGGGTGTAATTTTTAGCTCCAATAATATACACACTCCAAATATTTAGATAGTATATATGATAAACACCTTTTGTCTTTTACACTAATCATATGATGTTAACATATTTAATAAAAAATGTAGAATACATGGAGATTAAGATGAGACCACCATGAATAATGCCATCTAATAAGTTTAAGAAATGGTTCCTCAATACTTGGTTCTACAAAAAAGTGGGGTATACTACCAAGCACACTCATTTCATGGTTAATGGGTATCACCACCAAGAAGAGAAAAGGCCCACCCAAAATTCTTACTAAATAGGAATAGCTTGAGTTAGTGCAATGGTGTTATGAAATGGATGATATGTATCATGGGTTAGAAATATCACAACTTAAAGCATATGTGGCACAAATATATGAATCTTGGTCCACCCCATTTACAAATGGTAACACTGAAAAATCATGGTGGGTTGGTTTTAAAAGAAGACACCCAAATTTAAAATCAAGGACAATAGAATACATTGATAGAGATAGGGTATTAGGTCTAAGGCCAACTATTCTTAGTTATTTTTATCTAAAAATTTTCACTATTTATAAATCTAACCCATATGGCCCAGTAAAAATGTGGAATTACAATGAAACTAGATTATAGTAAGTGCTTGCTAGAATTGAGATAAAAAGTGTCCCATAAAGTAGAGACTGGATTACCATATTATGTTTTGTGATTTTTTTTGTACAAAACATCCTTGGTTTCTATATTTTCGAAGAGAAGAAGAAATTACAAAAATTACATAGCAGGTTATAAGCCTAGTGCTTGTATGAAAACACACCTTTATGCATGGGTGACAAAGGAGTTATTAATAAAATAAATGCATCATTTTACAACATGTGTTCTCAGTGGCATATATAGGAACAACAGACATTTATTGGTTTTTTATGGCCATGGTTCTCATGTGGTTCTAAGAATAGTTCAAGAGAGAAGGATTTGAGAGATAGATTTACTTACATACCAGCACACACTTCTCACAAGATACAACAATTGGATATTATTGTATTAAATGTAGTTACTTAAAAAGAGGAGAGGCACAAATGACCATTTGAGAAATATGGGATAGATTTAAACAAGGTAAAATTAGCTACATTGGGGAGTAGGGATTTCTAAAAGGATCTTTCACCAAAAATATTAAACTAGGTTACAATAGGACATGTATATGGCCTCCTAATCCAAATTCCTTGGATGAGGACATGGCACCTAGCATAAAATTTAAAAATATACTCACGGTGAATCACATGCAACAAAACACAAGGTAAGATTAGAGATAGATTCTTTAAAGGTGTCATGTGGTGATAATTTTAGTAAAGATGATGAGATTGTACTTAACAATTAGCAAAGTAAAGAATGTGAAATTCAAAAAAATTTAAAAAAATGCAATTGAATTAGTGCACGAATAAGAAATAACCTAGGTTGGAGGGATTCTATTTGATGAGTCACTAACTTTGCCTACCCAAGTTATTTGTCCTGATTGGGTGAAAGATACTATTCTCAATCTTGGCACCAATCTAAAATTTTTCATTGAAGAAGACACCCTATCTATTCCATGACAATGACTACAAATTCATGAGTTATATGTGGTCCACTACTTTTTCAACACTTTATATGAGAAACAAATTGATGTAATAGAGTAGGAGGAAGATGAGATTAGAGAATAAAATTGTAAAAAACATTTGAGGAAAACAAGGCAAAAGTTCTATTTATAAATTTTTGATACTGTTGATGGAAAGGGTGAAGGATTCATCAAGGTCAAATTGTAATTATGGAATAATATTGAGTAGGGAATCTCGGCTCATCACTATTTTTCAATATATGGATATTTTCATGGAAAAAGAGAGAAGAAATAAAAAAATTAAATACTTGAAGAAAAGAAAAAGGGTATAGATGCAAGAGATGAAGTAAAAGACAATTGTTAGAAGGGAATGAAAGGAACAAGCAAATCTTGAAAATAAGATTAGAAGGAAAGAAAAATATCACCACAAGATGATGTAAAGGCAATAAAAGGAGATGAAAAAGGAGCAAGAAAGGATCCAAAGAGTCCAGGAAAGAAAGGGGAAAGAGTTTGAAAAGGTGAGAAGGGAGTTGTGAAGGTAAAGGAGTCTAAATTCTCCACAAACTACTTTTGTTGGTGAATATACATTATCAAGGGAATTATTTTACATGCATTGTCCCCAGTTGGTGTCAATTCATAGTTTTCAGCTTGGTGTAAGTGGTCCATATTCAAATTCATTGTCAACTACACCTATGCAAGAAGACAACATTGGAACTCAACTACTTACATGCAGCAACTCAGCTTCAAAAGTTGTTGTGGTTTCACCACCACCATTTCATATTTTTTGGAAGGACAGGCCATAGATATTTTACTTTTTTTAGGATCGCTAGGGCCATTTATTTATTGAAACACAAGAAGGCACACACACAAATAACTCTTTGGGAAAAGAATATTTGTACTCATTATAAGGCCATGCCTATTTTTTATTTTTATACTCGCATCCACATATACATAAGTAATATATGACCTTTGTTTTTTATGTATAGTTGTTTCAAATATATAATGAAAAATAATTTTGTTTCCTATTGGCTTTAAAAAATGTTTTTATTTATTCAAGTGTGTATTTTTATTCGCAATTCTCTTTTTAAGATAAATATGCAATACAATTGATAAAGGCTGATCACAACAATCATACTTAATGTTTTTGTCATTTCCTTAACAAGGGAATTATCCTCACTAGATTTTTCATGGACAACATGCATTCATTGCTTTCCTACAAAAGAAATAAAAAGGATGCGAAACCATAAAATTTATGATCAAATGGTAAAAAAATCCTTAAATTCCTATGTAGATTCTATATTATAAGGGAAAATATATATATCTCAGGATATTTATTATGTTCATAAACAAGATTCACCTATCATATGTGCATGTTAGATATCTATTTGTTACAAAAGTGATGAGTTGTTGTGTTTCAGAGAAGAATTCCAAGAAACTGATATAGTTTGAATGCCAATCCATGGATTACTGGAATTCCATCTATTAAAGATCCAAGTAATGTTGTCGTAAAAAGACTCATAGGTAATTAAGTAATTTATGTGTGAATATACTTTATAAATAATAGACATGGAGTTAAAAATTCATTTTATTGTAGAAATAAGGCACATAAAATATTGAACAACTGAAATAAAAATAAGGAATATTGCAAATAAATAGAGTATTTGATACCCAAATCATCACTTCTATGTATATATGTCTTTTCTTCTCTGTTAGATCTATGACTCAATATAATCTCTATGTGTACATATTCTTCCCTGTCAAATCTACGGCTCAATACACTCTATGTGTGTCTTCTTCCATGTCAGATATTTGGCTCAATACAATATGCGTGTGTCTTCTTCCATGTTAGAGCTACGGATCAATAAACTCTCTCTATGTAAAACACTTACAATTGCCTCCTTTATGTTGAGGTCTTTAATCTAACAATAGAACATCTTAATAATAGGACTATCATCTAAAAATAGTGCATCCTTTTGTGCATGAATACAAATATTCTTAATTTATTTTTTGTAGTGCTCACTTCTCTTTGGCACCTTTTATTATTGATCATGATACTGTTGACTATATGATGAACATTTTTATAGTTTTGATTTAGTATGATGTTAGATGTCAGATCTTAGATTACTATTGAATCTGATTCATATATGATGCATGATGATTGTTGGAGACATTTTATATAGATGTTGAAATGTTGTTGGACATGGTTATATATGTGTGTGTGTGTGTGTGTGTGTGTGTATATATATATATGGGTGTTGTTAGGACATGTGATATTTGAATATATTGAGTAGACCGAGAAAATTTAATTTAAAATTGATGATTATATAGTTGTTGATGAAATTGTAAGTGATATTGTTGATTGTCTGGATGTTGTTGTGATTCATATATATATATTGATGATTTTGAAATTATATTATATTCATTTTAGACATTCTGATATGGCCACGAGGCCAAAGGAGGTATTTGTGTTTTGTAGGTTAAAACATCACAACAAACATCGGGGGATTGGAGACCAACCACATTGGAATTCTAGATGAATTCAACAAGGTCACCATGGCAACATGTTTTGTGTGTGTGTGTTGTATTTCGTTAGGGATTCCCATGGGGGGAATCACCTTTATATGTGACCATGGGTTTTGTGTATTTTATTAATTTGGTTCCTTTTTATTATTGGTTGTATGTATTTTATTAGTGATGTGTCCTTTTTTTTTATTTAATTAAATTGTGGAGATTAATGTGAGAAAATATATGGTTAAAAGTTAATTAATTAAATTGGGACATAAAAAAGTAATTATTAAAGTTGTTGACCCTTGTGTTAAATGTTGTAAGGTGTGTGTAAGTAAGGTTGTAAGTGATGTGTAAGTATGTGTAGGGGTTGTGTAAGTCATATTTTGGATTACGAAACACTCCACCTCCTTGGAAATTCGAATTTATCCTTGGAGGCTGTTTTTAGAGGCTTATGGGACAAGTAAAACTTGTCCCATGCCTCTTAATTTTATTTATCAACCATGCCTATGGTTGGAGGGTAAAATTTAGACTTTTTTAATTCATTTTGGGAAGATGAAATTGTAAGTTTTAATTGCACTCTTCTTACATTTTATTTAATTCAGTCCTTTGGGGTGTGGGCTTTTGGAGTGTGTAAGTAAATTGTCATATTATTCACCCACCTCTTAATTGTGCTTTGAAGAATGAAATTTGACTTTTGTGTTGGAGTGAGGATGCATGATGTGGCATCCTACATGGATCCACCTCATCCTCTTCTCTTCCCTCTTCTTTAAAATTGAAACTCTTTGATTTTTTTTGGGTTGTTGAAACATTTTGCATGCTTCCTTGGGGGTGAATTTTCTTATGCTTGGAGCTCTTTCTTTTAGAAGGAGATTGGAGAACTTTGCATGCTTATTGGTTGTTGATTTTGGGACTGCTTTTAACAATAAGAGCTTGTTGTTTTGGAACTTAGACAACTCCATCATGGAGAGGTAAGAGCTTGGCTCTTGAAATACTCTTTTCCTTTATGAATGTGATGGTATTGTGTGAATGTTTTAGCATGTTTTGTGTGTTTATTGGCTGTGCGTAGACTGCCATAGGAATGGTGTAGGAGAAGGCTATGGGGAATCCATGTGGGGGGCATAATGGAATGCCAGTGGCATCATAATTCTTGTGGAGGGATTTTGGGTTTGGGATCCACCATGGAAAAGAAATAACTTGCATTTCTTACTTTGTGGGGGGCATATGGAAATCTGTGGGGGGCATAAGGAGGGATTGTGGGGGGCATAAGGATATGTGTGATGTTTTATATTGGTGGATTGTTACAGGTGGATGCCCAATTCCCATTAGAAGGAATAAGCATCTTCCCCCATAGTCCTTGCTCCTTTGGCTTGCATGATGAAGCCTGAGTTCTATTTTAATGTTTCAATGTAGTTGTAAACTACTGTTTTGTGTTGAACTGTGTTTATTTGAAATGTGCATGTTGAAAGAATGTTGTGTGTATGTTTTGTGGAAGCCTATTGTTGCCATGGGTTGAAATACATTTCCTATTGCATTTTGGTTGGGGCTCGAGGGCCAATGATGAAGGATGGATTCTCCTTTAATTAGATGTCTTGGTTGGGTGGAGAGCGTTGCCTTTCCCCCACTATTTTTGTGATCAAATTAGAAGAAAAGGCAACTTTACATGTTACTATTTTGGAGCAGAGGAGAAATATATTTGACTGTCCCTTGTGAAATAAAATCCCATTGTAACCTTTCCCACATTGAAGTGGATGAATTTGTAAAATTTTGAAATGGAAAGATGTTGTATTGATTATGAAAGTTGTAAAATTGAAGTGTGAAAGATATATCTACTTTGTTCTGTACATTTGAAAGAAAGAAATTTGAAATCTGCTAATTGTATTCAAGAAATTGGAAGATGTAAAGTTGTATTCAAAATCAATAAAGGATTGCAATACCTTTCTTCATTTGCATTGTTGTATTGAAATCTGATTTTTAAATGTAATGAAATCCTTGTTTGGAAAGTGGAAAAGGAAGAAACACATGAAAAGAAATTGTATTATTCTGCCTTGTTTAAGATATATGATTTTGAGAAGGATAGAAACTGCATTCTTATTTTAATGTTTGATTGATGAAAGAAAAAAAATTAAGGATAGCATGGAATGAATTCAATATTTCATTACATGGAAAAAGAGATATTCTAATCTTTGGTTCTGGAAATGTATAAGTTCTTTTACTTCACTATATACTTGTAAAATTTTATCAAATATAAATCAGAATGACCCTGCAATCTATAAAAGACAAATGAAATATTAAATTGAACTTAAGGTGATTAAAATGACCCCAAAAAAACTAGAAACTCTTAAGAAATCTCTAAGAAAATCTTTCAAATTGAACAAAGGCAAATTTTGCAGTCTTTTTCTGTCAATTGTTGGAAAACTTGAATTGGAAGTCAATCAAACAAAATTACCTTCCAAATACATCCTAAATCATTATTAGAGCAATCCTTCGTGTCTTTTTGGCATGTTGAGTGAAGGAGAAGATCAAATTGAACAAAATTGATAAGTTAAAATTTACCAGTTTACTTTTAAAAATTCTGTAGAATGCTTTCTTAAAATTGACCCCTTAAACTTTATCAAAATCTAGAATTAATGATTCCTATGAAAAGAGGGCATTGAGAGCTTTCCAGAAAGTATTCATTTTCCAAATTCTAAGCTTTCTAGAAAAATTTATGGCCCTTTGAAGTTTTCCTTCCTTGGCGGAAAAATTTGGGAAAATTTTCGCTAGCGGGCTCGTGGCCTAAAATTTTCCTGTTGAAAACTTAGAAATTTTTTTGAAAAATTTTTAGGAAATTTTTTTAAAATTTCCCCTGCCGGCCCGCAGCCAACTTGAGGGTGCCACGTGGCACCATGGGGATGACAATGGAGGGGGGAGAGACCACGCAACCTTTATTTTTTTGAAATTTTGTTTTGGAAATTTTCCTTAAATTTCCCGTGGCCCCACACTCCCGCCTTACTTCAGAGAAGTCCTTTTTATGGATGCGCAGGCCCGTGCATCAAACTTATCCATTTCCCCCTCATTTTTGAAATTTCCTCCAAACCTCCGCCACCCCGCCCTTCCCTCATTCCTTCCCCGCTTTGGCTTGTTGAGCGCCATGTGTCCCTGACGGCGCATCGGAGGTGCAGGTGAAAAAGTGAACTTTTCCCCTACGCAGGAAGATTTGTAAACATCTCCCCATGACCTGCCAACCCAAAAATGGATTTTCTTCCCCACTAGACACGTGTCCCTTTTGGGCAATTTTTCATCCCTGGGCCCGCAAGCCCGCCTTTGGGGTGAAAATATAAATCAAACTATTCACCACCTTAGAGAAAAAGGATGAACCAAGAGATAATCAAGAATGAAAATTTCAATCCATAATCCTTCATCAATCAATCATCAATCTATCAATGGTGATGTGATGCCAAAATCCATGCAAAAACTCTATTTTAAAGAAATCAACATCAATAAATCATCTTGGAAAAACTCAGCACTTCACGATGTAGTTGTACTTTGGTAAGTAGAATGTATATTTTCTATCTCCTATCTTCTTAGTCAAATGTTTGCATTTGAGTTTTCCTACAAAGATTTGGTAATTTATTTACATTTTCCTATTTTATGTTATGATTTTCTTGCACACAATAGTTAGTTTATCTTATCCTAAACTAGTGTAATCCTCCCTAACTCTATTCTTTATATTGTTAGTTATATTATATATTCTAGTGCTATATATTGCATTCTATCTAAACATGATTTAATATTCGAATGTTTGTTGCATTTTATTATAATATAATATTTCCACATCATTACATAGTTTGTTAATGTTTTAAGAATAAGCCTAATGGTTTCATCACATATACATCAAACACCTATAATAACTGTAGACACTAAATCACACACTTGGGTAAATTTCTAGGTCCTAATCACATACCACTATTAATATGATTCCTAAGTGAGAAAAATAGTAATTGAATACTATCTTTGGCCTCTTTATTGTATTTCTTGTTGTATTTGTGGTCTTGCACACCCCATAGTTGAGTATATTTTTTAATTGTTTTCTTTATTGACCTTAGACACCAGCACCCGGCTAGGACACCATCACCTAGGCACCCTCCTCCCCTCTGGGCACCCCGACCTCTTTATATCTTACCTACCTCTTTTATATTTTGTGCATCTTATTTTCTTAGGGGTCATCCTTGTAGTGTTCAATTATGAAATTGAACCTAGGGAATCATATAAATACAAATCCATGTGATCATAATAAAGGACCAAGATCTAAACATCTACTATCATCACCTAAGATTGCATCCAAAGGAATTCTAAGAGCATTAAGGCATTCATATAGCTATCATTCAAGGGACAAGGGATTGCATTTTTCTGCAAACAATTTATAGGGGGGAAGCTCATTTTGACATCCACACATCTACTTACATTACTACATTTAGGTATTTCTTGCTATTCAGTGCATCTTACACAAGAAATTTCTAGTAAATGATTCTACACATATGTAAACAAAAGTACATGGAGTCTGAGATGTAATACGGTGCTTAGTCATAAGTTCATTTTGTTGGGTGACTGTTAGGGTCATTCCGACTTCACATTTTCATCTTTCTCTTTTTAGGAATTGATGTGTTTTGGGGTTTTAATGGGGATCATTTGTTTTGCAGGTTAAAGGAGAATTATGTGATCATCTAACAATATATAGGTGACCAAAAGCGAAGAATAGCGAACACCTTGTGACATAATAAAATATAGATTATGACCATTTCGCAGTCACATGTTCCTAGAAGATGTTTGTAGTGCCTAGGTACCCTTTCCCTACTCCAGGAACCATAGTCTAGCTTGTTCTAGAAATTCCACAATTTTTAGGGTACACTTACAACAATATTTCCTCCTATTTCATCAAATTTCTAGCTCAACATACTTTGGGATTATTGTGAAATTAGATAAGTCAATATTTCCCTCTCTTGCACTTAGGGTTTCAATTTACTCTCCTTATTTTCTTGTTTCAAATCTATGTTTCATTGATTATCCATTCCATGTGACTCTAAAATATGTAGGGTTTAACATATAAATCTTATTTTTAAAAATCATTTGGTGAACCCAACTCATTCGAACACTCTTAGATCTCTCTTCTTATTCTTGTTTCATTGTCCTAGGCTCATCTTATCATGGATATCTCTATTCATGATTTATTGCTAGCCAATCCTAGTTGTAGAGCTAAAATATTTTTTTGTTGGTTAATACTCTCATTCCTTATGATACACATCCGGACAAAGTATATCATTTATTTGTAAATTAATTT
The DNA here is from genome assembly GCA_019776745.2 of Taxus chinensis. Classification (NCBI taxonomy): domain Eukaryota; kingdom Viridiplantae; phylum Streptophyta; class Pinopsida; order Cupressales; family Taxaceae; genus Taxus; species Taxus chinensis. The sequence goes on from CM034148.1 coordinate 33,594,809, forward strand.
TCTCAAAAACTAACTTTTCCACCTGATATAGCTACTTATTTTTCTATTTATGACAATGATCCCCCCTATATTTATCAGCTCTCATTCATAATTGGGGTAATAAGAGACATATAATTGATAATGGATCTTAGATCAAATATTTGTACTATATCATTCCATGAAATTGATCTTTCCTCTTCTTTGATTCACCCAACATCCAATTCTCATCATGTGTATGATTCTTTCATCTGTCCATGCATATGAACTATCACTTTACCATTCACAGTTGGGTGAAAAACTATTCATGTAGTATTTTTTTGATTGATTTCCCAATTCAATACAATTTCTTAGTTAGTAGGCCATGGCTTCATGCTATGTAAGCAGTACCTTTAATAGTTCACCAGTGCACTAAATTCTTACATAAGGGCTGTTAATATACCATATTTGTTCATCATGAACCTTCAAATATTGTTGCTTACATCTAGCCATTATGTTACCTACACTAACTTCTACTACTATTATACATCTAGCAACTAAAAAACCCACAAACTATCTTGATAACTTGAATGCACTTGAAGAAACTATTTGTGTGTTATACATTTTCCCATCCGCTTCAGTCTCACCCCCTAATACTAATGCTATGGTAGTTGTAGACACCCATAATTACACCCAAGAAATTTAAATACATAAATTGCGCTAATTATCCCCCTTCTTGCAAATTGGTGACATATTGTCAAAAAACACTCATATTCTCTCTTATCGTCATTAATTAATTACACTATGCTAATTAATTAAGTCACATATCCAATGAACAACCTAATTAATGAAATTTCATTAATTAATCACCCCTTCTATCTAGACTAATTAATTATTATTAATTAATTAGCTTTCCCTTCGATTTAACCAATAAATCAATATTTAATTGATTTAATCTCCTTCTAATAGCCTAAATCGTACTAATATTCCTCTAATTAGCTTTTATAAGATATTAGTTAATCACCTTTGATTAATTAAAGCACCCCTCCAAACTCCCATGAATTGCTAAGTATAAATTAAACCCTTCTAAAGTAAGGCTACTTTTTTATAAAGCAACCTTATCCATTCCTAATCTTGTTTTAACTTTATCCCACATGCAAAGGGATGAAGTGTTTCCTTTATCCATTAGGCTATATAAAGAGCCCTCCTTCTACCTTTATACCTACACCTAAACTTCTTGAGAAAGCAAATGCAAAGCATATAGAAAAATAGGCTAAGAGCTTTCCTTTTGTTTTCTTGAGAGTTCATCATCTTAAAGAGTTAAGACTCTTTCCTAAGTGCTTAGGTCATATGGGAGGTGTCAAAAGGGTCTTGTAGCCCAACTTTGACAAGCCCTTATTCCTAGGTTCTTGGAACACCAAGGAAAACCATTTTTGATAGCCATGGAGCCTACATAGGTCCCTTCATTTATTTGTTGTTAGAGAATAGAGGATTTAGATGTTTAACATTGTTAGTTTCAAAGTTTTGTATATTGATGAATGTTTAATATCTAACCCTTGTTTGATTCTTATCATGATGGTGCTTAGTAGTTTGTTTAAATTTTTCTAATTAAGGCTATTTAGGTGTTAGTATTTTAGTTACATTAGCATTAGTTTAAAAACAACACATACACACATTTGGCACGCCCAATGGGACGCTAGTCCCTTGGCATTTTAGTTTAAATTTCATTGTTTTGGATAACTTTTGATATACACATGTAGTAATTAATGTCCATTTTCTTGGATTTTTTGCTAATTTTATACCTATAATTTCTTTTTCATAGCCATTATTTTAATGGGTTGTTGTCATTTTTAAACTAACTTACAAAAATTTGAAGTATTGTGCACTTTCTTGTGTTTTTTACTGTATTTTGGTTGCAGGGGTGGCGCATGCACACTATTGGGAGCGCAGGTATGTTTTTAGTGGCACAGGCACCTCTCGGGTGGCGCAGTCACACTGTCAGAACCTGATTCTCTGTTTATCAACCTTGGTGCATACGCACTAACCCCTATGCACATAACCTGACCAGCGCACAGATGCACTAACCTGGGCATAGACACATTTTTGTACTGTACCTTCACTGTAATTCAAAACATGTTAGATCAGTGCATACACCCTAACCTAAGCACACACACTATTTTAGTGGCGCAGATGCATTTTTGGTGATGTAGGCATTCTATTGGAATTGGGGACTGATTTACAAAGCGGTGGTGCACACACTTTTCTGGTAGCATAAGAATTCTATCCAAATTTCCACCTGTTTTTATTGAAGGTAGTGCATACACTCTTTTCATGGCACACATGCCTCTCGTGTGGCGCATGTGCACGGGAAGCAGAAATTACACAGAGTAGCACACATGTTTTTTTGGTGGAACACACACCTCTTGGGTGGTGCAGGTGCACTTTAAATAAAAAAAACACAGAGTGACATATATGCCCTAACCTGCCCACAGACACCAAAATAGGGGCGTAGGTGTCCTTTTGTTTTCTTAAAATTATTGTGTTGATGTGCTAATATTATTGCAGGTTTTATCTAATTAAATACTTTTTTTGTAGGTTGTTTTTACATGCTTTTTACTTGATTAGATAAGATTTGCATAATAAGATCATGTATGCTCTTCCCTCACGTCCCTTGGGGAAATCTTTGGAATCAAATATGATTCTTAAGTCCTTTTTGATGCTTTGATGTTGTTGGGAATATTTGAGTGGAAATTGGTTAGCTTGGTGTATTTGAATTAAAGTGTTTTTTCCATTTGATATTATTTTGGATTTTGGAAACATCACGTATGCTCTTCTCTTGCATTCTTGGACGATTTAGAGAATCAGAAATGGTGTTTTCTCTTTTGATGGAAAACTACTAAAAATTTTCATACAGGACCAAAATGCCATCGCTTGTCAAAGAATGGAGGAATAAAAATGAAGTCAAAAACTACTAATACAGTTGTTATACAGGTTGCCAAAAAGTGTTTCGAGAAAACCACACCTAATTAAACAAGATAAAACAAACAACATATTCAAAACACTGTATTACAGGTTTCAGAAAAGGGTACATCCCTCTCCGCTCAACTGGAACATAACCCCTTTGGCATAACACCTTAAGCTACAAAAATGTGGGTGGTTCCAGGAACCCCAAAGTAGTCCACACAAGAGAGAACCTTGTGGATGAAACGGGAAGTGCTCTGCACTACCTATCTGACTAGTGATTCCTTTGTGAGATAGAGTTACAAGTTGTCCCTACGTGACCCTTTTAAGTACACGATGGATGCATTTACTGCCCACTGTGCTTGAAGGGGAAAATTTGAGATACTCCCAAGATAGTTGGGACTATTTGGGTAAATCATCCCGCTCATGGATAATTTTTGTAACACCTAGGGCGGGAGAACCACCTAGGAAAATATACTTTGGCTAGGAGCCCACTTTGATCATTCTAAAATAGTGTTGAGTTGCGAACCATCTTTTCATTGTGAAACATGTGACGCATTACTTTCTCTTAGTTTATACTTGCCTTAAGGTGAGGTGAAACTCTGTCAAATTGAAGCCAACATTTTTCATCCCTATTTTGATTTTTCTTCCTTCACATTACTTTGACACTTTGTTGATCAGAAGAAGGGTGACTACCTTTGTGTTACCAATCGATTGTTTCTACCATTTTTTTGTTTGTTTATGCCCATCCATGTTTGCAGTTGGGTAAGTTAAACATCTAAAGTGTGTGGAGACGTATTTATATCATTGGTAGCCTTTTTGATCTTGATACCCACGTCAAGATCACCATCATAGTTAGGACTAGTTCATCATTTTATCTCCCTTTGACATGTTACCTCATTTGCATTGTCTCAACATAATTAAGATACTTATGTCACGTTTCTCGTAAACATGATCTAAGTGTCTGTATTGTGGCGTTACACTTCCAATGTTTTAAAACATCCTTAGTATACTTTGACTTAGTTTGATTTCAAAAATTTTCCCAAATATTGAAGGGTGTCACTTACTTTTTTTGTGTCATTTCGATACCACTTTGACACTAATATCTCACTTCTCCGTGAAGTTTGATAGACATGTCTAGTTGGTGTGGTTACGTGGCTTACATTTGTAAACCTCAACCTTTATCATTTAGGTATTGTTGGTTGTTGAATTTTACATGGTATCCTTTGATTAGGAGTCCCATCTACCGTTTTTTAATATTTACGCCTTGTTCATTTTGAGCTTGACGTAAATATTGACATTGTGTTGATCATTTTTGCATCGAACTATCAATTTACACACGCATTTTCGTATGGTGTATTTCCTTATTGATTGGATTTGTGTTTCACACTTCCATGATTATTCCTTGTGATTATTCATTCAGAAAACTTATTTTCTAGGAAAATCCCTTTTTATCTCATCGATATTGTGTCATCACAATGTCTATTTTCCATAGACCTTCAGAAAATCATGCACGCATATCAATACTTACGAAATATCTAGTTGGTTTCCATTATGCTGCCCAAATCGACATGTAATTTCCTTCCCTTTTAAGGAGTTCCATCACACTATCTAAATCTAGACATTTGTGCTTAAAACACCGCCAAAAATGACTAACTATCATGCGGTTCCCCATACTTACAAAAATATGGAACCTAGGTTTAGCAATTCAAATCAAAATATTCCCATTATAACTAAACCTCATTTGGTTCTTCATGCTAGAGAGCCTAAATGGGTAGCCCAGTCCCCACCTTTATCTCATAGTCGGTGGTATGGTTTAGACACTTCTAATCCAAATTATTATTCAGGTTCCCCCCACTTTTCTTCTAATTCTAATCCAAACATTTCCTCTTATTCTGAGGATTCCAATCCAAATATTTCCTCTGACTCTTCTGATGATTCAGATCCAAAATACTATTTGGATCCAAACTACTATTCATTGAATGTGACTCCTATGTCATGGTCCTCCCTATCTTTGCAGGAACCTCTTCAGCATACATTTAATATGACTCCTACATTGTGGTCCTCCCTTTCTTCGTAGGACCCCTTTTATCATTCACCTCGACAACATCTTCTTCCTTTAAAGATATGTGCGACTCCAAATCCCTCCAATCAAACGTCTAATATGATTCTTGAATTGTGGTCCTCTCTTTCTTTGTAGGACCCTTGTTATTATTCATCCAATGCAATTCTTGAATCATGGTCCTCCCCTTCTTCACAGGACCTTCTTCATCAATCACCCCCAATAAGTCTTCCTTCTTTGAAGATTTGTGTGACTCAAATTCCTTCGAGTCAAACATCTGAAATGACCCATGCTTTGCAATCTAAAGACTTTTTACTTAATCCTACTAGTTTAAATATGATATACCATCGTATAGGTAGGCCTAAACCACCTTCTTCTACTCCTGAGACATCTAGCTACATATCTTCTTTATCCCCCACATCATCTTCTTCTATCAATCATCATCAAACATATTCTAAGTCTTCCACAACAAGTTAACCTCTTTCTTCCAATCAACCCCTGTGGTTGATCAACAACTCATACCGATTGATCTCTTTCAGAATGAAGAAACAATCAAGGCATTTATAGGGGCATATGAAGATATTCCTTTAGCAGATTATGAGAAAGGATTCTCTTTAGACTTTGATGCATTTGCGTATTGTGAGGAAAAGATTGATTCCTTTTATCAAGAAATGGAGGAAGAGCCTCAGATCATGCAACTTGATCCTCTTCGTATTCTTCCATCTTCACAGTTTTCATTATGTGATGAAACTCCTAGGTTTTACATTGATCCATGGCCTATCTTCTCATCACCCAATCACTCTTTTTCTATCATAATGCCTCAATCACAATCTTTTATGGGGTCAACGCCAAGTATCCCTTCATCTTCGTCTAGGTGTGGGTCACCTTCTAGTAGCCCTCCCTCTGTTATTTGTGGGAAATTTTTGAGTAGCCCACTATCTTCTATTCTTGGGGTATGCCCAACTAGCCCCTTGTCTTCTAGGTATGGATCACCCCTGGGTAGTCCATCATCTTCTATTCTTTGGCCACATCCTAAAATCCCATCATCTTACATCTATGGGTCACATCCTAGTAGCCCTTCTTATTCTATTCTTGGGCCACATCCTAGTAGCCCTTCATCTTCTATCTATGGGTCACGACCTAGTAGACCTTCTTCTTATATTCTTGGGCCACATCCTAATATCCCTTCATCTTCTATCTAGTGGCTCACCTCTTAGTAGCCCACCCGCTTCAATTCATTGGACACTACATCCTTTTCATCCATCATATTCTTTCTTCTACCAAAGATTATGGCAAGTCCACATGGCCATTTCTCGCATCAGGTCTAAATGTTCACGTTCTCTTTCTTCCCACTTCTTGGGGTCAGAAAAGTCACACATCAGCTTATGAGAAACCCAAATAGGTCCATTAATAAAGATTAGTTAAAAGCTTCCAAGATCTCAAAATCCTCCCAACAAATCGAACAATCCCAAAATTGTAAATCAAACGCGATTCAATAATGCACACCAATGCAATCATCAAGTATGGTGTAAAGTGCATAAACATATGAATCAAGAACTCAATCTCCTGCATAAGAAATCCTTGTTTTAAGAACAAATCAGTAGTCATTTTATTGATTATGAGCTCACCTTGATCATCGAGATCAAAGAAAATATTACGCTTGATAAGACAAACACACCTAGTCTCCCTTATCAAGGAAGTCACAAACATTCATTGTTGGATCTTACGATGACAGAGTGACTTTTTTGGTCCCATCCTCTTCCAAAAAATATCAAAAATATAAAAATCATCATAAAATAGTTACACAAAATAAAAATAAAACATTGAGAAAACATTAAAAAAAACAAAGGTACAAAGATCAAATATTGCAATCAGGTATTCGTGTACACATGGATGTTTCTTTCTTCCCTTCCTTGCTATTCTTCTGTAAGTCTCCCTACCATTTTCATCCCTTCTATAATGTTTTGGTTAGCTTTTTCATGTGAATTTTATGACGTTTATCTCTATGGTATCCGTTTGACCCTGCTCTTTTATCACCTTGGTAAATTAAAGAACAACTGACCTCTTAGAGATCATATCACATTCCACCATCTAATAAACTTGTTGTGAAGAAACTTTTAGACATATTTGTTGACACTAGCCAATTTTTTCATCACAAGCACTTCCACATCCTTCCATCAAGCCATCTGTGGTTCTTAACCTTTTGTCAAACAAGAGACCAGAAATAAGTTTTCAAAAAGAAAAAGAATCGAAATCAGTCAAAAAGCACAAATCTAAAAGCTAAAAGAAAAATTAAATTGATATATTACTATCTCTTGGAGTATTTCCAATCATCTCTATCAGGGCTATAGACGCCTAACTAGAAGTTAGAGCAATGTTGTGATTAGAATCAAATGCATCTCCGTCAGGGTCTATGGATGTCCTGGCTGGCAAGTGGAAGAAATGTACAGACTATCTTTCCACCATCCGATTCAAAAAATCACCTTTCAAAATAAATCATTCCTACACATTAGCTAGGGTGTTTTCACTTGTTGTCTATTAAATCTTCCCTTCAAGAGGTAATTAAATTCCATGTGCACACAATGGATCTCTATGAGTCAACAAGATTAGTATGTTACCAAGTGTATTTTTTGGACCTTGTTCAAACTCTTAGTCTAGTATGTATCTTGTCTCACAATTTGTGCCTTTGGCTAATCACTTCTTCATCGTGAGGCTTCTAAGCTACATTCATATCATTCACATCACTCTTCTACTTCATTCAGAACATCCATGTGTATAAGATTAATTTTTTTCCATGTTTATGGAAACACCTTTGTCACTTTTTTACAAAAACAAATCTCTTCTCCTTCCTTTCTATCATGTGCTTTTAGGCCAACTTACGTTGAGGGCATCATTGCTTCTTCCTAGCACTTCATTAGTTTATGTTCACCATCATGTGAAACCTATCCATAATGGCCTTGGGTCCCACTTCTACCTATGAAGAGTTTTCCTTTGAATACTCCAACCTAATCACTGGGGCATTTTTGCATCTTTACCTTTCTCACAAGCACGTGGCCTTATGTCCTTGTACATTCCATCTATCATTGGGGGAATCCATGCTTCCTTGTCTTCCTGTACATAGTTTCAAAAAACTTTCAAAATCATCAAAAACATTCAAATATGCGAGAAAAATAAACAAAAACATTCAAATATGTTAGAAAAATCACAAAAACATTCAAATATGTTAGAAAAATTAAAACATTCAAATATGTTTCAGAAACATAAAAAATAATATTAATCGTCCTACAAAAACATCACCCTTTGGTTCTCACCTATTCATGTGTGCGACTCGTAGATCATCTTAATCTATCGCCATCAACAAAAGCTAGGATGCTTATTATCGTCTGTACTTCTGGGGCACGAACGAGTTGCCTGGGTACTATTTCGTAATGCACATTACTTTTCCATTGGACCCAAGTGTCCTCCATTATTCCCCTTGCATGTATCCTTGTCTTGGGGGCACCATCATCAACCCTTTTCATTAATTCACACAATTCGTAACTGAAGCTTGATAATAAAAACATTAGATTATGTTTCTCTGCTAGTTTAGCTTGTTTAATTTCTCGTATTGCATTGCATTTTATATGTTGCATGGAATTAGGCATCTTTCACTTTCTCATATTACATTACATTATCTATGTTGCATGGAGTTAGGAATCTTGTACTTTCAGCGTATGGCATTGCATTTCATATGTTGCGTAGAGTTATGGTGTTTTTAGAAATGGACATTTGTTCGTATATGGCTTTTCATGTCATATTACACTTTTGCTTCATTATTTTTAATAAGGACCAATGACGTAGCTCCTATAGCAATATGATGAAAATCAAAGTTGTTCCAATAAAAGGCACTAGATGGATGTTAGCTCATTCCATCTTCCTTCTACTCCCTTTTCTTTTATATCCCCTTTCTTCTTCTCCACACTATTCTTTCTTTTTTTCTCTTTTTGTCATCTTTATGATCGTCAATCGAGTTCTTCTATCACCCCATTGACAATCGAGGGGGCATCCTTCATTCTACTCATTTTTTCTATCACTTAAAAATTTTCTACTTGTTTATGTTTGTCTACTTTCTTTGAAGTGACATTACTAATGCCACCCCAAAGAGGGGAAAATGTAGACACCTAAAATATGCTTACACTTAGCATTTCCTCCAATTCAACCAAATAATGACACTTTGTTAATTCCATATTCTTCGCTCCATTCTTGGATTTCCATTCATGAAAAACTTACACTATGCTAATTAATTAAGTCACCTATCCAATGAACAACCTAATTAATGACCTTTTGTTAATTAATCACCCCTTCTATCTAGACTAATTAATTATTATTAATTAATTAGCTTTCCCTTCCATTTAACCAATAAATCAATATTTAATTGATTTAATCTCCTTCTAATAGCCTAAATCATACTAATATTCCTCTAATTAGCTTTTATAAGCTTACATCTACCTATTAGTTAATCACCTTTGATTAATTAAAGCTCCCCTCCAAACTCCCATGAATTGCTAAGCATAAATTAAACCCTTCTAAAGTAAGGCTACCTTTTATAAAGCAACCTTATCCATTCATAATCTTGTTTTACCTTTATTCCAAATCTAAAGGGATGAAGTGTTTCCTTTATCTATTTGGCCATATAAGGAGCCCTCCTTCTACCTTTATACCTACACCTAAACTTCTCAAGAAAGCAAATGCAAAGCATATAGAAAAATAGGCTAAGAGCTTGCCTTTTTTTTTCTTGAGGGTTAATCATCTTGAAGAGTTAAGCCTCTTTCCTAAGTGCTTAGGTCATATGGAAGGTGTCAAAAGGGTCTTTTAGCCCAACTTTGACAAGCCCTCATTCCTAGGTTCTTGGAATACCAAAGACAACCATTTTTTATTGTCATGGAGCCTACTTAGGCCCATTCATTTATTTTTTGTTAGAGAATAGAGGATTTAGATGCTTAAACATTGTTAGTTTCAAAGTTTTGTATATTGATGAATGTTAGCATCTAACCCTTGTTTAATTATTATCATGATGGTGCTTAGTATTTTGTTTAACTTTTGCTAACTAAGGCTATTTAGGTGTTAGTATTTTACTTACATTATCATTAGTTTAAAAAAACACATGCACACAGTAGTTTATCGAGGGTTTGTCCATACATTGGACACCATGCCACCTTACTCATCTTCTCATGAGAAACTTGCATCTATGCTTCCTCCTTTCACATGAACTCTTTTCATGAATGATTCTTATTGGCAACACATTCCATTTGATCTCTCTTTCTCTTACATTTTTTTCACATTTGATGGCTTGTCTTCACTCAGATTCACATTAAATAATATCCTCCCTCCACCTCATTTTCCTCATCTCTATCATGGATACATCTGCATCCCTTCTGCTTATGGCCTTTGTGTCTTCCATTTATTAGTATTTGTTGCACGCACTTCTCACAAATATCCACTTATACTAGGTGATTAGGGGATCATTTTTAAAAAGTTACCTAAACATACCTAAATGATGTCAGTGAAGAAGATTATCTTGAGAGATTTCCAACGACTATGAGAACGTGACAAACAGACATCGGGAGCTCTAGTTATGTCCGGTCAACGGAAAAGTCAACTCTAGTCAACTGGTCAATAATGAACCAATCGCACTGCGACACGTGGCGAAAAGGCAAAAGGGAGTTGTTTGTTGGTTTTCAATCACCGGTCTTCGATGAGCGTAAAAATGGTACATGGGAACAAGAGGCTCAATGTACATGAGATATGAGAATTTGTGTTTCATAATGTATGATTTGGTTCTTGCTGAGAATTCCACCAACTGTGAAAATGTTCAATAAATCAATCTTTCTTCCCCGCCACAAGTTCTTCAGGAGTATGACTTTGAGGTAATTATTGATGGTTTTCATTCTAATTTTGGTTCTTCATTTGATGCAAAAATTCCCAATTATGAAATAGAGAAAATTAAAGAATCAATTTTTTATTGAAAAAATTGCAGATGAGTCAACATAGCCACATGATCTCTCTCTAAGATATCCATATATTTCTCATTATCATAACTCAAAGGAGTCATGATAGTATTCACAATTTTGAACCATTGACGTAAACCTCTTTTCCCCACAAATCAACAATGACTCTCTAGGAAATTTTCACTTAGACTCGGTGGTAAATGAGAATTACTTATGTTGCATCACCCAACATTGTGTTTTTCCTCCTGTTACTGATGATAGATTTGATGATATCACGGACATTTAAAAGGAACACCCTTCCAAATTCAAGCATGGATAGCTCGCCTCTCTGCTGTGGCCAAACACAATGAAAATCAAGTGTGGCCTTAGCCACGTTATAAAAATGGCAGCCCCTAAATGAGTATTGAAACCTGTGAACCATGATTACCTTTTTTAAATAAGTTTTGGCCATATCTCAGAGACAGGTGTCAAAATAGACTCTTTCTTGATACCCAATGTGACCAGATTATTCAACCCATTAACCTCCGCTGCCCAATGAGTACATGGCAACTTTGAAGAAGGAATCTCTGCCTAGAGACATTTTAGCGGATTACATAATGGGGAACTTAAATATTCTACAACGGGAGTCTTGAGATCTGTGACCTAATTCCATGATAATGTAAGCATTAGTCATGAAAACACCATTTTTGATTCTCCTTGCTCTTATGCATGGGAACTAAAAAAAAATAAGATAAAATGAATAGGTAATTCTGGGATGATTCCAACTTTGTAAGCCTTGGTGGATGAGTATGAATGTTGAAGATTAGTCTTCCCATTTATCAGAAGCTGTGAATGCCGTATTGTATCCATAATGAACTACAAGACAGGAAAGTTAGAATGCACTAATTATCAATTGGACTGTCTGGTCCGAATTCATGACTTGATAGTAAACCTGAAAAGTGTTTAGAAATTTAGATATCGAGGTCAGATGATATGATTGGTGTGTGCAAGAAGAAATGTCTTTAAACATCCATTTTTAGGTGTGAAGCTAGACAGAGTTGCAGGGTGATCACATTGGGAGAGAATCAACTGTATTAGCCACGGATCGTTCTTGGGATAGTTCCATGTTGATTTTAGATCATGAGTTCCATACTAGAACATTGATCACCTAATGATGGTGAATTACTGATTCATGATTGGTTGATCATAAGATTCTATTTTCAAAAACATGGCAGATAAGACTACCTGGATTGGTTCAATCTGAGACAACAGGCTGAGACTATAAAAAGTAAATATTCTCAAATGAGTAAACAATCTTGGTCATTAGATGCAAAGGTGTTTCTATACAATATCAGTATGAGGATGGAAAATTGGGATTTCTCCTTCTTCTACACAACCATGCAAATCACATCTATGGATGCATAATGACATGACCATTTGATCAATTCTTGGAGTTAAGAATACTTCGAAGTGGTTATGAAATTCACGACCACTATTCTATATTGGTACCTACTTTAAAAAGTCCTAACCCATTTCAACACACGTGTGTGTCATATTATCTTGCCTCTGTAAATCTTCCCTCTCATATACCATAATTTCAGCACTTTCAGTTGATGTGTGTTTTTCATTTTCTAATTTCATTCCCCATGCCTTTCAGTTGTGTTTTTTATTTACAATGATTCATTTATTGGTTATACATAAAATATTACTCATTAGTAGGCACATGGTTATGTACTGCAACCTTTCATTGATGAGGAATACAAAATGGGCATGTGCAATCTGTGTCGCAATGGATCTTTAGGTGATCAACCACATATTATTGTTGTTAGTGCAAAATTAAAGCATCCTTTGAATTCTTGCAAACGATTGTCTTGGAAATATGTGTAATTTGCTAACATGGTATTTATCAACGTGTGGGATCCTGTAATTGAGACAAACCTCCAGAGAAGGCTAGTTCCTCTACCTATTCTAATGATAAAACTACTCCTGGGAAGGGGAATGCAACTATTATAATAATAACCTAGATTTATAAGGGACTAGGGGAGAGAGAGATGCATAAGATGAAAATCCTAAACTAAGGGAGGCGATAAAACCAAGAAAAGAGGTTGGAGATATCCTTAGTGAGTGAAAATGAAAGAAAATGAGGTAGAAGAGGGCAGAAATAAGTGCCATAGTTCTAAGAACACATTCAAACCTCTAATTTTTTGGAGCACAACAATTTTAAATCCTGCGAAAGGATACAACATGCACAATATACCTAAAAATGCAATGAAAGGAAAAGGAGGCAACACAACTTTAGATAGGGAAACAAAAGCCACAAAAAGTAATTTTATTTCTTAAAATGATGCACAATCCATTACAATATAGGAACAAGGAAAAATTCATTTACAAAATACATAAATTCGAGGCCTGTGGCTCACAAGAGTGCTAGAGCAATTTTGGAAGAGTTCCTTTACATTCCAGCATATATCTCCCTCATAAATGAGGGGGAATTACATATATATAGAGAAGGGGAGATACCAATTGATAACTTTCATTAATTACATGTACGGAGGAATGAGAAACCATACCGGTTTACATTCCAATGGTACTTTTCTTGTATGTCGAACAAGGGTGCCATACCTCATTAAACTGGTTGTTGAGCTACCTTGTATGATGTCATTAATGCGCATTCCGTAGCTGAAATTAAATTTCGATGCCCAACAAGAATGAGAAGAGTTATCACCAACAAGAGAATGCGTTTTCAGACAACAAAAAGAAATTTTGTCACACAACAGTAAGGGAAGGTTGATGCGCATCAAGATGGAATGTTGTCACACGATAGTAAATGGGACATGACATGGGAAGGAGGGATGATGCACGACAAGGAGAAAATATTGTCGTATGATAAAAAAATAATACTATCACACGATAGGAGGAAGGTGGTGATGTGTGTCAGCAATATTTGGTGACATGTGACCAAAAAATGGTGTTGACACGTGACATGGAGGTAATGTTCTGATGTGAAAGTGGAATGGTTGGCATGTGTTAGGAAGCATGTTAACACACATCAGTGAGATTATTGATGCATGATAGGAATGGGGTGCTAACACGTGATAATAATAGACGTTGTCATGAATCAATAAGGGACAATTTTCGCATGACACCGAACAATGGTTGATGCGTGGTTGACACATGACAAGAAGAAATGGCTCTAAACCTTTTCTACGGAGAGAACTCCTGACTAAAAAAATTACAAAAAACTACTTGATACATAAACTACAAATGCCTTGACCTGTGAAGTTGTCCATTTTGTAGGGATAAAAAATATGGATAACAATTGGAAACTTGTAGGGTGATCTACTTGCTATTTTGAAGAGATTAGTGGCCTTGAAGCATCCATTGGGAATGGAGTCAACTTTAAACTTTGAAACTGATTTGAACTTTGAAATCTTACCCCCAAAACTGTTTCATGCCTTGAATGAACATGACAATGTTTGGGCTGGTATTGATTTCTGCCATGAAACCCTATATGGAATTGTAAATTACAACAACAACAAGGTGCAACTATGTACAAACAACAAAATCATACATATCCCAAATTGAACATGTAGATACTACACTAACATTTATTACAAAAGCAACCTCAACTACAACAGAGAAATGTGCTACAAGAACTTGGAGGAAATGAAATAATCTAATATTTATAAGGAAGATACTTTACTTTAGTAACAATTCTAGAGGTATATTCTATTGACCAAAATTTGTAATTATTCTCCATCCAACTTAGATAGTTGGAAAGTGTTGTTACTCTTGCATCCTAAAATCACATAAGGGACACTCCATATTGCATCAAAATTTGAGTGTCTTCTTGATTTGGCTACATCTACATCCCATTTCAAGACCAAATCTCCTCTTGGAAGGTTCTATTTCTAGATTTCTCATCAAAGAACTTCTTGATCAAATCTTGTCCCTTCTCCATGATCTACACCACTTGGTTCCTCCACTCCTATAACTCCATGATCTCCACATACCTAGCTTCTGATGCAACCTAGAATTCAGTATAAGACCCTAGACGCGTTGGCACATCACTCAATCCAGACTGAGTGCTCACCCAAGGCACACAAAGGTAATAGGTCCCTCTTTAGGGTTGTTGTTGTAGGGTGTTAGCATGATGAAGACTTAACACATGGAGTTCCATTAATAACACATCGTTCTACAGAGCATGTCATATCTATATCTAAGGGAGAACAAAATTAAGTATTAACCATGATGAGATCAGGAACATAATATATTCAAATACACATAGAACTAACACTTAGATTCAGCCAATATCCTCCATTATATTAAATGTAACAAGTATATAGAAGCTTCATCACATTAACAGTAATATGCACGTAACAAATTTAGTAGCATAATCTCACTACATCTCCATGTACACATATGTCTTTCCCTCTCGCTCTCTTTTTTCTACTACAAAGTTTACTACATACTTGTAAGGGTGGGGACTTTCCCTTCACAATTTATCCCATCCCAAAATAGGTCACATTCTATTATTAGCCACACACCATTACAAAAATAGGCACACATGCAAGTGCACTAACAATATACTATTGGTAGTTAACTACAGTAATAATCCTATTCCTAGCCTATATCCATGCAAAGATCTTTATATATGATCCTCCAAAAAAAGACAATGCATGGCATGCACGTCTCTACCTCGTTTGTGTGCTCTGCACACCATCTCTAAAAATAGACCTTCATAAGTGAAAATGGCTAAGTCCCAAAAGCTAAACTTCTACTCTGTGCGCGTGTTCTCCCTATTTGTTCACACCTTTGAATATGACCTTCTTTCCTGTGCAAACTTCTTGTGTGCCTTCTTTCAAGTGTTATATGATCAAAATTACCCTATACTAATTTCATTGTCACCCTAAAAATGGTTATCTCCAAAATGAATCAAATAATAGAAGAATAGAAAGAATTTTGTTGAATGAAAGAATGTTTTTAATCTCAGTTTCTTCTTCTGTAACCTGAAAAATTAATTTTGGATATTCATCCTTTATCTCGTCCTCCAAGGTCTTCCACTAAATGAGTCCTTCCTTTTCTTTTTCTAGAATTTCCATAGCAATGGATTCCAGTTCCTCCTGCGTAATTTCTCTTTTTTCATTCTACAAGACCAACACAATGCTAAACATTGTAGTCATCCTCCCCTCTAGCAAATCCATCTTCTGCGCAATGGGTTTCCCAAGATCTTCTAACCTATTTTTGTGTGGTTCTTGGGATGTTTTTAGGGCCTTGCACTTCTATTTAACCAATGATAATCTTTCTGTGCAACCCAATGTGTCATCCGTTAACACTTTCTAAACCTCATTGTTCTCCTCTAGGGTTTTTATGTTGATGAGTGCCTCTGAAGCTGTAAAGATGTTCAAGGCTTGGTCTACCTTTGTAAGTTATTCCCATAATGATTACAACATTCCTTCATATGATGTAATATTTCACATCACTGAAGCCTTTTCTCACTCTGCATCTTGTTTTGGATCCTTTGGTACTGGCATGCGTAAAGGTTCATCTTCAAGCACTAAGTCCACCAATGTACCTACATAGTGTATTTATGAAGGAAACTTCTTTGGTACCTTTGGTTCTAAGTGTGGCCTAGCTCTTATGAAATTATCACCAATTTCCTCTACAATGCTGATAAATACAAAGTTCTTCTTTGGCACTAAGTCTCTTTCCTATGTTAGGCACGCTATCTCCTCATCCTTAGTTTTTATCTCTCCCCTTAGCGCCCTAATTGTGGCAGCCTTGTCCGTATTCTTCCATGTCACCTCACTTGAGAATTTTATTAATGCATTGCTCACCTGTTCATCCGACATAACAATAGGCTTTACTATTATGTGTCAATCCTGAGCTGTATTTTTCATCCTCCTCGACATACACGACTCCTCACACACATCAAAATCTGGTTCATCCATGTGTGTGTGCATCGACCATGATAATTTCTTTCTTGTGCACATTATTATCATATCCTCATCCATTAACTCCTAGCCATACAAATCCTTTTTTTCATTGTGCTCTGAAAGTGGGCACAGACAATTTTACATGTGTCCTCAGTGTATCCCATGGATGGTGGAGTGTATTCCCTACTTGTTCTTTTCGACCTAGGCTTCTTAGGAACTTGAGCTTCCAGATTTGGGACTTGTGTTTCCCTATCCTGAGTAGTCCTGGTAGCTGTCTCATTTGTTCCCTTTTCTTCCTCTTCTCCTTCCTTCATTTCTTCATCTTGTTTTCCTTCTACATTCTTTGGAGGTGTAGGAAAATTAAGTGAACTTTCCTCTGACTCTTCTGCTTCCTCATTCAATTTTAGTTTCCTTCTCCTCTTCTCAGTTATCTCCTTCTATGGAGAGATTCAAGGTGATTTGCACACTGTTTACATAGTAGCACCTTGGGTCATTGTCCTCCTGAATACTCTCATGAATTGACACTCTCCATGGTCCACACATAAGTCCTCTTCATCCTCATGTTATGACCGAGGTGGTGTAGTTTCTCACTCAGCTTCATCCTTATTCATAGGATGTCTTCTACATCTATGTTGCAAACCACCACTATCCTCATGATCCTCCTCTTTATCATTGAATTGAATAGTTTTTGTGGGCTTGGGTGTTGGAATATTTTCCATTGTATGATCACCTTTTGGTATCCCTAGGAGCACGAACGCATTCTCCACATACTTGTTATTCTCTAACTTGGGCTTCAGTTGAAGGTACACCAGTGTTGTTCCAACATCTCCCACAACAAAAATTACCTATTTAATGCTCAATACATTTGAAATGAGCCTTTCATTATATGCACCCCATCCTGGATACACATATTTCTTCCTTAGCATGTGGTAGTCACAATCTATCTTGTTAGGATTGAATGTTAGGTGATGTGTGTCTGAGAACCTATGTATTGATGCCTGGAAGTACCTTGCTATGAAGGCATATGGTAACTTACACCAAGGGATCCATGCTCCATCCCTCATGGTCAGGTGCGCTATGTAAAAGTGCTGGTATACAATGAACTGAACTTCCTTTCCAACCATAGAAGGTAATTCCTTAGGGATGCGACATTCTTCTTCAAAGGCCACGTGGAGCCTATCGTACCACTTCTTAGCCCTTTGCTTGATTGGTTCTATCATGGATCCTTCACATAAGTATTTACTGAATTCTCCACCAGTGACTTATGCTCCATGGGATACTCTCATATCTTCTTGTGTGGTCCATCAGGTACTCTGATCTCCATGAACACCAGCAACAAAAAAGCATCTCCAAATATTATCTTTCCTCTTGTGCATGCTTCCTCAACTATCTTCTCTGCAATATATCCTGAAATATTATAGACTACCCATTTAGACATCCTCCTTGCAACATGTAGCCACATGGTGTTCACTTGTGACCACCTTTCCTGGTCATTTAGTTTCGTAACAAGATGTGCGGCTACTTTCACAACTGGATACTTCATTTTATCTATGTCCATACCATGCAGACCCTTTACATACCCCATCTCCTTTCTAGTCTCCAATATTACGGCCTTGTTTGTTAAATCATTTTTCAAATATTCTCCTTTTCCCTTCAATCCTGTTACCATGGAGATTAGCATGTCTGAAATTCTGGCTCTGCGTCTTGCAAAGTAGAAAAAATCTTCATGTACTCTGCTCATGAGCCACTGATACAAGGGCTCATATTTCCTGAAGTAAGGGAGCTCGTATATCTAGTAAAATCCAATCTTCTTCAAGAGCTTCTCGCCACCATCGTTGTATACTGGCATGTCTTCTTCCATGTGTTTATTCATCTTTATGTTCAGCAAGGCATCAAGCTCCTTATTATTCTCTATGGTACGGTGGTTGTACTCACTCACTTTACTTCTCCTTATGTGATAATCCCACTCTTGGCCTACGATGACCCCCTTTAGATATTTCATTTCAGAAAATTACTTTCGGGAGCCATCTCCTCTTCTTCTATGACCACCTTGTTATTTCCCTTCACTCATGTTGTAACTACTTTCTTAGGTTCCATTTATTCCTTGCAATCCTTTGTAAATACTTGCCTCTTGAATTCTACAATGTGTGAATCAAACCCTATCTCGATTCAGCGTGCCCTAGGTGAAATAATGTGCCCTCGATCCTTTCCATCACCTTGCTTCACTCAAACCCTTAAACACTAAGGACACAAGCTCTTTCTATGCATAGATCTCTTTGTCACGACTGGATACACACCTTTCATAACTCAATTTGATCACTTGGCTCTTCACACTTAGCTCTTTTTCAAATAATCTTAATCACAATGGTAAAAATGAACTCGCATTGCATCCTTATATAGATTTTAATTTTTTTTATGCATTTATTTCTCTTTCACCTACCCAATGTCCTCTCATTTATCAACCAACTTTGATGTTTCTACACGATACATCTTCGTGCCCCAGCTATAACCTTCTAATGAACCTTCCTACCCTCTGGTCACATACTTATCTTCAGTGTGCTTGATTTTTCTTGAGTACTATTAGTGCAAAATCATAGCACCCCTAAGTGAGTTATGGATCTCTTTTCTAAGGCAAGGTCATTTGGTGTGATTGCATAACATTAAACTTTCCCCAAGGTGTGGGACCTTGCAAAAGTGGGAAAGCTCTCTAGATTAAAGGTTGGTTCCTTATTCCTCTATTCAGGTGCATGCATGAGGATTTGTAGAGGATATATCTCTATACCTAATCTAAAACTTGCCAAGGAGATAGGGGTAAAATAGTATAAGAAATCAGAGATAACTAAACTACCAGGTGATTCACCAAAGGAATTATGAACACTTATTTTTCTAATAGACACAAACCAATTAAAATGCATACAATAAACAAAGCACAGATAGCCAGATATGTAATGGGAGACCAAATGAAAGAAAAAGAGATGAGAGAGGATCTCAGATCAATCACAGATGTGTTTTATTGCTCTGTGGATTGGTACATTTCATTATAAGATAGCCAAAACGAAAGATGTATCACAATTTTAACAGAAGGCCTGAACCCCACAAATCCCTTGATAGAAGGGGAAGGGAGCCTGCAAAACAAAGAATGTCCAACACTTTACAACGAATCTTTCCCCAGTATTTATAGATTCAATCAGAGAGAAGAAAGAGAGAGAGAAGTAGGAAAATAAGGTTGAATCTCAACCACTATTGTTAATGCTTCTAATGAAATCTACCCCTAGATCTGTCTTTACTGCATCAATCCTTAGTTCGGAACCTTAAAGGAAGAGGAAATGGTGAAACAGATAAAATATGATCTGGTTGTTGAGGCAAGATGATCCTACATTAAAATTCTGAAGATGTTTCCTCCATTTTCCTTCACCTAAGCTCCTCAAAAATAAAGTCACAGACCTCCATGGCATGGGCGAGGCCGAGATCTTTCCAACGGTGTTAGATTCGCAATATTTCAAGCTCTGGGTCGAAAGATATGCCCCTTCAAATTTTGTATCAGGTTCGTACAGATGGGCGAGAAAACAATTTAAAAAATGGGTCCCCCTTTTGATATGGGACACGTGGTAGCCAGATTAGAGAAAAAATCAGGCTTACGAGTTCGTAATTTATCTTTTTTCCCTATTGCACAAAAAATGAAAAACTAAAAAAAAACTCCCGCAGCCTCGAGGCTCCGCCTAGACATGTGGATCCTTCTGGTTGGCTAGGGAATGCACTTCCATCTTAATCTTTTTGCCTTTTGAACGAAAGGAAAATTTTCACTTTTTCCCCCGATGCCCCGCTTTGGCTTTAACTCGGGCTCAAACGCTGAATTTTTCCTTGAGCAGAGTTATGGGTCACTTTGCAACATTTAGCCCTTTTGAAACAACAAGGGGAAAAGAACCAAATTTTTCCCCCAACGGCCCACTTTTCCCTGGGACACGTGGTAGTCTGGCACTCATTTGGAAACCTTTTCTCTATTCAACCCTTGAATCAGTGCCATTAAGACAGTTGGCAGCCTCCACCTACCGGTCTTATGCATTGACTATTTAACCGATTCTATCCCTTTTGATATAACACATGGAGGCACCGCAATTTCTTGAAAACCCGGCCTAAAGTTTTCCTTTGGAGGAGCATTGAGTTGACACTTGTCAGCCTCTATTGGTCTGTGGAATTTTCAATGGTCCCTCTTACTTTTAGACTTTGGGCTATGTGGTGAGCTCGCGCTCATTTGGGTTTCTGCCTTGGGACCAACTCTTGGAGATGTGCCACATTAACACTTGGCATTCTTTTCTTACACTTTTATACTTAGCCAATTTTGAAGCCCACCTTTTGACTCTGTCTGACCATTTTCTATGAGGAGGGCTAGCATAAGTTGGATTCTCCACCCTAGACTTCCTTTCTAGTTTTTCACCAAGTTGACACCTGACACTTCCTTTTTAGTTGAAGACTTTTCAATGATCCAAAATTTCTTTGGGGTTTTGGACGCATGGAAGCCTGGCACAATTTTGGGCTCCCCTCTTTGGATTCACCTTTGGAGAAGCACTATTAGGACATGTGGCTCCTTCCGCTGCCTCTGCCATACTTATTCATTTTTGGGATTTTTCCTCAACCATTTTGATCCCGAGGACTTTAGATCTTCACCGTTTCTTCCCCTTTTTTGTTTCTATTTTCTCTGTAGCATCACCCCTTCTTGTCTGACCCTACTATCTCATAGTTGAGTCTACCTGAAACTTGGACAATAGATTTAAGACATGGAAACAACCCGACAGAGTCATTTTATTTTGCACAAGGTCCATCAGTCTCTCTCGGTGTAGTCATTTTTACTCCCATCACAAAATAAAGGAACCCCATGTGCACCATCCTATCACCCAGCAGAAGCTGAGTGCTCACCCGAGGCATGCGCAGGTACCGAGTCTCTATTTTATGTGAGTTTAGTGGGAAGCATCATTTATGATTAGTGTAAGAGTTTTTATGAGGGAGGTTGAAACATACAAGGACCAAAGGGCTCATAACGGCCTCTAAATCCTTGCAGTCACCTTAGACTGAGTACTTTAATAGAATCCAGAACATACATTATGACCAGAAAGAACTATACAAGAATTCATACATAGCATGAAAGGAAAGAGAGCTCATATGAGATAAATATGCATTAAAACCATTGATATCCATGTCTATTTATAATAGGTAACTTCATTATATTCATTGATTCATTACAGAGTGTCACAGAGCAAACCGCAGTCATGCATATCACTAGATGTATGTAACTAAGATAACAGAAAAATAAAAATTACAACTCCATGCTTAGTACATTCCTTCCTGAACACAAATATTCACTCACAGTAATTCTGCAGAGCTCCACTTACTCTCTAGCCTGTTATACCTCGTACTTGTATGTATATCTATCTTTTACTCCCCAGGCACTTGTATTTATAATTCTCCTACACTTCCAACTCACCTTCCAGCGTCCTCAGATCTGGTGCCAAGTGTCGAATGTAGTCCATGCGAGCATGCTTCTCCAGGTCTAGGCTTTCCACTTTATCTCATGATGTTCTTCTAGACGATTCCATCCAAGGCATGATCTTTCCTGGGCCAGCCTATTGCTAGGATGTCATCTTATCCACATGTAACCGATCACACTTTTCACGTGTTCTACCTTGGGCACTCAAATTGACTAATTCCTGAGCCTCCTTTCACATGTCATGTGTGCTATGTGCTTCCTTAAACCTTTCTCTCATGTGCTTTTTCCTTGCGTGCCTTCTCATAGCTGGGACCTTGCGTGCTTATGCGCCTTCATACTTGGCCAATATTCTAGGGGTCCAACATGACCCCACACTATTCCTATTCTCCATCCTCAGAAACATTTTACTTGACCAAGATGCATGTTGTCCAGGGAACCAATGAATAGTCTTACACTTTACAAAAAGAATAAGGAGTGAAAGAATCAGGGAAAATAATGAAGAATGGGGGGGAGCATCAATTCAACAAGATAGGAAAATTTTTCCGAAGGTCTACCTCTAGCTTATTCCATACTTCGACCTCGCCCTATGCCTTCTGGCATAGGTCACCCACCAAGGTGCTCACTTCATCAAAACTCAGGCCAATTCCTTGGGTGCCCAAAATGTCCACATTCTTCTCCATCTCTTTTCCTAGGTCCTCGAATTTATCCATCCTTCTAGTAATCTGGGGGTATAGTTCCTTTAGCTAGGCCTTAATTGAGATCCTTAAGGCCTCAATTGCCTCTAATTTATTCTCTACTTCAGCCAAAATCTTATCCCTCTCCACCTGGTTCCCCTTGTTCTTTTCTTTGAATTCCTTTAGTTTTGCTTCAAGTGTGGCGACCAAGGAGCTCGCCACCTTATCTCTATCCATGCATGTATCATATGTAGCCTCCATAGATTGGGTAATGATCTTAAACTCCATGAGTACTTTGCTATACTCAGCAATCAGCACTACCACCTTCAACCTGTCCTCCTCTTTCAAGTGTGTGGCCACTTCTTCTGTAGATTCTAGGGCCAAGGGTCCTCTATCCATAGTGAGGACATGTGTTAGATCTTCTATACACTTCAGGAGGGATGAGTACTTTTGTGCGGGTGGCACTAAGTCTGGGTGCTTCAGGACGATGAAATCTTTGATAGACTCTATTTTCCTGTAAACTTCCTACACCTTTACCTTCTCTTCCTTTACCTCGTGCCTTAACTATGCACTGATCAATTCTTCTTGTTTCAAGCTCTTGGCCTTCTCTGCCAGTTCTTCTTCCTTCTCTCCTAACTTCACCTCTAGTACTCTGATCCTGTCGTTGCACACAAAAAATCTATCCTTGGTCTCCACCTCTACCTTATTTAATGCATTACAGACTTTCTTGTCTGAGATCTCCTGAGAATTCACTAAGGGATTGTGTTATCCAAAATGTGCCCCTACTCATTTTTGTGGCTAACTCCTTGTGTTCTTGCCTCTCTTGTGCCTCAGTCTTCATTTTTTTATTTTCAGGCACTCAAATCTTTCTAGGAATGGTACCATTGGATAGAGCTCTCTCTCATCTTTCCAGAAAGGTAAAGTTTTCCTCCTAACTCCTCATATTTTTCAAGTTATGGCTCAACAGAGTTTTTGTGGGAAATTTTCCCTTAGGAGGCCCACAGCCAACAAGAAGTTGCCATGTGTCCCAGGGAGTGGCGGGGAAAAGAGAAAAACTTAGAAAAATTTCCAAGTTTTGGTCAAAATTTGCAAAAGGAAATTTTTTTCTTGTGGATTCGCCGAGCCAATCAGGACATGACACGTGTCAGAAGGGGAGGCAGAGTAAAAAATTGACTAAGTGTTTTGCGTGGGAAAATATTTGAAATTTGGTCCGCACTAATAGGAACTCGCCACGTGTCCAGAGGAGGGTCGCAGACGTCGGAGGAAAGATGCAAAATTTTGCTAAATTTTTGCCAAATTTTCCAAAGTAAAAAATTGGCCCGCATGGCCCGAGCGAATCAAATTCCACCACGTGTCTTCACCATCATGTGTTGTCGGAGGAGATATGCAAAATTTGCCAAGTGTTTCCCGAAAATCCAAAGGGGGAAATTTTTCCAGGAGGGCCCATGCCCAATGAAAGTGCACCTTGTGGCAGAAGGGGACAGGAAATTCGGTGGCTGGGGAAAAAGTGAAAAAAGTTGCTAAGTTTTTCCGAATTTCCAAAAACGAAAGTTTGGGGCAGAGAGCCCACGCGTGAATGAAAATAGGACACGTGTCCTATGGTCCCAGGGGAGTTCGGAGCTCAGGGAGATTTTTAAAAATTTGACTAAGTTTCGCCAAAAATATTCAAAGGGAAATATGAGCCCGTGGCCCTTTCCAGCCAATCAGGATGTGCCACGTGTCCCGGACCGGCGGGGCGTGGGGGGAAAAATGAATTTTTTCCAAAGTAAAAAAATGCAAATTTTCAATGGATATTTCCGCCCCTCAGACCCGAGCCAATGAAATAGTGCCACGTGTCCAAGTGGAAAAAATTATAAGGAAGGGCCCAAAGGAAAATTTTCAAAGGATGAGCCCGCGGCCAATCATATGTTGCCACGTGTCATCCTAGTGGCGGATGTGCAGGGAAATTTGGGAAATGTTTCCAAAAAATTTCCGAAGAATTTTTCAAAGGGAAAAAGCCACGGGATTTTTTGGAGAGCCTACCCTGAGCCAATCAGAACGTGACACGTGTCATCCAAGTGACAGAGTGAGGAGATTTTTTGGAAAATTTTTCAAAATGTAAAAAAGGGTAAAAATCAAATTTTTTTCCCGCCTATCCATTTTTGGCCCTGTTTTTTCCCTAAATCTTCAAATGGCCATAAATTTCGATCCAGAGCTCATATTTTCACGTTCTTTATATCAATGGAAAGCTGATGAAATTATATACAAGATTCCGGAGTCATTTTTGCATTTTGGTTCATTTTGGAGAGAAAAATTTGAGAAACGCCTATGGCACCTGGTCATGGCTAGAAATGACGTTTCAACAACCAGTTTCAATGCAAAATGGGTCACATTCCTCTTCAGTATGGTCAAAAATGTTAGGGCATGGGTTTGTAAGAACCTCCATGATGTTTTTATGCATTTTCATTTAATGGGGGATGGCTCCCACATTTTTTACACATTTTCTCTCTCATGGGTTCGACCCATGCACTGTAAAAGCCAGATTTGGCTCATTTTTACACATTTTCTCTCTCATGGGTTCGACCCAGTATCAGACCTTCTTCAAGGATTGTAATAGGTTTATACCTCTTTGGTGATGTAAATGCAAGGAATTTGATAGTGAGAATGACAGTGCAGACCTTGTGATCAATTTTCAGTCCTTTGTTTGTATTGTCTTGCTTCATTTCAGACCTCTAGTTGCATCTTATCAGCCTGTGTATGATGTTTCATGTTGCATTTCATGAATTTGTGTCAATTTTTATGAGGAAAAATGTTCACCACTCCTTTGGTGTATCACCCCTATTAGTTTAGTTTCAATTTTTACACTTTCTATCCCTGTCTCCTTGCAAATTAGGATAAAATTAGGATTTAAACCTCTGTAGTTGTGCAAATAATAGATCTAATCAGACAATTTTGAGGAACCAGCCTCTAATCTAGAGATTCCTCTCTCATTTTACAAGTCCCACACTTAGAGAGAGGTTTCAATGTTGTGTAATCACACTGGATGCCTAAAACATCAACTTAGAAACCTGATTTGCATCCAAGGGTGCTGCTGATTTGCAACAATAGTTTTGGCACGCCCGGTTGGACCTTAGAGGTCTCATTTTCATTGCAAAAAAGTTGATGTGCATCTGTTGCAAGTTCCTTGCTTCAAAAGAGCTACAAATTGCACATCTGGTGACTCCAAGGGGAAGAATCAACTGGTTTCAATAGTGCAGGCCTGAAAACTCATGAGAAGAATCACCACAAGGTCAAGAGCTTGAGAAGAAGAGGTGCTCTTTGAATACCTGTAGTTGTCTCCAAGAAGAAGGCAAAGAGGAAGAAGGATTCAAAGGTCTCCATCTCCACCAAACATAACTCTCTCAACTCCTCCACCTGGTAGGCATTTCATTCAGTCAACAAGGGTTTTAAGACCAATTAGAATGGCACAAAACAACCCCTATGTCAATTTCACATGCAACAGCCCACTTGCCCTCAATGCACAAAATCCAATTCCAATTGCATCCTTGAAGAACATGCCATACTTCACTGGAGAGAATCAGACTACTCCTGGTGATCATGTTAAAGACATTTCCAACCTTTGTGCAATTCATGAAATCAATGAGATGCAAGTGGCTGTCAAATTGCTGGCATCTTCATTCAAGAGGAAGGAATTACAATGTTTTAGAAGCCTTGTCTCAGGTTCTATTCAGAATTGGAATCAGCTATGTATAGCACTTCATGAGCAATTTGGAGAGAAGGGAGACAACTTGTCTCTTTTGGAGCAGCTAACAACCATCAAGAGAGCTCCCAATGAGCAGCTGACTGATTTCAACTTCAGATTTCAAAGGAATTGGGAGAGAATTCCAGTGGTAGTCAGGCCAACAGTAGAAGGTGCTTTTATTTACTATCTCAAAGCTCTAAATTCTGATATTTCTATGTTGATTCAATCCATGGGAGGCATAACTATCCCTATGGCTTATAGCATAGCCATTAGGGCTGAAAATTGTTTGATCCAAGCTGGAAAACTAGCCCCTAGACCTCCCATGCCATTGTTTCCAAGTTTAGAGAGCCCAAACACTAATCAAGCACCTAATTTGGCTCCTTCTCCCACATCTAGAAATCAGAGTTCAAATGAAGCTTCTACTTCATCTCCAAGTGCCCCAAATGAGCTTCAAGAAGTCATGAAGCAGTTGTAAAATTTAGGTAATGAGCTGGTTACTCTCAAGAGGCAACAAGGCCAAGATTTTAGACCTTCTTATCAGCCTCAAGCTCAGCCTAACAGGAAGCCATACCAACCACAAAGACCACCTAATCCAGCTGCAAATGTAAATCAAACAAGGCCTCCTGTCAATAGACCATTTCAGCCCTATAATCCAAATGCTATATCTGCCTCTAAGGTATTGGTGCCAACACAAAACAACGTTGCTCAGGAGTATGATTGGTGTTTTTCATGCAATGAACCTCATAACCAATCTATGTGCTTCAATGGTGCTTTGAATCAAGCATTAATGGTGACAACTATTGGTGTGGAGGGTGAAGGCAGTCAAGGAAACAACAAGAAACATTCCAACAACAATTAGCCCCAAATGACACCACATTGGTAAACTGGCAGGCAGAGGATTTTTGTGGCATGAATCAAACAGTCTCTCAAGGTGTTGTAGCCAACACAAGGTCAAAAAGAAGGAATTTGGGTGAAGAAAAGCCATTAGCTCCAACCAATCTCCAACCTTCTATGGCTCCACAAATGGTTGGCAAGAAAAATCCAATTGTAAATGCACAAGGGCAGCCAAGAACAGCTCCTAGGCCAACTCAAATACTAGTTGTTGCTGCCCACATGCAAGGAGTGAATGTGCCAACCAAGGGACAACAAAGAGATCCTTCATCACCATTCAGTATCATTGATCAGATGAAGAAGACAAATGTAAATATATCAATGTGGGAATCCCTATCTATCCTAGGCCAAATAGATTTGCTACAAGCTACCATGAAGGACTGGCCAACTTCGAATCAACAAGTTCAGATGCAAGAGAAAGTGCTCACAAATGTTGCCCAGCCTGAAGGGAATCATGGAGGACAGCAAGGTAAAATGTTGAAGCCCCCTCCTTTCTATGTTTCATTAATCATTGGAAATCAGTTAGTGCACAATTGCATGATAGATTCTGAGGCAAGTAGTTCAGTGATGCCTTAGCAAATAGCTAATCAGCTAGGACTTCAATATGAAACCATATCCAAAGGGGTAGTGTAGTTGGATGGGACAACAGTAACAATAGTTGGAGTGATTAGAAACTTGAGTCTTACCTTGCATGCATGTCCAAATGTTGTTGTTTTACAAGATGTATCAGTTATAGACCTTCCACCACTCTTTGCCCTATGCTTGTCAAGGGACTTCACAGCCAAGATTGGATGATATTTGTCTACTGATTGGTCACACATGTTGTTCAGAACAAGGTATGGAACCAAAGCTACAATCAGGTCTGAACCTATTGCAAACTTCCACATTGAGCCCTACACTCCAAGTCATATCAATGCCAATTGTTCAGCATTTGATCAAGAAGATCACCCAAGCACTGATGAAGCTGACACCAAGGTTGGAAGCATCCCGAATCTAACTCTTGATGAATGGGAAAACAAGGTACATGCTTTTGATCCTTATCAAGAAGTAGAATAATCTGAGCTAGGGGTCTATTGCATACATGAAACAGATCAGCCCATCCCTAGCATCACCAAGCCAAACCACAAGGATGAAAATGAGGCATGGCAGCTGGTTTTTGATGGATCAAGGAGTAGACAAGGTGTAAGAGGTGGAGCTATGCTTGTTTCACCTCAAGGAGTAAGGTACTATTCAATTTTTAGGTTTCAGTTTGCATGCGCCAATAATACTGCTAAATATGAAGCCTTGGTACAAGGGATGCATTGGGTAATCAAGAAAATAATAAAGAACTTGCAAGTCTTTGGTGACAGTGAATTGATTGTAAATCAGGTCAAGGGACAACATGTTGCCAAAGATGATCTACTCAAGTGCTACAAGAACAGGGTGTGGGACCTCATGGAAGATTTTGAGGGTTTTGACATCAAATCCATTCCTAGGAAAGAGAACCAAGCTGCTGACAGGCTTGCAGTAGTAGGGGCAGCCTTTGACATTGTGGAAAGCATTAAAAAAGACAAGGTACAACCAAAAATCCACATGATTATGAGGCCTTAATTTCTGGATAACAATGTAAGTTGGAAAGTTTTTGAAAATGACCAGCAAATCATCCATTTCTTGCTAGAAGAAGCTGAGTTCTCAGCTAAGAATCAAGAAAAATTGGAACAACAGTATGGTGACCAAGTGGTACAGCTGAGAACTAACAAGCTGGCCAAGGGGCTTATCACTTTGGAGTCCATTTTCAATCCTAATGATCAGTTTAGGAAGGAGAAAGCAAACATTCAGGTCAAAAGGGAGAATTCAGTATCCATCTTGGTGGAAGAGAACAAACCATTACAAATTGGAAAGATGACAACTGAACAAGAAAGGTATGAGTTCATGTAGCTGTGTCAAGAGTTCCCTGATGTGTTTGCTTGGAGCTATGAAGACTTGAAAGGTTTCAATCCCAACCTAGCTCAGCATACCATTGAATTGGATCCAAATACTAAGCCTCTCAGGCAGAAATAAAGACCAGTCAATCCACACATGGAGCCTCTCATGAGGAAAGAATTGAACAAGCTGATTGAGTCAAGAATCATATTCCCAATCAAGCATTCTAGTTGGGTTGCCAACTTGGTTCCAGTCAGAAAGAAGAGTGGAGAGATCAGATTGTGTGTTGACTTCAGAGACTTGAATAGAGCATCTCTCAAGGACCATTACCCACTCCCTTCCATGGAGAAAATCTTGCAAGTTGTGGCTGGCTCCGAGAGGTTTCCACTACTTGATGGCTACTCAGGCTACAATCATATTATGGTGAAGGAAGAAGACCAGTTCAAGAAAGCCTTCACAACCAAATGGGGAACTTATGCATACAGGAAAATGCCATTTGGGCTATCCAACGCTGGAGCTACCTTCTAAAGAGAAATGGACATGGCATTCAAAGGTATGATTAACAACATGGTGCTGATATATCTTGATGATATCACTATTTTTTCGAAAAATGTAGCAGACCACCTCTCTCATTTGAGACAAGTCTTCACAAGGTGCAGGAGATTTACAGTGTCTTTGAATCCTAAGAAGTGTATCTTTCTAGCACATGAAGGAAATCTCCTTGGCCATATTGTCTCCAAAGAGGGATTAGCAATTGATCTAGAGAGGGTTGAAGCCATAAGAGCACTACCATTGCCAAGCCACAAGAAATCCCTTCAGAGTTTCTTGGGGAGAATAAAATTATTTCTGAGGTTTGTCCCAGATTTTTCAGCCCTTGTCAAACCTATCACCAAAATGTCAAAGAAAAGCATGGCTTTTAAGTGGATAGCAGAAGGCAAGGAGAGTTTTGAAGCAATCAAAGAAGCCATCTCTCAAGCACCAACTCTCATCAACCCGGACTTCTCCAAGGATTTCATCCTCTATGCATTTGGAGGTAATGATACTATTTTTTCCATTTTGGTACAGAAAAACAAGGACAATGATGAGCAGCCAATTGCTTTCTTCAGCCAGAGCCTAGATGACTATGAGGTGAGGTATTATTTTCTTGAGAATCATGTACTTGCAGTAATTAGAAGCTTGAAGAAATTCAAGCATTTAGTCTCAAACAACAAGGTCCAGTTGTTGGTCTCTCATGCTGGGGTTAAAGACTTCCTCCTCAACAAGGATTTGAATGAGAAAAGGGAAGGTTGGATCACTCGTGTCATGGAGTATGACATTGAGATCAAAGTTACCAAGCTGGTAAGACGAAAAGGATTGTGTGAGCAGCTGATTTTGGGCAAGCAAAAATAAGTATGCAATGAAGAAGAGGTTGTTTTGATAGTTCAAGACAGCCATGTGCAAGATGGCACTCAAGAAGAAGATAATGTTGTCCCCACTCCTTGCTGGACCCAAGGTATAATGCACTTCCTAAGCATAGGCCTATGCCCCCCAGAAATGAACACGACCCAAAGAAGACACTTCAGATTGCAGGTTGTCCCATATGCCATTGTTGATGGAGTTTTGTTCAGAAAAGATGTGAATGGAGTGCTGCTGAGATGCATTAGCAAAGATCAGATTCATAAGGTGTTGGAAGAGTTCCATGGTGGACCAGCTGGTGGTCATTTTGCACCAAGAGTGACAACTCTAAAAATCATGAAGGCTGGTTATTATTGGCCCAAGATTTTCAGTGATTGCTATGCATGGATCAAGAGGTGTAAGAATTGTGCATTCTTCACAGGAAAAGAGAGGCTTGCTGCCCTTCCATTACACCCAATCTCAGTTGACCAGCCATTCATGCAATGGGGATTGGACTTCATTGGAGTCATTAATCCCAATTCAAGTCAAGGGCACAAATGGATTTTGATAGCCACAGACTACTTCACCAAGTGGACTGAAGCAGTAGCACTCAAAGAAGCAAATGAGTCTAGCATCTTAGACTTCTATGAGGGCATAGTAACTAGATTTGGCATACCTGCTACAATAATCTCAGATAATGCATTGGCATTCATTAGATCCAAGGTAACTGAGTGGGCTGTCAAGAACAGGATTTGCCTAAGTACTTCATCAAACTATTACCCTCAAGGTAATGGCCAGGCTGAGTCTACAAACAAGAACTTGTTGAGGATCATTAGGAGGACTCTTGATGAGAATCAGAGGTTTTGGCATACCAAACTGAAATCAGCCTCATGGGCTGATAGGATAGCTCCCAAGAGATCCATAGGTAACTCTCCATTCAGGCTTGTTTATGGAAGAGAAGTAATCTTGCCCATGTCACTTGAGTTGCCAACATTGGAACTCATGAAGTAGTTAGAGTTGCTAGAGTTTGGGCCCATCGAGGTGAGATATGCAGAGTTGATGGAGCTCTAAGAGATCAGAGATCAGGCATCCCAAGCAATGGAGAAGGATCAAGCCTTGATCAAGAAGACCTTTGATAGGAAGGCCAAGAGTAGATATTTCCAAGTTGGAGATCTAGTGCTAAAATGGGATGCAGATAGAGCAAAAATGGGAAGGCATTCAAAATTTGATGCCATTTGGAGTGGCCCATACATGGTCACAAATTGCAAAGACAGAAATTCCTTCCAATTGGCTTCATTGGATGGTGAAGAACTGCAGATTCCAGTCAATGGAATCTATCTGAAGCATTTATACTAAAGGGAAACTCTCCACCTTGTAAATATTAGCTTAGGTTTTATTCCTCCAAGTGCTTGTGCACATTGTTTTTCTGTAGGTTAGTTTTGCTTTCCCTAAGTGCTTTGGCACAAGCTTGTTGTCCCTGGAGATGTTTTGCAGTCCTTGCTTCCATCAGGTGATATTCCATCTTCCTCCTTGCAGCATTCTAATTAGTTGGAGGCTCCAAACAGAGAATTTGATGACTCCATTCCCAATGGACTGCTTCAGGCAACTGGTATCTTCATCTAGCAGGAAGATGACCCCTTTGAGTCGTCAAAATTGTTATCCAAAATGTGCCCCTGCTCATTTTTGTGGCTAACTCCTTGTGTTCTTGCCTCTCTTGTGCCTCAGTCTTCATTTTTTGATTTTTAGGCACTCAAATCTTTTTGGGAATGGCACCATTGGATAGAGCTCTCTCTCAGCTTTCAAGAAAGGTAAAGTTTTCCTCCTAACTCCTCAGATTTTTCAAGTTATGGCTCAGTGGATTTTTTGTGGGAAATTTTCCCTTAGGAGGCCCGCAGCCATTAGGAAGCTGCCACGTGTCCCAGGGAGTGGTGGGGAAAAGA
Source organism: Taxus chinensis (assembly GCA_019776745.2). Classification (NCBI taxonomy): domain Eukaryota; kingdom Viridiplantae; phylum Streptophyta; class Pinopsida; order Cupressales; family Taxaceae; genus Taxus; species Taxus chinensis. Next base: position 33,627,673 of record CM034148.1, read on the forward strand.
GAAAAACTTAGAAATTTTTCCAAGTTTTGGTCAAAATTTACAAAAGGAAATTTTTTGCCTGCGGGCCCGCCGAGCCAATAGGACGTGACACATGTCAGAAGGGGAGGCGGAGTAAAAAATTGACTAAGTGTTTTGCACGGGAAAATTTTTGAAATTTGGTCCAGGCCAATAGGAACTCACCACGTGTCCAAAGGAGGGTCGCTGACGTCGGAGGAAAGATGAGAAATTTTTCTAAGTTTTTGCCAAAATTTCCAAAGTAAAAAATTGGCCCATATGGCCCGAGTGAATCAAATTCTGCCACGTGTCTTCACCATCATGCATCGTCGGAGGAGATATGCAAAATTTGCCAAGTGTTTCCCGAAAATCCAAAGGGGAAAATTTTTCCAGGAGGGCCCGCACCCAATGAAAGTGCGCCATGTGGCAGAAGGGCACAAGAAATTCGGTGGCCGGCGAAAAAGTGAAAAAAGTTGCTAAGTTTTGCCGAATTTCCAAAAAGGAAAGTTTGGTGCAGAGAGCTCGCACGTGAATGAAAATAGGACACGTGTCCTATGGTCCCAGGGGAGTTCGGAGCTCAGGGAGATTTTTTAAAATTTGACTAAGTTTCACCAAAAATCTTCAAAGGTAAATATGAGCCCCCGGCCCCTTCCAGCCAATCAGGACGTGCCACGTGTCCTGGACCGGCGGGGCATGTGGGGAAAAAATGAATTTTTTCGAAAGTAAAAAAATGCAAATTTTCAATGGATATTTCTACTCCTCAGGCCCGAGCCAATGAAATAGTGCCACATGTCCAAGTGGCAAAAAATGTTAAGGAAGGGCCCGAAGGAAAATTTTCAAAGGATGAGCCCACGGCCAATCATACGTTGCCACGTGTCATCCTAGTGGCGGATGTGCAGGAGAATTTGGGAAATGTTTCCAAAAAATTTCTGAAGAATTTTTCAAAGGGAAAAAGCCGCGGGTTTTTTTGGAGAGCCTGGCCCGAGCCAATCAGAACCTGACACATGTCATCCAAGTGGCGGAGCGTGGAGATTTTTTGGAAAATTTTCCAAAATGCAAAAACAGGTAAAACTAAAAAAAAATTCCCGCCTATCCATTTTTGGCCCTGTTTTTTCCCTAAATCTTCAAATGGCAATAACGTTCGATCCAGAGCTTGGATTTTCACGTTATTTATATCAATGGAAATATGATGAAATTATCTACAAGATTCCAGGGTCATTTTTGCATTTTGATTCATTTTGGAGAGAGAAAATTGAGAAACGCCTCTGGCACGTGGTCATGGCCAGAAATGACGTTTCAACAACCAGTTTCAATGTAAAATGGGCTGCATTCCTCTTTAGTATGGTAAAAAATGTCAGGGTATGGGTTTGTAAGGACCTCCATTTTTTTTTAATGCATTTTCATTCAATGGGGGATGGCTCCCATGTTTTTTACACATTTTCTCTCTCCTAGGTTCGACCCATGCACTATAAAAGCCAGATTTGGCTCATTTTTCAAATGTTGAACACTTTTTTGCACAGCAACCTTTTATTTTCACCTTCAACAAGTGATTTTGGAAAGTATAAGACATTCTTCAAGGATTGTAACAGGTTTATACCTCTTTCGTGATGTAAATGCAAGGATTTTGATAGTGAGAATGATAGTGCAGACCTTGTGATCAATTTTCAATCCTTTGTTTGTATTGTCTTGCTTCATTTCAGACCTCTAGTTGTATCTTATCAGCTTGTGTATGATGTTTCATGTTGCATTTCATGAATTTGTGTCAATTTTTATGAGCAAAAATGTTCACCACTCCTTTGGTGTATCACCCCTATTAGTTTAGTTTCAATTTTTGCACTTTCTATCCCTGTCTCTTTGCAAATTAGGATAAAATTAGGTTTTGAACCTCTGTAGTTGTGTAAATAATAGATATAATCAGAGGAGTTTGAGGAACTAGCCTCTAATCTAGAGATTCCTCTCTCATTTTACAAGTCCCACACTTAGAGAGAGGTTTCAATGTTGTGCAATCACACTGGATGCCTAAAACATCAACTTAGAAACCTGATTTGCATCTAGGGGTGCTGCTGATTTGCAACAATAGATTGACCCCCTTATATTTTGGTAATGTGATGAGCACTCCTTGATAGACTTCAAATTTTGTCTCATAAATGTGGGACTCGAACACCCAAGAGAGCATCTTCTTGGTTCTGGGGTACACGCCGTCCTTCTCAAAAGACCCCATGGCTATGAGCCTCTTCATGGGTATGGTGCTCTAGAATCATGTGTGTAACACCTTCATTGTGTCATCCACATAGCCCATTACTTGTCTCTGTTCTGCATCAAGAGTTCTCCTACCCGAGTGCGCACCTTTGGGGAAGCTTACTATCAGAGTGGGGCCTCCCAGGCTGTCATGCTCTTTTTTGATGTTCTCCTCCTTCCCTTCATTCAACACTATGTTTGTGTTGCGCTCCAACTCTTGGTCTACCAAGACCTTAAGCATTCTCTGTGCTTCTCTCTTTTCCACCTCTATGATCTTCTCCTTTGTAAAGCTTATAGCTCCCTGCTTCTCCCTGACATCATCCAAATTTTCCTTTGTGTTTTCGGTGTCTTCCTCATCTTGTGCTCCCTTGCACCACGTGAATAAATTTTTTTTGTTCTCATCTCCACTCTTCTCTTTCAATTCATAGATGCTAAACACATGTGGCTCTTGGTCTTTCTCTACCTCTTCTTCCTTGTTGCCATCTTCTTCACTTTCATCTCCACTTCTGCCCATGTATTTCTCCAAGCTGTCGGTTACCTCTGAGTCAGCTTCTTCATCAACCCTCTACTTTTTCCTGAGAGGTGGCTCCTGATCAGGGGATTCAGCCTTATCTTGTTCCTCAGGTGATTCTTCCTTGGAGACGTGTTGCCTAGGCACCTCTACCTCTGGTGTCTTCTCCTTCATCAGAGAATTATCTCTCCATATGTAAGTGTTGGGTTTGGCACTCATGGATGACATGCTCACTGTCTGAGCAGTCTACACAATTGGTGCTTCTTCTTCTCCTCTCCCTCTTTTCTTATACACTAGCTTCTTCTTCCCCAAGGGGTCTTCAGGTATGGAGACTTCATTCTCTAGATACACACCATTCTCAAACTTCAACCTTATGCGCAAGTACATGTGCATCGCGGAGCCTCCAGCGATGGGTACTGTCATCAGCCTTGTCATTTGAATCTCCTGTGACACATACTTTTCCACATACACGTGCTTGCCACCAGGGTAATTCAGCTTCTTCCTCATCTCCCTATGTTCTCGGTCTAGACTACCCAGCTCTAGCCTTAGATTCTTTAACTCTTTAAACCTGTTCACCCCCGCTTGGAAGTATTAAGTAGTGAACATGAAGGGAATCTTGCACCAATGGCTCCATGATTTGTCTAACAGCTTCAATCTACCCAGGCAGTAGTGTTGATAAACCACAAATTTAGCTTCCCCCTTGGTGGCCGCTAGGATTTGTTTAGGGATTCTTCACTCTACCCCAAATGTGTTTCTCAGGCACATGTACCATTTCTCCAGCCTCACCTTGTGGGGTGCTGTCATTATATCGCAGGCATATTTTTCAAACCTCTTCATGGGTGAAGGATCCTTGGCAGGGTACTCCCAAACAAATTTTCCCAGTGTTTCAGGTACCCCAATCTTCACAAATACAATGGCGAGCAAGACGTTGCCAAAGAGGACCCTGTCCCCTTCCTTCATGCAAAGGAAAATTTCCTCCATGATGTATACATATAGGTTGTATATGGTTCCCTATGCAATCTTCCTAAAGACATGTAGCCAAGGTTTGTTGACCTGTTTCCACCTCTCCTGGCCATTTAGCTTAGTCACCAAATGTGCGACCATTTTCATTACGAGGTCCTTGATGTCTGAAATGTCATAGTACTGTGACCCTTTCTTACATGCATACTTAGTGATGGTCTCTTGAATAGCTTCCTTGTCACCAAGGTCATCTTCTAGGTTGTCTCCCTCACATATGAGGCCTGTAAATTGTGAAATCAATTGGGGAGTCATGCACATCTTGCGCCCTGCAAAGTGTAAATAATCTTTGTGTACCCGTGACATCAACCATTGGTACAGGTGCTCTGGTTTTCCAAAATAAGGCAACTCATAGAGTTGCAACAGTCCTGCCTTCTCCATTTGAACCTTAACGTTATCATCATATATAGGCAAACCCTTAGGTGTTCGTTTGTTGGTGGGGCATAATAATCCCAATGCCATTTATTTTTCTATCGTGTTTGTGCAGTGATTATAGTCACTAATAGGTACACTTCTTAAGTGGGATTCCCATTCCTTCCCCATCATCGCCCCATCTGGGTATTGCATCTCTGCATACCATTCTTGATTTGTGTCTACCACAGGTTCTGGTTGTTTAGCCTTGGCTTCACCCTTTCCTTTCTTGGGTGCCATGATCGAGGTATTTTTATCACCCCTATTCTCTCCTTGTTACTCTATCTTACTTCTTCCAATCTTCTAATCTCAAATCCATGATACAATCCTTTTGAACACATGCCCTAGTTTATTGAACCCTAACTAGGATGAAAATCTTCACAAGACAGTGCCTCTTCACTCTTTCCATGCCCGTGTAACCCCTTCTGGTTCGTAAACTTAAACTGGATGCTTCAATCTCATAGATCTTCCCTCACTTGATCAAATCTGAAAGCCCTATTTTATGGAACTCACTTTTATCTCAAACTCTTCTATTTCACAAAGTAAAAATGAGAGTGCCCTGACCCTTTAGTTATAGTTTTTCTCTTTTTTGAACATTAAATGCTACTTCACCTACCATCGTACTTTGTTCATTTAATGTGGATTTTGAAAATAAATCCCATCTTCAGTGCCTTCACTTACGCACCCAACCTACGTGAAAACTCTTCCAACCTTCTAGTGCACAACCAATCCAACCTGACAGGAGACTCTTGTGCATGCATAACATGCACTGAAGGTACTTCTTCTATCCTGATCCTTGCTCTCGCCTACCTTGTGTTGCTTTAAATGCACTTTCTCCTCCTTAGTACGTGGGATCTACAAGTAGCTTTACCTTGGCACCAACCATTCTTCCATCTTCCTCTTTATATACCTCTTTCAACACAACTTCTTTGGCACTTTGATCACGTGCTTCTTCACTTTTCTCTACCCTTGAAGAAGTGCGTGATCAAAGTGCCGAAGAAGTTGTGTTGAAAATCCTTGTTGAGTAGTCAGGTTGAAAGAGGTATATAAAGAGGAAGATGGAAGAATGGTTGGTGCCAAGGTAAAGCTACTTGTAGATCCCACATACTAAGGAGGAGAAAGTGCATTTAAAGAAACATGAGGTAGGCGAGAGTAAGGATCAGGATAGAAGAAGTACCTTCAGCGTAAGTTACACATGCACAAGAGTCTCTTGTCAGGTTGGATTGGTTGCGCACCATAAGGTTGGAAGAGTTTTCACGTAGGTTGGACACGTAAGTGAAGGCACTGAAGATGGGATTTGTTTGAAAAAGCCACAATAAATGAACAAAGTATGGTGGTAGGTGAAGTATCATTTAATGTTGAGAAAAGAGAAAAACTATAACTAAAGGGTCAGGGAACTCTCATTTTTACTTTGCGAAATAGAAGAGTTTGAGATAAAAGTGAGTTCCATAAACCAGGGCTTTCCAATTTGATCAAGTGAAGGAAGATCTATGAGATTGAAGCATCCAGTTTGAGTTTGCGAACTAGAAGGGGTTACAAGGGCATGGAAAGAGTGAAGAGGCACTGTCTTGTGAAGATTTTCATCCTAGTTAGGGTTCAACAAACTAGGGCACGTGTTCAAAAGGATTATATCATGGATTTGAGATAAGAGGATTGGAAGAAGTAAGACATAGTAACAAGGAGAGAATAGGGGTGATAAAAATACCTCGACCATGGCACCCAAGAAAGGAAAGGGAAAAGTCAAGGCTAAACAACCAGAACCCGTGGTAGACAAAAATCAAGAATGGTATGCAGAGATGTAATACCCAGATGGGGTGTTGATGGGGAAGGAATGGGAATCCCACTTAAGAAGTGTACCTGTTAGTGACTATAATCACCGCACGAACACAATAGAAAAAGAAATGGAATTGAGATTAGTATGCCCCACCAACAAATGAACACTTGAGGGTTTGCCTATATATGATGATAACGTTAAGGTTTAAATGGAGAAGGCAAGACTATTACAACTCTATGAGTTGCCTTATTTTGGAAAACCAGAGCACCTGTACCAATGGTTGATGTCACGGGTACACAAAGATTATTTACACTTTGAAGGGCGTAAGATGTGCATGACTCCCCAACTGATTTCACAATTTACAGGCCTCATATGTGAGGGAGACAACCTAGAAGATGACCTTGGTGACAAGGAAGCTATTCAAGAGACCATCACTGAGTATGCATGTAAGAAAGGGTCACGGTACTATGACATTTCAGACATCAAGGACCCCGTAATGAAAATGGTCACACATTTGGTGACTAAGCTAAATGGCCAGGAGAGGTGGAAACAGGTCAACAAACATTGGCTACATGTCTTTAGGAAGATTACATAGGGAACCATATACAACCTATCTGTATACATCATGGAGGAAATTTTCCTTTGCATGAAGGAAGGGGACAGGGTCCTCTTTGGCAACGTCTTACTCACCATTGTATTTGCGAAGATTGGGGTGCTTGACACACCGGGAAAATTTGTTTGGGAGTACCCCGCCAAGGATCCTTCACCCATGAAGAGGTTTGAGAAATATGCCTGCGATATAATGACAGTACCCCACAAGGTGAGGCTGGAGAAATGGTACATGTGCCTGAGAAACACATTTGGGGTAGAGTGGAGAATCCCTAAACAACTCCTAGTGGCCATCGAGGGGGAAGCTGAATTTGTGGTTTATCAATACTACTTCCTGGGAAAATTTAAGTTGATAGACAAATCATGGAGCGATTGGTGCAAGCTTCCCTTCATGTTCACTACTTAATACTTCCAAGCGGGGTTGAACAGGTTTAAAGAGTCAAAGAATCTAAGGCTGGAGCTGGGTAGTCTGGACCGGGAACATAGGGAGATGAGGAAGAAGCTGAATTACCCCAGTGGCAAGCACATGTATGTGGAAAAGTATGCGTCACACGAGAGTCAAATGACAAGGCTAATGAAGCTACCCATCAATGGAGGCTCCGCGATGCACGTGTACTTGTGCATAAGGCTGAAGTTTGAGAAGGGTGTGTATCTAGAGAATGAAGTATCCATACCTGAAGACCCCTTGGGGAAGAAGAAGCCAGTGTCTAAGAAAAGAGGGAGAGGAGAAGAAGAAGCACCAATTGTGTAGGCTGCTCTGACATTGAGCATGTCATCCACAAGTGCCAAACACAACACTTACATACAGAGAAATAATTCTCTGATGAAGGAGAAGACACTAGAGGTAGAGGTGCCTAGGAAACCCATCTCTAAGGAAGAATCACCTGAGGAAGAAGATAAGGCTGAATCTCATGTTCAGGAGCCACGTCTCAGGAAAAAGCAGAGGGTTGATGAAGAAGCTGACTCAGAGGCAAATGACAGCTTGGAGAGATACATGGGTGGAAGTGGGGCTGAAAGTGAAGAAGATGGCAGCAAGGAAGAAGAGGTAGAGAAAGACCAAGAGCCACATGTGTTTAGCATCTATGAATCGAAAGAGAATACTGGAGATGAGAAGAAAATTTTTGTATTCACGTGGTGTAAGGGCGCATAAGATGAGGAAGAAACCAAAGACACAAAGGAAAATTTGGAGGATGTCAGGGAGAATTAGGGAGCTATAATCTTTATAAAGGAGAAGATCATAGAGGTGGTAGAGAGAGAAGCATAGAGAATGCTTAAGGTCTTGGTAGACCAATAGTTGGAGTGCAGCGCAGACATAGTGTTGAAGGAAGGGAAGGAGGAGAACATCGAAAAAGAGTATGATATCCTGGGAGGCCCCACTCTGATAGTAATCTTCCCCAAAGGCGTGCACTCAGGAAAGAGAAATTTTGATGCAAAATAGAGACAAGTAATGGGCTATGTGGATGACACAAAGAAGGTGTTACACATGCGATTCTAGAGCACCATACCCATGAAGAGGCTCATAGCCATGGGGTCTTTTGAGAAGGACGACGTGTACCCCAGAACCAAGAAGATGCTCTCTTGGGCGTTCGAGTCCCACATTGATGAGCCAAACTTTGAAGTCTATCAAGGATTGCTCATCACATTACTAGAATATAAGGGGGTCAATCCCTTAGTTAATTCTTAGGAGCTCTCAAACAAGCAATTCTGCAATGCACTAAATAAGGTCACGGTGAGGACCAAGGCTATATTATTCATGCGCACTGATAGGATCAGAGTACTAGAGGTGAAGTTAGGAGAGAAGGAAGAAGAACTGCAGAGAAGGTCAAGAGCTTGAAAAAATAATAATTGATCCGTGTACAGTTAAGGCACGAGTTAAAGGAAGAGAAGGTAAAGGTGTAAGAAGTTTACAAGAAAATAGAGTCTATCAAAGGTGCCATCCTCCTGAAGCACCTAGACTTAGTGCCACCTGAACAAAAGTACTCATCCCTCCTGGAGTGTATAGAAGATCTAACACGTGTCCTCACTATGGATAGACGACCCTTAGCCCTAGAATCTATAGAAGAAGTGGTCGTGCACTTGAAAGAGGAGGACAGGTTGAAGGTGGTAGTGCTCGTTGCTGAGTACAACAAAGTACTCATGGAGTTTAAGATCGTTTCCCGATCTGCGGAGGCCGCATATGATACATGCACGGATAGAGATAAGGTGACAAGCTCCTTGGTCACAACACACTAAACAAGGTCACGGTGGAGACCGAGGCTAGATTATTCATGCGCAATGATAGAATTAGAATGCTAGAGGTGAAGTTAGGAGAGAAGGACACCCCAATCAAATTCACACAGTAGATCAATGATATTTGATACTTCCTTCTCTGTATAGTAAACCCCAATAATAGCTTCCTTAGGTTCTTCTTTTGAACCAATGTTAACTTTCTTCATCTTTAAAGGCTCATGGTAGGCATGCGTGTGAGCATCTACACTATCCACTACCTCACGCATCCCTATAGAATGGATAACATATAAGATTTCTGATTCCTCTCCATCACTCACATGCACCAACTTCCCCTTCTCTTTTTCCAAACACGCGCACTCAAGTTGTAACTCTTCTACTTCCTCTTCTTCTTCAAAGCACACCCCCAATCCTAGTTCCCCTAGTAATTCCAACAACCTATCTTCCATTCTGGCACTATCCCCCATGGTAAGGCACTTGATACCCTGTAATGCCTTATCAACTGATGGCTTGGTACTCTGATATTCAAAGGTTAGAATAAGATCAGCTGCGAGTTCTTTCCAATTCCTTGTCTGACGGCGTGTCTCCAAATGAATGTACCATGTGCGTGCGCAACCCTATAGTGTGGAATACAACTTATGCACCTAGAGGGATGGTGGAAAAGCTTCCATACCTTCTCTTCAGACCCATTCGCACTCCTAGATATGGAAATAGGTGGGATCCTTCCCATGTTTCTCCTTGATGATGGTGGGTACATCGCTCTTAGAGAATCTGACAGAGATAGCAATTATTACCTTTCGCCATTCTAAAAGGGTTTCTTAATGTGTGGCCCACCACCGAGTTGCTGTACCAAGCAAGACATAACTTAACACCTCCCTCCATTCCTTCTCATCCTTCCACTGAGCTTCTACCTCCTGTAGAAATATCTCAGGGAAGGCTCCTCCTGAATACTTGGGCAGTTCGCTTCCTCCAAGGTGCCAAACCGTGCGTGCCTTTATTACCTTGGTCACTGACCCTCTCAACTTCCATCCCATTAATTCATAAGTTCCATGCACCTAATTTTCACATGTCAGACTGGTGGTATCACTCACTGACTGAGCATTTTCAAACTGGATAACCCCATTAGTAGGATGTATCATCTCAGGGTCTTTGATTGAGTGCCACATAAATATTATCCAGGAATTCTTCCCCCAATGGTTTAATATAGGGTGTCGAATTCCCATCAACCAGGGGTAAAATGGCCCGTTCCTCTTTGTTCTCGAAGCTGATATACCCTTTGTTGAACTGAAGGTCCGCATTGTTTTTGTAACACCAAGGACACCCAAGTAGTGCTAGGAAATTGTCTTCCTTAGCGAGCACCAAGACTTCGAAGTCCCCAGTAAACTTGGCTCCTTGGATAGTAATAGCCACATTCTTTAAGAAACTGATGGGCATTGCCTTAGTCTTGTTTTCCATAAACAACACATTCGAAGATGGCTGTAATACAGGTCTTCCGATCTGATGCCATGCATCCAAAGTTAGAACATTAACCTCTGCGTCTGTGTCAATGAGGATATTTCTGAGGAACCATCCATCTATAACTGCATTCAACATAATCTCCTTATCATAGTTGAGGCTGTGATGGGGAAGGTTCACATGCAAGATCTATCTCTCGCACTCTTCTCCGATGCATGGTACCTTCTCTCTCAACCATGATCATAGCAAGGGAATGATATTCTCCTACCTTAGCATTTTACACACCTCCTTCACCTCATCCAAGTCATGTTGTCCACTCAAAATTTCCCACTCTGTCAAAAGTAAAAAATTTCAAAATTTTGAGTTTAAATGTCTTTTCTGTCGAGCTGGTGGTGTGGAAAAAGTCTTGAAGTCAAAAAAAAATCTAATTTATGGGTCATTCTGTAAGTATTTCTGGCCTGTCAGACATTTTTGTCCCAATTGTCCTAAGTGCAAACGGGTCTTCTGTTCTCCGATCGGCCGAAACCTCCGAATTTGTCCCATTTTCGGGCCCGTCGGAAGTTTTTGTCCCAAGTGTCCCGAACTTATTGTCCGAGTTGTTCCATTTTCGGCCGATTCACCCGATTTTGTCCCAACTGTCCCGAGTTCCAAATTGCTCTCTGTCCCATTGTCGGCCGAAACCCCCGAGTCACGTACTTCAGAGCTCTTTGTCCCATTTTCAAAAGTGCACCCTGTTTCAATTTCACCCCGAACCGGCCAAACCGCGTACTCCGGAACTTTTTGTCCCGAATGTCCCAAGTCCAAACGGGCCTTTTGTTCCATTTTCGGCCGATTCGCCCCGAACCGCGCTTTCATGTCCCAAATGTCCCCAAGTTAAAAAAGTGCAAGTTGTCCCATTTTCGGCCGAAACTCCCGAGTCGCGCACTTCGCTCTTTTCCATCCCAATTGTCTCAAAATGCATTTGTGCGTCTCTCTCCCTGTTTCGCCTGAATCGGGCTGAGCTGCGTGTTTCATGCATTCGCATCTCACTTGTCCCAAGCGAACCAACGGTCATCCATACTTAGTTTCCTGCTCTTCCCGAATATGCTGTTTTTCAAAATATGAATTCAAATGTGCATTAATTATCCTTCTCTCTCCTCAACGGCTATATAACGGGCAAAACTTCCTTTGCAATTCTTACATTGTTTCGAACCCTTGCAATTTGAAAACCCGTGCATGTCCCCTCCCTCTGAAACTCCTTTCCGAGCCTGGTTTGCAGCTCTGTTATTATCAATATGAAGATCAAGATCCTGGAGCGAGGATTGGGAGAACTAAAGAAGCAATTACGAAGGACGAAACTTTCAAGACGTCGGTTACATCAGTTTCCAAAGATATTCATTGTCATTCTCAAGATAAAAATTTTGGCGTGTCCCTCGTGACAAGGACATGGCTGAGACGTGGAAGAAACTCAAGCAGCAGTTTCCAAAGACAGTGGGTCCCTCTCAGAACTGGCCACCTATCTCCTTCCCCTTCCTTCTCTCTTCTCGCCATTCCTTTCGTATTCCATGTAATTAGTTAAGAAATTACGTTTGGCATTCCTTAACTATTCTCTAGTTAAAAGAAACGGTTACGAGGAGTAACTGAATTGTAAGCTATATAATGGCCTTCTTTGCGCCATTTTGAAAAAGAGGAAGAACTTGGCATATTTTCTGCAAGTGTAAATAGATTATAGAGAAATCAATACAGAAGGGACTTTCCTTTCTTTGTCTATCTGATCTCTGTCTGTTCTAAGCTTTCATTTGTTTTCTTTGTGAATATCATTTATCTCAAATTCGTTAGTCTCATTGATTGCATACTCTTCAACTTTGCAAGCACGGTGATCTTGCATAACCAAGAAGGAAATTTGTTTCCTTGATAATGAATCTGTGTTACGTTAAGAAACTTTGCGTTCTGGCAGATGTTATTTACAGAACTTTGTGTCTTTAAATTCCATCTTACTTGTTCTATACGAATGATCTTGTTTCCAATTCACGGTGCCTTCGCATACATAAAGAATTACTCTGATATCTATAAATTCTGCATGTTTGCCTTTCTGCTCTTTTCCCATGCTCTCATTTCCTCAGTCCTTTTGTAATTGATGACCTTCATAGAAAACACTTTCGTGGTATCCAAGTTTAACCAACGAATCTTGTCCTGTACATTTGTAAATAGGTTTGTTTCTGAATAAGGGAACCTCTCCCATTAAAGAGGAGGGACTTCTTGTCCCCTGACTGTTGCTCTTCTTAAAAGTCCTATTTGATGACCAACAGTTTTTTGGCGACTCCGCTGGGGAAAATCACATTCCAGTTCAGTAATTTTTGATCATCTTTTGATCTGGCGACTCCGCGTTTTACTCGAGGGAGAAGGACCCTTGGTATTGAAGACTCTCAGTTTCAACTTTTGGAGTAGCAGGGTTTTCCCTCTTCCCTTCAACAAGAAATAGAAGGACTCGTTCGACAAGCACACCACCTGTTCAAGAAAGAGGTCCTGCGGGTGGTATTCCTTCAGAGCCAGCTAGCCCTAATCTTCAAGCTTTGATTCTTGCTGGTGTTACAGTTCCTCTCCAAGCCGTATTTCCAAGAATGGCGGCACAATTGCCATGGGGTCATCGTGTCGGGCCCCTGGCCCTTACTCAGCCTTTGTATGAGTTACCTAGAGGTAACCGGAAGAACTTCCCCAAATTCAAAGGCGATGGAAAAGTGCATCCTGATGAACACATCGCAGCTTTCATTGTTGCATGTGGAGTTCTGGGAGTCGAATATGAAGACATCTCCGTAAGGCTGTTTGTTGAGACGTTACAAGATAATGCTGCTGACTGGATCTATCACCTTCCGGCCGGTGCTATAAACCGACTGGGACCACAATGAGAACTCAGTTCGAGAACCGTTTCAAGCCTGGCAGAAGATGTGCATGCCTTGCTTGCCCAGGTCTCTCAGATAAAGAAAGATTCACAAGAGCCCATGAGGGAATTTGTGGCCCGGTTCAACAGGTTGGTAAATAAAATTCCAACAAACTTACCCAACCTGTCAACCAAATTCAAAAGTGTTTCTTCCTAAATGCTCAATCGCCCAAAGTTAGTTATGCACTAAGAAGGGCTAATCTCGGAACACTAGCTCTGGATCAAGAACTGGCTGTTAGTATCGAAGATGACTTGATCATGTCAGGGAAGTTGAGAAGAGACACTTCCAAATCTAAGTCTGCTGCTTCTTCCTCTTCCACCCCTGGACCTAACACTGACCCATTAGTTCAGAAGCTTGTGAATGATCTTATCGCTATAAAGAAACAATTGGCTCAGCACGCTCCTTATACAGACGTTCCGAGGAGAAATTTCCAGCCCAAGAATCATTTGCCTACTTCTCAAACAAGATTAGCACTTGAAGGTTCTCCTGTTAGAGTCCTTGTCAATGCGACCTGCGAGGTGGAAGAACCAGATGATGCTGAAGATAACGAAGCTTGCGAAGATTTTGCGAGAGAATTTGATGACGAGGCAGAGGAACTTGAGGGATCTCGAGTGAATTTCTTTACCACTGAGGGCATTGATGATTATGATGAAGTGGTAGCAGACATGAACAACGAATCTTTTGCTGTCATGACTCGAGAACAAACAAAGCAGAGGGAGAAGGTGACCCAGCGACCTAAGAAATCCAAGGAGCAGTCGGCAACTATCCCTGTAATTGCAAGAAGAGGATCTCCTATCCCTACTTCGTCTACACAGAAGGTCAGTCCTATCAATCCAGTTACAAAAGTTGCTTCTTCTTTTTCTCCTAAAGTTGATAAGCCTAGAATTCCAAATGATGATGGCCCGTCCACTTCTGGATCCTTTGATGTTGTTGATCACCTGAAAAAGACCAAGGTACAAATCTCAGAAGTTGAGTACTATCAAACCCATCCCAAAGCTTTTGCCAAGATGATTCAATTTGTTAATTCCCATTCCAAGACCGCCTCTAAAGGTCTTTTGCCTACTCCTTCTTCTGCACCACAGCCTATCCTGGTAGCTGCTGTCACCTCTCCTGGTGACAAAATTAAATCTTTTTATGTAACACTTCTTATAGCTGGCCATAGGCTCAGTAATTGTGTCATTGACTCAGGAGCCTCAGATAATGTAATGCCTGCTAAAGTAGCTCATGCTTTAGGCCTAACCCTCACTCGCACTTATGGATCCTGTTACTCCATGGAAAGTAAAGAAGTGCCCCTGGTCGGGAGGATTAAAGATGCACAAGTTGCTTTTGCTGCCTTGCCTGAAAAGAAAGTGTTGGCTACCATCCTAGTAGAAGATATCCCTCCTTCATATGGGATGTTGCTAAGTAGGAACTTCTGCAAAGATGTGGGTGGAGAAATCCAAATGGACTGGTCGTATGCACTCGTGCCTGTCAATGGACAAATGAAGAAGTTGTTGCCCGAGAAGCAGTTTGAGTATATTGTGCAGAAAACAGATGATCCTAAGGCACAAATACTCTATGAAGATATGGGTCATGGCAATTACATGATTATGTCCCCTGATGAAATCCAACCCCCCAAAGTGTCTCCTAAAGATCCCAATGGTGTTTGGATTTTAGAATTTGATGGAAGTTGTTCCTCAGCTGTTTCTGGAGCTGGTGTTCTACTGGTGTCACCAAAACGTGTCCTTCACCCCTTTTCATTTAAGTTGCAGTTCGAGAATACGAATAACACAACAGAATACGAAGCTCTCATTCTCGGATTGTAGGTGGCCAAAGAACAAGGTATAAAGAATCTTCTAGCTCGTGGTGATGCAGAATTAATTGTAAAGTAGGTCAGAAACCTTTTTCAAGTAAAAAATGGAAGGTTAAGGCATTACCGGAATCAGGTTTGGGATTCCATCGAATTCCTTGATGCTTTCTCTATTGAGGCAACACCTAGGGAAAAGAACAGCAGGGCTGATTCACTGGCTGTCTCAGGGTCACTACTGATTCCCCATCCTGAATTCTCTTAGGACAAATTCACCATTGAAATGGTCCATCGGCCGAGTGTACCTGACGACACCAATAACTGGAAAGTTTTCAACGATGATCAGCATTTGCTTTCCTTCCTGGAACTCAAGGGTAATTTTGAACAACTGTATTTTGAGGGAAGTGACAACCTACCTCGTGAAAGTGTGTCCTTTGACCAAGCTGTCACCCAAGGAGAAGAAACAGATCAGGAAGGGTGCATTAAACTCAAAGGAAATAAGATTCCTAAAGGTTTGGTGAGTCTGGAGGAATTGTTTGATAAACATGACAGGTATGTGAAATCTAAAGCTTCTACTGGACCTCAGCAATCAGCCGAGTATGATAAGATTGATATTGGGAGTTCTAATGACCCTAAGCTAGTAAATATTGGAAAATGTTGTACGGCAGATGAGAGGAGAAAAACAATTGATCTTCTAAGAAGGTATAAGGACGTTCTTGCATATTCTTATGAAGATTTGAAAGCCTTCAAGCCAAAAGATATGCAGCACTCTATCCCTCTCAAACCAGGAATTAAGCCTTTCAAGCAGAAACAAAGGCAGTACAACCCCAAAATAGCTGACACCGTCTTTCAGGAGATTCAGAAGTTGTTGAAGGCTAAAATTATTTTTCCTATTCACCATTTGACATGGATTGAAAATATTATGCCTGTCAGGAAGAAAAATGGTGAGATCTGCATCTGTGTTGATTTCAGGAACCTGAATCAGGCTTCTCTGAAAGATAACTACCCTTTGCTTATGATGGATCAGATATTGCAAGCAGTAACAGGATCTGAAATGTTATCTATGCTTGATCGATTCTCGGGATACAATCAGGTAGAGGTTGATACTGCAGATCAACACAAGACAACCTTCACCACTCCTTGGGGTACCTTTGCCTACAAGAGAATGCCTTTTGGGCTTATTAATGCTGGTGCCACTTTCCAGAGAGCTATTGGAATGTCTCCTTTTCAAGTGGTGTATGGAGTAGAAGCTCAGTTACCAGTGACAGTGGAGCTGCCAGCCTTGCACCTAATGAAGGCCATTGAGGATACTAGTTTCAGTGATGCTCTGGATAAGAGAATTATGTACCTGCACAAACTGAATGAGGACAGATTGATGGTTGCTGATAGGATATCTGTTCACCAGCAAAAGGTAAAGGCCCTGTTTGACAAGAAAGCTAGGTTCAGAGAGTTCCAAGTTGGAGATACCGTGCTGTTATGGGACAAAAGACATGAACCTCGTGGTAGCCATGGAAATTTTGATTCCCTGTGGCTTGGGCCTTTCAAGATCAGACACTTTGCTAGTAAGAATTCTTTCTATCTTGATTACATGGATGGTTCCCCTCTCCCACTTCCTTATAGTGGGTAGTATCTCAAGTTGTTCAAGTCCTAGGTGACTAGGGAGTCCCTTTGTATATTTTGTACAGTGTTTTCCTTCTGTTGTTTTGGTGTGTTTCCCTTCTGTTGTTTTTATGTGTTGCCCTCTGTGTTGGTCTGTTTTTGACTCTGTTGCCCAATGGATAAGGCACTGGTCTGCTTCACCGAGTTTGTCTAAGTTCTTGCCTTGTCTCATTCCTTGAATTTATGCCAAGTCATCCCCAGAAGGAGCCAGCTGTTGTCCACTCAAAATTCCCCGCTCTGTCAAAAGTAAAAATTTCAAAATTTTGAGTTTAAATGTCTTTTCTGTCGAGCTGGTGGTGTGGAAAAATTCTTGAAGTAAAAAAAAAATCTAAGTTCTGGGTCATTCTGTAAGTATTTCGGGCCTGTCGGACATTTTTTTCCCAACTGTCCCAAGTGCAAACGTGTCTTCTGTTCTCCGATCGGCCGAAACCTCCAAATTTGTCCCATTTTCGGGCCCGTCGGAAGTTTTTGTCCCAAGTGTCCCGAACTTATTGTCTGAGTTATTCCATTTTCGGCCGATTCACCTGATTTTGTCTTAACTGTCCCGAGTTCCAAATTGCTCTCTGTCCCATTTTCGGCCGAAACCCCCGAGTCACATACTTCAGAGCTCTTTGTCCCATTTTCAAAAGTGCGCCCTGTTTCAATTTCACCCAAACCGGCCAAACCGCGTACTACGGAACTTTTTGTCCCGAATGTCCCAAGTCCAAACGGGCCTTTTGTTCCATTTTCGGCCGATTCGCCCGAACCGCGCTTTCATGTCCAAAATGTCCCAAAGTTAAAAAAGTGCAAGTTGTCCCATTTTCGGCCGAAACTCCTGAGTCGCGCACTTCGCTCTTTTCCGTCCCAATTGTCCCAAAATGCATTTGTGCGTCCTCTCCCTGTTTCGCCCGAATCGGCCGAGCCGCGTGTTTCGCGCATTCGCGTCTCACTTGTCCCAAGCGAACCAATAGTCATCCATACTTAGTTTCCCACTCTTCCCGAATATGTTGTTTTTCAAAATATGAATTCAAAGGCGCATTAATTATCCTTCTCTCTCCTCAACGGCTATGTAACGGGAAAAACTTCCTTTGCAATTCTTACATTGTTTCGAACCCTTGCAATTTGAAAACCCGCGCATGTCCCCTCCCTCTGAAACTCCTTTTCGAGCCTAGTTTGCAGCTCTGTTATTATCAATATGAAGATCAAGATCCTGGAGGAGGCTTGGGAGAACTAAAGAAGCAGTTACGAAGGACGAAACTTTCAAGACGTCGGTTACATCAGTTTCCAAAGATATTCATTGTCATTCTCAAGATAAAAATTCTGGCGCGTCCCTCGTGGCAAGGACATGGCTGAGACGTGGAAGAAACTCAAGCAGCGGTTTCCAAAGACAGTGGGTCCCTCTCAGAACTGGCCACCTGTCTCCTTCCCCTTCCTTCTCTCTTCTCACCATTCCTTTCGTATTCCATGTAATTAGTTAAGAAATTACGTTTGGCATTCCTTAACTATTCTCTAGTTAAAAGAAATGGTTACGAGGAGTAACCGAATTGTAAGCTATATAATGGCCTTCTTTGCGCCATTTTGAGGGAGGAAGAACTTGGCATATTTTCTGCAAGTGTAAATAGATTATAGAGAAATCAATACAGAAGGACTTTCCTTTCTTTGTCTATTTGATCTCTGTCTGTTCTAAGCTTTCATTTGTTTTCTTTGTGAAGATCATTTATCTCAAATTAATTAGTCTCATCGATTGCATACTCTTCGACTTTGCAATCACGGTGATCTTGCATAACCAAGAAGGAACTTTGTTTCCTTGATAATGAATCTGTGTTACGTTAAGAAACTTTGCATTCTGGCAGATGTTATTTACAGAACTTTGTGTCTTTAAATTCCATCTTACTTGTTCTATACGACTGATCTTGTTTTCAATTCACGGTGACTTCGCATACATAAAGAATTACTCTGATACCTATAATTCTACATGTTTGCCTTTCTGCTCTTTTCCATGCTCTCATTTCCTCAGTCCTTTTGTAATTGATGACCTTCATAGAAAACACTTTCGTGGTATCCAAGTTTAACCAACAAATCATGTCCTGTACATTTGTAAATAGGTTTGTTTCTGAATAAGGGAACCTCTCCCATTAAAGAGGAGGGACTTCTTATCCCCTGACTGTTGCTCTTCTTAAAAGTCCTATTTGACGACCAACAGGTCATCCTTTTACACCTCGTCTCTCCTTCCTTGCTCCTCCCTCTTGGATTGCTCCTTTAGACACTGGTTCTCCCCTTGTAAGCTTCAAATAACATCCATGGTGTCCTGATATATCTCCTTTTAATGCACAAGGTCTGGATATTTTCCATGAATGACCTCCTCTCTTGAAACTAGGGTTTTCTATCTTGGTACCTTTCTCACACATGTGGCTTCTACCCTTGTTGTTACCAAGACAAGCTCCAAACCTTCATCCTGTGTTACCCAGGGCATCCATTGTATGTTTTCCTTCTTAATACTGACCATTACAGCACCCTTGTCCTTCCAGTGCTTCTGATTCATCTACTCAAATAATTTTGGGAACTCCTCATACTTATGCTTCTTTCCACACCATGAGCACTACAACAGGTCTGGGCACTCACAGTTGTAATTTTCTGAAGATCTACAGTTGAAACATGTTCTGCATGGGAACTCACTCCTTCCTCCTCCATGGTTACCTCAACCACGAAAATCTCCTTGAAAACCTCTTCCACACGTGCCTCCTTCTCTGTGCTCCTCATAATGGCGATCATTATCCTTGGAACCACTCACAAGACTAGTTTGGCACACCCCATGATTAATGGCCTCATGGATCTGATCAATGAGCCTACAGTCCTTAGTGTCATGGGTTGTATAGGTGTAATTTTTGTAGTAACAAGATACATTCTTCCTGATCACGCACTCCAGTAAGAGACATCTACTTGCATCATGGTCCCCATGACAAATTTCACAATCCACTATCAAAGCACATATCATCCTCTGGGGGTAATTATCCTTAAGGTGTCCCTCTATTTCACAATCTATGCACCAAAAACCACTGCGAGTCTCATGGGATGTGTTCACAGATAATTTTCCAACTGTTTTTCCATAGCAGTAATCTGAGCCCTTAAGAAAGGGCTAACGCCAATATCAATACTACTAATAGCCTCAACACGTAAGGTAGATTCCAATGCTTTGCGCGGGTTTGTAAAAATTTTATGAGATAAGGCCCTTCTAAAAGGGGTGATCAATCCTCCAAAAAACCATTGTGCATGCTGAGAAGGATGGATATCATATGATAATTTAGATAAGAGAGTTTTAAAGCGCTCATCATACTCCCGAACACTCTCTGCCATTCCTTATTGAATCTCCTTAAAAGCATTGATGCTCTTCTTATTGAACTCATGAAGGTGGAACTCTGCCAAGAATGAATTATTTAAGGCAATATAGTCCACCACCATTTGATGAGGGTCATACTTCCTATACCAGCTATGCGCATGCCCTTGCAACGTAGTTGCAAATTGACTAGCCTTCTGTTCCTGGGGTTGTGATACCCTTCACGCACCATAGCAGTTCACACTTGTGAACATGTTCCGTAGCATCCTCAATGCCCCTGTAATCTGGTAAATGCAAAGAAATTTTAAAGAATACTTGAGGTGGTGGCTGGGGTACCTATCCTCCCAATTCTGAGCCTTGGTTCCCTCTAGTGTTTCCTCCACCACCTGATCCACCAGGTCTTATGCCTCCAGAGCCACCAGATCCACCAGAACCACTGGATCTAATAGGGCCTATAGGATTTGTGCCAAGCAGCCCCACAGTCCCACTGAACTATGTGTCGATGGTCTATGATAGCGCTCTGCTACCACTACTTTGTCCCATGCCACTCCCTGATGCAAGACCAAAAGCTTGTACACTTGCTCCTTGTCCAAAGACTCCTCGAAATACTAGAATATGTGCAGCCATAGAAGAAGGGACTGTAAAATTTTATCTCCTAGGCATGGATCTGTCTCTTCCACCGATATCAAATAGGTCAATAACACTTCTTCCTGGTTCAGGAAAACCAAGTGCTAGGGCTCAATCATTGGGTGGGTTCAGATATGTGCCAACAACTCTCCTTTCTTTGTGTGATGAAATCTCACCAGAAGCTGAAGGGGTCTCCCTTACGTGCTTGCCAAGATGGGGTACCAAAGACTGCTCAGGTTCCACTTCCTTTGCATGAACCTCAACTCATTCCCGCAACGTATATCTTCATAGATCCATCACACTAGTAACTTCACATCATCTAGCAATCTCCCATTCATGTGCTTCACTATACTTGAGCCATCTCTCTTCCCTCTCCTTCTCTTTTGTGATATCTGCCATCTTCCTCCACCCAAGCTCCCTTACCCAATACTTAGAATGGTTTAGCCGACCATTGGGAAAGCCTCTAAACTCATGGTAACCATTAATATCTTCATGGATAGGGGAATAACACGTAGAAACGTTTCTCTAGGTTCTCATAGAAATTCAAACTCAACAAACTCCAGACAAAAATATGTGGAAATTACATATTCCAGAGTGTAACTAGTCAGTACTCTTCTCCACCAATGATCTACAGTACGGGTCCACATCAGATCTACATCTTGTAACCTTTGGTAGTCTTCTTTAGTCCATACATGTGATCCATAATGCCAACTTAATCTAGACATATAGGCTGAAAGCCATTCATATAGTTCTACTAGTAAGAAACATAAGAAGGTTTCATACAGATCATGGTAGAGGTTCTCTTCTACCCATCTACACACATTAAACTTAGGTCCAGTGTTGAATCTTTGAGTAAATTCATCCTCCGTGATCTTGAACCATGATTCAACATTTTCCAATGTTAACCACTTTGTCATTCCTCACTACACAGATCGTGATGTATATTATATCCCACTACAACTTCGAAAATAGGTCCCAGTAACGGAACCAAGATGTAGTCATTTTTACTCCCATCACAAAAGGAAGGAACCCCATGAACACTGGCCTATCACCCAACAGAAGCTGAGCGCTCACCTGAGGCACGTGCGGGTACCGAGTCTCTCTTTTATGTGGGTTTAGTGGGAAGCATCATTTATGATTAGTGTAAGAGTTTTTATAAGGGAGGTTGAAACATACAAAGACCAAAGGGCTCATAACGGTGTCTAGATCCTTGCAGTCACCTTAGACTGTGTACTTTAATAGAATCCAGAACATGCATTATGACAGAAAGAACTATACAAGAATTTATACATAGCATGAAAGGAAAGAGAGCTCATATGAGAGAAATATGCATTAAAACCATTGATATCCATGTCTATTTATAATAGGTAACCTCATTATATTCATTGATTCATTACAGATTGTCACAGAGAGTAGACCGCAGTCACGCATATCACTGGCTGTATGTAACTAAGCTAACAGAAAAATAAAAATTACAACTCCATGCTTAGTACATTCCTTCCTGAACACAAATATCCACTCGCAGTAATTCTGCAGAGCTTCACTTACCCTCTAACCTACTATACCTCATACTTGTACGTATATCTCTCTTTTACTCTGTAGGCACTTATATTTATAATTCTCCTCAGATCTGGTGCCAAGTGTGGAATGTGGTGCATGTGAGCATGCTTCTCCAGGTCTAGGATTTCCACTTTATCTCATGATGTTCTTCTAGAAGATTCCATCCAAGGCATGCTCTTTCCTGGGCTAGGCTATTGCCAGGCTGGCATCTTATCCATGTGCAACCAATCACACTTTTCACGTGTTCTACCCTGGGCACTCAAATTGACTAAGTCCTGAGACTCCTTTCACATGTTGTGCATGCTATGTGCTTCCTTAAACCTTTCTCTTGCACACTTTTTCCTTGCGCACCTTCTCATAGTTGGGACCCTATGCACCTACATGCCTTCATACTTGGCCAATATTCCAGGAGTCCAACACTTGGCCTCTTCCACTCTGTGGTTGAGTCCCGGTGACCAATTTTCAGGATTTGAATGATTTTTCTCAGGCTCCTTTTATGCAGGGTCATGACTGATCCAATATTTGGCACGGGGGTGAAATATGGATAACAAGTACCTTATCACTGCACCTTCCACTGGTAGTTGTTATGGCCTCCTCTTACCTCACATTATACTGTCCCTTCATCCATCTCCATCTTTGGTCACTTTTTAGAGGCAATGACTTAAAAAGCACCCGTAGTAGTTTATTCCTTTCACCTTTCAATTCCCAAAATCTTGTACCCAGATATCAATAACCACCCACACTAAAAAGTATAAACATGCTTTATATAGTAATTAGCTTCATGCACACATGTGCACTTATTACACAAGAACAATAACTAAATCGACAAAGCATAGCGACAAGAAAGGAATTACATTAAGGAAATACAAAATTGAAAACCTAATCTAAATGGAAATAATGCCTTAATACAAACACTAAGAAGACTTATTTATAGTAGGGCTTCAACCTACTCCCGTTAAAGTAACCGGGTAGACATGTTCCATGAAGTTCTTCTAACCGGAAAGCACCTATTTCAAGGATGTAAGTGATAACATATGGCCCCAACCAATGTACCTTAAGTTTTCCTAGATGATGCAAGAACTTAAAGTCATAGAGAAGCACCATTTGTCTAATCTCAAAATTCTTGTCCCTTATGTTTCTGTCATGCCAAGCTTTCTCCCTGGCCTTTTCTTGATTTTGACTCCAACGTGCTATGGCTCATCACTTATCTAGATTAACTATCTTTTTAATCCATTCTTCTAAATATTTCTCATTAGCTAGACCTCCAGTGTGTGAAATATGCAAATAAGGTAACATAAATTCCATAGGAAGAACTGATTTTGTGCAAACACTAACTGAAATGGTGTGGATTTGTTCAACCTTTTATATGTTGTTCGATATGCTTAAAGTACTGTAGATACTTTATCATCCTAATCCTTTCTTCCAACATCACAAATTTTTGTCAATTTCTGGCTCAAAATTTTGTTGAAAGCCTCAACAGTTCCATTTTCCTAAGGATGATAGGGTGTAGTCTTATGGTGTGCAATCATGAACTCATCCAATAAAATTCTAATTGTCTTATTAAGAAAATGTGTACCCCTATCACTGGTAAAAATTAAAGGACATCCATACCTTGTAATAATATTTTCCCATAGAAACTTGGATGTTGTAGCCACTATAAAGTCCTTTGTAGGTGCTGCTTCTGCCCATCTTGTCAAATAATCTGTGCATGTTATGATTAGCATGATCCAGTTCTATGCGCAGCTGGTGAAATGAGACCCAAAAAATATATAGCCCATTTCTCAAATGGTTTGGCACTATTAATTGGTCTCAGAGGCATTTCATCTCATTGACCTAGTTTTCCAAGACATTGACAATGATCACATGCCTTACAAAATTTCTTACAATCCTTATACAGGGTCTCCCACAAGAATCCAGTGAGAAAAATCTTACACGCAGTAACATCACCTGCATAGTGGTCACCTGCAATACCACCATGATCCTCCTCTATAATATCCATGTGCTCATGATCCAATACACAACAACGTAATACCTTATCTCTGCCTAACTTGTATAGGTCACTGGTGGTCAACATGAAAATTTCCACACATATAGCAAGTTGTTTTCTTTCTAAATCCTTCATTCCTTCTGGTGCCACACCAGTCTGTAGAACGACATCAATGTCCTCTAGTTCTGATGGCATGTGTTGTAACCTATATAAATGTGCATCGGGCATGGTGTCTTCAATCACCTGTGCTTCTTCTCCTGATTGTATTCTTGAGACATGGTATGGTTCAAAATTAATTTTCCCTAGTTTTACCACAACTGTGAATTAAAATTCCTGAAATAAAAGCATCCATCGACATATGCACTCTTTTAAAACAATTTTTCTTACCAAATACTTTAATACCACGTGATTTGTATAAAAGATGAATGGAGTAGCTAGTAGGTACTGGCGAAATTTATGTGGTACATATATCATTGACAAAGCTTGGCACTCTCTAGTTGTGTAATTTTTCTCTGCAGGAGTCAACTTTCTACTAGAAAAATAGTTTGGATTATCTACAATACCTTCCGTAGGTTGATCTAAAACCATGCTAATGGCCCTAATAGAGGCATCAACATGAACATGAAATGGTTTTTCCCATGAAGGAAAATGCTTGCTTCTCCATGATGGTGTACTTCAACTCAGCTCCTTGTAATGCCTTACTAAAACTGAAATTTGCCTCTCATCCCTTCATCATCGTTCTGCAGGAAAAAAAATGCAATGGTGTTTTTTGAAGCAAAAGAAAACACTTGAAAAATATTCTTGTAATTCAGAGCTACCAAAAAAGGGGCATGCTTTAGTGATTCCTTGATCCCATTGAAAGATTGAATGGAAGCTTCTTCCCATTTTATAACTCAGTCCCTCTTCAACATGCTAGTAATGGGTATTGTCAGCTTAGCAAATTTAGACACAAATCTTCTGATAAAGTTTATTTTTTCAAAGAAGGATTTAAACTCCCTTCTTAGTTCTTGGCATTGGAACCTTGCTGATGGTTTCCACTCTCTCAGGATCAATCATGACCCGTTCATTTGATACAAGGTGACCAAGAAAATTTTACTTTTGCACTCCAAAATGGCACTTCTTGGGATTTAATGATATGTTGTATTCTCTACACCTTAACAACATTCTCTCTAAGTGTTTCAAGTGTCATTTATTTTTCTAGAAAACACAGTTACATCATCTTGATTAAAAACAATGAAATCATTGATATAACCAGCAAATTATACATCCATTTCTCTTTGTAAAGTTGCTCCATCATTCATTAAGCCAAAAGGCATCTTGACATAGACATAAGTTTCCCAAGGAGTGGTAAAGGAAATATCCTTTATTCTTTTGAATCTTCACAACAACTTGATTACAGCCAGAGAAACCATCCAGAGTGAATAAAAATTCAGAACCAATTACCAATTGTAGCATATTTTCCATGTTTGGCAGAGGGTAATTATCTTTCAATGATGCTTTATTCAATTTCTTGAAGTCTATGCACAACCCTATATCACCATTCATTTTTTGACATGCATGAGGTTTACAACCCAAGATGAGTACCTTGTGGGCTAAATGATCCCTCCATCCCTCAACTTCTTTAGTTCTTCTTGTGTCTTCAAAGAAAGGAGTGGATTGATGGGCCTCTAGTTTTTCCTTAAAGGCTGGGCATAAGATTCAAGAGGAATTTCATGTCGGAACAAATATTCTTGTATGCCTTCATGGTCTCATTTGTAAGATCCAAGTTAGGTCATGTCTTGATATTTCTTTAGCAATTTATACATAGGATTGCTTCTACTTCCTTACTAAGATTGCTTCCAAGTAGACCATATTTTTACATGGTCTCTTTCTCATGGAAAGTGCATTGAAGTAATATTTCTCGGCCTCTGGTTCTTCACCAAAACACACTCCTGAGTCTTCTTTATCTAATAAATCCTAAAGGAGTTCTTCAACCTTGGTGCTATCTCCCATAGTTAAGTGCTTCTTGACCTTCAATGCTTCTCCCACCGGAGGCTTTGTAGAGAAGAATTCAAATGTCAGGGCCATATCTTTGCTAAATAAAGTTCTGCCAATTTCCTTAAACAAGACACACCATTGAGTTCTGCATAGACTATATTTTGGTCATGCAAACTCACCTTATAAAGTGGCATAACACTGTCTTCACCCATAGTGAAGGTGGTAAATCATCCAAACATTTTGTCCATAGTTTTTAACATTATCTAGGGACAGATGGCCTCTGAATAGTATTATCAACATCATAACTCACAAAATGGAGTACACTGTACAATTACTCCAAATCTAGATCCTAGTCAGTTTGAGAAATCCTTGTTTACATTCCATCATTACAAGATTATCTATTATGGTGTCACAATATTAAAACAATTAAACTTTCAATCAAATCCTAGTACTGCATGCTATCATAGTGTCTTCATTCTCATTATTTTTAGTACCACTATAATTTTCTAAGGCATTCCGTAAAATCAGTTTTGAATCCCCTTCTCCTGTATAACAATGATATCGAGTTGTATACCATATCCTCCATGACATAACGCGCTTATCATTGCCTTGAGGATAATAGTGGTTCATACTTTAGCAATGTTGTTAATAGCATTCATAAGTGCTATGATTTTTAAAGATCAAAACAAACTCTTCTTGGCTTGGAGAAATCACTAATACAATGTCGGCACTATTTCTAAAGAATTAGTCCTTAAATGGTTCAGTAGTGGGAATGAATCATTTTCTAAATTTTCCCGGGACAGGTGCATACATAAATCCTATGGTATCTCCACCCCAACTTGAGAAGGGGATCTCAGGGATGTAAAAGGATTCATGGGTAGATCCATGTGTCAAAGGTCATAGATCGAAGGATGCTTTCCTCTTTGTTTTCAATCCTAATACTGAGCCCTTGTTGAACTGAGGGACCATCTATTATTATGTCATAGCTATGTTATGGCTAGAGCCTTAATAGAGGTATGATTTGAATTTAATTGGGTGCTTTATTAGTGGTTATACCTCAATATTGATGTTGTTAGGGAACTTGGAAAATTGTATGGTAATGGATTATATCAGGCAAAAATATGATGTGAGTTTCCCTAGTCTAACGAACTAATGATTAATTTCATTTACTATGGATGGCTAAGCATTTCTTGAGGGTGTTGCAAGGTGGACCCATGGATTTTTGTTAAGAATCCATTGAATGTCCTTGTCTTTATGTCAATCATGGATATCTTAATGGAAAATATTGCCAGCCCTATCCACAACAACATTTCCAGAGTAACATTACCTACTCATGCCATCTAGAATTATGAGTGTCACATATGTTCACTTTTGCAGGATCTCCAAATCATCTAGTCTCAGATACCTACGTCATTGAGTGTTTACTTTTAGTGAATCACACTAACAGTTGGTATGATGCTTGATTCCTGCGCCCAATGTTCATTACAGGAAATCCCCTCCCTTCATTCATATCAGTTTGGACGATCTCTGATGCTTTGGGATATGGTATCAAAAATTAAATTACTGAAGAATCACCCTAAATGTTCCTGTGGAAAATGTCCATATGGTTAGCCTGATAAACATCCTTGGTGGGTGCGTGAAGTAGGATCTGGGTACCATGTTTGGAAGTAGAAACATTCTTCATTTAGTGATGGTAGGTTGTTATGATTCATAATGATATAAAAAGGTGGATTCGTGGAAATAGCACGGAATCAGGGGATCTTCACGTTTGTTTTCTACCCATATTCTACTTCCATCTTGTAGAATTTCAGCTACTGATTTTCCATAGGGCATTGTATGACCTAGCACCATGACTAGATCAAATATGTTTTCACTGGGTAAGATATGCTTACTTCAGACTCCTTCCTATAGGAGTCCGGGATCTCCTCATAGCTATGGAGACTTTTTACAGTTGATGATACATGGCGAACTATTCTAAGGGTTCACTGTGCTTGTAAAGTGGATCAAGAGATTTTGACAGTGTAGTAACATGTGTCCACGAGGATAGAAGGGGACATTAATCCACCACCACGACCTCATCGTTTGAATCCATTGATGATTATGATTGACTCAGATACTTACATCTGCCTTCAAAATTCCCTAAATCAGTTTGAGCCAATCTTTGCATGCCACAAAGGAAATCATCTATTCCTAGATGCTCATTCAGTTTAGGTTAGAGGGAAATAAAATTTCTATTTGAGGGATACAGCGATGGATCTGGTAGGTTGATGGTATCTAGGTCCCATGAGCTGGCAATCTTCATCGTATTATGAGTCGTGGACCTGTAAATCTTACAGTAACTATGGAAACATTCTTCCCAATAACGCTTTATTTCGGGAAAAACTTGAGTGCTAGTGGCTCAAAGCATGATTGTTTAAATGAAATGATGGAAACTAGGGAGTCCATAGCAACGAGACCTTTTGTGCCTCATTATAGGGAATCCACCTTTCCTCTCTCTATAGTGGTTGCATTGACCAATATTGCCTTGACATCTTGAAGAAGAACACAACTTCCTACCCCCATGTTTGTATTGGGTTTAGGAAGCCTATGCATGTGGACATCTCTAAGTTCAAAGTGTAACGCATGCAATAATCTTGATCACCACTAGAATTCCTTGCAAGAAAGTTCCCCTTGGATATCGTAATAAATTAGTATTCTAGCCATTTATGGTACATGTTTATTAGTGGTTAGAAAGTTTAGACATTTCTACAATTGATATAATTTATTGGATAAAGTCTTTCATACAACCAGCGTATCCATAGCTCAAGTTGAAATTTAATTAGCATAATTAATTATTATTAATTTACTTCCTATTGATGCAGACAAGTGCATAGATACCCCCGAATGTCTGCTTAGACTCGCATAAGAAATTAGTCACTCATACAGTGTGATACTGCATAAACATAGTGAAAAAGCGTTTCACATAAAGTGTGATACATGTTGAAGTCCACCCATAAGCTTTCTGGATGAAGGTCGGTTCCTATTCCTCTATTAAGATGCACACACTCAATTGTGTGTATAGGATCTACTTCTAAAACGTGTACCCTAACTCTTGCCACAGTAGTCAGGGTTAACCGATATGTCCTGCATCATGAAACATCATGAAACCTAGACTGAATAAAGAGTGATGCGACCAAAGGAACTGTTGATGCATATTCTAGAATTCAATAGTAGAAGCCCAATAAGACCTTAGACACACTGTAATACAACACTTCATACACAGATAACTGAGCATTGCACATGAAATATTAGCAAGAGAAAAATGTCCCACTTTAGAGTTGTTTTTTGCAAAATCATCCAGCATGACTTGTATTATTGCTCCAACACATGTAGTTCCATTACTAATGCACATACAATGGCCAGAGCAGGCAAGATTTACACTACAATTTTGATGGGAGAACTTAAACTCCATAGTAGTAACCATGATGCAGACAAGAGAACATAAGCTAGATTCAAATACACATAGAAATGTCACTTACCTTTAGAAAAATTACCCTCCTTACAATATATAGGAAAAATGAGAGAAGGATACAGAGAAGCTTCATGACATCCTAACAATCATATGCACCCCATATATTTAGTAGCATTGAATTTACACTACAATAATCCATGTGTTTGTAGATTGAGAAACAGGGACGGAAGCCTGATGTAATTTTATTAATCTCAATCAACTAAAAAATTACAGTGAATAGGCTACAATATTTATAGATATTGCACAGCCAAATACATCCGGGAGAATGAGTTGCACAGGTGCAACCAAATGCTAGAATAAACAAGCTTCCAATAACATCTGGGAAGCAACAATTACATAAAAACAAATATATTGTTGAAAACAATATATCAGTATGCATACAGACAAATATGGTTGATTAACCATATAAAAATATAACCATTTATTATTTAATTAATAAAATTAAATAACTATGCATAATTAAATATTAGGATAATAAATTTTATCCTAACATTCCCCCCCCTTAATTGTGCATTGTCTGAAGAGATGAGGAGAGAAATGCTCTGAACAACTCGAACTTGTCACATGCAAGTGACTTTGTGAAAATATCTGCTCGTTGTTCAGCCGTTGGACAAAACTGAAGCTGGATGTTGTGCTTCAACACATGTTCGCGTATGAAATGAACCTGAACTTCAATGTGCTTTGTTCTCTCATGAAAAAATGGATTGCGAACAAGTTTGAGAACACCTTCATTGTCAACATACATGGTGGTTGGTTTGTCCTGTGGTATTCCAAGTCCTTCCAGTATGCGACGTAGCCAAATCGCTTCACAGACAGCTTCTCCTGCAGAACGATACTCAGCTTCTGTGGAAGAGCGAGAAACAAAGTGTTGTTTCTTACTTCCCCATGATATTGGTCCAGATCCCATAAAGAATACAAATCCAGAAGTGGATTTTCTATCATCAATGTTACCTGCATGATCTGAATCCGAATATCCAGTCAAGAAGAAGTTTTTTGTTCTTCTTGTATTCTAGACCAAGATCCACTGATCCTTTAAGATATCTCAAAATGCGCTTTGCTGCTTTCCAATGACAAATTTTGGGTTCCTGCATGAACCTGGATAGATAGCTCACTACAAAGCTGATATCTGGTCTAGTGTAGGTCAGGTAAATGAGACTCCCAATCAGCTGCCGATAGAGAGTGGCACTTACCTCAGGAGATGGATCTGAACGAGATAACTGTAATCTATTCTCCATAGGTGTAGCAATTGGTGTGCAATCCATCATCCTAAACTTCTCGAGCGTTGTCTTGGTATATTTCATCTGAGAAAAAAAGATATGATTCTCTTTCTGCCATACTTCCAGTCCAAGACAGTAGTGCATAAGCCCGAGATCTGTCATGTCGAATGATCACTTAAGATATTTCTTTGTTTCATCAATTATCTTCACTGAACTGCCATTGATGACTAGATCATCGACATAAACTACAACAATCACCATCTCCCTCCCTTGCTTTTTGAGGTAGAGATTGGGATCGTATGGATTTCTGACGAATCCATGTTATACAAGATGCTCATCAATATTGATGTACCATGCCCAGGGTGCCTGTTTTAGGCCATACAGAGATTTCCTGAGTCTGCATACCTTTTCTTCTTGACCAGGTACAACATATCCCTCAAGTTGAGTCATGTAGACTTCTTCTTGTAAATCTCCATTCAGGAAGGCACTTTTTACGTCCATTTGGTGAACTTTCCATCCAAACTGAGCAGCTAGAGTAAAGATCATCCTGATCATTTTGATCTTAGCTGTGGGAGCAAATGTCTCCTCATAGTCAATGCCTTCTTTCTGTGCATACCCCTTTGCTACAAGTCTTGCTTTGCACTTGTCCACTGTCCCATCTACTTTGTACTTAGTTTTGAATATCCATCTGCATCCAATGGGTTTCTTCCCTAGTGGAAGATCAACAAGCTACCAAGTGTTATTCTTCATCACTGATTGATATTCAGAATCCATGGCATCTTTCCAAGCTTTTGACTGTAGGGCTTCCTGGACTATAGAGGGCTCGTCTGATTCAATGACTCTACTCATCAAAGCAAAGTTAACTTCTTCTCTTGCTTTACTGTGATTCCGTGGTCCAGGGGTGGATGTATCCGGTGGAGCATCCAGTCTTGCATCTCGTAATGTGCTTGTACACCATTTAGGCATACATTGACCTGTTCCCATGGGTTGTGGTTCTATCTGATCAACACCATCATCCCCATCATCACTTTCATCTTCTGAGGGAACATTAGCTTCAATTTTTACAACTGGTGAAAAATCTACATCTTGCGAGTTCGGAGGAGGAGTCTTTGCTTCCTTCTTCTCAAAAAACTCAACATCTCTGCTTGTGTAGACTTTTCTGGTCTTAGGATCCATCAGTCTGTACCCAAGAGTCTCTTCACTGTATCCAATGAAGATGAGATTTTGTGACTTCATGTCCAATTTCTTTCTATTCTGTTTGGGTATGTGCATGCTGGCTTTGCACCCGAATACTCTGAGGTGTGCAATGGATGGTTTCCTTTTTGACCATGCTTCTTGTGGTGTAATTCCATCAAGAGCAGTTGTGGGAGCTCTGTTTAACAAATACACTATTGTTTTTGCTGCTTCTACCCAAAATGTCTTTGCAAGTTCGGAATCATCGATCATGCATCGCACCATTTCCATGATAGTATGATTTCTTCTCTCGACAACACCATTTTGCTGTGGTGTGTGTGGAGGAGGCATTTGTCGATGAATCCCATGAGTTTGTAGATAGTCTCTAAACTCATCACTGGTGAATTCCCCCCCTCGATCTGAGTAGAGAGTTCTGATGTGACGACCAGTTTCTTTCTCAACTGCCACTTTGAACTTTTTGAATGTTTCAAAGGCTTCACTTTTCTTGTGAAGACAAAAAATCCACATTTTGCGTGAATAGTCGTCAACACAGAGCATGAAGTACTGGAACCTTGAATGACTTGGCTGCATTGGACCGCACAGATCGGTATGAACCAGGTCAAGTTTACCATGAGCTCGAAAAGTACTCGTTTGGAATGAAACTCTATGTTGTTTTCCTGCTAAGCGGTGAGGACACTTGTCTGTATCCTTCTGAAGAGATGGTAGCCCATGTACCATATGACACTGGCGAAGTGTTTTGAGATATTTGAAACTTACATGACCAAATCTCCGATGCCACAACTGAGCTGAGGTGGAGTTTTTAGCCACAAGTGCTTGATCATTTTTGTGAATGAAATCAAGTTGAAACATTCGTCCCACATTTGAGGCTTTTGCAATTATTTTCGAGCCTCTGGATTTATCTCGAATCAAACACATTTTTTTGCCAGATTGACTATCAAAGTCAATTTTCAGGTTGTGATCTAGGAGTTGACTGACCGAAATAAGATTCTTTGTCAACCCAAGGACATATAGAACATCTGATAGTTTGCATTTGTGTGAACCAAGGGGTAGAGAAATGTTTGCAATCCCCTGAACTGTATATGAAGAATCATCTCCCAACGAAACATGATTTTTCGATGGCGTGTCCCTCATTGAAATAAACTAGTCTCTGTGGCCGGTCATGTGTCGAGTGGCTCCCGAATCAACATACCAGACATCACTAGATGATGTGGATGGTTCACTTGAGTGAGAAGTGAACAAGAAGTCTTCATTATCTGACTGTTCTTGTTGCTCAGCAATATTACCTTGCTGGTGGGGTCTTCTTTTCCAGTTCCCCTTTTTCTGCCCATGATAGTTGTTTGAATGTCGCTTGTAAGTTTGCTGTTGTTGCGGTCCAGAATTGCTTGATGAACCTTTCTTATATGTGTTAAACCAACATTCTTGCAAGTCATGTCCTCTTTTGCAAATTGGACATCGCTTCTTCTGTTGATTGTCCCCATGATACTGATTCTGATGTGGGGACTTCTGATAGGATTTAGGTTTTCCTTTACCTTTTCCTTTCCATTTTTGATGTGAAGACAGTGCCTGCTCCTCTTCATCATCCTTGTTCTGCATTGCTTCCTCTTGTTGCAGTAGGTTTACTAGCTTGTCAAAACTAATTTTCGTATCTGACAAGTTTAGAGTTGTGACAAAAATGTGGTAAGAAGAGGGGAGAGCTCTCAGAACAATGGGAACGAGAGATTCATCTTTGACCTCTTCTCCTAGGGCTAGAAGTGAAGCCCTCAACTCTGTAACTCTTCTTAGGAAGGCTTCAATTTTCTCATTCTGTTTGAATTTCAATGTATGTAACTGACTCTGCAAATTGAGTATGACATTCTTGTTCTTGGCCTCATATATTGTGCTCAGCTTATCCCAAGCTTCTTTTGCTGATGTGGCATCTCGAATGTGGGCTTGCACATCGTCGGATACTCCAAACAAGATGATGAGTTTTGCTTTCTAATCTGCTCTATCAAATTGTCGTTGTTGTGTTGCATCAGTTGGTGATCTGGTTAGAGTACCAGTCACAACAGGCCAAATTTCTTCAAACTCAAGCTGTGTCTTGATTTTTGTCTTCCAAGCAACATAGTTTCTTCCTCTGAGCAATTGTGAATCCGGAAGAAAAAATTTGAGGGCATTGGTGCCCATTTTGCAGAGATCACTAACAGGGTTTGGCTCTTATCACTCCAGGTATTAGGTCTCCCAATCTATATACCGTCAGTCCGATATACCGAACCTTTATATATACGCGCCCTTCCGATATACCCGTCGGTACGTGGAAGAAGCTCACCCTTTCTATATACCCGACGGTACGTGAAAGAGGCATTAACGTACGTGAAAGAATTCGATACATGGTACCAAGACAATACTGATGGGGTCTGTGCGATTATTGATACCGGCTCAAAGAAATATCCTCATACGCGCGCATAACTTCGCTATATACTCAGATAATTTCTCAGTCCGGATTTATGTTTTGCAATCGTTCACAGACAGATGGGATGGTTCATAGTGTGTGCACTGTGACCTTATTACTCCCCATCGATTTATAGGGACGATGCCCAGACGACGTTGTTGTAGCTATATTAGGCGTTAAGTACAATAGTAGTCGTGACGGCTTTACCCGTAAGTGCTTCCCAGAGGCACTGTATATACCGAACGCTGCGAATGAGATCTAGGATCTCGTGAGTGTTACAGAACCAATCGTACTGTTTTTTATTACAATTCTGCCAGTTTCTGAGCAGTTACAAAGTTTTGCAGTTGACTATGGCAACCTGCAAATTAGTACAATATGCAGTACAATTTGAATAACAGGAAAAAAAAATTTCAGTTTTGGGGTCCTGGTGACCTCCTGAGCCCAGTACGACCCAAAATGCTAAAAATTGCAAAAAAATAGCTGAAAATGCAATTTTAAGGTGGGTCTCCTTTTGCAAAAAAATGTCTGGAATGAGAAAACAGACCAGATGGGAGAATTTTTTTTTTACCCTAAATTAGGGATTTCTCCGCTAAATTTAGTTAGTTGTAACTAAATTCAAAAAAGCCTGCTAAATTTAGCAGTTCCGCCAAAATTTCCGCCAGATGCAAAAGGAGTGTTTTTGAGTGTTTTTTGTGGGATTTGACCCTCAAACCTCTCACTCCCAAGGCGCATGCACTAGCCAACTTGCCCACTTAGGGCGCTTGGGCTATGAAAGGAAGCAAATTATATTTAATGATAAGTAAAATTGACTTACCTTTAAAAAAATGCGACTTGGTGAGCCTCCACGTGGCACATGCTGGTGAAGGGGCGTTTTTAGGGTTGTATTTGCCTAAAAAACGGATCTGAAGCTTTATTTCCTTGCTCAGGCCGCATTTTTTATCTTCCCACGCACTGATTTGCATGTACAGGCCGCGTTTTTTTGTATTTGGGCGCTGTTTTTTCTTCCTGGGCCGCATTTTTTCCCTTTGGCCACATTTTTAATTGCCTTGGCCGCGTTTTTTGTTGTTTATTACAATCTAGGCCTTCATTTTCTTGTGCAAGTTGCTGGAGACTGAGAATGGCGCGGGCGAGGGAGAATGGCGCCTCTTTTGCTCAAAAAAATGTTTTTTATCTTGTGCAGGCCGCGCATGGGCGCATTTGTTAAAAAAAATGTTTTTTTCTCCTTCCACTGTATATTTTTTGTGCAGGTCCAGCGTGGGTGCCTCCTTCTCCTTTTTTTTATTATTCTTTGCTCTGTTTGATTCTTGATCACTGCTTATATTTCTTCTTGTGCAGGTCATGAATGGACCAAGCTTTTAGCACTACCAGATTTGATCAGAGTTCCAAATCCAGTCTGAGGAGGCTGTTTTTTCACTGTAGGTGCATATACAGACCTCCAAAACAAGCCATGCAAATTCCAAATACAGTAGAGACCAAATAATGTAGAGAAAAAACCTTTATTGGAAAAAAAATAGTATTATTTCCAATACCTGTAGCAATTTTTGCCTGGTGCAACCAACACCAGTGCAAAAAAAATTTGCCTTCCAAGCACCTGGAAGGAACAGGAGGATGTGGGGGAGGCAGGGACGGGGCTGGGAGTTTGCACGAGGCTGCATAGGCTCTCAAATGCTGCAAAAACATCTCCAATCTCCTCTCTCTCTGCTGCTCTCTCTTCCACACCTTCACAGGGCCATAATTTTGCTCTGGTACCAAATGTAGATTGAGAAACAGGGACGGAAGCCTGTGTAATTTTATTAATCTCAATCAACTAAAAAATTACAATGAATAGGCTGCAATATTTATAGCTATTGCACAGCCAAATACATCCGGGAGAATGAGTTGCACAGGTGCAACCAAATGCCAGAATAAACAAGCTTCCAATAACATCCGGGAAGCAACAATTACATAAAAACAAATATATTGTTGAAAACAATATATCAGTATGCATACAGACAAATATGGTTGCTTAACCGTATAACAATATAACCATTTATTATTTAAATAAAATTAAATAACTATGCATAATTAAATATTAGGATAATAAATTTTATCCTAACAGTACACATATGTCTATCCCCTGGCTCTCTTTTTTCTACTAAACAGTTTACTACATACTTACAAGGGTGGGGACTTTCCCTTCACCACTTATCTAATCCCAAAATAGCTCGCATGGTATTATTAGCCACGCGCTGTTATAAAAATAGCCACACATGTAAGTGCATTAACAATAGACTACTGGTAGTTAAATATAGTGATAATCCTATTCCTAACATGTATCCATGCAAAGCACTTTGTATCTGATCCTCCAAAAATACCCAATTCATGGCACACACGTCTCTACCTCGTTTGTGTGCTCTGTATGGCATCTCTAAAAATAGACCTTTAGGAGAGAAAATGGCTAAGTACCGAAAGATGAAATTATGATCTGCACGTGTGTTCTCACTATCCATTCATGCCTTTGAATATGCCCTGATTTCCCATGCGGACTTCTTATGTTCCTTCTGTCAAGTTTTCTCTGATCAACAACTTCCATGGGTAGAAATTTAGATAGCTCTAGTTGCTTAAGAAGTTCTAGCGCTGGAAACTCAAGGGATATTTTTAGGCTTTCTTACCTTCCATAGACCAACCTATAAGGAGAGTTTCCTTTTGACCTCTTGGGGGTAATCCTATCATCCCACAAGGCTGATTTCAACTTGGTGTGCCAAGTTCTCTAGTTTTCATCTAGAGTCCTCCTGATTTCAAAAATATTTTTTTTGGTGGACTCAGCCTGCCCATTACTCTGAGGGTAATAATTTTAAGAATTTATCAACTATATTCCATTCTTCACTACCCATTTAGATATATTTTTCCCAAGAAAATATAAGGCATTATCTGATATAATAGTGGAAGGTACACTAAGACTTGTTACCATCCCTTCATAGAAATCTAGGATGTTGGCCTCATTTTATTCCTTGAGTGTAACTGCCTCTATCCACTTGGTGAAGTAATTTGTGGTGGTAAGGATCCACTTGTGACCCAAGCTAGATTTTGGATTAATCACTCCAATAAAATCCATCCCCCATTGCATGAATGGCTCATTTATAGAAATGGGGTGG
The DNA here is from genome assembly GCA_019776745.2 of Taxus chinensis. Lineage (NCBI taxonomy): Eukaryota > Viridiplantae > Streptophyta > Pinopsida > Cupressales > Taxaceae > Taxus > Taxus chinensis. The sequence continues at coordinate 33,665,219 of CM034148.1, forward strand.
AGTGGAAGGGCTGTTAACTTCTCTTTACCTGTGAAGAAGGCACACTTCTTACATTTCTTAATCCATGTGTAGCAATCATTAAATAGGTTAGGCCAATAATACACTTCTTTCATAATTCTAAGGGCTATAATCCTTGGGGGAAAATGACCACCTATCTCTCCATCATGAATCTCATGTAATATCTTCTCTATCTGATTTGTTGCAATGCATCTTAGGAGGACACCATTCACGTCCCTTTTGAACAAAATATTATCTACAAGCATATAGGGTACAGTTTGTAGCATGAAATACCTTCACTTGGATTTACTTGAACCTTGAGGACATTGACCCATTCATGGGAAGTGGACTATATATTGAGTCTAACAATAAAATAACACACCATCCGTTGCTTGTCCTTGATCATCTTGTAATATAAAAACATTCCCCTCTCCATTTTTTGACTCAGGTTGCTGATTTGAAGAATTCTACTCACAAAGACCCTTACCCCTGACCATATGGTCACCTTAATATCAATTTCATACTCCATAACCTTGGTTATCCAATCAGACATTTTCTCATTAAGGTCCTTATATAAAATAAATTCTTTTACACCGACATGTGCAACTAATAGATGAATTATGTTATTTTACACTAGATGCTTGAATTTCTTTAAACTTCTTATCACATCTAGGACATGTTTCTCAATAAATGAATATCTTACATCATAATATTCAAGTCCCTAGCTGAAGAATGCAACAGATTGCTCTAGTCCTTCTTGATTTGGTTGTTTTAGTATGGCAAATATTGCATCTATGCCACCAAAAGCATATAGAGTAAAGTCCTTTGAAAAATATAGATTTAGGAGGGTTGGATCCTATACAATGGCATGCTTTATGGACTCAAAGATATATTTTCCTTTAGAATTCCATTTAAAATTGATGATCTTATTCAACATCAAAGTTAATGGCTTGACCAACTTAGCAAAGTTACGAACAAGCCTCCTAACAAAATTAATTTTCCCCAGGAAACTTTGTAGAGCCTTCTTATGACTTGGCAATGAAAATGCTCAAATAAATTCTACCCTCTCTGGATCAATTGTTAACCCCTCTTTAGACACAATGTGGCCTAAGAGATTTCCTTTATGAGCTAGGAAAATATACTTCTTTTAATTCAAAGACACTCCAAATCTCCTACATATTTAGAAAATTTTCATGCGGTGATGGAGGTGGTTTGTTGCATTCTTGGAAAATACAGTGATGTCAACTAGGTACAAAACCAATAACTTGTTGATCATCCCTTTCAATTCCATATCCATTTCCCTTCGGAAAGTGGCTCTGGAATTTGAAAGTCCAAATGACATCTTCCTATAAGAATAGGTACCCCTTTTTTTAGTGAATGTTGTCTTGAATTGGTTATCTTCCTTCACCATGATTTGATTATAGCCTGGATAGCTGTCCAAAAATGAGAATATATTTGAACTATATTCTACTTCCAAGATTTTCTCCATTGAAGGGCATGGATAATGATCTTTGAGTGATGCTCTATTCAAATCATAGAGGTCTACGCACAATTTGATTTCCCTATCCTCTTTGTCATTGGCACCAAATTTGTAGCTGAACTTGAATTCTTGATTGGAAAGATGATGCTTTCCTCTATCAACTTATTCAATTCATTTCTCATGAGAGGTTCAATGTGAGGATTCACTAGCCTCTGTTTCTGCATGATGGGCTTGGATTTTGGATCTAATTCAATAGTATGTTATGCAAATATTGGATTGAAGCCTATTAAATCCTTATAATTATAGGAAAATACAATTGGAAATTCTTGATAGAGTTAGATAAATTCAGATTTCTCTTATTGGGTGCTTACCTTGTCAATTTGTAATATCTTACCTTCACCTATCGAGATAGGCTTTGAGTCTTCACCCTTTACCTGAATGTTTACCTTCTCCTTCCGAAACTAGTCAATGTTGAATTCTTCAAAGTCTTCGATGAGATCCCATACCATATTTTTTAGCTCTTTAGGAGATCATTCTTAGTCACATGGGACCCTCTGAGCTGGTTTACTATCACCTCACTATCCCCAAAAACTTGAAAGTTCTTAATACCTTTCTTTCTCGACCAATGCAATCTATGGATCAACACTTCATATTCAACTGTGTTATTTGAAAAAATAAATTGAAAATAGAAATCTGAGTAGTATTTTATACCTTGTGGTGACATAATAATTTATCCTCCTTCCGCGCCTTGTCTACTCCTTGAACAATCAAAGAATAGTTCCCATACTCCATTATCATATTTTTCATCAAATTTTGTAGTGTTAGGGAGATGTGGATTTTATTTGTGAAAAAAATAAATGCCCAGCTCAACTTCCTCCATTTCTCTATAGGGATGAAAAGTATGTTATTTTTTTTTCCGTTCATCTAGTGTCAAATCTAGAATGCCCCCAACTTTAGTACTTGTTTCTAGAGTGCTTGGGAAATCTTCTTTATCAAAGGATGAACAATTGGAATTGATTGGACTTGACACGTGAGGCTCAATATGATAATTTGCAATACGCTCAGGTCTAATTATATCCTTAGCTATATACCTTTTCCTAAAGAGCATATGCAACCAATCAGTAGACAACAAGCCTCCAATTTTAATGGTGAAGTCTAAAGAAAAGCATAGATAAAAGAGTGGTAGCAAGTCATTAACTGACACATCTTACAATACTATGACATTGGGGCAAGCATGCAGTGTGAGGATCAACCATTTTATCACCCCAATAGTTTTCACTTTTGTCTCATCTATTTACACTACACTTTTAGAAATATCTTCATACTTAATGCCCAAATGATCAACTATTTGATTGTGCATCACTAAGCTACTTATAACGAAATCAATCATGCATTTGTGTACAAGATTGTTTTCAATGATCAAAGATATATAGAATGGAGGAGGTTTCATGTTTTTACCTTGTTGACCTCATTGAAATCCTTGTAGAGTTTCATTAGTGAGCACCTTCTCTGTATATTTGGATGGATCATTTAAAATGGACCAATTTTCCATGGTTGCTTGTAATAAGTCACATTGTCTTGGGATCACCAATGACTCCCACATGGAAATTTTCACATTAGTACTCTTCATTTGATCAATGATATTGAATGGAGAAGAGATATCTTTCTATTTTCATTTTCTTGGCATTAAATTCTCTTGCACATGTGATGCTACAACAGGCACATGAGCTGGTCTAGAAGTTGTTTTAGGATGATTTTGAATGCTTCGAGATGTACTTGGATTGCTGACTCCTTGTAGAATGACATAAGGTTGAGAAGTAATTGGATTTGATGATTAACCTTCCTCCAAATTCCTCTTCTTATACCTCATGTTAGCTATCACACCTTGAGAAGGAGACTAATTCATTCCACAAACATCCTCAACTTATCAATTAACAAGCGTAGTATATGTTGGAGGTGTTTCTTGAGTAGTTTTCTGGCTTTGATTTTTATCTTGATTTTTTTCTTGAGATATGCCCACCATTGTCACCATCAAATCTTTATTAAGCCTCCCATTGAAATATCCTTCCTGATTATGAGGTTGACTACAAGTGAAACACAATTCATACTATTGAGCCATGGTTTTTTGTACTGAAAATAAGCCTTAGGATGTGGAAGGTGTATTGGAAATGTATGGCTGAAATGGCCTATCAGCTAGGGGTTGTCGTTGATTTTTATTTATAGCTTGGACAAGAGGTATTTTAGCTAATATAAAGGCCTACTTGGTTGGGTTTGAGGTTGGTAAGGTCTAAATTTTTTGGCATGTTACCTCTTGAAGGCCACCAACTCATTCCCTATGTTCTGTAATTGCTTCATAACTTCTTGGAGTTTAGTTGAAGAGCTATAAGAAGAGGTAGAAGATTAATTTGAATTCTAATTTTTTGGAGTAGGGATTGGGGCTATTGTAGGTGTTTGAATAGATCTTGGATTACCCATATATATATAAAGAGGTGTAGGTGGCCTAGGTGCAATTTTACCAACTTGAATCAAGAAATTCATAGCTCTAATAACTATGACATAAACTCCTAGTAAGGTTATTCGTCCCATAAATTAAATCATTACAGATATATTAGAATTTAACGCTTTGAGAAAATATAGAAATGCACCTTGAGCATCTGGTCTCACAAAAATTGGGATCCTATCCCATGTCCTTTGGAATCTACAATTGAATTCAGCCATCTGCTCATTTGGCATTCTCTTAATTGTAGTCAGTTGCTCTAATATAGATAAGTTGTCTGCCATTTCCCCAAACTGGTCACAAAGATTTGTACACAATTGATCCCAAATTTTGATTGAATCTACTCCCAAGCTTGTGAACCAATGTAAAGATTTTCCTTTGAGAGAAGAATCGAGGAGTTTCAGTGCCACATTCATTTCAATAATCTCATGTATGGCATAGACATTCACAATGTCCTAAATGTGATAAATTAGTGTCATTTGATTCTCTCCATTGAAGAATGGAATGTTCTTCAATGCTGCCACCGGAACCATTTTTTTTTGCACTAAGGGAAAGTGGATTATTTCCTGTGAAATTTGTAAAGGAATTTGATGGTTATTGATGATCCATTCTGATTGGCCTAATAAACCTAGTTGATTGAAGGAAAGGTCTACTAGGTGGAGGTGTAGATAAATTTCAATTACATGGAGATGGTGATCTCTGAACTCATCTTCCTCTTCTTCCTCTACTTGGAGATAGCTGCAAGTATTTGAATATTCCTTCTTCTCTTGTCCTAGACCTTGTTTGAATCCTTCTCATGTACTTAGGCCACTAGTATTGCTACAACAAGTGGATTTTACCTAGTGGAGTCACCATATGTGTTGCTTCAAAGCCTCCCAAGGCTGAAAATTCACCAAGACACACACCCAATCTTGATAAACATGGAAGTATTCAATTTTGTCCCACTAGGCATGCCAAAACTATTAGTGCAAAATTACAACACCCTCTGAATGCTTGTAAATGAGTGTCTAGGAAATTAGTGTAATTTTCTAACATGATATTGACTCATTGTGTGGGACCATATAATTGAGACAAACCTTCAGAGAAGGATGGTTCCTATGCCTATTCTAATGATAAAACTACTCCTAGGAAGGGAAATTAAACTATTCTAACACTAACCTAGATTTACAAGGGACTAGAGGAGAGAGAGATGCATAAGATGAAAATCCTAAACTAAGGGAGGTGATAACACCAAGAAAAGAGGTTGGATATATCCTTAGTGAGTGAAAATGAAAGAAAATGAGGTAGAAGAGGGAAGATAAAAGTGCCAAAGTTCAAAGAACACATTCAAACATCCAATTTCATGGAGCACAATGAATTTAAATCCTACCAAAGGATACAACATGCACAATATACCTAAAAATGCAATGAAAGGAAAAGGAGGAAACACAACTTGAGCTAGGGCTATAAAATCCACAAAATAGAAGGAACAATAACCATATCGTACCAAGCCAAGAACCCAGATGTTAATTGAACACCATAATCAATAAGATGAAAGTAATTCACCAGAATAAATTTATATAAACCTTTGCAAACAAATGAGCAACAATATCATATATTATTATGGAACTCAATGAAATACAATGAGAATGGGCCTTGCTTATATAGGCAAGGAATAACAATCAAGAACCAGTCAAGGTTGTAGATCAAGCCATAAATCAATGAAATAACTAGTCAAGACCATAGATTTATGAGAGAACTAGACATCAAGGATCTAGTCAATACCATAGATCTAGGAAAGAACTATACCTAACAACTAGATAATATCCCCCTAATATCTAAATAAATAAACATATATATCCACACACATAAGTGGGTGACGATAAATATAATAAAGGTAAATAAATTACCTAGGTGAACCTGAGATAAGGTAAATACCTACTCTAAAAACCCCCATCAAGTGAAGCTACGGTCCAAAATAGAAGTGGCATGTCCATAGTATGAGTCCTGATAACTAGGCCTGGTGAGGTACTCATGTAAAATATATCCATGAAGAAATCTCAAACCAAAAGAAGGAAAGAATCCTGCTAGAAGGAAAGAGAAAGAAGAATAAGAAGAAGGAAGATGTTATCATGAACACCCCCCAAGAAAAAATTATGAAACCCCAAGCATTCCATGTAACTCAAGGTAGCGAGGTGATGCAAAAGGATTCATAAAGATGTCCAAAACCTGCAACTAAGTCAGAATGTATTCCAAGAAAAGAACTCCATCCTGAATGTGTTGAAAAATGAAGTGGATGTGCATCTCAATATGCTTGGTTTTCTGGTGCTCAACTAGGTTACAAGAAATGTGAATTACACTTTCGTTGTCACACCAAAGTACAGTTAGTGAATCTTGTGGGAATCCAAACTCTATCAATAACTGTCAAAGCCAAAGAATCTACTGACTCGCTGTAACTGCTGCCCTATAATCTTCCTCTGAAGATGAAATTGCAATATCCTGTTGCTTTTTACACACCCAAACAACTGGAGAAGAACCGATAAAAAAGATAGCCATAAGTGGAACATCTATCATCAATAGAACCTACCAAATCTGAATTTGTATATCCAACCAACTGAGTAGAACCCTTAGTGTAGTGTAGGCCAAAGTAGGAAGTTCCCTGCAAATAGCGTACAATCCTTTTAACATCTTGCCAGTGACTAATATGATGAGAATGTGTGAATCGGGATATAAGCCCTAATGCAAATGAAATATTAGGGTGAGTATGGGTCAAGTATATGAGACTCCTAACCAACTGCTTATACAATGTAGGATCAAAAAATGGAGTGGTACATGTGGAAGTAAGAGTAACCCTAGAATGAAAAGGAGATGGACTTGGCTTGAAATCATCCATATCAAAGCACCAAAGAAGATCATTGCTGTATTTTTCCCGACTCAAATGAATCCTTGAATCTATCTGAGTAATTATACTTTACCTTTATCCCAAATACTTATTCTATCGTGGTGTGAGATTGCTCAAAAAACTCACACTTAGCATGAGATCTCCCAAAAAAATCATTCTTGGTGTGAGATTTCCCAAAAAAAGTGTTCTTCTACAACATTTTCAGGAAAGTTTCTATCCTTTTCATTCATCACGGATCAAGTGCACATGCTCCTTTTACTATTTTTTCACATTTTTACACACTTTTTACATACTTGGATTGATTTTTTCACATATACATGAATTTTTGTACTCTTTCTCTCTACTTTTATAGTTTCATCCTTAATATACAACAAGAAGTATTCTTATGAGCACACTACGTTATATCGGATCATGTACATGGTTTGAGATACTGTTATCCAATTTTGCACATATTGTTAAAATGGACAACATGGGTCAATCAGACCCTAGGACCGAAAACCCCCTTCATGAAACATTTTGGGGACATTATAGGAAAAAGTTTGTATTGAAGGCACATCTTGGCGTTATCGGCAACTTAGAGATTTTTTCAGAGTGTTATCCTACTTTGGGTCTTAGAAGTTAATGAGTTTTCTTGTAGTGCTGAAGTTAGCCTCTATGGGCCCACTTTCTACCAAGGAGTACAAAATATTTATTATCGAGAAATCATGTTTCAAAGGTCCTATTGTGTTTCCACTACCCTCTCTTTTGATAAAATTCGAAGAGGTTAAGGTATAGGATCCACATTTAAAAAAAAGGGGGCACATGAGAGTGCTTAAGCAAATCAGCTCACCGAGCATCTCCGCGAGTTGGGTTGGATCATATTTTTAAAGTCTCAGTTCAACTCATTTTTCAAGTGTCACCAAGTCACAAGTTAGGAAAGTTCAATGATTGGAAAGTTTTAGAGATAAATTATTGGCAAAGAAAGGAAATGATGTTGTTACATCGAGTAAGTCACTAAAATGGCTTGGTAGTGGTGAGCTCTACCTCGAGCTCAAGATTGAGTTACTTAAAAAATTGAAACAATTAGTCAAGGTTCTTGTAACAAGAGCCAATTTGGTCTGATCAGAGGTAGAATTGATTCACAACTCGATGCATGCAATGAAGAAATGGCTTGCCATTGAGGTAAATTGAGCTTGGAGATAGAGAAGTGGTGAATGAGGAAGAACTCAAATGATCTCAAATTCATGACAATGAGTTCAATTCACGGCATGGTCTGGACGAGCAAGTTACTCAACACAAGTTGGTGAGATCTAAAAGAAAGGGCCGAGCTATGTGGTTTCTTGACGAGATGATTGGGAATGGTGTGAGTAGCTCAGGTTAGGGAGTTCATGGTTTAACTCACCTCATTGGTGAAGTTGAGGCATTGTGCTGCATTATGTAGAGGAAGTTGTTCATGTGCATAGTTCATGATTCATGAGAGATGCATTGAAATGGAGCTTGGATCACGGTGTGTCAACTTGGTTGTAGCTTGTGAGGATGGTTTCAGTGATAGTAGGGAGAAATCATCACTGGGATCAGTTTGATAAGTAGGGAATCTTAGACCCATGGCCTATGTAAATGAGTTGGGCCCATTTTAGTGATATTGACATATTTGAGAAGTGTGGAAGTGGCATGAGACGAGTCGTTGATGATGTTCTGAGTCATAGGGATTCAAGTTAGTGATTGTATCAGTAAATTTAAGTATGACTAACTTACTTTGAAGTGAGTGGCTGAGCTCGACAAGGACATTTGGAGTGAGCTAGGAGAAGGAAGGTAGAGCTTGAGTCATTTGAGCTTGATGTCAAGCTAAGGCAAATGAGTAGGTAAAATTTTCACACTTCGAAACATGGTGAAAATATGTTTTTGGCTTAATGTGTTACTCATCGGGTGTAAGGGAATTAAGAAATAAAGTGACTTTGCGGTGAGTTTCACAATCAAACTCGGCGGTGGAAATATTGCAGTGAATGAGTCGCTCGGTATTTATGGTCTGAGTTGGAATTGAGAGCTCATCTTGAAGGGATCATTTTGGAGCTCGATGCAGAGATAAATTGTTTAGGCTTCCATGAGCTTAGGTGAATCATGTGGTTGTGAGCTCAGTGGAGTCGATCAAAGTTTGATCCAAAAAGAATGATCTTGAATGCAAATAGAGCTTGATGGCCAATCTAGCTTAGAGGTTTGAGCTAAGGGAGAACTCAGTGGATCATTGGGAACATAGGTGATTTGTTCTAACTCATGAAGGGAGATTGTTATAAGCACAGGTGAAGAGGATGAGAGGATTCTTCATATTCAAACTAGGTTGGGATTAGATGGGTGATGCTTAGGTTCAAACAGTGAGCTTGTTTCTTGGATGAAGCATGCAAAAGAGTTCATGGGAAGATGGTCTGAGTTGAAATTGGGAGACATTAAGGAGTAGACTTTTATTTTAGGCATACCACATCAAGTGAGCTATTGAAATGGAGCTACCAGATTTGAAATGATAGCTCGGTGAATCAAGATCTCCATTCGAGTCGCTTGGCACCATTAACACATTGTTTGACCACAGGTGAGCTCGAGTGGATAGAATAACTTCTCGTAGAGCCTAAAAAGTGACGAGTTGGCATTATGATATAAGATAGCCTGGGATCTCAATGGGAGAAGTTCAAGGTTAAACCAAAGGGTGTGTTTCAGTTATGATAGGACAACACAACGTTCCTATGTAGGGGATTTCTAAGACTTGTTTTGTCAAGAATGTGGAAATTTAGGAGAGAATTTCCATACGGGGATGTCGAAATGGAAACCCCACACAAGAGTTCCCCGGAGAGAATAAGTCTAAGTTGGTTGCTAATTCACCAATCAAGTCTCTAGTGGAGTTAGAGTGTTGGATGGTTACTTTTGAGATGGCGAGTAATTTTCCAAGCTAAGTGGAAGGACGTGTGTAAGACCAAGTGGCACAAAAATAGTTGATGGTAATGGTGCAATGGTGTGACACATTTTTCATGAAGAGTGAGTCATAGGAAATATTCTGGAGCATAATGGCATGCAGAACGCTTAGCTTGGTATTAAGATCATGATTACAAGAGAAAAAAGGAGAAGGTTATCATTTCAGAATGAGCTCACAGGTGAAGGGGTGATTTGCTGGGGTCTTTGAGCTTGGAAGCTAGGTGATCAAATAGAGAAGAGCCATATTGGCCAAGGCATGGTAAGATATTTTGGTCCAAGTGAGTGTTTTGAGGAGTTACAAATATGAACTCGATGGAAAAAATTGGATGTTGGCTCGATGCATCGCAAGGATTGACTTGGAATGAAGCCAATTTTGTTGATAGTCAGGTTTTGGTAGAGTTTGGTAAATTTGAGAAGGAGCTTGACTATCTGACTTAAGCCATACAATAAAAGAGAGATCTCTAATCTCATTGAGCTCACTGAGTTTGCATGAATTCTACAATGTCAAAGACAAAAGACACCAAGGACTTGTCGTTCTATTCAGGGTGCTTGGTGAGTTGAGCACGTGTATCTAGTCAAACATGAGGGGAAAGGAAAATGAAAATGATCTCACAATGTTAAGGAAATATATCTTGTGATGATAATGAGCTCGACATAGGTCTAGTAACACATCTTGGTTGGAAGGTTATTAAGCTCAATTAGATGTTGAGATCGATGTACATGTGTACTTGCATTAAGGCCGAGTTGCATGACTTCAGAGGAACTCAAGATCAATCGACAAGTTTTGAGGGAAATCAAGCCATGTGGGAAAAGTTATATCAGGTGAATTCGTTGATCAATGCATGAGGAAGGTAGCTCTTAGATAAATGAGATGAGAAGGGACATAAAGAGCTTGAACCATTTGACCCAGGTCAAACAAAGCTCATGGAAACATATCTCGGTGGAAGGAATTCATTACTCCTCTATTCTCTCACAACTATTCTTCTATAAATGTAATTTGGAAGCTCATTCCAACAGGTTGAACAAGTTAGACATCTGATACAAGTACATATTTTTCAAAGAGTCCTCTTTCTTCTGCAATTTGTTCTTGTATGTTGAGGGAACTTTCAAACCTTCTTTCAAGACTGTAGTGGCAAAAATTTCCTTTTCTTAATGTAATGAAGCATTATCCATGTTTTTGAAGTAATAAAAGTGTTTGTTTTGTGACTAATCTTGGTCCTTTCATCCTTCTATACTTCTTTGTGCCTTTCTCATGCTTGCATGTACACTGTGCAAGTTCAAGTTTCTATTGCGGGTTCCTGGATTTTTTTGCTTATCAAGTGGTGGAGTATTGCATGTAATTGAGTTGTGGTGTTTCTTCACCCTTCTCAAGTTCATCCTTCTTCACTAGAAAACTGATATATTGTTTTTTCTAATTGAGTTTAACAAAGGGAACGCATGCTTCCTAATCTGTGGTAATTTTTTACCCTCTCTAAGTTGTATTAGGTGAAGTTGACTTGTGGTGCACAACACCCTCTTAAAATCAACCCTTGCTTAGTCTAGGAATACCCTTTATTTGGTACATCACCATCCCTAGTATATTTTCATTTCTTGCAAATCTCTCTCCCTAAAACTGATGAAAATGTTAGCATAGGTGTAGATAACCATTTTATTGCACTAGGAGTAGTATAACACTTAGTTTAGGAAGAGTAATCTGGCTTTCTCCAGAGGTTAACCTCAAGCCCAAGTTCCACATCTTGAGAGTACGATCTCATGTTACCCAATCACACAAAATGTCATGTTCACATTATTGTCATTCAGAGGGTGCAATGATTTGGTGATAACCATTTTTGGCACTCTAGGTGGGACCAAGATTTGGTACTTCTCTTCTCACTTGTACAAGTTAAATTACCAGGTGACTCTATATCTGTGGACTTCAAATATTAGTGTGTTAACTTATTTGAAGAATTCATAAAAGATATTTTTCAACACAAGGAAATTATCAACATATCAAACTATCCCTGTCTCCTCCAAGGAGAAGGATAAGAGGTATCTCAACATCACTCATTGTAGCATCATCTCGTAGGGGTTATTCAAATCCTCGTTACGGAAGGTTTCTTCCACCTAGGAATAATCAACCTCTCATTGTTATGGCGAGGAAACAAATTTTTCCCCCTTTTCATGCAAGAAGACCTCTTCTATTGGCTCAACGTGACCCTATACCTGTTGTTGCACTCAAAATTTTACCCTTATACACAGGGGAAACTCATATTACTCCAGCGGAACACATTCTTGATGTAGCTATAATTTTTTCCATACATAATATCATGAAGGAAAATGTTACGGTTATTCTTTTTCCTACCTCTTTCAAGGGAAAAACACTTTTATGGTTTCAAGGGTTAAGTTTTGATACTATAACCACTTGGGATGAGTTAGGAGAAAATATTTGTAACTATAACCACTTGGGATGAGTTAGGAGAAAATATTTGTAAATATTTTGAAGATAAGAGTGATCACTTGTCACTCTTAGAACAAATCACTACCATAAAGAGATCTCCCCAAGAATACATGAATGATTTTAACTTCCAATTCAATAGGACCTGGAATAGGTTTCTGGCACTCATAAAACCTTCTCCAAATAATGCATTCTTGTACTATTTGTGAGCCTTGAATAGCGATGTAGTAGTTATGATCCATTCCATTGGAGGGACTACACTACATGATGCCTATAAAGTTTCCATAACATAAGAGAATTCCTTAATCTAGGCTAGAAAGACAGCTCTATGACCACCAATGCCATTGTCTCTAGATCTTATGAACAATCAACCTACCATTTCTCCTATTCAAGTAGCCTCCAAGTAACCAACTCAGTCTACCCCTTCCTCTTCAAATGATCTATTTGAATTCAAGTCATTGTTGTAAACCTTTAAGACCAACCTCGTCACACTCAAGAGGAAACAATTTCAATATAATCGTCCATACCAGCCATAAAATCAGCAGTATCAAGATAACCATCCTCCTTTTCCAGGGAACAATCAACCTCAAAATAAAAATACAATTCAATCTGTGAATGTCAGGCCTTTGAAATTTTGAAACTCTCTTTTTGTTAGCTCGTCTAGAGCCCAAGTACCTGTCTAGAATAATCTAGTTCAAGACTACGAATGGTGTTATCCTTGTTATCAACCACACAATCAAAAGATTTTCCCTAATGGAGTTCTTAGCCAGGACCTTATGGTTAAAATTGTATCTTCTCCTCCATATCCAACATAAAATTTATCTACACAGGAAATAGTAGATCAACTATAGGAACCTAAAGAAATCATTTTGCTAAATTGGCAAGAAAAAGAATTTTGTGGGTTGAATACAAATTGCTCATCAGTAGTGGATAAAACTCATTCCAAAAAGAGAGAAATGGAATTTAAACCTTCCAAAGCTGATCAAACATCCAATTCATAACTTCAGCTGTAAGTGATAGTTGATAAAGATGTGGGAAAGAAATTGTTGGAAACACATGCTAGCCAAGCCACAAGGAAAGAAGGTTCTTCAAGCATCATGGTACCCAACAAGCACTTTATAAAAGAGGATTCTAACACCCAAAGAAGTGTCAAAAATTAGGATCAATGCCATTAAGTATTGTAGAAAAAATTAAGAAGACCAACCTGAGTGTTACTATGTGGGACGCACTCTCATTTCCTTCTCAAAGAAACTTTTTGTGAGAGGCTCTGAATGGTTTTGGTAGAACCGACGGTTCATCAAGTCATAGAACAACAACCACTACAATTTTGTGTCAAATAGAAGGTAAAAGTATTCATAAGGAAAAAAAACCACCACCATTCTATATTTTCCTGATCATTGGTGATCATTTGGCACATAATTACATGATCAATTATTTTGTCAGTAGCTCGTTCATGCCCAAACAAATTACAGATGTACTAGGCATACAATATGTTCCAGTTACAAGAGGATTGATCTAGCTAGGTGGAACAACTATTAAAATTGTAGGAGTTATCAAAGGACTTCAACTTACCATCCATGTATGCCCTAGTTTTTTGTTCACCTAATACATATCACTCATTGATCTCCCTCCTCTCTTTTCCATCTACTTATCATGAGATTTTACTGCTAAGATGGGAGTTTATCTATTAGAATATTGGTCACATATGATTCTCAGTAATTGATACGGAACCAAAGAAACTATAAGGGCAGTGCAAATCTTCCATAATCATGTGGAGACCTACATTTCTAGTCCCATAAAGTGGAATCATACCATATGTGACCCAAAATAAGAAGATGTTGATCATGAACTAACCAATATTTTTGAATAATTCCCTGATACCATACTGGATGAAGTGAGTGGAGATCATTAGTATGATCCCTATGCTGATGTGTTGCCAAAGGAAGAGGCTGGTTTTTTCTTTTAGAGGAGACATGATTGGGTACATATTGCATTCATGAAGAAGGCACGATCATACAACTTGTCAAAACACAAAGTAATTCTGAAGGACTATGGAAATTTTTCTTCGATAGCTCTAGGAATAAGAATGGATATGGAGCTGGTGTTATATTAATTTCTCCAGAAAGAGATAATTACTTCTCATATTTCTGGTTATAATTTAGTTGCACTAATAATGTTGCTGAATACGAGGCCCTTGTTAAAGGAATTCATCTAGCCCAAAAGAAGGGAATCAAAGCCCTAACTATTTTAAGAGATAGTGAGCTAGTTGTTCATCAAGTGACGACATGCAATGCATCCAAAAATGATCTTTTAAGATCATACAAGAACCAAGTCTCAGATTTGATTGAAGATTTTGAAGCTTTTGGGATCCGAGTGATTCCTAGAAATCAAAATCAAGATGCTAATAGGCTTGATATGATTGGTTTGAAATACGACATACTTTTTGATATCATAAAAGAAGGGCATAAATAATTTGAAATGGTGGTTCAACCTACAGTCCCTGATAATGTGAGTAGCTAGCAATTTTTCGATAGTGACAAATAAATTTTTCTTTTCCTACAAGAAGAGGCGGAGTTTTCTATGAAAAATCAAGATAATTTACAAGAATCATATGGTGATCAAATCATATAATTGAAAAGTAACAAGATACCAAAAGGTTTAGTTACTCTGGAATCCATTTTCAATTCAGATGATCAAGCCAAAAGACAAAGCTCTAACATGGTGGTCAAAGAAGAAGATTTTGAAGAAGGAAAGGTACCAAATGAAAAATTTCTAAAGATTGGAAAAGTATGCAATTCCGAAGAGAAATAATCTTTCATCAAACTTTGTCAAGAGTATCATGACATTTTTCATAGAGATATAAAGACTTGCATGGTTTTTATGCAGGTCTAGCACAACATACCATCGAACTGGATCCTAATGCCAAACCAGTTCATCAGAAACAGAGGCCAATTAATCCCAAAATTGAGCCACTAATGGTAAAGGAGATAACCAAACTCATCGAGGCCTGTATAATTTTTCCTACCAAGCATTCCTCTTGGGTAGCCAACCTGGTCCCCATAAGGAAGAAGAATTATGAGATTTGGTTGTGCATGTATTTCAGGGACTTGAACTGTGCCTCGTTGAAAGATCATTATCCTCTTCCATCAATGGATAAAATCCTTGAAATAGTGGCAGGAGCTCAAATATTTTCTTTTCTCGATGGATATTTGGGTTACAATCAAATTTTGGTCCAAGAATCCAATGAATTCAAAACGGCTTTCACTACCAAGTGGGGCATATATGCTTGCAAACAAATGACATTCAAATTGTCCAATGCTAGGGATACTTTCCAAAGAGCCATGGATATTGAATTTAAGGGGCTAATAAATGATATAATCTTGGTTTACCTTGATGATATAACTATATAATATAAGCATGCAGAAGACCATATCGCGCATCTAAGGAGGGTTTTTCGAAGATGTAGAGAATTTGGGGTTTCAATCAATCCTAAGAAATGTATTTTTGTAGTGCATGAAGGAATTTTTTTTGGGCATGTTGTTTCAGCTGAAGGAATTTCTATCGATCCATCCAGGATTTGTTTGATTATGTCCTTATCTCTCCCAAGTCACAAGAAGGGTCTCTGGAGTTTTCTGGGAACCATAAATTTCGTATGTACATTCATCCCTCAATTTTGAGCATTGGCTAAACCACTGATAGCCATGTTGAAGAAAAACATGCCATTCTTATGGACAAAGGAAGGAAGGGAGAGCTTTAAAGCCATTAAAATGGCCATTTCTCAATCTCCCATGCTAATGAACCCCAGGTTTGATAAATATTTTATTCTCTATGCTTTTTCAGGTCAAGAGAGCATTTTAGGTATCCTCACCCAGTAAAATGATGATCTAAAAGAGAAACCAATTGCTTTCTTAAGTCAATCCCTCAAAAAATATGAGCTCAAATATTCATTCATTGAAAAAAAATTCTTTGCGGTTATTCAAGCTTTAAAGAAATTCAAGAACATGTTGTCCAACAACAAAATTCATCTAATGGTGTCTCATCTAGGTGTTAAGGAATTTTTGTTGAACAAAGAGATACATGAAAAGCATGCTAGATGGATCATGAAGGTGATGCAGTATGACGTACATATAAAAGTTACCAAACTTTTCAGAGGTAAGGGTTTGTGTCAATAACTTTTTGTAGACATGGAATCAAAAGATGATGAGAACGTGACGCTCCTAAAAACTGAGGAGGGTGATGATCAATTTGATTGGTTATCCAAAATGAAGAGTTTCCTTTTCTCAAGAGTATATCCTTTGAACATGGATAAAAATCAAAGAAGGAATTTCCATATTCAGTCTATTCCATATGTTCTGGTACATAATGTTCTCTTTCAAAGGAATTTGAATGGTTTTCTCCTTTGGTGCATGGGAACAAAACAGGTAAGTAAGATACTATAATATTTTCATAATGGCATATTTGGAGGACATTATTTTGCACGAAAAAATGCTACAAAGATCATGTGAGCCAATTACTATTAGTCATATTTTTTCAAAGATTCCCATCTCTAGGTAAGGAAGTGCAAGGAATGTTCCTTCTTCATGAGTAAGCAGAAGTTGGTATATCTTCCACTGCATCCAATTCAAGTGGATCAACCCTTTGCTCAATGGGGGTTGAATTTCATTAGAATGACTAATCCTCCATCCAGTGATAGATATAAATGGGTCCTTACTGCAACAAACTATTTTACTTGATGGATAGAAGCAGTAGCTTTGAAGGAGAGAAATGAGAAGGTAGTTCTTGATTTCTTAGAAGGTAAAATGACAAGGTTTAGTGTTCCATTTATAGTCATTTCAAACAATGCAATGGATTTTCTTCATCTGAAGTTGAGTGAATGCGTTGTTAAGAATGGGGTCTACCTCAAGAATTCATCCAATTACTACCTTTAAAGAAATGGATTGGCTAAGTCTAACAACAAAAACCTCACAAGGATTATCAAGCATGCAATGGATACTAATAGGAGGACTTGGCATATATATCTAAAAATACTTTATGGGAAGATTGGATCACACCTAAAAGGGCCATCGAAAATTATCCTTTCATGCTTGTATATGGAAGGGAAGAAAAACTTCTACTCTCCTTGGAATCACCTTCTTTGGAGTTAGCTCATCAGCTTGAAGTTATGGAGAATGATCCTCTGACAGTCAGGTTTGCTGAGCTCATGGAGTTGGAAGAAGTATGAAATAAGGATATGAAGAATTTGTAGCAACATCAGGCTCATGTTAAGAAATTTGTCTATAAGAATGAATCTCACAAATATTTTCAAGAGGGATTTAGTTCTCAAATGGGATGAAGATAGAGCCAAACCAGAAAAACACACCTAGTTGGACGCTCTCTGGAGTAGGCCATATGTTATCATGAGTTGCAAAGAGGTGAATTAATTTCATCTATCTAGGCTCAACAGAGAGGAATTTCCCATTCATGTGAATGGGATACATCTCAAATCTTTCTTTTGAGATGTTTTCCCCCCTATAAAGTTTAGTTAGGTGTTTTCCTCCAAGTGCTTATGTACATTATTATGTGTTGTTATTTTACTTTCCATTTTGTTGTGTATTTTGTGTTATTGTTACACATTGTAGAATCATTAGAAGGTTTTAAAGGATAATATGGTACAAATTTCAAGAGAGTTTGAGGATTTCTAATTCCTAAAAATAATTCATTCAAATTTCATAGCACTTTGTGGGTGTTAAATGTTTTCAAATTCAGTACTTTTCCTGCCTTACCACAAAGTTCAAGATCAATAATACCAAGGAGACTTCGGGATGTGTTAGATAATCTTCAAATCATATTTAATATTTGAATATAGAATCCATGCCCAATGGATGACTTAAGGCTACTGGAATCATGCTTAGTAAGCAGTCATCCCTGAGAGGTCGCCATAAATGTTATTCAATTTTTCAAACATGGAAAAATTGGACAACATGGGTCAATCAGACCCTAGGACTAGAAAACCCCTTCATGAAACATTTTGGGGACATTATAGGAAATTTTTTGTGTTGAAGCCACATCCTTGCATTATGGGAAATTTCGGGATCATTTCAGAGTGTTTTTCTAATTTGGGTCTTAGAAGTTAATGAGTTTTCCTGTAGTGCTGAAGTTGGCCTCTGCAAGCCAAATTTCTGCCAAGGAGTGCAAAATATTTATTATCGAGAAATCATTTTTAAAAGGTCCTATTGTGTTTCCACTACCCTCTCTTTTGAGAAAATTCCAAGAGATTAGGGTAGAGGATATACATTTAAAAAAAAAGGGTGCGCATGAGAGTGCTTGAGCAATTCATCTCGACGAGTGGTTCAGTGAGCTACCCAACGAGATGGGTTAGATCCTATTTGTGAATTATCGGTTCAACTCATTTTACAAGTGTCACCAAGTCACAAGTTAGCTGAGTTCAACGATTGGAAATTTTTTGAGATAAATGATTGGAAATGAAGGGAAATGATGTTGTTATATTGAGTGAGTCACTAAAATGGCTTGGTAGTGGTGAGCTCTATCTCGATCTCAAGATCAAGTTTCTTAAAATAATGAAACAATTAGTTAGGGTTCTTGTAAAAGGAGAAAAGTTGGTTTGATCAAAGGTAGAATTGATTGACAACTCGATACATGCAGTGAAGAGATGTCTCACCATTGAGGGAAATTAAGCTTGAAGATAGAGAAGTGGTGAGTGAGGACGAACTCGCACGATCACAAATTCATGACAGTGAGTTCAATGAATGACATTGCCTAGACGAGTGAGTTTCTCAACATGAGTTGGCGAGATCTAATCAAAAGGGCCGAGATATGTGTGTTTCTTTACAAGATGATTGGGAATAGCCCGAGTAGCTCAGATTGGGGAGTTCATGGTTTAACTCACCTCATTGGTGGAGTCAAGCCATTCCGCTACATTATGTAGAGGAAGTTTTTCACGTGCATATTGGATGAATCATAGGAGATGTATTGAAATGGATCTTGGATCATGGCATGTCAACTTGGTCATAGCTCACGAGGATGGTTTCAGTGATAGTAGGGAGAACTCATCACTGGGCTCAGTTTGATATGTAGGAAAGCTTAGAGCCATGACCCATGTAAGTGAGTCGGGCCCATTTTAGTGAGACTAGTAGATGTGAGAAGTGTGGAAGTGGCATGTGTTGAGTCATTGATGATGGTATGAGTCATAGGGATTTAAGTTAATGATTACATCGGTAGATTTAAGTATGATTGAGTTACTTTGAAGTGAGTGGCTGAGCTAGGAGAAGGAAGGTAGAGATCGAGTCATTTGAACTCACCATCAAGCTAATGCAAAGGAGTAGGTTGAATTTTAATGCATCAAAACATGGTGAAACTGAGCCATGTTTTTGGCTTAATGTGTTACTCGTTGAGTGCAAGGGGATTGAGCAATAAAGTGACTTAGTGGTGAGTTGCAAAATTGAGCTCAGTGGTGGGAAGATTCTATTGAACGAGTCGCTTGGTAGTCATGGTCCGAGTTGGAATTGAGAGCTCATCATGAAGGGCTTGGTTTGGAGCTCGGTGTAAAGATCAATCATTTAGGAGTCCATGAGCTTGGGTGAATCACATTTTTGTGAGCCTGGTGGAATTGATCAAAGGCCAAATCAAAAATAATGAGCTCGAATGCAAAGATAACTCAATGGCCAATCAGGCTTTGAGTTTTGAGGTAAGGGATAACTTGGTGGATTGTTGGGAACATAGGAAAGTTGGTCTAACTCATGAAGAGAGATTGTGATGAGCACGAGTGATGAGGGTGAGAGGAGTTTTTGGAGTCAAACTAGGTTGAGCTCATATGGGTGATGCTTAAGTTAAATAATCAAGCTCGATTCATGGATGAAACGTGCAAAAGAGTTCACTAGAAGATTGTCCAAGTTAAAATTGGGAGATGTTGAGGTGTGAGCTCATATTCTAGGCATACCGCATCAAGTGAGCTATTGAAATGGAGCTAACAGCTTTGAAAGGATAGCTCAGAAAATGAGGATATTCAGTTGAGTCACTTGGCACCATTAACACATCGTCCAACCATAGGTGAGCTCGAGCAGATAGAAGAATTTCTCATAGATCCTAACAAGAGATGATTCACCATTATGATAGAAGATAGCTCGGGAGCTCAACGGGAGAATTTCAAGGTAAAACCAAAGTGGGGTTTCGGTTATGATAGGCCAACACAAGGTTCCTGCATAGGGGGGTTCTGAGATTCATTTTGTCAAGAACATGGAAGTTTAGGAGAGAATTTCCATACGAGGATGTCAAAATGGAAACCCCACATAAGATTTCTGTGCAGAGAAGAATTCTAAGTTGGTTGTTGATTCACCAGGCGAGCCGCCAGTGGAGTTAGAGTGTTGAGTGGTTGTGGTTGAGATGGTGAGTGATTTACCAAGCTAAGTGGAAGGACATGTGCAAGACTAAGTGACATGAAAATGGTTGATGATAATGGTGTATTACTATGACAAGTTTTTCATGAAGAGTGAGTTGTAGGAAATATTCTAGATCATGATGACATGTAGAAGGTGTAGCTTGGTATTAAGATCATCATTACAAGATAAAAATGGAGTACATCGCCATTCCAGAATGAGCTCATAGATGAAGGGGTGACTTGGTGGGGTCTTTGAGCTTGGAAGCTATGTAATAGAATAGAGAATGGATGAATTTGACGAAGCATGGTAAGATATTTCGGTCCAAGCGAGTGGTCTGAGGAGTTACAAATACGAACATGATGGACAAAATCAGATGTTGGCTCGATGCATCTCCAAGAATGAGCTGGGATGAATCCAATTTTATTGATGGTGAGGTTTGGGTGGAGTTTGGTAAATTCACGAAGGATCTCAACTCTCCGAGTTGATCCATGCAATAAAAGAGAGAGCTGTAATCTCATTGAGCTCACTGAGTTTGCATGAATTCTACAATTTCGGAGACAAAAGATATGAAGGAATCACCATTCCAGTCAGGGTTCTCGGTGAGTTGAGCACATAGACCCAGTCTAACGTAAGGGGAAAGGAAAATGAAAATGAGCTCATGACGTTTAGGAGAGATATATCGTGAGGATAATGAGCTTGACACAAGTCTAGTAACACATCTCGGTTGGAAGGTTATTAAGCTTGGTTAGATGTTGAGATCGACGTACATGTGTACATGAGTTGATGCTAAGTTGCATGAGTTCGGAGGAACTTGAGATCGATTGATAAGTTTTGAGTGGAACCAATCCATGTGGGAAAATTTACATCAAGTTAATTTGTAAATCCATGCACGAGGAAGGTAGCTCATGGAACAATGAGCTGACAAGGGACATAAAAAGATCAAACCATATTAGCCAGTTCAAACAGATCTCATGGAAACATATCTCGTTGGTGAGGTCATGCAAAGGATCTCAATGAATAATGGGAGCTTGGTTGTGGTGAAGGATGGAGGAGCTTGGTTGCGGTGAGGTCATGCAGAGGATCTCAATGAATAATGGGAGCTTGACCCTAACTCGGTGATTTGGCTCTGTGAGCCAACCTCCAAGTTGGGATATTTTTGGCTTATTCACACGGACCCCCATTTTTTAAATGCAAACTAGTTTTTCATGGAGGCCCATCTAGTAATTATAAAATTAATATTTTTATTTAAATATTTTAATAATAATATTTATTATTATCATTAAAATATTTTATTTAAATATTTGTTTAATTGAATAAGAGGATTAAGTCAAACTAGGCATTAATGGCACATGATGGAGGGTTAAGTGGTTCAACTAACTTTGTAATAAATGAACCATCATGTACCTTAAATTTAGGAAGGAATTCATTACTCCTCTCTTCTCTCATAAATATTCTTCTATAAATGTAAGTTGGAAGCTCATTCCAATAGGTTGGACAAGTTAGACATCTGAGACAAGTGTATATTTTTCAAAGAGTCCTCTTTCTTCTACAAGTTGTTCTTGTATGTTGAGGGAACTTTCAAGCCTCCTTTCAAGACTGTAATGGCAACCATTTCCTTTTATGAATGTAATGATGCATTGTACATTGTTGAAGTAATAAAAGTGTGTTTTGTGACTAATCTTGGTCCTTTCATCCTTTTATACTTCTTTGTGCCTTTCTCATGCTTGCAGGTACACTATGTAAGTTCAAGTTTCTATTGTAGGTTCTTGGAGTTATTTTCTTATCAAGTGGTGGATTATTACATGTATTTTAGTTGTGGTGTTTGTTTACCCTTATCAATTTCATCCTTCTTCACTCGAAGACTGATAGATTATTTTGTCTGATTGAGTTTAACAAAGGGAATACATGCTTCCTAGTCTATGGTAATTTGTTACCCTCTCTAAGTTGCAATAGGTGAATTTGACTCGTGGTGCATAACACCCTCTTCAAATCAACCCTTGCTAAGTCTAGAAAAACCCTTTATTTATTGCATCATCATCCCTAGTATAGTTTCATTTCTTGCAAATCTCTCTTCCTAAAACCCATGAAAATTTAAGCATAGGTGTAGATAACCATTGTATTGCACTAGGAGTAGTATAGCACTTAGTTTAGGAAGAGGAAGTCAGCCTTCTTCGGAGGTTCACATCGACCCCAACCCACAAATTGAGAGGT
This sequence comes from Taxus chinensis, assembly GCA_019776745.2. Classification (NCBI taxonomy): domain Eukaryota; kingdom Viridiplantae; phylum Streptophyta; class Pinopsida; order Cupressales; family Taxaceae; genus Taxus; species Taxus chinensis. The sequence continues at coordinate 33,688,031 of CM034148.1, forward strand.
AATCCCATGTTATCCAATCACATCAAACGTCCTATTGATATTCTAGCCATTCAGAGGGTGCAGTGATTTGGTGAAAACACATACATCCTATCTTTCTAACATGCTAATAGATGCTTCATGTGCAACATTTTCTTTATAGGAATTATTTTATTCCATAGTTATCTGATAATTTTTTTATTAATGTTTTCCCTTGTATGCCATTGTTTGCGGACTATGCCATATGTCTTGTTTTTTCATTATTTGTATGTTTTTGACCACTTTAGCCTTAACTGTCTAGCGACATTATGAGAGATGTCCCTTGTTTATAACCCACTTTCCGCAGTCTACATTGTCTTCTTTCTTGTTAGATTACACATTTGTCTGTTATATAAATATTTATCCTCTTTGTACTAACACATGTTTCTAGCCACTTTGTTTGCATGTTCCTTGGTTTTTACCACACACATTTCCTCCCCCATATATGGAATCAATTTCACATCAACATCCATTTCTCTCCTTTTGGTTGCATCTTCCTAGCTACATTACATGCACCTTGAATGAGGGAGGCATACATTAGGTGAATCAGTCACCCTATCTAGTAGCTTAGAGCTATAACATAGTACAATTTAGCACATAATCAACACAAGACACAATTTTAGAAATTGCCTAGATTCTAAGTTGGGTCCTCAGTACAACATAGACACTAGTGCCTAGATACAAACACTAGCGCGTGGTACATTACGTGAACCATTCACCCCATACAGTAGCTAAGACCTACAACACAATACAATTCAACACATAATTAACATAGTACAAAATTTCAGAAACGAACAAGATTTTGATTTGGGTCCTTATTACAACATAGATGCCAACACCCAGATACATACACTATCTCTTGAGTGCTCCTAACTTTTCCTAGGTTCCTATGACTAGGGGTAAGTTATAGTCACTTTCTCATATCATTGCAGTTTTTAGCATTTCATAGAGCAATTTCACATTACAGGAACATTCCTCCTTTAATCATAATGTAATATATATATATGTTTTCTTGATCGAACATTCCTCATTCCTCCTTTGATCAAACTGGATTGAACTAGATCAAACTTGAACGAACTAGAAAAAAGCATGATCACACCAATTGTAGTGGTGTATAAACTTTGGGAAGAATTCACTAATGGAGAATAACACTAGAACTTTATCCCAAAAAATTCTTCTTTTGTGGCATGAGATCGCCCAAACAACTTACACTTAGCATGAGATCTCCCAAAAAAAAATTCTTGGCATGAGATCACGTAAAAAATGTGTTCTTCTACAACATTTTCAGGACACTTGCTATCCTTTTCACTCGTCACATATCAAGTGTACATGTTTCTTTAACTATTTTTTCACATTTTTACACACTTTTCACATACTTGGATTGAAATTCTCACATATACATGACTTTGAGTACTCTTTCACTCTTATTTTATATTTTCATCCTTAATATGCAACAAGAAGTAACCCTTAATCAAGTGACAACAAAAATAGGTACACCATGACACAACACATATGCTTCATGCCTAGGGTCCCTAACTCTTCCTTAACTTCCATGCTTCATTTTTATCACTCTACTCTTTTTCTTATTTCTTCGGAATGCTTTCATCATTGATTTACATGGTTATCAAATACACACCTCTTATCTACTTTATGTTATCAAGTATTCACTTAAAAACATATAGTGGGGAAAAATGTGGACCCTAAATCATGCACTTGGTACATTTATAAATCCTAATCAGATACCACTATTCATGTGATCCCTATGCAAGAAAACTAGTAATATTGTCTTTGGCCTCTTTCTTGTACTTTTTGTTGTCTTTCTAGTCTTTTAAACCCCACAACCCATTTTTTTTTACTTGTTTATCTTTATTAAATCTAGACATGAGCTCCTAGCCAGGACACAAATTCCCAGGCACCCTCATCCTCTCTCAGTATCCCCAACTTCTTTATATACTACCTGCCTCTTTTAGGCCTCTTTTATATTTTAGGCATCTTGTTTTCTTAGGGGTTGGCCTTTTAGTTTTTCAGTTATGAAATTCAACTAAGGTAGTCATATAAATACAAAGCTATGTGATCATAATAGAGGATCAAGCCCTAAGTATCTACCATAATCAACTAAGGTTAAATCCAAAGGCATTCTAAGAGTATCAAGGAATCCATCTAGCTATCCATCAAGGGATAAGGGACTGCATTTTTTTGCATACACTTCATATGAGGAGCATTTCATTTTTACATCCACACATCTACTTGCATTGCTACATTTATCTATTTCTAGCTATTCCATGCAACTTGTAAAAGATCTTCTACACACACATAAAGAGCTACATGGAGTATGAGATGTAGTCTACTGTTAAGTTAGAAGTTCAATATTTCAGGTGATCTCCAGGGTCAATTCAAATCCCCATTTGCATCTTTTAATTTTTAGGATTTGATGTGTTATGGGGTTTTGCAAGGGATCATTTGTTTTATAGGTTATAGGAAAAAAAATTTATCATTCAATGACATATAGGAGACTAACAACAAAGGATAAAAAACTCCTTGTGACTCAAGAAAATCTGATTCTGATCATTTTTACAATCACATGCACTTAGAAGAGGTATCTGGTGCCTAGGCACCCCTACCCCAGTCTAGGCACCCTAGTCCTACTTGTTTAGATAATTCCACAATTTTCTAGATTCGGTTTGCACAGTCTTCCATCCTTCATCATTTTTTGAGATCAACATACTTCAGTATTATTACAAAATCAGCTAAATCACACTTTCCTTCTCTTTCACCTAGGGATTCATTTTACATTTTTTATTTTCTTGCGTGAATTATGTGCTTCATTTATTATCTATTACATGTATAAAAACCTAAATTTTATATCTCTACCCTATTTTTCCCATGTGCACATATTTTTTTATGGTCCTATTTAGTCCCCCCTTTAATTAAATCCATCCCCTTCAATATTTAATAAAATGTCCACTTATTATCCCATCATCTTATTAATATTTATTAATAAAAATTAATTGATTAATTTTAAAAAATTAATTAATATCTCATATGCCCTAAAAAACCTTCTATTTATGATGATTTAATCGTAACACATACATCCCTTTTCTTTTCTAGGTTTCTTATCTTTCCTATCTTTAACCCTTAACATCCCTAAAAATTCTTTTCCCACCTACATACTTTAAAACACCCTTCCAATTATCAAATTCCCAAAAAACCAATGAAAGCACAAAAACTTCCCCATTGGGGAAAATTTCCCTATAGTTGACAACAACTCAACGTAGTCATCATCGAACCTATAAAACTAAGTTTTTTCTTTCCATAATTATCAAATGCATGGAAATTTTGGAGCTTCCTTATGACCTGTGAACTCTTCCTCGTACCTGATAATTCCTACAATAATTAGAGATCTTGTAGACATCATTTAAATGTGCTTTCATCGCTCATGATCAGCCTTCATGAGATTTATCATCATCTTCATGTTATATACATGACATTCATCAAATTATCTTTGTATTGTTTGCATTTAATGTTTTACAGGTTCAAATCAGCCTTAACAACAACCAGAGCTCCATTGTCATCCCTTTTTTCCAGCTTCTTTACTTTTAGGTCTCCCATTTCATCCTTTTGACCTCGACCTTAGTTTTCCTACCCCGACTGGTGCCGACCCAGTCAAATTGGCATTGATTCATTCCCAATCAGTGTTGACCTAGTCCAATTAACATCGACCGGACCCATATTATAAATCCAAATCCATTCACAGAAGAGCTTACACGTTTGTTGCAATTTCTTTTCACCCAATTCAGTTGGTATCCGTGCAGTCTAGTCCACGTCAACCCATGACCTTCTCGATATTCTAGAGCTTGTTGCATACCTATTTTCTATATTTCCTGATACACTCTTCTATAGTCATTGTCGAATCGCACTCTGTAGCCTCAGGTCACCTTCGACCCATGCAGGTTTCATTTGATTTACATCTATTTTTATTATATCTTTACTTTCCTTATATATCAGAATCTTTAGTTTCTGTTTTATATTAGAGTCTCCATATTATCTAGATCCATATTAGTTATTTTCAGATTCGTTATTCCTTTAGTTTTTGCATACTATCAGTTTATCTTTCATTTATATCTCTTTTTCATCTCAAAACACGAGGGTTGAAATATGCAAAGGAAGGTAATGCTGCTTGGAGCTGGATTTATTGGAAAACCCCTATATATACTATTTAATCAATTTTTCTCTCTAATGACTCTTATTTGTAGGTTCATTGAGCTTGTAGTGAGGATCCATCATTCACTTTGCACCTATATCCATTACATCACTTCTAATACCTTCAACCCTTTATTTTCTAAGTTATTTAGTTTTCTTTAGTACAAGATCATTTAATTAAAAAGGAATACAAAAATAGATCAACATTTTGGCACACCTAGTGGGACACCCTTTACGTGATCGTTTGCATTTCTTTCTATTTTTTGTGTTTCTTCTGTCTTCTATCACCACTTTAGCATAAGGCTTCAATTTTTACTTGCTCGTGTTGGGTTCAAATTTTTGGATCACTCGTCACTTAAATTTCAAATAAAAAGGAAAATATTTATCCAGGTATTCCTTATTTTTCCCTATTCTCTCCTTTCTGCAGCATATTTCTCTTCCCTATATGTGTCCTCATCGAAATATCACACTTCAATTTGGTTTGAAAAGAACCTTTTCTTCATCCTACTTGATAACATAACTTAAGTAGGGGTTAACCTTACTACATCTCACATCCTATCACACACAACCTAAAACTCAGGCATTCAAATTAACACATCTAAAATCATCCTACCCAGTAGACTTATTGGGATTTCATCACCCAATAGGAAGCTGCTCGAAATATCCCCATCCATAACTACCTGAAACCATCCTTAGAATTTTGTTCCTTAGGTACTTTAGTTATCCACCTACCCTTTTATTTTTCTCAAATTTCTTAATTAATCATGTTAATAAGAAATTTGTTACTTGATTTGTTTGTTAAAAAATTACATAATCTTTTTTCACCTATTTCATGTCTATTGTCACCCTTCCTCAAGTCGAAACAACACAACAATCTACTCTATCTAATGATATACCTTCCTCTAGTGATCCCTCCCAACAAGATTCTAAACTTAAGACCACACCTTTGGTTACCCAACCCCTTTTCTACATGGTCTCTCTTTCTGAGGAGCATGTCATCCACAATCATCCCTATCTTGAAACCAATCCTTGTATCTCTCATTAATATAACCTCTCTAGATTAACTACACCCCCATCTCTAGCTACTTTAGAAAGTCTTGGACCTCCTTCTAGCCCCATGTATGAATTATTATTCTATAAATCTCCCACAATATTTCAATCCTATCAATCTACTCAATTAGCGGATCCCATTCCACCCACATCACTTTATGTCACCTCTATATTTATTCCATCCACTACAAGTATGCTCCCACCATCTCAACCTATCAACACTTACATTCCTACCCATCATGTGCTCCCACAATCTCAACCTCTCAACACTTACATTCTTACCCATCAAATTCTCCCACCTTCTCAATCTCTTAACACTTACATTCCTACCCATCATATGCTCCAACCATCTCAACTTCTTAAAACACATATCCTCGCTTATCCTTTACCACAAAAGAATTCCCAACCCCAAAAATCACACCACATCCCTATTTCTCAACATAACCCATTGCAAAAACTTATGCAATCTCAACCCATGACATATATTAATCCTTATCAAATGGTTCCTTAAATCCCCACACATCCACACACTTATCAACCACCTTATAAAGCTACTTTTCATACCACACAACCACAATCTCAACCTATCATCACATTGAATAATTTTATTCATGCATTAATGAATAGGTTGGCTAGTCTAGAGGTTGCTACATTGGAAACCAAGGTTATGTTATCCTATGAACAAATATATAATGAACCCATTCATTCATCAGTTCCAATCAAACCTTACCCCCCTCATTGGGACCTTCCAAAAATTACTAAGTTTAACAACAAGGAATATCACCAACAACATCTATGCGTATTCAAACATGCATGTTATCTTATCGTACATAATCTAGAAATTATGCTTCACACCTTCCTTATGTCCTTGGCACGTCTAACACTGGATTGGCACGACATGATTCCTTGACATTCCTTATTCTCCTTTACCCAGCTAGCATAAGTTTTCCTAGAGCATTTTTCGATTAATATTGCGTGTAAAATCACTATCAATGAATTATATGTCGTTAAACAGTTTAATGATGAGTATATCATAAAAATTTTCACTCGATGATGTAGCACTATAAGGAAACTATCATTTTCTCTTATAAAAACTAAACTCATCAAAATATTCTCACGCTCATGTGCAAATCATATCTCATCCACCCTACAAATCCAAACATTTTAGACATTCAAAGAAGCTTTCACCATGGCATACAAAATTAAAAATTGTTCCCTTGATCAAGGCCAACTAGAACTCATATCAAAAAAACTCAAAACCGAGTTCATCAAACCCACTATACATAGCAACAAGTATAAAAAATACTACCACTACCATCATGGTTCAATCCCCATCGCCATCTCCCTCTCACACGAAGTCTTCACAAAGAGATTTTCGACCATTTCCTAACTATACCTCCTTGGGGGAATCCTATAGTTCGGTATTTTACAAGTTGATGGAATTGCACTCCATCCAACTTCCTCCCATATGACCCATGGATTACTTGCAACCTTATCCTAATTGGTATCACGAAGGAAACTATTGTAAATATCATCGAATCAAAGGTCATGACATTGATAAGTGTTATTCCTTCAAATATCACATCCAACAACTTATAAATCAGGAGGCTATCCAAATAGACAACTCCACCCCTTCACCTAGCCAACCCCTCAATAGAATTAAACAAACTTTTCCTAATCAACAACTAATAAATCAAGCCACCCCTTCTACATCCTAGCTACCAAATGCTCACACCATTAACACCATTAATCAAGATCTCATATCATCAATTACTCTGCACTTTCTTATCTTAGAAATTATTCCCACCCCTTATTCATAACCTAGCATATCCAAAACTATCACACCTATATCAATTTTTAGTAATTGTCCTATACCTATACTTGTTTTTACCCTTACCACATCCCCATCAAATTTGACTATACCCCTTACTTCTTCCACTTTGATCATGCCCAAATATATTACATTAGATTCATCCTTAGCACCTATTTCAGCCCCATTAATATACATAACTATCTCAACATCTCTCACATCCATTCCTTCACCCACATCTACATCAAATGCACTTAATACTACATATGCACCACCTATGTCTACAACCATCTCAACTATACCTACTATCACTACATCCCAATATCTCATGTCAATTCCTTCATCAAAAACACCTATTACATCTACATCACTCACTTCCACATCAATCCCAACTGCACCCATTTCTCCCACATATATTTCTACAACCTCACTTACAACTATCCCAACACTTATCTCTTTATATATGACTACATCATCCATTCCATCCCAATATTTTACACTTACTCCTTCTCCAAAATCCATTTCTATATCTACATTTATAACCACTATCACCCCATTCAAATGATCTTGATTTTTGGATATATCAATGATACCCCTTGCAAAGTTTATAAAGAAAACACCTCCATCTAAGGAAAAAAAAAAGAGGATTGATTCTCCCTCTTCAAAATTGATTGTTTCTACATCAATCCATCCAAAACTTACACCAAAATCTTTAGATCCATTGGTTGAAATTATAGTCATCCCTACCAAGGGTGAATCTTCTCGATCAAAATCTAAGACTCTTTGTAAGCATTCCCAAAAATCTCCCATGCACCCTCATAGGAAATTAGACCTTACCTCTCCTAAGAGATCCAAAATTACAAAATGTATCCCAGAAACACCCTCATCTATTTTAGGGAAATCCCCTTTACCTAATATATCTTGTAATAATAAATCCTAATCTAACCAATCTAACCCTTCTACAAAGGTTGATTCATCTTTCAGTATTCATAATTTACCAATCTAATCTACATCTGCACCTAAGCCCAAACATCCTATCAAACCTCATAAGAGTATTCTTCCCTACACCACCTCTATTGCATCTTAAATACATATCCACAGAAATTTAATACAAATATCTGTAATCGCACTTCCTCCCATTAGATATTTTAATCCTAATAGTAAGAAGTCCTCATGATTTTATCATAGATGCATTTTTGATTATCATCCTACCCTGGGTCATGACATCAAGCATTGTAAGGAATTTCAGACCATCATTTATGACCTCATTGAGAAAGATGATTTCCTCATTCAAAGGGAACATGCTTCTCCATCAACAACCAATCCAATTTGTGTCCCATCCATTGGGTTTCCTAAGACTCCTCCATCCACATCATCCCTTAGCATCTCTCCTGCACGTGAAGGTCCCCCTTTTTTTGTTAATAATGTTTGTCTTACCCATCACCCTTATGGTCTGCAACCATCTATCCAATCTAAATCCAAGATGATCCCATCTACACTCCTTCGGCATTCGTTATCTCATCTAGATATAAGTTGTTAAACACTAGGGGAGAATTTTCCCTTTATTTTTTATCCCCTTGCATCTTCCTCATCCATACATGTTAGGAGACTTCATTTTAAGATCCACCCACTTATGGATTAAATCCTTTCTGGCATCATTTCAAGCCCAATTTTTGTGGCCATCGACTCAGGGACGTATGTTTCCTTCACTTCCTTACTTTTGAAAAGGTAGTGCATAGTTTTTATCTTCACTTATTCATCTCATTGTATTAAATATTTTTCAAGCTATCCTTTTATCCTATAAGAATGTCACTACTCTAGAAGGGATCCAGTGTGGAAAGTTTGTCCCTAACTGGATTAGACCATACATTATCAAGCACAAGTATGGGTCAAGATCCTATCGATTGGCTTCCCTTGACGGTAAACTACAAGTGGAACCGCTTAACGTATTTTACTTGTGACCATTATGTAGTCACAAAATCATACACTTTGGATATTTATTTATCCCAGTCTCATACTACTATTTAGAATTTTGTCAAGGCAAGAAAGTACTAATTAACCCTAGTTCTTTGGCCATTTTATTTATTTTATTTCATATTCTACAACCTATTACACCAATTTACCCAGTCATTTTTTAATATCCCTGGTCATCTTAGCCCTAACTAGGGAAACCATATTTAATACTAGGCCACCCATGGGCGCCCTGGTCTCTTTTCCACTTTCCTGCCCTTTTTTGGGTCTTTCTAACAGTTTTTCATAATTATCTTTATTACGGTCGGCCTTTTTGGGGTTAATTATGAAATTAAACCAAGATAACCCTATAAATTTAAAGTTATGAGACCATAATGAGGGACCTAACATTACTATCTACTATCACTCCATCTAGAGTTACATCCATCTATTGCATTTGCATCCACATAGCTCATCATTAAGGCATAAGCTAGGACATCTGCATCACACTTCATAGGGGGAGGGATTATACTCTATTCCATACACACATATTATTAAATTTTATACATTTAGTTATTTCTTGCTACTTCAAAAAGTGCAACTGACACAAGAGCACCTAGGGAATGACATGCACACACACACCAGAACTATATCTAGGTCCGAAATTTAGTGTAGCACTCAGTTTAGTAAGCCCATTGTTGTGGTAGCTGAGTTGAGTCCAACCAATTCATTTTGCATATTTTTAAAAGGGTTTTGATACTTCCTTTTGTCTTATTACAGGCCATTTATTCCTCTTAGAATATTCAGACCATTCAACGCAGTACAAAAAAATTAATGTAACAGGAAGATAGAGTTTCAGATCACCTTCCGACCCTGTGAAGACCAAATTTTGAGATTTTTTGTAGACCAGATAACCTATATTCTTTACCATAGTTCTTGTAGGCACCTCATTCCTATTCTAGGTACCCTAATCCACTCATATTCTCCTGATCTAGTCCTTTTAGGACTTCTCCACAATCAATCCTGTTCCAATAATTTCTAGTCAAACCTGTGACAGTATTCAGTTATCAAATGAGTTTTCCTTACCTCCTTATTTAATATTAGGGTTTGATTTTACTATTTTACTTCATTTATTTCATTTACATTTAATTACTGCATTATATGTCCTCCTAGATTAGATTAAGTAGTTCTTAGCTAACCTAGATTTAGTTATATTTTAGTTAATCATTTTGGTGAACCCGACGTCTTTCACACTTATGATCCTTATTCTTCTTCTATCATGGGTCAAGTTTATTTATCTTATTTAATTAAGAGATATCCCAATTTTTAAGTTTTTTACGAAAAATCCCTTGACACCGAGTATTTTGATGAGAATACGCCACCACATGAATTAAGTTCTATGCTTAATTTTTTTTATTTTGACCCTAGTCTTAATGAACCTCCATCTAATCAACCAATATTGGACTCGATTCAATCCTTACATGATAAATTTGTAGTCATGGAATTCAACATCACATCTCTTAGATCTAAAATTTGACATCTTAAGGATGCTTCTTAATCACATGTTTGTGCTTCTTCTACATCTTATTTGTAGTCTATGTTCACTACATGTCATATAAATGAAACTCAAGTCATGTCATCGCTAGAACCTATCATACTTTCTCACAATGCTAAGCCACATGAAATTCTTATTGAGCTTCTTAGTCATCATTTGATCACTCTAACGTCTATTTATTACTATCCTCCTTATCTCCTAACAAATTATCAAGATCGTCCATATTTCCATTATCATCGAATCAATGGGCATAATGACCACAATTTCTATGCTTTACAATGTAGATTCAAACATCTTGAGCATAAGGGATTTATTTCATTCACTGAAAAACATCCTATTACATGCCCACCTACAAATACTATATCCATATGGGCTCCTATGTCTATTTTTCCTTCGCTTAGTCAAGATCAATCTAAGTAAGCTCCTACATCTACTAGTGAATCTCCCTTTAATATTTCTATGGAAGTTCTAGATGATTCTCTTATTCATTACATGTGTGATATTGACAACCCCTCACATGTGCATATTGATCCTTCTCCTATAACTGATGTTTCTTCTTCTCCATCTAATGAGCATCATGTTATCACCACTCAAGTAGCCTCTAAGTAACCACCTATCAAAATTAGCTCACTAACTCCTCCTACTAAGTCGTCTATAGAATTACAAATTCAACCTAATAGACATTCTTTAAAACTTAATGCAATGTGATTTCCTCTCAAATCTAAACTCCTCCCAATCAATTTCATCAAAGAAACTAATCCTCCTTGTAATGTTTATGATATATATTCACATGCAACACCAACATACAAGATTCAGCCAATATCTCCTACCATTAACCTTGTTATATCAACACCTTATCAAATCGACATATATTGATGAATGGGACCCAGATACATCTTGTTATGGTGATGAACCATCAGATGATCACACTCCTCTACCAATTCGGTGTCCCATCACTTTTTAAAAGAAACTAATCCTTACATCGATCCACTTAGCTCATTTTGACTATATTTTAATGAATACTTCATCTTAGCATAATCACACTCTTCACATTCTCATACCCTCATTTTCTTGCATTAGGCACACTCATCATATATTCTAGCATCGCTACATGATGAAATAATGTTGTGCTTGGGTTTACACTTGAATGTTGAGGGAATACTGCTACACTGAACCTTACACAATGTACTATAGGCATTACACATTAAATTTCATCATACATTATGCGTCATACATTCTACATTTATTCTACAACATTTTGACATTTGTGTATCTACAAATACTATTTCATCCTAAACCTCATTGCATAGGAGTCTAACATTACACTACTAGTCTATATACATAAATTATACACATTACACTTTACACATTATACACTTATTTTATTACATTTTACACATAGCATATTTACATAATCCACTCATCACATGATCACCTTGATTTTTTTTCTACGCGTTGCACTCACTACTCAATGATGCACTTTAGTTTATCGGTCCATACTCGATTGCTAAGGGTTAACAAATCAAATGGACGTTACACTCATCACATGATCACCACTCCATATTCTATCATGTGACTTTGCTAGGCTAGTTACATTCACTTTATGCTAAATTGTCACATATTCTATCATTTTGTAGTGGTATACACCTTAGGTTAGATCACCACTCCCTTTGGTCACTTTGTAGTGATATATGCTTAGGAATAAACCATCACTTATCTAATCATCTTTTAGTGACATACACTTTATGTTAAATCATCATGTAATCTATCATTTTGTAGTGGTATACACCTTAGGTTACATCATCACTCCCTCTTTTCATCCTATAGTGATATACGCTCAGGGCTAAATCATCACGCCACATTCCATTTCATCGTGGTATATGCTTTGGCTATAAGGTCCATGCACATCATTTCTACATATCACATATCATCACCACTACACATATACACATTCATTAGAATGCGCTAGATAAAAAACACGCACTATTTAACCATTCCCTGATGATGCACTCTCATTTATGGTTCATTATTAATTACAAAGGGGAAAATAAAATGAACCTCATTGCATACACTTATATCCAGTTGGGGGCAACGTGGATCCTATCATTCCATCTTGCACTCCACTGCATCCACCCACAACATACTGCATTATCTTGGAGTATTTAGTTTTGTTTACTAGTGTGTTAAATGATCGATTTACTACACATGTTAGATAGATTTCCTATATGTAATTATCTACACCATACACACATGCATGTTCATGCATTTGTTTAGCATGATCACAGATACAAGTATCTTACATGCTACATGGATGCTCTCCTTCTACCCTTCCTATATTGGTGTCTGGTGGCATCCAAATTCATCTCTTCTAGGTGTTATTGTTTTATTTTTATACTTAGAATTTTATATTACTTGGTTATTCACACTTTGACATATTGGTTATCACTCTAACATGCTAATGGGTGTTCCATGTACAATACTTATTTTTGAGTATATTATGTTTCCATGACTACTTGTTTGTTTTTTTATACTTGTCTGCCATTGTTTGTCATTGTATGTGGGATTTTCTATATTCTTGTGTGTACACTTTCTTATTGTTTGTGACCATGATGGCCTTATGTGTCTTGTGACATCGTGAGTGATGTCTCATGTTTACATCCCACTTTTTGTAGATTACTTTATTTATTGTGTGTTTACATTTAATAAATTGTCTGCGTAGCTTACAGATGTATTCTATATGCATGCATTGTTTGTTTACACTTATATTTGGTTAGCCTTCTCGTTGTGTGTGCCTTGGTTTCTACCAAGCACTTTCTAGTGTACAAATTTCTGAATGTGATTGGTCCGCTTTCAGGGTCATATCATCCTATCAGTGATAATACATGTGCCCCCAAAGAGGGGGGGACATCATTTGGGGGTTTTTACATACTAACACAAAGATTCTACACCAACACGGTTCAATTTTCTACAGCGAGTGGGTTCAGACTAGTCTACGAACCACATACACAACAAATTTTATAAGACATGGTGTCCTTATTATTTTTGGGAAGCAGTTATAGGCTTGGAGGTTACACTAGGTGTACCTCCCTACACTACTTTGGCCAGTGGCATTAGATCCCCCAAAAAACCTAGGACAATACAAAGATCTCTTCACATACATTTTAGTAAAAGTAGTTAGAGCTTGGAGGACATAGAGCATTTCCTCCCTACACTTCTTTGGCTAGGGTGACATGAGATCGCCAAAAAAACTCACAGTATAAGATATCCTTCTACACTATTTCTCGACATGGATTAGGTGCAAATGTTCCATTTACATGTACATTTACACTTTGCATATTTTACACTTACATGTATCTTTACATAGTGTTTTTTTTACATTTACATACATACATATTTGACTACTTGATCATTTTCTCCTTATAAGTCCATCTGTATGAGAAACAAGCAGTGAAATGGGGGCAACAACACAACAAAAAATAACAACATTCCATGATAACACACATGCTTTACTAACCATGTAGGTACACTACACACTGTGGAAAATACACACACATGCATTCACCATAGGTTCACTTTCATCACTTTTTATTTGTGTATTTTTCATCTATAGTTTCCGTTCTCCTCCATATTTTTGTCATTCCATGCTTTTGTCTAGTCCTTCATGACACCTTATTCATCACTCTACAATGACATCAGGTGCACATATCTATCTGCTTTATGTTACCGAGATTCCTGCTCACTAACATAAAGTGGGGGAAAAATGTAGTAAAAAAACTACGCACTTTGGACATTTATTTATCTCGGTCTCATACTAATATTTAGAAGGTTCTCAAAAGAATAAAGTACTAATTAACCCCCATTCTTTTAGCCATTTTATTTATTTTATTTTGTATTTTACAACCTATTGTACCCATTTACCCATTCATTTTCAAAGATCTCATGTCGTCTTAACCCTAATTGGGGCACCCTGATTTAATATTGGGGTGCCTTGTCCCACCTAGGGGCACCTTGGTCTCTTTTCCACTTTCTCACCATGTTTTGGGTCTTTTCTAGCCATTTTTTCATAATTATCTTTCTTATGGTCAACCTTTTCAGGGTTAATTATGAATTTAAACCAAGAGAACCCTATAAATATAAATTTATGAGACAATAATGAGGGACCTAGTATCACTATCCATTATCACTCCATCTAGAGTTACATCCATCTATTGCATTTTCATCCACATAACTCCATCATCAAGGAACAATCTAGGAAATCCACATCACACTTCATAGGGTGATGGATTTTATTCTATTCCATGTACACATGCTATTATATTTTATACATTTAGTTATTGCTCACTACTTCACAAAGTGCGACTAGAACAAGATCATTTAGGGCATGAAATGTACGCACAAACACCAGAACTATATTTGGGTTCAAAATTTAGTGCATCACTCAATTTAGTAAGCCCACTGTTGTGGTAGCTAAGGTTAGTCTAACCCATTAATTTTCTATCCATGTATTAGTTAGCTAAGATAAGAGAATTGAAACTAACACCTAATAATTCCAAAACAAAGCTAACTAAACCTATATCATCATACTAAGATCTTAAAGAAACTAAATATCAACAACATGCATAGAACTTTGAAGGAAAATCAAACTAACATGTTAAGCATTATTGTCTACTCTTTGAAAGATAAACTAGAAATAGATCTATGTAGATCCTTACAAATCAAAATATGATTTTTTTTTATCCCAAGGGTTTAAGAATGAAGTCTCATCAAGACATGGCTATAAGGCCATTTTGATTCTCTCCATATGACTCAAAATCTTGGATGGATGAAATGCAATATGAAGATACCTAGCTCAACACTAATGGAGGATGTTCAACGATGAAAATTCCTATAGTTTATGTTATATGCATACAAAGGTGTAAGAAGAAAGGTAGGATGAGGGTTATTTATATAACCAATTGGTTTGAAGAAGCTTTGCATCCTATTGTATGTGGGATAATAGCAAAGCTAGGTTAGTTAGGGATAAACATACTTTAAGTTTTGTTTAGAGGAGATTAATATATCATTAGTGATTCATGAGAGTTTATGGGGGTGTATTAATTAATCAAGAGTGGTTAAATAATATGTATATGTAGATTATAGAACCATTTTAGAGAAAATTTAGCATAATTTGGGTTATTAGGGGATTTAAATCCAATACATGATGATTTATTGATTAAACACAAGGGGAAGTTAATTAATTACGAATAATTAATTAATCTAGATAGAAAGGAACACTAATTAATGGAAGCTCGTTAATTGGTGCCCTGAGTGATAGAAGAATTAATTAATTAGTGTAATGAAGTTAATCAATAGTGATATAAGAGAAAAGGTGCATTATTGACAATATGTTGTCAATTTTCTGGAAAGGGGAAAATTAACGCAATTTAAATATTTAAATTACTCAATCCAAATTACAAGTGACCACACATTTTGCATCTTTTTTTAGGGTTTTGATACTTATTTTTGTCTTATTGTAGGCCATTTATTCCTCTTGGAATATTCAGAGCATTTGGTGCAGTAAAAAAATGATGCAACATGCAGACATAGTATCAGATCACCTTCTGACCCTACAAAGACCAACTTCTGAGCTTTTTCACAGACCAGGGCACCCAGATTCTTTACCAGAGCACCCGTAGGTACCCCAATCCTATTCTAGGTGCCCTATTCTACTAAGATCATCTAGATCTAGTATTTTCAGGACTTCTACACATTCATTCCTATTCCCGGAATTTCTAGTCTGACTTGCAACACTCTACGATAGTCATTGGTTACCCGTTGAGTTCTTTCCTTACATCCTTACATATTAAGGTTTGATTTTATTAGTTTACTTCATTTATTTCATTTGCATTTATTTACTATGTTATATGTCCTCCTAGATTAGATTAACTAGTTCTTAGCTAATCTAGATTTAGTTATATTTAAGTTAATCATGTTTTATTGTTAGCATATCTAATAATGAGCTCTTAGTCATATCCTTAGATCATTCCTCATGTTCCATCTTCCATTATGATGATTTGGAATTTTGTGGTCATCCATCACTTTCCTATATGTGACCTTAAATATGGGCTCCACGGCTCTTTTTGTATCATATTTGTTATATATAGGTTCTCCCCTTTGGTGATAACTCTGCAATCATTACATCCATTTCCCTCTTATTCACCTATTGGAACCATGCAAAGGGTCTAGGGGTGTTTCTTTTACATTCATTATCCCCTTCTACGTGGTCTACCTAGCTATTCCCAGCTCTTCCCCATGTAAAATCAAGAATCATGGATGTTCAAAAATCAAAGTTATTAAAAAACAGACTGATCCCTTGAAGGATAGTTGTTCATGAAAAAACATAAAAAATAGAAAGCATGAAATCAAAAGAAAATCAAATAAATAGACCCATCCCTCAAAGGATGGCTATCATATATATTACTCTTTCCATCTATATTATGTATAAAGTATACCATACCCTCAAAGGATGGATATTGTTTTGTATTATGGAATTGAAGGCTTCCCACATTGATTAGTTTGCTCTTTCCCTTTCCTAGAGTTGGGGCATAGATTTAGGGAACACCATTTATGGAGAACCCTCTCCTTGTGTACAAGTTACATCTTAAACCCTTTTATCATGTCGATATTAGGTTTATGAGTTAATTTCATCCATGCTTCTTTATGATCTTTTATATGACTAAATATCATTGGTTATATGCTAACATGTGTTTTGGTCGTATATGCTTTGCATCACCTAAGTCCCCTTATTGTTTACCTCCAATGCGATTGGAGACATCCTTTCCTCATGTGTTCCTTGATATTATGTAGTGTCATTTATACCTATAGTTTGCTATTGTTAAGTTGTGTCTTATCCTACATCTCATCCGATCTTATCCAATCTCTCTCATATTAAGTACACTTTTGTGGCCACATATATTCTTCCTTTAGAGAATTTTGTTTCCATAGTTTGCATCCTCCACATATCATCTCAAAGTACAAATTTGTTGCCATATTTTTTTCCCTCTGGGAATTTAATCCAACATTTAAACTATCCCTTTATACTCTCTAAATCCACCTTTTTGGCCATATTTACTCCTCCTTTGGGAATTTTATTTCACAATCCTATCCATTTCTACTCTCGAAGTCCACTCTTGTGGCCATATTTGTTCCCTTTTTTGGGGCACCATTTTCTCATTCAAAGTCCACCTGGTGGCCATAATTTTCTCCTCTTGGGGCATATTTTTCCCTTTATTTCTTACGACCATACTTACTTCCCCCCTTGGGGAAATTATTTCACCACCCATTTTCCAATCCACCCTCCAGGCCAATTTTCATGTCCTATACTGGGGCACCATAATTTTCATCCTCATCCCTTGTGGATGTATACCTTTTTGCTCGATTCCTCGTGTATGAAGGATTTTACATACTTTTAGTATTTAATTGCACATACTTTGATGACTTTCCTATTGTTCACCCACTTACTAGCCCATAGAAGATTTTTGTTATTTCCATTGAGACCACAATTTCCCCTCTACCAATGCGATATTAGATTCACCCACCAAGGTTTTCATTTTTATTGCGATCCTTTTTTATTTTGGCATCTTTCCTCACATTATCCTTTTACCCATTATTCTTTACTTACCCACCTTTCATCATCTACTTTCTTCAAATGCGTCATCAATTTGCCATGGCATCATTGGTCCCCCTTATGAGAGGGAGCTCATCAGCAATCCTTCTTTATCCCTCATCTTACTCTCTCTTCATTTTTTTCCAATAGCTTGCTAGCTCAAACCACTCAATAAAAAGGGGTAAATGTAGACACCTAAATTCAATATCTCTACCATTCCCTTCCCGTGTGCATATATTTTTCTATGATCCTATCTAGGTCCCACTTTAATTAAATCCATTGCCTTTAATATCTAATAAAATGCCCACCTATCATCCCATCACTTTATTAATATTTATTAATAAACATTAATTGATTAATTTTAATTAATTAATTAATTAATATCTCATATTCCCTAAAAAACCTTCTATTTAGGATGTTTTGATCCTAACACATACATCCCCTTAATTTTATAGCTTTCTTATCTTTCCTATCTTTATCCCTTAACATCCCTAAAAATAACTTGCCCACCTACATGCTTTAAAGAACCCTTCCTACTCTTAAATGTACAAAATCCTGATCAAAGCACAAAAGCATCCCCATTGGGGAAACTTTCCCCATATTTGGTGGTGACCTAGCCCAGTTGCCATCAACTCTATAAAACTAAGTCTTTTTTTTCCATAATGATCAGATGCATTCAAATTTTGGAGCTTCCTTGTGACTTGTGAAATCTTCCTCATACTTGAGCATTCCTGCAATAGTTAAGTATCTCCTGCACATCATTTAAAAATTTCTTACATCCCTCATGAGATTTATCATCATATTTGTGTTATTTATGTGATATTCATTAAATTATCATTATATTGTTTGCATCTAACATTTTTTAGGTTCAGATCAACCTTTGCAATACCTCGAGATCTACTATAAGCCTTATTTTCTAGCTTCTTTACTTGTAGGTCTCCCATTTCATCATTTTGATCTCAACCTTACCCTTCTTACCCTGATTGATGCTGACATAGTCCAATCAACTTCGATCCATTCCCAATTGGTGTCGATCTAGTCTAATCGGCGTCATCTCGACCAAATCGATATACAACCACATAAGACCTAGCAGGTTTGTTACATGTTCCTTTCACTCAATCCAGTTAGTGTTGACCCAGTCCAGTCGACATCAACCCACAAACTTATCGATTTTCTAGAGCTTTTTGCAAACCTACTTTCTGTATTTCCTGATCCACTCTTCTATAGTCTTTGTTGAAGGGTCCTTTGTAGTCTCGAGTTTCCATCGACCCATGCAAGTTTGATTTGTTTTACAACTATTTTGATCAGATTTATACTTTCCTTATATATCAACATTTCTGGTTTCAATTTTATATCAGAGTCTACATAATATCTAGTTCCATATTAGTTATTTTTAGATTCCTTATTCCTTCAATTTTTACATACTATCAGTTTATATTTCATTTATATCAGTTTCTTTTATCATAAAATGGGGGTTGACATCCGCCAAGGAAGTTAACGCTTCTTAGATTTGGCTTTAGTAGGAAGCTCCCACATATACGATATAATCAACTTTTCTTTCTAGTGATTCTTATTTACAGGTTCATCAAACTCGAAGTGAGGATCCATCATTCAATTTGTGCTCGTATCCATTACATCACATTTGAGGTACATTAAACCCTCAATTTTCTAAGTTATTTAGTTTTCTTTAGTTCTATATCATTTAATTGAAAAGCAATGAAAAATTAGATCAACGATATGTGAATATGAAATATCTAGGGTTCAACATATAAATATTATATTTTTTAATTCAATAACAACACCAAGAAGAAGTGGAGGATAATCATTGGGGGAATACCCTAAACTAAACTTCCATTCAAATAAAATAAGATGTCACCCACAATCCTCATTATAAGAATCACCCACATGAGCCAATAAAACACTAACAACTTGCCTAGATAGTGAGGGTCTGATTGTTATGTCAAAAAAGTTCCACCCTAGGATTATCTTATGACATATCCATAATTTTTTCTAACATGGGACCATCTCTCAAGTTGTGGGACTTTCTACTTGAGATGGAACTCCAAAGAAGGGCAGTTCCTCTTCCTAACATAATGCTAAAACAAATCCTAAGGAAGAAAATATAGTTATCTATTCATATTCTATGATTCCAAGGTACCAGTGAGAGGAAAGTCCATGAAAATGAGAAATCCAAAGCTAAGGGGGTGATAACACCAATAGAAGGGTGGTGTGGACACATCATAATGAGTGAAAATGGGAGAAAATGAAAGTGGAAAGGGAAAACACAACACCACAATCCAAGAATAACATTTACAATACCATTTTCATTAAAGCACAACAATAGTAGACCATGTAAGGAGAAAAATATGTGCAAAAAATGCTTACGAATGTGATAGAGAGGCAAGAAAATGCAATAAACAAAGCTAGGGTAGTGAAATAACCACAAAACTTGAATTTTATTGGTTTAGATTGTTGCATAGTCCATTAAAATGAGGAAAAGATGCATGAATCCACCATACAATGTCCAAACTGAGGCTATGAGTTTATTTACAAGTAAACAACACCTGAGAAGAGAGTAACATCATTACCAAAATGTCCCACCCCCTTTAAAATGAGCCCCCTTTTTACCTATATAGAAGTTGAGAGAGAGAAAGAGAGAAAATAAATTCGAATTATGGGCTTCACCAACCAAAAAAAGATAGAAAATGCTCTGAAAATGGTATTCATGACCCTGCAAACCTATCTCTTCTTTGTAACTTTTCTTGAGGAAGACTAAAATGCCCCATACTTCATTAATTTTCTTTGAATTCCTGGGGCATTTTCTTTTGGAATGAGATATTTTTCCTTGTTTTTTGTCCACCAAATCTACCTACTTTCCTTTTTTTGTGATTTTTTAGAGAATAATATAGAAGTAAAAATCCAACGAGTCTAATTTTATTGGATTTAGTACTTGGGTAATTGAGTTATGTCAATGTGGACTCGGGAGCCTCGTTGTACCCATTTGAAAAATTCTTGGCCTTTGGGCTTATAACATGCCCATAGTCCGTAATGGGCTGTGGGCTTTTAGTTTTGTTTTGTGGCCAATCCTTTGGTGTTGGGAACACTGACCCATCCAGAACATGTACCTCATGTGCCTTTGTTCGCCACAATACCCGCACGCTCGTATTATGTTTCCTCGGAAACCCTCATCCTATGCCTTGCAAGATTTTTAGGTTTGTGTGGAACTAATGACCCCACAGAACCCTTTCCACGCAGGCTACCTTTCTCATAGTTCTCCACAGATGGGCCCGGTCCACACTACACACAAATCCCACTGCTTCATCCTGCATTATGGAAAAATTTTGTCCATGAGGAACTAATGACCCCACAAAACCCATTTTTATATGTCCCCTGTGCTCTAAACTCCACCCTGAATTGCAAAAAAAATAAACTTGAACTCCCTTCAAACTATGGTACTTTCGGCCATGAGGGGGGCACTTACCCTGATAAAAATTGTATTTCTGGGCCTCCGAATATCTGTAACTCTGCAATACAAAGGATCCACAGCCTACCCTTACTATTTTAGGATTTATAGAAATGTAGGTAACCTTAGTTCCATTTGATATAATTCCATCCAACCCCCATTTTTCCACAATACACTACACATGCCCTAAACCCCTGATTTTTTCAATTTTGACTAAGTGCTTTGGATTTCCATTAAAATGAAGAGTTAGGAAAAGTAGAGAAATGTCCTCCAAATCTAAATTTCACCATTTAATCCTAAAATTTGGCTAAGTATTGAACTAAAATAAAGGGAAATTCCTTCAAATGATTCCAATTTCCCAAAATCAACATCAATACTTGAATTTTTACAAATATTTCATTGAAGGTCCATGAATTTGTTCAAGTCTAAAATTTTGAAGCTATCCATTTTTCCAAGGGAAAAATAGATAATAATTTGGCGACTCAACGGGGCTATCTTCCTGTCAGATGAAGAGATCAGTGGCCTTGATCATCCATTAGGCATGGATTTAGCCTGATAATAATGAAAATTAGTCTGAAAATTTGAAACTCTATCGTTGAAGCCATCTGAAAAATTGTTGAACTTGGAGTTGATATGTTTCTTGAATTTTCCATCTAATTATAATAATTTTTTTGAGTTTTATTTGAGTGTAAAATTATTTTGAATCTCAAATATCCTTTCTTTCCTTTGTGTTTTGATCTGCTAAAACTTAGTAGCAGTAGCCCCAACTCAAATGCATACTATTTGATCCTAAAATATGATTTGTTTGGGTTGAATGAATGAACTATGGAAACTCACCCAAAATCTGATTTTAGCTTCTCTGCATTTTATTCTCTTAGATGTTTGCAACTGATTCCTAACACCTTGGAACTTCTTCCCATAAAATTGCTCTGTAACCTCCATAAACATTGTACAAAGAGACCACCCAGAAGAAAAAAAACTTGTACAAAGCACTTAGGGAAGGGAATGTTAGTCTTAGAAAAAAAAACTATGCTAAAAGCACTTGGAGGAATTAGAAATCTAATCTACTATATAGAAGGGAAGAAATCCACTTTAGTAGCAATTCTTCAAATAGATCCCATTAATCGAGATTTGTAAATCTTCTCCATTTAAATTTGAAAATTGGAAAGCATTTCTTTTCTTGCATTCATAGATCATATACGAGATACTCCATATGACATAAAACTTCAAGTGCTTACCTAGCTTTACCTTGTCTAAATCCCACTTTAGGACTAACTCCCACTCTTGGAAACTTCTTTTTTTTACCTTCCTATCAAATCTCTTCTTGATTTGAGCTTGGTATTTATCCATTGTTTGCACACTCTATTTTCTCATCTCATCTATCTCCATAAGTTGTACATATATAACCTCCATGGTTCTAAATTCATAATACTCTAGTTTCTTAATTATCTCCAATTCTAGTAATTCAATAGATATGGGAAACCTTTCTTATCTTCCATAAAATAGCTTGTAGGGAGAGCTACCAGCCAATTTCTTGGGCGTGATTCTATCAGCCCATAAGGCTGATTTGAGTTTTATTCTTTAACTCATCTGATTCTCATCCAAATTCCTCCTTACAATCCTCAAGATATTCTTGTTTTTGGACTCAACTTGACCATTACCCTAGGGGTATTAGTTTGATGAAGTGCTCAAATATATCCAATTCTTCATAGCCCAATTAGATATCTTTACTCCAAGGAAATATAGAGCATTATCAGATATGATAGTTGATGGGACACCAAACCTGTTTACAATTTCTTCATAGAAATCCATTATACTTGTCTCATTTGCCTCATTAAGTACAAAAAAATCTGCTCACTCAGTGAAATAGTCAGTTGATGTGAGAATCCACTTGTGGCCTAAGTTTGAATTAGGATTGATGACTCCAACAAGTATAAACCCCACTGAATGAATGGTTGATCAACCAAGATTGGGTGGATTGGAATGGTTCTCAACTTCTCCTTCCCTATGAAAAATGCACATTTATTGCATTTCTTAATGCATGCATAGGAATCACTGAAGATAGTGGGCCAATAGTAGCCATCCTTCATGATCCTGAGGGTTATTACCCATGGAGTGAAGTGGCCTCCATATTCTCTATCATGGAACTCTTGTAGTACCCTCTCCATATGATATGTTGTAATGCACCTTAAGAGAAGTCCATTCACATCTTTCTTGAAAAAAATGCCATCAATAAGAACAAATGAGATGGATTGGAGCCTTAAATACCTTCTCTTATATTTTTTCAAAGCTTAAGGGCATTGAACTATTTGGAGGAAGTTTATAATATCTTGAGTCCAACAAGGTGTGGGTAAGGCATTGGTTTTTTTTTCTTGATCATCCTGGAGCACTAAAACACCCCCTTCTTCATTTTTTGACTTTGTGTGTTGATATGAAACTAGTTTCTCACATAAGCCCTTGCCTCTAACCAGATTTGTCACCTTTATATCTATATCATAATCCATTAATATGGTAATCTAGATGAATCTTTTCTCATTTAAATCTTTGTTTAGGAGGAAATCCTTCACATCAAAATGTGAGACTAACAAGTGGATTTTCTTGTTGGATATTAGATGCCTGAATTTCTTCAAAATTCTTATGAAAACAAGAAAATTATTCTCAATGAATGAGTATATCAACTTCTAGTCTTATAGGCTCTAGTTGAAGTATATAACAAGCTGCTCCAAATATTATTTATTTAGATGCACTAATATTGTAGATATTGTAAATGTTTTGCAAAAAGCATATAGAGTGAAGTCCTTTGAGAAGTATCGGTTAACGAGGGTTGGAGCTTGTGATATTTATTTCTTAATAAATTTAAATATTTAATTTTCCTTAGATATCCATTTGAAAGCCATGCCCTTTTTCAACATCAATGTCAACGACTTGAAAATATTAGCAAAATTAGGTACAAACCTTCTAAAAAAATTTTATCCTCCCTAAGAAAATTTAGAGACCTTTCTTGTGACTAGGAAGTGGCAATGCAAGGATGGCATCAAATCTCTCAGGATCAATAGTTTACCCTTATTTATATTCAATGTGTCCTAGAATATTACCTTCATGAGATAAGAAGACACATTTATTCAGATTTAGGGAAACTCCAAACTATTTACACATCTCAAACACTTGCCAAAGATGAGAAATATGGTCACCTACATTATTGGAGAAAACTCTGATATCATCAAGGTATATAAGAACAATCTTGTTAATCAATCCTTTTAATTCCATGTCCATGGCTCTTTGGGACGTTGCTTTAGCATTGGATAAGCCAAATCACATTTTCCTATAAGAACATATCCCCCATTTTGTATTGAATTTTTTTTTGCATTGATCCTCTTCTCTCACCATGATCTGGTTCTAACGTGAGTAGCCATTTAGAATTGAAAATATCTCAGAACTAGCTACTACTTATAGAATATGCTACATTGAGGGAAGTGGGTAGTGGTAATTTAGGGAATCTCTATTTAGATCTTTGAAATCCACACACAACCTAATATCTCCATTTTTTTTCCAAACTGGAACAAGGTTACAACCCAGGATGAATGTTCAGTAAGGAAAATGATGTTTTCCTCAATAAGCTTATTCAATTCTTTCTTCATTAGAGGCTCTATATGAGGATTGAATGATATTTATATTTTCCTACTAGGTTTGGCTTCTAAATTTATTTCAATAGTATGTTGAGCTAAAATAGGATCAAAACCTCTAATATATTCATAGCTCCATGCAAATATATCAGGAAATTATTGAAAAAGTTATATAAAATCATGTTTTTCTTGTTGAGTATTTACCTTGCCAATTTGGAGCAATTTTCCTTCTCTAACTAAAATAAGATCTGAATCCCCATCTTTTACCATGATGTTTTATTTTTATTTTTATGAACTGTTCATTGGGATTTAAGATGGATTCCAAAGTCACTTGACCCTTTGGGAGCTTGTTTGAGCTGATTTGGACCACCTGATCTCCATATTATTTCTCTAACTTGTTTTGGTTTCTTGAAGATAAGTTAGCCTCTTCTTGAAGGAATTTGATGATCTATTTATCAATGTCAAATACCTACAAAATTGTTTTATTATTTTTTATAATAGGTCTTATGATCACTTTGATATGTGGCTGAATTTTATCTTTTTTGATATCCTCAGCAATGTCAAATGCTTCCCTAATTGCTGCAAGTCTGGAAGTAGTTTCATTTCCTTTTTATAATATGGAATTGATGTTGAATGATTCAAAATATTCTAGGATATCCCATACCATGTGTTTTTAGGCCTTGCATATATCATTCTTAGTTGCATTTATCTCTCTAACTTGATTCACAACTAGCTCACTATCCCTAAATGCCTACAATTTCTTGATGCCTTTCTTCATTACCTAATGTAATCCATGGATAAGGGATTCATACTTTGTTGTGTTATTAGAGAAAATTAACTGAAATATGAAAGTATACTAATGCTTAATACCTTTAGGGTACATAAGCAATACTCCTCATCATGCACCTTGTTTGCTCCTCAATCCATCAAATGACATTTTCCAAACTCCACTATCATCTTCATCATCTAGGTTGGTTATTCTAGGAAGAGGTGAATTTTCTTCATGCAAGTAGTGAACACCCAATTCAAATCCTTCCATTTCCTTGTATGGATCATAACTATGTCGTTTATGTACCCATTTAACAAGTATCAAGTAAGGAATGCCTCCAATTTGAGTATCTACCTCTTAATTTCTTGGGCAATCCTCTTGATAAAAAATTGTTCAATTAGCATTGATAGGGATGGGTACATAAGGTTTAATGTGGTATGTAGAAATTGGTTCAAAATTAATAGTGGACTTAGCTCTATACCCAATCCTACAAATCATGTGATACCAATCATATGAAAAGTATCCCCTAATCTTATTAGTGAAACCCCTAGATAAATATAGGGAAAATAGTGGAGGTAGGTCAATTAAAAATATATCCCAAGGAATTGTGACATTGAGACATGCATGTAGTGTGACACTTAGATATTTGATAACTCTAAAATTTCCCACTATTGTCCCATCCAATTGTACTACTCCCTTAGAAAGGGGTTCATACTTGAGACCTAGATAGTCTGCAATCTACTTTAGTATTACTGAGCTTCTTTCTCATGAGTCAATCATGCAATTTTGCACTAGATTATCCCCATTGATCAATGACATGTAGAATGGTGGAGGCTTCATGTTTTTTCTTAGTTGAGCCTCCTTTTTCTACATTCCATTGGTGATCACCTTTTCCTATTCTTTATATGACTCATTTGGGATGGATAAGCTAGCCATGGCTACCTATAAGAGGTTGTTAATAAATATTCACACTCCTTCAACTTGAATTAACAAAGAAAGAAAATATAAATATACTAACCTCAGAGGATGTCAGGTTTAACGATACTCATAGATGTTGATTGATGATTCTCAATGTTGCGCTCTATGAAATATGTGTACAAGATCCTTTCCTGCGAGGAAAATGTGCAATCAATGACACTGCACAAGATATGATTATAAAGATAGGTAAGTTATATTATCGACAAAGACCAATTCTAGGAATCCAAAGGGCTTCTTTGAAGGATGCCAGCTTGTTATTTAAACAATTAAGTGGATTGAAATAAATAAATGATACATGATAAATCAATATAGGATAAATATATGACAGGTGATAATTTGATACAAAAGTAGATATGAGATAGATAAGATACAAATGAGGGAAGGACTATGGCTCAAACTCAAGATCGAAAGGAAATTATTGTTCCTATTATTCCTCATATGCAACCCAATAAAGTTCAAATTCAATGAGAATGTAATCGAAATATGCATGTTAGTAGTCTTCTACTACTTGACGGAGTTCATGAGTGAACTCAAAAATGTTGTCCAATTCATCTAAAGGAGCATGATGGATGGTGCACAAATTCAAATCATGCAAGACATCATATTTTTCCCAATAGAAAAGGTGTCAAATGATCAGTAAGGAGTAGATGTTGGTTATTTCATGAGAAGGACCACCAATTTCCATCTAAAATTAATCCATAATTAACAATATATTAGTGACAAAAGGCATGGTAAGACAGAAAAATGACACTGAATGAAAGATAATGAAAATTGTAGAAAAAGTAAAATGATAGGAATTGCTGACAATTAGGCTAATCACTGGTGATGATAGTGATTTATAATAGTTTAATGAATTAAAATGTTTAATGATTAAAACTTGATACAAAAGATAGATAAATGCTTAAAATGACATAAAATTGATTATTAATCAGACAAAAAACACCTGAGAAGTTGATTTGATTCTAAATGAATCTTCTGACCTTGATGAAGGATGATGTAGGTATCCTGTGTAATTTGCAGGTTGAGTGATGGAGTGATATCCAAAAGAGGTCCAAAATTGTTCCAAAATTCTCAATGAAGGTAAATGGTGATCCCTAATGTTGATTATGATATCCAAGTGTTGATTGATTATGTGCAGGAGGATATGAAGCAAAATTGAAAACAAGAACTCATGAACTAAAGTTAAGGATTCTAGAGAGAGGCTGGAAAACTAGCCTAAATAATCATTCGTGATTACATAAATTTCCTGTGATTTTGGGTTTGAGTTTTCTTTGGCAAATGATTGAAACAACTTCCAAAACAAGGCTTTTTGTTTTGGATTTTGAGGTGTTAATTTATTGGGTGGTTGGGGACATGTTGTAATTGTTGAGGAAGTTTTAAAATAGGCTATATTTGTTTTGATTTTACCAAAGTTGGCTTTTAGAAATATTCCTAGGTGGTTGTGTAGGATATTGATGTAATTAGTTGGATAAGGATAAGTATTTCGCTTAGGATATAGAGTAATATAAATTAATGAGGATTAGGGACGTAGGTATGGGATGTTGATTTTAATTAATAAATATGACGAGTGACAAGGGGTGTAGATGTATTTAATTAATTAGTTGAATAAGAATAAGGGTTGTATGATTTAGGATACCAAATATTAATTGAATAATAATAAGGGGTATATGATTTAGGATGCAAAATATTAATTGAATAAGAATAAGGAGTCTATGATTCAGGATACAAAATATTAATTGAATAAGAATAATGGGTGTATGATTTAGGATACAAAATATCAATGTATTTAATTAATTAATCGAATAAAGATGAGGGGTGTTGATTTTAAGTGTCTACATTTTCCCCTTTTTTTCTAGTGGTTTAATTGAAAAGTGTCATAAAAAATGATGACGAGTTGTTTATATGGATAATCCCCCCTAAAAATGGGGTGACTACAACACAATGTAGGGAACTATAAAATCCTCATTTTAAGACTTTAGAAATAAGGAATTTTTTTTACATAATGTTCTCTATTCTAAATTAATATAATTTAGACAACACATTCCATTTCCAATCCATCTCATAACAGAAAACCATATACAATTGTAATGACTCGATGATACATAGATCTCTCATTCCACGACTCAGTATTAAACTGATCTCTCAGCTTAACTTAATAATATATATACCATGTATACTTGGTTCGTTTACCCTTTTAGGGGTACCCAAGTGTTCTGTCTAAGAATCCTATCTGAATATCTGTCATCGATATTCATTTGAAATCCTACATCTTAGACTAGGTGACATAGGAAAATGCAACAAACAGATTGCGATACTTTGGCCAAATTTTTAAAACATGTTTACCATGTTTAAATTCCTAGATGACATACTCATCGAAAGGAATATGTCCTTCACCACACTTGTTCTGTTATCTAGAATGGTATTTATTGACTTACATCAACCCAATCTGATTCAAGGTTTCACATTAGACAAAGGAAACAACGTGCACTAGTCTGGAAGACTACTTGTGCTACTAAGGACACATAGGGTGTGTCTAGTCACCCTAAGTGAACATGAGTTGACCAAAACACTAGCTTAGGTTTCTATATTTGTTTAGGGTGGAACCATGAACCAAACCTCCACTTTTGTCAATCATGTTAATTGAACTAAGTGAGGTGTTGATGCATAACAAACTGTATCGTAGTATCCTCGTAATGACCCATGTCATTATGAAGGTACTTTTCTGTATTTGCTATGTTACAACATCCAAATTTGTTCCCTCAACTTGACTAACATACTTAAGATTATTAGTTTATTGACCCAATTAATTATTATCTTATAGTTTAATGATAACAATGCCATTAAGGGTCTAGTAAACATTAATTAACCCAAAAACGTTACGAGATGTAATTTACATGAGGAAGGTATGTAGATAAAATATGCGTTCCTAAACACCCTGAATTCATGCTTAGGTTCATCTAAATCTTAACAATTTATTTCATATGTCATTATGACTGAATTTAATGTTATGAAAGTGATATCATTAGATCTTTTTACTTCAATTTTATCTTGTAACAAGTTTATTGAAGCTTTTACTTTAGAATTCATAAATCTGAAGGTCTAAATCCTTTTATTATCCTTTTTAAACATTCATGTATCAATTACAGAAAAATGCTTAAGGAAACACAACTAATCATCCAATTAATTTAATCATAACACCTAACAATACCTCAAATTAAGCTCTTCATTTAATTACAAGTATAGATCATTTTTCCTCATCAAGGACTAATGTCCTATTTGTGAAAATAGAACTCATATGCTTTAGCATAATAAATATTTCACACTCGTTTATATAATCCAATCATATTCCTTTTTTATTATTTTAAGGATCTACCCAAGAGTATCAACTTAGTTGTGTTTTTTCCTGTAAAATGAAATTAACTATAAGTGTAGGTCCTTAATCCTATAAACTTATATATCATAAAATTTAATCAGTTTCGTAATCCAATAACACATGTATATCTAAATTTCCCTCATCATGAATGATATTACTTAGTAATATATCACAACTTATGTCAATGTAAGTCTCATAAGTAAATCAGAAATCAACAATCATTAACAAAATTCACTTATAAAAAGGAAGTGATCCACTCATTAAACTTAGGAATACTTAAAGGATTAAAAAATGTCATTCCATTAGTATGTAATTTCACAAATAGGAATGAAAGCCTGTATATTTTATTAATGTGAAATTAATCAACCATTACAATGGAGTGCGGCAATATTTATACATAGTGGACAACAATATACAAACAAATAAATGGGTTGCACAGGTATAGCCAAAATCACAACATCTTCCAAAATACATGCGGGAAGCAACAATAATTAAATACAAATAAATACTAAATGTTACAACTACGTAATAATATAACCTATGCAATAATATGACAAATATTGATATAAGACTATATAAAAATATATCAACTAATTACCTTATTAAATAATTAAATATTTTAAGGTAATATGATACATAAATTAACCTAATATTCCCCCCCTTAATTTTGCATTGCCTCAAGGGATGAGGAGAGGAACTCTTTGAACAACTTGAACTTTTCATGTGCAAGTGACTTCATGAAAATATCTTCTTTTTGTTTAGCTATTGGACAAAATTGACGCTGTATATTGTGCTTTAACACATGTTCGTATATGAAATGAACTTGTACTTCAATATGTTTTGTTCTTTCATGAAACACATGATTGTGAACAAGTTTGAGAACAACTTCATTGTCAACATACATGGTGGTTGGTTTGTCCTGTGGTATTCCAAGTCCTTCAAGAATGCAACATAGCCAAATCACTTCAAAGACACCTTATCTTGCAGAATGATACTTAACTTCTATGGAAGAATAAGAAACAAATTGTTGTTTCTTGCTTCCCCATGATATTGGTCCAAATCCCATAAAGAATACAAATCCTGAAGTGGATTTTCTTTCATCAATATGTACTGCATGATCTGAATCCAAATATCCTGACAAGAAGAAGTTGTCATTCTTCTTGTATTTTAGACCAAGATCCATTGATCCTTTGAGATATCTCAAGATGTGCCTTACTATTTTCCAATGACAAACTTTGGGTTCCTGCATGAACCTGGAGAGATAGCTTAGTGTAAAGTTTATATCTAGTCTAGTGTAGGTTAGGTAAATGAGACTTTTGATCAACTGCTGATAGAGAGTGACATTTACCTCAGGAGATGGATCTAAATGAGATAACTGTAATCTATTCTCCATAGGTGTTGCAATTGGTGTGCAATCCATCATCCTTAATTTATCGAGCATTATCTGTTAGGTTAATTAATTATGCATTATATAGTTAATTTTTTAATTAATATTATTAATTAAATAATGTTGTTATATGGTTATATTTCTTCATAACCATCTAATTGTCTTTATGTATGCATACATGTGTGGTTATATTGTCTTAACAATATAATTGTAATTATTTATTTATGCTTCCCGGATGTAATATTGGAAGCTTATGTAATTTGGAATATGGTTGCACCTGTGTAACTTAGTTTCTTGTTTGTATTTAGCTGTACAATACATATAAGTATTGTAGCTCTTTCCTGTGTAAATGGTTAATTGAGTTTAATAAAGATAATCAGGCTTCTGCCCCTGTTGCTCAATCTAATTTTGGTACCAGAGTGAATTGAAGCTCCTGGAAAGGTTGGAGAAGGTTACAAAGGAAGGAGAGTTTGTGGAGAATAAATTTGTTTCTTTGAAGAGCATGTGTTGCCTCAAACATGGCTTTCCACATTTCCTTGAAGTCACACAACCTCTTATGTGAAATCCAAGTAAATGTAAAGCAATTTTTTTTTTTGAAATTTTTTTTCCATTAGGGGTTTTGTCTTTAAATTATTTAGTTACAGATAAATTATATGTACAATCATATTTGGAGAAGGTATTTCTTCATTGTGCATCGAGTTGAATGTTTTTTCACACTAAATTGTATCTACCTTTGGCCAAGCTAAGATTTCATTCAATGGAGTTTTGAAGAGACCGAGCCCTACCTCCATATAGTCGAGTCACCTTGTTGAAAATGATGAGTTAAGGCATATTCTGCAAAAAAGAAATTGTAAGACCCGTGTTCATCGAGCCACAAGTCTCAGTGGAGCTGAAGTCGATCCCTTCTACAAAGAGCTCCTACCAAGCCATGTCCTCTGACCCTGCAATCAAACAGCCGAGGGAATCAACCATGCATTGAGATCAGACCAAGCTCAAACCGAGCCATAAAGGGTGTATTTATTCTGCATTAAAAAAAATAAAAAAGGGGGAATCGAAGCAAGATGAGCCGTTTAAGTTGTTTTAAAGATATGTTGGTTGTTTATTTGGCCAAGCCAATACCATGGGCATCAATATACAAATCAAGCTTGTTTTTGCATTATTTTCTCTCCCTTCTATAAGTCCAAGATCCCATGCACCTACACCACAAGAAAACAACCTGTACTAAAATTCATCAAATTTTGCATGAGGTGAGTGGATTGAATATGCCTCCTATGACCTGCACACAAGAAAAATCCATGAAAATCTCAAAACCTGTGACATGCACAAGAAAATACATTAAAAAGTAGCTAAAGTAAAAGAAAAAATGGTGATAGCATATAAAAAGGAGATAAGAGCTCGATCTGCTCCAGGCGGAAACCCTAATCTCTCCTCCACACATGCATTTACCATGCAGGCCTACCCCTCAGCCATGCATGTAGTTCACATGGTCTTCTCCAAAGGTGCCTCACATTTTTTAAAAGGTTAGATCAAATTCCATTTTGTTTAAATGCAATTTGTTCATTTTCATTACCCAAGCGCTCATAGAGCCTAAGTGGATAGAAGAAAATCCTTGGGGAGGCTAGGTGCATGGTTCGAATCACACCAAAACACAAGTTTTTTTAATTTTAAAATTTGGAGGCAAATTTAAAAAAATAGTCAAAGTTGGAGGAATATTTAGTGGAAAACCCTTCACTAAACCTGTTAGTTATAATTAAACAGGTCACTAAATATTTAGCGAGAAAAACCCTAATTTAGGGTAAAAAATGTTTTCTCCTAATAGGCCTATTTTTTCATTCCAAGCATTTTTTGCAAAGGGAGCCCTATCTAGAAATTGCATTTTCAGCTATATATTTGTAATTTTTTGGCATATTAGGTCATTTTGGGCTTTGGAGGCCACCAGGGCCCCTAAAACAATTTTTTTTCCTGCCATTCAATTTTTCCATATTTTTGAATGCAATTTGTATACTTCAGAATATTACACTAATTTGTAGATTGTCATAGTCAACAAAAAACTTTGTAACTGCTTAGAAACTGGTAAAATATTGTACAAAAAAATAATAAAAATTGGTTATGAAACACTCATGAGATCCTAGATCTCATTTGCAACATTTGGCATATACAGTGCCTCTAGGAAGCGCTTATAGGTAAAGTCATCACAACTACTACTACACTTAACGCCTAATATAGCTGCAACAACATCATTTGGGAATCAACCCTTTAAATTGACAGGGAATGATAAAGTCACAGTGTACACACTATGAGCCATCCCATCTGTCTGTGAATGATTGCATGACATAAATCTAGAGTGAGAAATTATCCAAGTATAAAGAAAAGTTACGTGTGTGTATGAGGATATTTCTTTAAGCCAGTGTCAATAATCACATAGACCCCTTTCACAACTGTCTTGGTACCAAGTATAGAATTATTTCACGTACGTTAATTCCTCTTTCACGTACAATTAGGTATATAGAAAGGGCGAGATTCTTCCACGTACCACTAGGTATATCGGAAGGGAACTCATATAGAAAGGTTTGGTATATCAGACTAGTGATATATAGATTGGGAGACCTTATACATGGAGTGATAAGAGCCAAACCCTTTTAGTATTTTTTACAAAATGGGCACCAATGGCCCCAAATTTTTTCTTCCACATTCACAACTACTTAGAGGAAACAACTATGCTACATGGAAGACAAAAAACAAGACATAACTTAAGCTTGAAAATATTTAGCCTGCTATGAATGGTACTCTGACCAGATCAACTACTGATACAACACAACAATGACAGTTTGATAAAGTATATTAGAAGGCCAAACTCATCATCTTGTTTGGAGTGTTCGACGATGTGAAACCTCACATTCGAGATGCCAAAATAGCCAAAGAAGCGTGGGATAAGTTGAGCACAATATATGAGGCCAAAAATAAGAATGTTATACTAAATTTATAGAGTCAGTTACACACATTGAAGTTCAAGCAGAATGGAAAAATAAAAGCTTTCTTAATAAGAGTTACATAATTGAGGGCTTCACTTCTAGCCCTAGAAGAAGCAGTCAAAGATGATGATCTCATTCCCATTTTTCTAAGAGAACTCCCTTCTTCATACTGTATTTTTGTAATAACACTAAACTTTTTAGATACAACAGTTAGTTTTAACAAATTGGTAAACCTACTGCAATAAGAGGAAGCAATGCACAATAAGGATGATAAAGAAGAGAAGGCACTTTCTTCACATCAAAAATGGAAATTAAAAGGTAAAGGAAAACCTAATTCTTATCAAATTTCCCAACATCAAAATCAGTATCACAGGGAAAGACAACCGAAGAAACAATGTCTAATCTGTAAAAGAGGACACGACCTAAAAATATTGATGGTACAATACTTACAAGAAAGGTTCATCAAGAAAATTTTGACCTCCACAACAATCTCACAAGGGAAATTCTAACTATAATCAAGGTCAGCAAAAGGGGAACTAGAAAAGAAGAACCCATCAACAAGGAAATATTGTTGAGCAACAAGAACAGTTAGACAATGAAGACTACTTGTTCACTGCTCAATCAAGTGAACCATCCACATCATCTAGGAATATCTAGTATGTTGATTCAGGAGACACTCGACACATGACTGGACACAGAGACTAGTTTACTTCAATGAGGTACACACCGTCAAAAAAATCATGTTTTGTTGGGAGATGATTCTTCATATACAGTTAAGGGGATTGGGAACTTCTCTCTACCCCTTGGTTCATGCAACTGCAGACTATCTGATGTCTTATATGTCCCTAGGTTGACAAAGAATCTACTTTCAGTTAGTCAAATCCTAGATCATAACTCAAAAATTGACTTTGATAGTCATTCTGGAAAAAAAAAACATGTTAGACTTAAGACAAATCAAGAGGCTCAAAAATAGTTTCAAAATCCTCCAATGTGGGATGCATGTTCAAACTTGATTTTTTTCACAAAGATGATCAAGAAATTTTGGCTAAGAACTCCACTGAAGCATAGTTGTGGCATCGAGTAATTGGTCATGTAAGTTTCAAGTATCTTGAGACACTTCACTGGGGTAATATGGTACATGGGCTATCATATCTTCAGAAGGATACAGACAAGTGTCCTCACTACCTAGCAGGAAAACAACACAGAGCCTCATTCCAGAAAAATACATATCAAGCTCATGGTCAGCTTGATCTAGTTCATACCGATCTTTGTGGTCTGATGCAACCAAGTCATTCTAGATTTCCATACTTCATGCTTTGTGTTGACGACTATTCAAGGAAAATGTGGATTTTTTGTCTTCGCAAGAAAAGTGAAGCTTTTGAAACCTTCAAGAGGTTCAAAGTAGCAGTTGAGAATGAAACTGGTCATCACATCAGAAATCTCTTCTCAGATCGAGGGGGGGAATTCACCAGTAATGAGTTCAAATACTACCTACAAACTCATTGGATTATTAAAAAAATTCCTCCTCCACACACAATGCAACAGAATGGTGTTTTTGAGAGAAGAAATCATACTATCATGAAAATGGTACGATACATGATAGATGATTCTAGATTTGTAAAGACATTATAGGAAGAAGCAACAAATACAATAGTGTATTTGTTGAATAGAGTACCCACAGTTGATCTTGAAGGAGTAACACCACAAGAAGCATGGTTAAAATAGAAACCATCTGTGGCACACCTTAGAGTATTCGGGTGCAAAGCAAGCATGCAAATAACCAAGTATAATAGAAATAAATTGGACATGAAGTCACAAAAAATCATCTTCATTGGGTACAATGAAGAGACTCTTGGGTATAGATTGATGGATCCAAAGACCAGAAAAGTCTACACCAGTAGAGATGTTGAGTTTTTTGAGAAGAAGGAAGCATAATATCCTCCTCCAAAATCACCGTATGTAGATTCTTCACCAGCTGTAAAAATTGAAGCTGATGTTCCCACAAATGATGACAGTGATGATGGGGATGATGGTATTGATATGATAGAACCACGACCCACGGGAACAATTCAGTGTATGCCCATGTGGTGTACTAGCACATTACGAGATGCAAGAATGGATGCTCCACTGGATACATCCACCCCTGGACCACGGACTCACAGTAAAGCCAGAGAAGAAGTTAACTTTTCCTTAATGAGTAGAGTTATCAAGTCTGATTAGCCCTCTACAGTCCAGGACACCCTGAAGTCAAAATATTGGAAAGATGTCGTGGATTCTGAATGTCAATTAGTGATGAAAAATAACACTTGGCAGCTTTTCGATCTTCCACCAGGGAAGAAACCCATTGGATGCATATGGATAATTAAAACGAAGTATAAAGCAGATGGAATAGTACAAAAGTATAAAGCAATACTAGTAGTAAAGGGGTATGCACAAAAATAAGGCATTGACTACGAGGAGACATTTGCTCCCATAGCTAAGATCAAAATGATTAGGATGATCTTTTCTCTAGCTGCACTGTTTTGATGGAAATTCCATCAGATGGATGTAAAAAGTGCCTTCCTGAATGGATATTTATAAGAAGAAGTCTATATGACTCAACCTGAGGGATATGTTGTACCTGGTCAAGAAGAAAAGGTATGCAGACTCAGGAAATGTTTATATGGCCTCAAACAGGCACCCCGGGCATGGTACATCAAGATTGATGAGCTTATTGTATAACATGGATTTTTTAGAAATCCATACAATCCCAGTCTTTACCTCAAAAATAAAAGGGGAGGGAGATTGTGATTGTTTTTTTCTATGTTGACGATCTAGTCATCACTGGCAGTTCAATGAGGATGATTGATTCAACGAAGAAAGATATTAATCAATTTTTCGACATGACTGATCTCTGGTTGATGCATTATTGTCTTGCATTAGAAGTATGGTAGAAAGAGAATCACATTTTTCTTTCTCAGATGAAATATACCAAGACAATGCTTTAGAAATTCAGGATGATGGATTTCACACCAATTTCTACACCCATGGAGAACATATTAGAGATATCTCATTCAGATAAATCACCTGAGGTAAGTGCCACTCTCTATTGGTAATTGATTGGGAGTCTCATTTACCTGACCTACACTAGACCATATATAATATTTGCAGTAATCTATCTATCTAGGTTCATGCAAGAACCCAAAGTTTGTCATTGGAAAGTAGCAAGGTGCATCTTGAGATATCTCAAAGGATCAATGGATCTTGGTCTAGAATACAAGAAAAATGAAAACTTCTTCTTGACTAAATATTAGGATTCAGATCATTCAAGTAACATTGATGATAGAAAATCCACTTTTGGATTTGTATTCTTTATGGGATCTAGACTAATATCATGGGGAAGTAAGAAAAAACACTGTGTTTCTCTATCTTCCATAGAAGCCAAGTATCATTCTGTAGGAGAAGCTGTCTTTGAAGTGATTTGGCTACATCACATACTAGAAGGACTTGGAATACCATAAGACAAACTGACCACCATGTATGTTGACAATGAAGGTGTTCTCAAACTTGTTTGCAATCCAATGTTTCATGAGAGAACAAAGCACATTGAGGTACAAGTTCATTTTATACATGAGCATGTGTTGAAGCACAACATCCAACTTGAATTTTGTCCAACAGCTGAACAACGAGCATATATCTTCATGAAGTCACTTGCACATGACAAATTTAAGTTGTTCAGATAATTCCTCTCCTAATCCCTTGAGACAATGAAAAATTAAGGGGGGAATATTAGGTTAATTAATTATGCATTATATAATTAAGTATTTAATTAATGTTATTAATTAAATAATGTTGTTATATGGTTCTATTTCTTCATAACCATCTAATTGTCTTTATGTCTGCATACAGGTGTGGTTATATTATTTTAACAATATAATTGTAATTATTCATTTATGCTTCCAGATGTAATAGTGGAAGCTTATGTAATCTGGAATATGGTTGCACTTGTGTAACTTAGTTTCTTGTTTTTATTCAACTGTACAATACCTATAAGTATTCCATCTCTTTCCTATGTAAATTGTTGATTGAGTTTAATAAACATAATCAAGATTCCACCCTTGTTGCTTGATCTAAATTGCCTTGGTATATTTCATCTTAGAAACAAAGATGTGATTCTCTTTCTACCATACTTCCAATCCAAGACAATAGTGCATTAGCTTGAGATCTATCATGTCAATGATTGATTAAGATCTTTCTTCATTGCATTGATCATCTTCACTAAACTACCAGTGATGACTAGATCATTGACATAGAAAACGAAAATCACAATCTCCCTCCTTCCTTTTCGAGGTAAATATTGGGATCATATGGATTTCTAAAAAACCCATGTTGTATGAGATGCTAATAAATTTTGTTGTACCATGCCTGAGGTGCCTGTTTGAGGCCATACAGAGATTTCTTGATTTTGTATACCTTTTCTTCTTGACCAGGTACTACATATCCCTCAGGTTGAGTCATGTAGACTTCTTCTTGTAAATATCCATTTAGGAAGGAAATTTTTACATCCATCTGATGGAATTTCCAACCAAACTGTGCAGCTAGAGAAAATATCATCCTAATCATCTTGATCTTAGCTATGGGAGAAAATTTTTCCTCGTAGTCAATGCCTTCTTATTGAGCATACCCAATGCTACAAGTCTTTCTTTATACTTGTCCACTATCACATATTCTTTGTAATTTGTTTTGAATATCCATGTTCATCCAATGGGTTTCTTCCTTGATGGAATATCGACAAGATTCCATGTGTTATTTTTCATCACTGATTGATACTCAGTGTCCATGGCATCTTTCCAAGCTTTTGAATGTATGGCTTACTAGACTGTAGAGGTCTCATCAGACTCGATAACTCTACTCATCAAAGAAAAGTTAACTTCTTCTCTTGATTTACTGTGAGTGCATGGTCCAGGGGTGGATGTAACTAGTGGAACATCCATTCTTGCATCTCGTAATGTGCTAGTACACCACTTGTGCATACACTAAACTGTTCCCATGGGTCATGGTTCTATCAGATCAACACCATCATCCCCATCATCACTTTCATCATATGTGGGAACATCAACTTCAATTTTTATAGCTAGTGAAGAATCTACATCAAGTGAGTCTAGAGGAGGAGACTCCATCTCTGCTGGTATAGACTTTTCTAGTCTTTGGATCCATTAATCTTTACCTAAGAGTCTCTTCACTGTATCTAATGAAGATGAGTTTTTGTGACTTCATGTCCAATTTCTTTCTATTTTTCTCGGGTATGTGCATACTAGCTTTGCACATGAATACTCTAAGGTGTACAATAGTTGATTTCCACTTTGACCATGCTTCTTGTGGTGTTACTCCATCAAGAGCAACTGTGGGCACTCTGTTCAACAAATACATTGTTGTCTTTACTACTTCTTCCCAGAATGTCTTTGCAAGTCTAGATTCGTTGATCATGCATTGCACCATTTCCATGATAGTACAATTTCTTATCTCAACAACACCATTCTGTTGTGGTGAGTGTGGAGGAGGAATTTGTCGAAAAATCCTGTGAGCTTATAGGTAGTATTTGAACTCATTACTGGTGAATTCCTCCACTCGATATGAGTGGAGAGTTCTGATGTGACAGCCAGTTTCATTCTCAACAGAAACTTTGAAATTCTTGAAGGTTTCAAAAGTTTCACTTTTCTTGCGAAGAAAAAAAATCCAAATTTTTCTTGAATAGTCGTCAACACAAAGCATGAAGTACTGAAATCCAGAATGACTTGGTTGTAGAGGACCGCAAAGATCGGTATGAACCACATCAAGCTTACCATGAGCTCAATATGTACTCTTTTGAAATGAAGCTCTGTGTTGTTTTCCTACTAGGTAGCGAGGTCACTTGTCTATATCCTTGTGAAGAGATGGTAGCCCATGTACCATATTACACTGGCATAGTGTCTCAAGATACTTTAAACTAACATGACCAACTCTCCAATGCCACAACTCTACTGAGGTAGAGTTATTAGCCACAAGTTGCTGATCATCTCTATGGAAAAAATCAAGATGGAACATGCCCCACATTGGAGGATTTTGTAACTATTTTTTAGCCTCATGATTTATCTTTAATCAAACACATTTTCTTGTCAGAATTGACTGATTGAAAGTAGATTATTTATCAACCCAGGGACATATAAAACATCTGATATTCTACAGTTACATGAACCAAGGGGTAGAGAAATGTTCCCAATCCCCTGAACTGTATATGAATAATCATCTCCCAACGAAACATGGTTTTTGGAAGGTGTGTCCCTCATTGAAGTAAATGAGTCTCTATGGATATTCATGCTCTCGAATCAACATAACAGACATCACTAGATGGCATGGATGGCTAACTTGATCAAGCACTGTACAAGAATTATTCATTATCCGAATGTTCTTCTTGTTTAGCAATATTTCCTTGTTGATGGGGCCTTCTTTTCCAGCTCACATTTTTCTTCCCTTGATTGTAGTTTGAATGTCCCTTGTGAGATTGTTGTTGTGGAGGTCCAGATTTTCTTCATGAACATTTCTTATAAGTATTATACCAACAATCTTCTAAGTCATGTCAACTTTTACAAATTGGACATTGCTTCTTTTGTTGTTTTTCCCCATGATACTGATTCTGATGTTGGGAATTTTAATAGGAATTAGGTTTTCCTTTTCCTTTTTCTTTCCATTTTTGATGTGAAGAAAGTTCCTGCTCCTCTTCATCATCCTTATTATGTATGGCTTCTTCTTGTTGTAGTAGGTTTACCAACTTGTCAAAACTAACTGTCATATCTGACACGTTTAGTGTTGTGAGGAAAATGTGGTAAGAAGAGGGCAGTGCTCTTAGAATAATGAGAATGAGAGCATCATTTGTGACCAATTCTCCCAGGGCTAGAAGTGAAGCCCTCAACTTTGTAACTCTTCTTAAGAAAGCTTCAATTTTCTCAGTTTGCTTGAACTTTAGTGTATGTAATTGACTCTACAAATTTATTATGAAATTCTTGTTTTTGGCCTCATATACTGCGTGTAATTTATCCCACACTTTTTTGGTTGTTTTGGCATCTCGAATGTGGGGTTGCACATCGTCAGACACTCTAAACAAGATGATGAGTTTTGCCTTCTGATCTAATTTATCAAACTATCATTGTTGTGTTGTATCAGTGGTTGATCTGGTCAGAGTACCATTCATAAAAACCCAGATCTTTTCAAACTCAAGTTGTGTCTTGATTTTAGTCTTCCATGCAGCATAGTTATTTCCTCTATGTAGTTGTGAATTTGGAAGAAACTTTTTGGTGGAATTTGTGCCCATTTTGTAGAAAACAATGACAGGGTTTGGCTCTTATCACTCTAGGTATAAGGCCTCCCAAGCTATATATCGTTAGTTCGATATACCGAACCTATCTATATACGTGCCCTTATGATATACCTGGCGGTACGTGGAAGAAGATAGGCCTTTCTATAAACCAAGTGGTACATGAAAGAGGCATTAACGTACGTAAAATAATTCAATACATGGTACCAAGATAGTAATAAAATGGGTCTATTTGATTATTAACACCATCTCAAAGAAATATCGTCATACGCACACGTAACTTTACTATATACTTGGATAATTTCTCAGTCCGTATTTATGTCATGCAATCATTCACAGACGGATGAGGTGGCTCATAGAATGTGCACTATGTCCTTATTACTCTCCATTGATTTAAAGGTTTGATGCCCAAATGACATTGTTGCAGCTATATTAGGTGTTAAGTGCATTAGTAGTCATGACAACTTTACTCGTAAGCACTTCCCAGAGGCACCGTATATACGAAACACTACGAATGAGATCTAGGATCTCATGAGTGTATTAGAACTAGTTTTTATTACAATTCTCTATCAGTTTCTAAGTAGATACAATATTTTTGATTGACTATGGTAACCTGTA
This sequence comes from Taxus chinensis, assembly GCA_019776745.2. NCBI lineage: Eukaryota > Viridiplantae > Streptophyta > Pinopsida > Cupressales > Taxaceae > Taxus > Taxus chinensis. The sequence goes on from CM034148.1 coordinate 33,730,769, forward strand.
AACTAGTACAATATACTGAAGCATGTAATTAGATTTAAAAAATTTAGAAAAAATTGAATGGAAGATTTTTTTTTTGTTTTGTGGGCATTGATGGCCTCTGGAGCTCAATACGACTTGTTGAGCAAAAAATCGTAAAAAACTAGCTCAAAATGAAGTTTTTAGGTAGCCCTCCTTCAGCAAAATGTGCTCAGAATGCAAAAATATGCAGAGTGGAGGAAAAAATGTTTTTCCCTAAAATAGGGTTTTTCTCGCTGAATTTAGTTAGTTATAACTAAATTTGAATTTATTGCTAGTGTTAGTGGTTCCACTAAATTTTCTGCCAAATTTGGTAGTGGGTGAGGCAGGGGGATTTGACCCCTTGACCTCTCTTGATGGGAAGTGTCTTACAAAATTTCTTCTAGCCACTTGGGCGGCTAAGCTAAACAAGTATGTATAAAGAGTAAATTGTAATTAAACAATTCCAAACTGTAAAACCATACCTCTTTTTAAAATCATGGTTTGGTAAAGGTAGTTTTGATCAAAAATTCTAGCAAAGAGAAAAAATGATAGGCAGTTTTGGTGAGAATGAAGGTGGGTTAAAGTGTGTATGGTGCCTTAGATCAATTTTCTTCCTTCCTTTGAGCTTGTAATCTCTTCCTTGATGTAGTCAATCCTTCTCAACCTTAATTGCAATGAATAAAGGGAGTTTTGATAGTGGTTTTGAGGAATTTGATGATAGTATTGCATGGGATGGGGCTGGAAAGTTGTAGAGGAAACTCTGGCTCTCCTTTTCTTGTACAAGCTTCTCCAATGCTCCTCAAACTCTGTTGCAATCCTCCAATATACTTCAACCTACTCTGACACCAAATGTAATTTCTCAAATAGGGATGGAAGCCTATATATTTTATTAATGTGAAATTAATCAACCGTTACAATGGATTGCTGCAATATTTATACATATTGGACAAAAATATACAAACAAATAAATGGGTTACACCGGTACAACCAAAATCACAACAGCTTCCAAAATACATACGGGAAGCAACAATTATTAAATACAAACAAATAATAATTGTTACAACTACCTAACAATATAACCTATCTAATAATATGAAAAATATTTTTCTAAAACTATATAACAATATATCAACTAATTACCTTATTAAATAATTAAATATTTTAAGGTAATATGATGCATAAATTAACCTAACACAATATAAGACTAGTTTTAATACATCTTCTTTTCCCAAAAAAAAGTACGTTTCAAGTAATTTCGCTACATAGTCATCATAACAAAGAGATAATTTCTTTAGTAAAATATATGCAACTTTCTAAATGTCTTTCTCGTTTCATCTCTTACGAAATCCATCTACAAAATTGTTAGCACAAGTCAGTTCATATGAACTAAGCATGATAAAATCTATAATGTTAAAACATTGTTCTTTTATTTAACTATTTCATAAAAGGAACCCTCCTATTAATGAAATAGTTCCAAAACCACAAATTAAGATTAAGAAAAATACTTTCCCAAATATTACAAAACTAAGGAGAGAGAAAGATCATAGAATCTACAATAAGTAATGTTTAAGTAAGAACTAATTAAATCAACATAATTAATTCTATCCCAAACACAAATATGAACTCATTATAAGTTGCTAGTCATCCAAACAACAATATTGGAGAAAGAAGTAATTCATATTTCTAACTTAATCTTAACTTCTCAATCAAGCTTCTAACTTAAGTTCAAAAAATCAATCTATTTGTATATTCAAGAAGAAGTACAATGATATAAACTACTTCCTTTATAGTAGTATGTTGTTTTATATACACACAATGATAACTTCCTGTATTATGACTATGTGATTAAACAACAAGATTCAACCTAATATCATCCATTCCAACAACCTCCCCTAACCTAGGATTAGTTCAGAATCTAAGAATTAGATTGATCAAGAACAAGTCTAGACATTATAGATAAGAAACATTTAACCAGTCAATAAATTTGGTGTAATCCTAACAAAACAACATATCTCATGGTAATGGATCTTTTTGGGTCTGCGTTCATTTCAGGTTTAGAATATTAAAATATCAAACATACGTAACATTCCAAACTTTCCAAAAACAACCACATCGGTAATAAGTGGTTTCCCATAAGCTACCCAAGAAGAATTGAGAAATTGTTATGAATAACACTCAAGTTCAAACTAATCAATTTCCAAATCAAAGAAAGTAACACAAGAACTACAAGTTCAGAATCAGCTCAAGACCCATATCATTCCCAGGGAAAAGTCTTACACTTAGACCCATCTACACCGAGGTCAAGGAAACACCATGATCAAAAACAAAAATTCAAGTGCAATAATATCTTCAACCCAAAAAAGGAATGAAACAACTTTCCCAAGTAATTGAAGTTCCAAAAACTCAAGAATTGGAACCTACTCAAAGAGTGAACACAATTAAATAAGAAATAAGAGTTAAACTATAATTCCATCCTATGCAAAACCAATTAGAATTTATATCAAAAATTAGATCAAGCCAACTAACATTACCCATTTTCATAGGCTAAACCAAATGGGATCTTGTTCTTAGAAATTTAGTAGCAAAAAAGGTAGGAGTAAAATATCAGTCTCATCAACCAAACTGGTTCACCCAAATAATATTTACCAGTACTACAATAAAGAAGACAAGTAAATTGAATCATTTTCCCTTGAAAACGAACACACTTCCAGTTCTAGACAAGCTTCGAATTCCCAACTAAGATCAACCAAATATTACCTAAGGAAAAAATGTAGCCTAGAATGGGTAATAATAAATGAATTAGTTTGAAGAGAATAGAAACTAAAATCATTCAATAGGTAAACCTTCCTATTCATCTTCCACGAATGATAGTCTCCCATACACAATTTAACCAATAAAACAAATGATTCGTTTTAGTTCCAATCATAGGTAAACAAAATAAGCATAACCCAAATTTGATACAAGCTGGGTACTTCATGCAAGTAAATGAAAATACAGTCTTAGAACAAGTTGACCAAATATAGTTGGTCCCCACTGTCATCAACAAGTAAACAAGAAAATACAAAGATCATAAGGATGTTCACCCTATCATAGACGTATGTCCCAAAAAACATAAAGCAGATTGCTTCATGAATGAAAATAGTATATCCACAATATAAGCCCCCTGTGTGATTAGAATTTAAGTCGAAACCTTGAGTAGCCAAAACAAAATCCCACCATTAAGGTTGGTCTCCACATTAATAACAAGGAGAACAGTTTAAGTCAATCCCATAATATTTTATAAAAATATAGCAACCTTTTTCATGTTTCCTAGTTACCCTTACAAGGTAACAATCTAATAATGAAACTAAAATAGACTTTGAACAATACCTAAGGAAGTTCTTATACAGATAATATAAACACAACTGAAACTCAAAAAACCCATATTTCATAATCAATACAACTCACACAACATCATAATACATCCAAGGAAACCTAGTTGAAAACACCATTGAAGCAAGGAGAAAAAACACAAAACCAGAACCAGAAAGTTTCCAATCAAGAGCAGATTTCTTTTAATGAAGACATTTAAATACAAGAAGAATATTTAAAGAGATGGAACCCATCATGCTTGATAGACCTCTTGTCTTATTTTCCTTGTTGCAAATCTTCAAGCAGAACTTCGATAGAAAATTTTCCAAACAAACACAAAAGACTGGGCTCTAAAACTTTTCCTTTCTTCCTCTTATAACTTACTTGCTTGATTCTTGTTACCATCACAGCCATGCAAGGTGAAAATAGGCATGCACAGATTCAAACTGGAGGTTTGAAAAATGAAAACCACATGCAAAGCTACAAAGCTCACAAAAACCAAAAGAAATAATGAAAATTGAAACCCACCTTTTCTTCTAGCACTCTTATGGGTTCAACCATGATTATTCCTGGGTCTTGGACCTACAAGGAATCCCAATTTAACACATGTGATAAATTTGAAATGTATTTCTTAAGCAAATAAATATGGAAAAAATCATGCATTCATGAAAAAATGGGAGGTAATGCTAATCGATAAGCTACATTACTAATCACTTCAATAATCTCAAAAGGTCCCAAAAAATGAGCTGATAGTTTGGCTGCCTTGCCAAAGGTTATAGAGATCTTTTTAGTCTTAACACGTAAAAATAGCTTTTCACCAAGTTCAAATTTCTTATCGATTCTTTTCAGATGTGCATAACTTTACTACCTATCTAAAATTTATTTTAATCACTCACGAATCATTTTCACTTGTTGTTCCATTTTAGTAAGAATTTTAGGTCCAATTACCTCTCTATATTCAATGCTATCCCAACTAACTGGAGTTTTGCATTTCCTTCCATACAATGCTTCAAAAGGTGACATTTTTAAAGAGGCATGATATGTATTATTATAAGTAAATTCAACTAAAGGAAGGTATTCTTCCCATTTGTACTATGGATCCATGCACATTCGCAACATATCTTCCAAAACTTGATTAACTCTCTCTATTTAACCATCAGTTTCCAGATGGTATGTAGAACTAAAATTTTGTTTTGTTCCTAAGGCTGCATTTAGCAATTGCTAGAAATGAGATGTCATTCTAGGGTCTTTGTTAGATATAATCAATTTAGGTACTCCATGTAATTTAAAAATTTCATGCAAAAATATTTTTGCTAAAACATGTGAATCATTCTTAAGATTACTAGCAATAAAATGTGCTACTTTTGTCAATTTATAAACCATAATTAAAATAACATCATGTTTATTTCTTGACATAGGCAGCCCCTAAAAAAAATCTATGCTAATTACTTGCCACTTATATTGTGGTATGCTATGAGGATATAATAGAACAATTGGGTGCATATGCTTAGCCTTAACACACTGACATTCCAAGTAGTGCAAAAAAAAATCAGTTATGTATTTCTTCATCCCTTTCCAAAAATATTTTTGTTTTACATCAGCAAGCATTTTTGTAATACCGGGATGTCCCGATTAAGGTGAATTATGAAATTCCATCATTAGCTTTTTCCTGAACTCATTTCCCAAAGGTACGTACACCCACTTTTCATATCTTAAAATTCCAACGTTATCAAAGTTAAAACCTTTGTATCTTGCATCATTTGGATTTTTAGCAAGTGTTGTTTTTACCCGCTGAAAGTAAAAATCAGATTCCATGATACTTTTTACCACATCTTTAAACTAAGTTCTCAAAGTTATAAGTGTAGAAATATGTTTCCTACGACTTAGTGCATCTGCCACTCAATTTTCTTTTCCTTTAATGTAACTTATGTAAAAATCATATTGTGAAATTTTTTTTAACCATCTTCGCTTTCTTGCATTCAGATTTGGCTGAGAAAAATATACTTCAGCCTAAGATGATTAGTATTTAATTCAAAAGGTCTCCTTGAAAGATAATGTCTCCATACTCGAAGTGCATGAACTATGGAAGCAATCTCTAGGTCATCAGAAACACAATTCAACTTATGTAACTTGATTTTTATTCTCTCATATGCTATAACATGATCATTTTGTAACAAAATACCTCCAAGTCCTTCACTAGAAGCATCTGTAACTTCTGTAAAGTTTCCATTTAGGTCTAGTACAACCAAAATAGGTGCATATGTTAATTTTCCTGTAAGAGTTTTAAATTATTCTTCACATTTATCACTCCACACAAACTTCTTGTCTTTCTTTTGTAATGAAGTTATTAGGGCAGCAACTTTTGAAAAGTCTTTAACAAATTTTCTATAATAACCAGCAAGCCCCATGAAGTTTCTACGTTTATGTACATTTTTAGGTGTAGGCCAATCAGTTATGGCAACAATTTGTGATGGATCAACTGTTATTCCATCTTTGCTTATGACATGTCCTAAATAGTGCACTTTTGTTTCATAAAAATAACATTTGGATAACTTACCGTACAATCTTCTCTTTCTTAAGATTTCAAGTACTATTTTAAATTGCTCATGATGCTCATGAATGCTTTTAGAATAGATAATAATACCATCTAAGAATACAAGTACAAATTTCTCCAGGTACTCTTGAAATATATTATTCATTAAATTCATAAAATTTACAGGTGCAGTTATCAAACCAAAAGGTAAAACCATGAATTCGTAATGTCCATACCTTGTCCTAAAGGTTGTTTTATGAATATCTTCATCTTTGATTATTAATTGGTGATACCAAGAATGAAGATCTATCTTAGAATATACTGTTGCACCATGCATCTGATCAAACAAATCATCAATTCTAGGAAGTGGATATCTGTTTTTAATTATTGGTTTGTTTAACATCTTGTAATCAATAAAATGTCTAAGTGTTCCATCATTCTTTTTCACAAAAAATCTCGATGCTCCCTAAGGTGAGACACTTGGTCTTATCAAACACTTATACAATAGATCTTGTAATTGTGCCTTAAGTTCTACCAGTTCAATAGTAGTCATTTGATAAGGTTCCTTGGAAAAAGGCTCAGTTCCCAGTTTGATTTCTATTATGAAGTCAAATTCTCGTTTGGGCGAAAGACCAGGTAGTTCTTCCAGAAACACATTGTTGAAATCTCTTAACAATGGAAAATTTTCCAAGAAATAACTATCCTTTTTGTTGTTTTGGAAATTTTTACTGCATACAAAGTGTAACCTTTATTTTTGGCATTTTTAATTTCCATCCCTAACAAATTTCTAACTGAAATTTCTCATTTTACCCCTTGGATGTCATCTATTTTTTACAGATCATCGAGACAACTAATGTGTTTTTCAAAACAATTAACTTTTACTTTATGAGCAGTAAGCCAATTAACACCTATTATGACATCATATGACCCTAAAGGAGCAACATAAATATCCACTTCAGTGAAAAAATTAGGTAATTCTAGGACTACTCTAAAAATACATTTACTAATAATATAGACAACATTATTTCCATAATGTACAGTCCAAGATTTTTCCATTATTCCATCTTTTATTTTTAGTTTTGCAGCTAATTTACTAGAAATAAAACATTATGTAGCGCCAGTATCAAAAAGTATAGTAATAGGAATACAAAATAATAAACCTGGCACTTCTATGGGCATTACTTACCTTTCAACTTGTTTATCATCTACTCAAGCATGTGTCTTATGTTGCTAATTTGCATAGTTATCTTTATCACAGTTTAAACATCCCCCTATAGGTCCTCTTTTTGGTTCAAATTTGTTACCAACCCTAAAATTATTGTTATGTCCTCCAAAGGAATTTTTTCCATTGTTGTTATTCTTCACAAAGTTGTTTCAAATGTTTGTAGCAGGTTTATTTGATGCTATTTTCTTATTATTATCAGTTACAAACTTATTTTTGGCTCCAAAAATTTTCCATGCCACATTTTTGGGTGTAAGAGATGAAGAATAATTAGGAATTTTATTACAATTCACTTCCTTATGGATAGAAATTGCTTTTAATTTCTCTTCCTACAGAATTTTTCTACAACCCCTTCCATGGTGGTTGGGCTGTGAACATCTACTTCACCTCCTATGATATGATTCAATCCCATAATGAACTTGCATATCCTGAACTTCTCCTTAGTTTGATACTGAGGAGTGTACTTAAGAAGTTTAGTAAACCTCTCCCAATAATCAGTTACATTTAATTTTCCTTGAATTAAATTTTGAAATTCTCTCATTTTTTTTCATAATAGAGCTATGGCAGCCAATGTTTCCTAAAGTATCTCTTAAACTGATCCCGGGTGATGATTGATTCATCAATGTTTAATTCATCTTTACGGTTATCCCACTAGGAGGATGCCTCATGGGAAAGATGATAAGCTCCCTATACTACTTCTATTTCCTTTGAGAAATTCCTTACTGCAAAGTAATTCTCCATTTCACTAAGCCAATTATTAGCTCCATCCCCCAGTGTAGTGCCATCAAATTTTGGTGGAATTATCCTCTTTATGTCATTTGTGAGTTTATATGTTAATCTTGCCTTTTTATTTTTAGGTGGATTGGGTATATTTGCATTTGCATTCACAACATTATTATTGACATTTGCAACATTATTATCTGCTACATTATTATTATCAATGCCCAAATTTCCAGCATTGGCATTGTCCTCAAGAGGTGGCTGATTGTTATTTGAAGCATTATCTTCCTCATTACCCATTACTTGTTTTTCAAGTACAAATAGATGATCTCTTGTGTCCAACAAGGAAACAAAAATCTTGTCATTTTTTTGCGGTAGCTGCCTCTCCACTTGGAGGTGGATTATTTACAGCACCTCTCCTTGTTCTAACCATTTTCTTTAACAAAAAAAATAAGTTTTTATCAGATATGAACTCAATAGGTACAAGATCTGTAACGTTTAGCTCTAATACTAAGATGTAACATCCTCATTTTAAGACTATAGAAACAAGGAAATTTTTTTTACATAATGTTCTTTGTTCTAAATTAATATAATTTAGAACACACATTCCATTTCTAATCCATCTCATAACCGAAAACCATATGCAGTTATAATGACTCGGTAAGACACTGATCTCTCATTCCATGACTCGGTATTAAATAGATCTCTCATGTTAACTTAATAATGTGTATACTATATATACTTGGTTCATTTACCCTTTTATGGGTACCCAAGTGTTCTGTCTAAGAAGCTTATCTGAATATCTATTATCGATATTCATCTAAAATATTTCATCTTAGACTAGGTGACATAGGAAAATGCAACCAGAAGTTTACGATACTTTGGCCAAAGTTTTAAAACATGTTTACCATGTTTACATTCCTAGATGGAATACACGTAGAAAGGAATATCTCCTTCACCACACTTTTTTTGTTATCTAGAATGGTCTTTCTTAACTTCTGTCAACCCAATCTGATTCAAGGTTTCACACTAGACAAGGGCAGTAACATGCACTAGTGTGGAAGACTACACATGGTGACTAAGGATATAAATACATACTCAATCAAATTACATTGATTAGGTGTGCCTAGTCACCATAAGTCAACATCAATTGACCATAACACTAGCTCAAGTTTCTATCTCTTTTTAGGTTCTAACCATGAGCTAAACCTCCACTTTTGTCAATCGATTTAATCAAACTAAGAGGAGTGTTGAGGCATAACAATATGCATCCTAGTATCCTCATAATGACTTATGTCATTATGAACGTACTCTGTTGAAATTTCTATGTTACAACATCTAATTGAGTTCCCTCAACTCGACTAATATACTAAAGATTATTATTTTATCAACCCAATTAATTATTATCTTATAGGTTAATGATAACAATTCTATTAAGGGTATACTAAGCATCAATTAACCCAACAAGGTTACGAGATGTAATTTACACAAAGGAAGGTATGCAAATAAAATCTTCCTTCCTAAACACCCTGAATTCATCCTTAGGTTCATTGTAATCTTAATTGTTTATTTCATATGTCGTTATGACTGAACTTAATGTTATGAAAGTGAGATCATTAGATATTTTTACTTCAGTTTTAGCTTGTAACAAGCTTATTGAATATTTTACTTTAGAATTCATAAATCTGAAGTTATAAATCCTTTTATTATCCTTTTTAAACATTCATGTATCAATTACAAAAATATGCTGAAGGAAACAAAACCAATCATCCAATTAATTTAATCATAACACCTAACAATACCTCAAATTAAGCTCTTAATTTAATTACAAGTATATATCTTTTTTCCTTATCAAGTACTAATGTCCTATTTGTGAAAATAGAACTCATATTCTTTAGCATAATAAATATTTCATACTCATTTATATAATCTAGTCATATTCCTTTTTTTTATTTTAAGGATCTACCCAAGAGTATCAACTTAGTTGTGCTCTTTCATGTGAAATGAAATTAACTATAATCATAGCTCCTTAATCCTATAAGCTTATAAATAATAAAAGCTAATTAATTTTGTAATACAATAACACATTTATATCTAAATTTCCCTCATCATGAATGATATTACTTAGTAATATGTCAAAACTTATGTCAATGAAAGACTTCTAAGTAAATCCACAATCAATAATCATCAAATAAATTCACTTATCAAAAAGGGAGTGACCCACTCATTAAACTTAGGAATACTTACAGGATTACAAAATGTCATTACATCAATATAAGACTAGTTTTAATACATCTTTTCCCAACAAAATTACATTTCTAGTAATGTCGGTATATAGTCATCATAACAAAGAGATAATTTCTTTAGTAAAACAAATTTAAATTTGTATATGTCTTTATCCTTTCATCTTTTACGAAATCCATCTGCAAAATTGTTATCATGAGTCATTTCATATAAACTGAGCATGATAAATGCTATAACATTAAAGCAATGTGATATTATCTAACGGTTTCATAAAAGGAACCCTGTTATTAATGAAAACGTTCCAAAATCAAAAATTAAGATTAACAAAAATACTTTCCTAAAGATTACAAAACTAAGAAGTAGAGATAAATATCATATAATCTACAATAAGTAATGTTTAAGTAAGAACTAATTAAATCAACATAATTAATTCTATCTCAAACACAAATATGAACTCATTACAACCTTCTAGTCATCTAAACAATAGTATTTAAGAAAGAAGTAATTCATATTTCTAACTTAATATTAACTTCTTAATCAAGCTTCCAATTTAAGTCCAACAACTCAATCTATTTTCTTATTCAAGAAGAATTACAATGATATAGACTACTTCCTTTCTATAATAAGTATGATGTTTTATATAATCACAATGATAACTTCATGTATTATGACTATGTGATCAAACAACAAGATTCAACCTAATATCATTCATTCCAACAACCTTCCCTAACCCAAGCTCATTTTAGAATCCAAGTATTAGATTGATCAAGAACAAGTCTAGACATTATAGATAAGAAAAGTTTAACTAGACAATAAATTTGGTGTAAGCCTAACAAAACAACATAGCTCATGGTAATGGATCTGTGTGGGCATGCATTCATTTCAGATCTAGGATCTTAAAAGATAAAACATAAATAAAATTCCAAACTTTCAAAAAACAACCACGTCAGTAAAAAGTGGTTTCCCATAAGCTACCCAAGAAGAATTTAGCAATTTTTTTAAACAACACACAAGTTCAAACTAATCAATTTACAAATCAAATAAAGTAACAAGAGAACTACAAGTTTAGAAACAACTCAAGACCCATATCATTCCTAGGGAACATTCTTACACTCAAATCCATCTACACCAATGTCAAGGAAACACAATGATCAAACACAAAAATTCAAGTGCAATAAGATCTATAACCTAGAAAACGAATGCCACAACTTTCCCAAGTAATCCAAGTTCCACTAACTCAAGAATTGGAACCTACTCTAATAGTGAACAAAATTAGAGAAGAAATCATAGTTAAACTAGACTTCCATCCTATGAAAAACCAATTAGAATTTATATCACAACTTAGAACAAGACAACTAATGTTACCCATTTTCACAAGCTAACCCAGATGGGTTCTTGTACTTAGAAATTCATCAACAAAAACAGTAGGATTAAAATATCAGTCTCATCAACCAAACTGGTTCACCCGAAGAAGAGTTACCACTACTCCAAAAAAGAAGACAGGTAAATTAAAACAATTTCCCTTAAATAAGAACACACTTCCAATGCTAGACATGCTTCAAATGCCCAAATAATATCAACCAAATCTTACTTATAGAAACAATGTAGTCCAAAATGGGTAAGAATAAATGAATCAGTTCAAAGAGAACATAAACCAAATGCATTCAATAGGTAAACCTTATTATTCATCTTACATGAATGATACAGTCTCACATATATAGTTTAACCAATAAAACAAATGATTCATTTTAGTTCCAATCAAAGGTAAAAAAATAAGCATAACCTGAATTCGGTACAAGTTAGGTATTCCATGCAAGTAAATGAAAATACAGTCTCAAAAAAAGTCGACGAAATATAGTTTCTCCCCACTACCATCAATAAGAAAACAAGTAAATACAAAGATCATAAGGATTTTCTCCCTATCACAGACATATGTCCCAAACAATATAAGCAGAGAGATTCATGAATGAAAAGAGTATAGCCAGGATATAATACCCCTTTGTAACCATAAGATAAGTTGAAACCTAAAATAGCCAAAATTAAATTCTACCATTAAGGTTGGTCTCCACATTAATAACAAGGAGAACAATTTAAGTCAATTCCATAAGATTTTATTGAAATCTAGCACACTTTTTCATGTTTCCTAGCTACCCTTACAAGGTAACAATCGAGTAATGAAACTAACACAAACTTTAAATAATACCCAAGGAAGTTCTTCTACAGATAATCTAAACACAACTAAAACTCAAACAACCCATATTTCATAATCAATACAACTCACACAACATCATAATGCATCCAAAGAAACCTAGTCGAAAAAACCATTGAAGCAAAGAGAAGAAACAAAAAACCATAACCAAGAAATTTCCAATCAAGAGAAGATTTATTTTAATGAAGAAATTTAAATAAAAGTAGAATATTTAAAGAGATATGGCCTATCATGCCTGATAGAGCTCCTTTCTTCTTTTCCTTGTTGCAAATATTCAAGAAAAACTTTGATAGAAAATTTTCCATGAAAATGCCAAAGAATAAGTTTTGAAACTTTCCCTTTCTTCCTCTTATAACTTCCTTACTTATTTTGTTTTACCATCAATGCCATGCATGGTTAAAATAGGCATGCATAGATTCAAACTAGAGGTTCGAAAAATGAAAACCACATGCAGAGTTACAAAGCTCAGAAAAACCAAATTAAACAATGAAAACTGATAACCACCTTTTCCTCCAACTTCTCCAATTTCCCAAGTAGTTTTCACAATGGTCAAGATCAATTAATGCAAAAAGGACTAACAGAGTCATTCCTTATCTCCCACCTTCGCCAAATATTTTTGGCTCTAACCAACGTTTAAAATTCCATGCAACCAAACTTTAGCAGAGGTGACAACTCAGCCTCCTCTAAACTTCCATGCACTCACAAAACTTGGTGGTAACAGAGAGTTTAAAGCCACATTAAAACCTCTTTACTACCTTATAAATTGGTTCCACTGACACCTCTACGCATGACATCCATGTCCTCCCCTTTATGCTAGTATATGCCCTTAGGTTACGTTCATAAACATTAGATTAGAAACCAACTTATGTCCTTAGGTTAGTTTATTAGTTTAGTTTTAGAATATCCTAGTAATAAGACTTAGGATCACCTTCATCTAATAAACAACCATATCAATAAAAATATTTAACATAACTGAGGATAGGATAACAACTTAGGAATTTAGATTAAAATTAGGTCCCCCCTAATAGTAATTTAAATTACAAATTCAACATTACCGAATGAAGAATCAAAATGATGTTATTGGATCACTTAAGAAGGAAGTGAGCAGAAAAAGGTCACCAGTGATCCCGTGGCAGTCTAGGTTCAGAAAAACAACATTCTACCCAACTCAGTTAAGATGACCTTGACATCATAAAATAGAAAGAATTCCTTGGATAACTTAAATTTATCTAAGGTATAACTATCCTGCATTAGAAATCATAAATATTGAAACAAAAGTTCAAATGAAATAGTCTTATGAATGAGTTTAAGTTGAATCAATTTCCTCTATCCACATGTAGTGAACATTCAACATAATAAGGAATGAAATACCTCATTTTAAATTCAGAATAGACATGGCAAGATCTTATCTATTATCAGAAGATAACATATTATATGCAACAAACATGATTACTTAGTTCACAAGAGTACATCAGCTTCAAACAAGAACCACATATTAACATTTTCAACTTCATGTAAAGAAGTCATCATAGATATCAACCATGTTAGAGGAATTACATAATGATGATGAGTTGTTTATATGGATGATCCCCCATAAAAATGGGGTGTCTACAACATGATGTAGGTAACACCAATTTGACAGTTGTGATAGGATAGGATTGTCATGTGTTTAAATTAAAAGGTTTCCCTGGTCTAATGGGTATCAAAACAAGATGTGCTATTGAGGAATCAAATGATAGGGGAAAAAAATAGTTTGATACCTATAGACGTATGATCCTTGAAAGTAGGCTAAATAAATAGGGAAGTCAAGTGATGGGGGCCAAAGGGGATGTGTCCCATAATCATATGAAAAATCACAATTTTGATTTTGTTTGTTTAATATTTAATGTTTTAAGGACTAAGGTCCTTTGAAAGAGACACTTTTATGTAAAAAAGTGATGATTTAATATGAAATTGGAAAGCATGCCAAAAATGGGACGAATCACAAGCTATTCAGCTAATTGCTAGAAATTCTGAAGAAATCACTGATAATTAAGGAAATTGTCAGAGATTGTATTGAGGTTAATTTAGGGCTATAAATAGTAGATTTCAATGTGATAAGCTCAATTTTACCGAGTGAAATATGAAATTTCAGAGTGATATTTGGTGAAAAAATGAAATTTGAGGTGATTTGAGTGCAATGACTTTGTCGAGCAAGCATCATAAACCCATTATGGTAAAGGTAAGTTATTTTAACCCTTTTTGAGTTGTTTTGTGTGTATTTTTCGTATTTGTTATCTAATTCCCTCTACCGCCACCAAAATTAGATAACAAGTAGATTATTTATATGAAATCAAGAAGGCACTGAGTTAGCTCGACTATTTAGGGATGAGCTCATAGCTTGATTAATTTTTGGTGGAAAATAGAGGAGATGGATAGCCCCACCATCATGGTAATTGGTGGATTTGAGAAAAAGTTGAGATATCTCTGAGGATCTCGTACTAATGCAGGATGAGTCAAGATTTTGGAAACTTTGGTGAGGACTTAGCCAAATAATGGTAAGAAAAAAATGGAGGAAGGTGACTTGGCTAGTCAAATCCGACCCAAGGAAAATTTGAAAAGAAAAGGAAGAAGAGTTGTGGAATGTTCCACGTCTCATCTCGACACAATTCCAAAAGGAGATGGAAGAATGAAACCCCCAATCTCTCGCAGAACTTCCACGTGGGGTTGAAGGGTGATGGGTCCACCAAAAATAAGGTCATCATATCAATTTGTTAAAACCCTCATTACGAACTCGTAGAAGAGGATAAGAGTCACAGAAGGTGCCATGTATCATCTTGCATCTCTAGGGTCTCCACTTTTCTTGCATCTCAAGAAAAGTGGAGACCCTAGAGATGCATTGGGCCTCCTCATGGAACTTGACACCCAATGCATCAAGATTGGAAAAAGGTCAATGCAACGAGGGAGTAATAATGAAGCCCACGAGGAATTTTAATGCCCAAAATTTTTAAAATATATGCAAATATTAGAGGGGGAGAGGAAATTATTAACTTTTAATTTCCAGTAAAATAGTTAAATGCACAGTCCTGTGTAAATGAAGCAAGCCCATGGAAACTCAAATTATCCACCTACACTCAAATGTCTATAACTTGAGCATACCTTTGCGGAATCACACAAAATTGGTCTCATTGGAATCATGACTCCAAGAATGACACACAACAATTAATAAATTTAGAGATTGATAAATATTGGAGGATGTATTCCTTATAAAATGAGCCCAGTTCAAAGAGGTGGTTGGAAAGTGAATGCGAATGCATTAAATGAGTATGGTCTTCATTTTCTCTAACTGTAGGTCATGGGGTAGTGTGAGGGATATTTTAAAAATATATTTCTTTCATTTCACCTCATTTATTACAATTGGAGAGTGGTTGAAGGAGTAATTTTGATATTTCACTCTTCTATTCTTCTCATTCTATATATTGTAATTTGGGGCTCATTATCAAAGGAGTTAGTCATATTTTCTTTCTGCCTCTCTTTCTTCACTGCTAGGGTTTGAACAGGGAGCTCAAGCCCTCTTCCTAAGTTTTTTAATGGAATTGTTGTTTCCTATTACCTACTATTTTTGTACTGTGCACATTTTTGGAGAAATATAATATTTCCTGTGATGCATTTTGTCCACCGTTTGCATGTTTTTATTGTCTCCACTTGCCTTTATTTGTTGCAGGTATACTGTGTAAACTATAATGTTCACTACAGGTTTTAGAAGCTGTGATTAATGGGTTTGAAGTGGTGTTCTATGTGAATCTATCTTTGGACCATGGTGCATTTTTTCCACCTTTTTCATTCCTCACCTTTCCCCATTTCAGGCAGTTGGATTCTTGATTAACATCTTCTTTTTCTATTATGTCACCACTGTTAGTCTAGGCTTTATTTTTATGCACTCTCTCTCCTTGACCTGTTGGATTGTTAGGATAGGATTTGTTTTCTTTGCCTACACTAATAATATCTTGTGGCAGGAAGTTTAGGAGTAGGGTCCAGCCTTCTCTAGAGGGTTATCTCAAGTCCACAATTCCCACATTTTGAGAGATAACCCAATGTTTCCCAACAGGTAGGGATCCATAACCAAAAATACCATGGTGCTAATTTTTTACTCCAATAGTTTTGGCATGCCATGTGGGAAGGTTTGAAGCACCTTACAACTTCGTTTCATCAAGTCCTGGTTTCTTGGTGAGATTCATCCTTTGGAGGAACATAAAAAGCACATGAGGTGACTTTTTCTAGTCTGAATGACCCATTCTCTAATTTTACAAACCTTTCTCCCATCCATTTATTTTCATCTTTATTTCCATATCTCTCCTTTTATTTCATTCTGTGAAGTTTTGCAACCATGACTTCATTCCCATAGTGGAATTCACACTTTCGGTAGTACAATCAGCCTCTAATGAGCTTCACAACTCCTCTAAATCAACATTATAACCAAATTCAAAACAAATGTTCTTACCCATGTGAGAAATTCCAAAACAAGTTTGGATATGGAACCTATCAAGAACATGGGTATGCATATGATGACAATAGTAAGATGGTGGATGATGGTCTACTGGATAAGATCCAAATAATGGAGGAAGGAATGGTTCAATCTCGGGATACAACACAAATGAAGGCATTCAGGATTGGTTTCAAGGCACCTTGTCCATAGGAAGGCCCTTTTCCAAGACACTATAGCCTACAGGAAAAGCTTGATTTCTTAGATGAAATGCTTCCTTGAATCACACGATGAATCAAGGGTATTGAAACATATGAGAAAAGTATGAGACGACCTTATCAATGGGTAAGTCAATCACCAAATATGTGTTCATCTTTCCCTCCTTCCAAAGCTTTACCATTTCAACATGGTCATGATTCAAGCCCATTATATTTTGCTCCAAATGTTGAGTTTTTCTCTCCATCTCCTAGCCTTTCATCCCACCTCATTTCATCTCCCCTTTTCCCTTCCAAGAAATCATCCCCTCGAAATAAATAATTTATAATTCCTTCTCCATGCAAACGGTTACAATATCTATTGTACCCCAACCCAACCCTCCTCTTGTTCTCTTAAGTCTATATTGGGAAGAAAATAGTATTAAAATTAGTCAAGGGAAACAAGAAGGAGAGTCTAGTCAATAAGAATTAACTGAAGATTGGAAAATATGGGATTTTAGCTTTAGGATTGATAAGATCCCCTTCATGGTTAAAACTATGAAGGAGATGAAGGTCCTGCCATAGGTGGAGGTTGATGTTTTAGAAGAGAAAGTATAAGAAGAAGATGATCAACGATATATTTACTTTGAATGTATTTTGCATATTTACACCATATTATCAGGGATGGTTGATTCATCACAGCCCATGGAATAAGAAATGGAAGAGGGATCCCTAAATCAAAAATAAGAGGAGCATGTGCAAATGAAGGAGGAAAGGTTCCCTAAAGTGAATTTTTTTTGATAGAATGCAGTGATCCTCATTGTTCTGCATGCCTTGAGCTTGCGACACTGATTGAAGGTTGCATTGATCCAAAAAAATCATAATCATCAGATGTAACCAATAATGGAGATCTTCCTACTATGGAGGAAAAAAATTGGATTATGAATCCTTCGATGAAGAAGAGATCATTGGACTCTTTTTACTTTCTTTTGATGGTGAAGTTTTAGATTCTTCTTCTATTACATCTTTACACGAATATGATTTTTTGGAGGAGTTTTATATTTCAATATTTGTACTTGGGGAGGATGAATATGATGAAAACAAGGCTAAATCAATTGTCACAGAAAGGGTAGTATTGGAAGAGAAAAAATTATTTGTAGAGGAAGAGAAACATTCAAATCATCCTAAAAGCAATCACCTTCTTCAAGAAAGTATGTAGGATATCCTTGTCCATGGCGACGAGCTTCAAAAGAAAAGGAAAATCAAAAGAATCATCCCATTTTTCGCTAGGGATATATACCCAATCAATTATTTAGCTTTATTAGAGCCAAGGGAGAAGCCAACACCGGTCATGCTCACTTTAGAGGATGAGGATAATCTTCAAAGCACCAAGGATCACCTACAACACATCCAACCAAATGATGAACATATTGAGGAGGTGTTTATTTTTTTAGAGGAAGAGAAACATTCAAATCATCCTAAAAGCAATCACCTTCTTCAAGAAAGTATGTAGGATATCCTTGTCCATGGCGACGAGCTTCAAAAGAAAAGGAAAATCAAAAGAATCATCCCATTTTTCGCTAGGGATATATACCCAATCAATTATTTAGCTTTATTAGAGCCAAGGGAGAAGCCAACACCGGTCATGCTCACTTTAGAGGATGAGGATAATCTTCAAAGCACCAAGGATCACCTACAACACATCCAACCAAATGATGAACATATTGAGGAGGTGTTTATTTTTTTTCTTGATACCTTGAATGGAAGAGTGGAAGGTAATTTTTAAATCTTATTATAGGACATATTCATTGCTAAATTAATTACATGTCCACACTTTATAAAAAGGAGAAGCTATTTTTCCATGCATGTTGTAGGTTTTGTGTAGTTATTCCTTATTTTTCTTAGTAAAGGAGTAGGAGTAAATTTTATTTCAGAAAAATAAGTTCTTGTGCACACTCTGCATGTATCATTTGAAGTATGTATGCACCAAGCCCTTCAGTATTTACAACAGGGAAATCCACATTTGCCTATAATAATTGTAAACTTCAAATCAAACAAATGCAGAGAAACTAAAATTAGTTTGTTATCACCGAATCACAACACCCCTATGCATATACTTGAACTCACGGTGTGATTGCATAACATGGGTACTATCTCCAAGTTGTGGGACTTGCTACTTGAGATAGACCTCCAGAGAAAGCTGGTTCTTGCTCCTAAACTACCTGCCACAATCTACTCTAATGCAGGGGAAACTAACTATTCTAATCTAAATTTCCAAGGGACCAGGGAGAGAGAATGCATAAAATGAAAGCCTACACTAAAGCGGTGATACACTAGAAAAGGAGGGGTGTGAGAGTAGTCTCCAAATGTGTGAAATATAGAGGCAAAGTGCACACTAGAAGAGGTGATGACAGTTCTTCATAATCTAGCAAAATGCATTCACAACAATATTCCAAGCATACACAATGATAAAGAATCCCTACAAGAACATAATAATACACACAATATTCTTGTAGAAAGATTAAAGGGGCAAGAAGAATGCAAGAAAACACAGCAGGGGAAGATACATCCACAAACTGATATTTTATTGCTTCATGATATGCACAGTTCAATCTATTACAAGATAAGGCCTGGATCACCATGCCAGGAGTCCACTACAAGGGCCTACAGAACATTGGCTTCACAAAGCAATTTTGATAGAGCTTTGCTATCTGGAAACTCTCCTTTACAATGAGCCCAACACTCGAATTTATAGAAAAATGAGAAGGAAAAGAGAAGGGAAAATCGAAATCTCGAAATCTGTCCTTCAACCACCTGTAAGAGGCATTAAATGGAGTAAAATGATTATATATTGCTTGAAAAAGGCTCCCCATATTGTCCCATGTGCTGCAGCAGAGAAAGAATGATGACCATGCCTCTTAATTGCACTCCCAACCACCAAATAAAACACTGTTATGAACTCGGCCACGTTTTCTTAAAAATCTCAATCAATATCTCATAAAATATGCAATTTCTTGATTGCTATGCGTTGCGATCGGAGCCATGATTCCAACAATACCAATTTTGTGTGATTTTGTTGAGAAATGCAAAAGTTATGGTCTTCTGAGTGCGGGCAGCTATTTTGGGTCTGGCAGGCATTTTCTGTCATTTGACGGGAATGAGCCGAATATGTTTATTTTATTTAAATATACCTACCCTCATTAAAAATAATAAATCTAGTTTTTTTGGCTTAGAGGACATCGCGCTTGTTCCAGAAAGTCCAATTTTGTGAAAATCGGAGCTCGGAGTCAAAAGTTATGGTCGTTTGAAGTTTCACGGGTCAAACGTTGACTTTTGTTCTTTGCATTCGGCCGCTTCGGCTTTTCGCGTCTCTTGCATCCCGCGTGTACCTTTGTCCCAACTGCTCAGACTAAAATCTCCTCCTTTGGCCAATTCGGGCTTCCCTATCCCTCTTTGCGGCGAAGACACGTGGCACGTTCTGATTCGCTCTCGGCTCCTTCGGCTTCCCGCATCCCGCGCGTACTTTTGGCCCAAATGTCCCAGTATGAAAGTCCTCTGTTTCAGCCGAACCGGCCGGTTCACGTCCTCCACGCACTTTTTTCCCGACTGTCTCGGTCTTCCCCTTTTTAACCTTTTTGCGTCGTGCGCGTCCCTCGCGTACTTCGCGCCCTTTTGTCCCAACTTTCCCGGTGCGAAAGTTCTCCTTTTTGGCCAATCCGGGCGGTTCGCGTCCTTGTGGCCCAGGTGTCCCAGACTGTCCCACTTAGCAGTTAGTCGATTTTCTTTTCTTCTTCGGCCGAACCGGCTTTCTGCGTCCCGTGCCTACTTACGGCCCGGATGTCCCTTTTCTCTGCAGACTGCCTGGCGGCCTTTCGGCCGATTCACGCCTAGATGTCCCAAATGTCCCGACTATTGCAAGGACTAGGACTTAGCCATTTTTCATGATTTTTCCTGACCCAAGCTTGTTTTTTGCAACTTTTTTCACCCCCTTTCAGAACTTGCTATTTTCTTCTTGGACAGGGGAGTTAGAAAAAATCCGAGGGAACCCCAGAAACATGATTTTTTTCCTTGAATAAATATAATTGCTTGGGACTAAAGAATTTGATGCATGTTATCAAAATTACCTTGAGGGGTGAATTTTGGATAACATAGTTAAGGAGTAAATCTTGTTGAATCTCTCTAGAACGAATTTCAGCAAGCCTCTACACCCCTATAAGATTAGTTGGCAACCCAATTCAGAATCTGCTCCATCATTCAACCTTAAATTTACAACTGTGGGAATGAGTGAAATTAAATATCAAAGACAATTTTCTACTCTCACAAAATATATTTCAAAATTTTCTTATAAGAGTTGAAAAGTGCAAAGATCAGATGACAGTTACAGAAGCAAGCTTCAAAATTTCAAATACTCCAGGATCAAATTTTAGATCAGCCCATGATGATAATGCAGACTCCATTCCCAATGGACATATACAGATAGTTGGTCTATTCCATTTAGTACGCTAATGGCCCCTGTGAGTCATCAAACTCTTATCTAATTCCCTCCACCCCTACCGAAATCAGATAACAAGCATATTATTGCTATGATTAATCAAGAAGGCCATGAGTTAGCTCGGATGTGTAGGTATGGGCTCATATCTCAGTTGATTATTTACAGATAATAGAGGAGATGGATAGTCCTGCCACTGTGGCAATTGGTGGTTTTGAGAAAATGTGGAGATAGCTATGAGGATCTTGTACTAATGCAAAATGATTCAAGCCTTCGGTAACTTTGGTGAGGACTTAGCCAAATCATGGTAAGAAAAAAATAGAGGAAGGTGACTCGACTTGTCAAATATGATCCAGGGATGATTTGGAAAGAAAAGGAAGAAGAGTCATGGAAGGTGCCACATGTCAACTTGGTGCAATTCCAAAAGGATAGGGAAGAATGAAACCCACAATCTCCCATGGAAATTTCACATGGGGTTGAAGGGTGATGATGGGCCCGCTGAAAAGAAGGTCCTCGTATCAATGTGCAACACGTCTCATTTTGAACTTTTGGAAGAGGAGATGAGTCACAGAAGGTGCCACGTGTCATCTCAGCGCACTTTCAAATGATGTAAGAGAACTGGATACCCTAGAGATGTGTTGGGCCTCCACGTGGAACTCGCCACCCAATGCATCAAGATTGGAGGCATGTCAATACAAATGGGGAGAGGAAATTATTAACTTGTCTTTTCTAGCAAAAGAGTTAAATGCACAGTCCCATGTAGATGAATCAAGCCTGTGGAAACTCAAATTATTTACCTACACTCAAATGCCCATAACTTGATAATCCCTTAGCAGAATCACATAAAATTGGTCTCGTTGGAATCGTGACTCTAATCACAACACACAACAATCAATAAATTCATATATTAATAAATATTGGAGGATTTATTACTTCTAAAATTAGACCAGTTCAGAGAGGTGGTTGGAAAGTGGTTAAGAATGCATTAAATGAGTATGACATTCATTTTCTCCAACAGCATGTCATGGGTCAGTGTGAGGAACATTTTACAAATCTATTTCTTTAATTTCACCTCATTTATTACAATTAGAAAGTGGTTGAAGGAGAAATTTATGGATTTCACTCTTCTTTTATTCTCATTCTGTATATTGTAATCTGGGGCTCATTAATGTCATTTTTTCTTTCTACCCCTCTTTCTTCTCTGCTAGGGTTTGAACAGGGAGCTCAAGCCCTCTTCCTAATTTTTTTAATGGAATTTTACTATTTTTGTACTGTGCAAATTTTTGGAGAAATATAATATTTCCTGTGATGCATTTTTTCCACAATTTGCATGTTTTTATTGTCTCTACTTGCCTTTATTTGTTGCATTTATACTGTGCAAACTAGTAATGTTCACTACAGGTTTTAGAAGATGTGATTAATGGGTTTGAAGTGGTGTTTTATGTGAATCTATCTTTGTACTGTGGTGCATTTTTTCCACCTTTTTCATTCCTCACCTTTCCCATTTCAAGCAGTTGGATTCTTGATTAACATCTTCTTTTTCTGGTGTATCACTATTGTTAGTGTAGGCCGAATTTTTATGTACTCTCTTTGTTAGGATAGGTTTAGTTTTATTTTCCATTTACATGTTTTTACTGTCTCTACTCGTCTTTATTTGTTGCAGTTATATTGTGAAAACTACTAATGTTCACTATAGGTTTTAGAAGATGTGATTAATGGGTTTGAATTGGTGTTCTATGTGAATCTAT
This sequence comes from Taxus chinensis, assembly GCA_019776745.2. Classification (NCBI taxonomy): domain Eukaryota; kingdom Viridiplantae; phylum Streptophyta; class Pinopsida; order Cupressales; family Taxaceae; genus Taxus; species Taxus chinensis. The sequence continues at coordinate 33,753,938 of CM034148.1, forward strand.
CTTTGTACTGTGGTGCATTTTTTCAACATTTTTCATTCCTCACCTTTCCCCATTTCAGGAAGTTGGATTGTTGATTAACATTTTATTTTTTTGTTGTATCTCTGTTGTTAGTGTAGGCCAAATTTTTATGCACTCTCTCTCCCTGACCTATTGGATTGTTAGGATAGGATTAGTTTTCTTTTCCTACACTAATAATAGATGGTGGCAGGATGTTTAGGAATAGGGTACAAGCTTCACTGGAGTGTTATCTCAAGTCTGCAAATCCCATGACTTGAGAGATAACCCAATGTTGCCCAAAATGTAGGGATCCATAACCAAAAATCCCAGGGTGTTAATTTTTGGCTCCAACAGTATTTTTTAGAAAAAAAAAATCATGTTGGGGATTTATGGATTCCTTGATTTAGAAATGCAAGAATCACTAGTGATTCATGCAATCACTAGCAATTCATGCAATTGCTAGCGATTTATGCAATCACTAGCGATTCAACTGTTATGTGCCAGTTTTAATTTTTAATGGGAAAAGCATGATTTTTATGAAATGTTCTCAATGTTTTGTAAAAACATTTATGCTAATTTGGTGATGATGTTGATGTTGATGTATGTAATGTTTTAGATATTTTTTGATAATATTAATGATATTTTGTAATAATATTTGATATGTTTTTGATGATATTAATGTGTGTTTATGTGTTTGCATTTGCAGGTGGATGCAAAGCTAACGATCTGAGATCGTATACTACTTATCCTAGATGAGGTGAGGGCAGATATGATATATGATGATTGGGAGCATATTGAGGCTATTGGTTTTGGTGGCATTAGGGATTATAGAAGGATTCACAAATGTATCCATTTTAGACAAGTGTTATTGGAGTGGTGGAATCCTTCCACGTGCACTTTTTGGTTGCCTACTGGAGAGATGAACCTCACTCTAGAGGACGTTCATCAGATTATGAAATTTGTTATCGGCGGAGAGGGGATTTATACTATTAGTGAGGTAGAGAGCTTGGACATGATGCATAGGCTGTATGGTGATGAGGCCCATCATGTGAGATATGAATTAGGGGTATTTTCATATCAGGCATTGTATGAGCTTGGGAGAGATGGTTGTACCAGGATGACTATGATGATGATAAAAAATCTTATGTTTTTCTATACCAAATTCAAGAGGTGGCTGATACCCTTGGATGATGACAAGTTTAGTGGTGGAGATGATGGAGATCCACACATTATTTGAGTGGGGGGAACTTTACTTATACAGGCATTCAGAGAGTTGTGGGCATGGAAGGCCCACAAGCGATATGGGATTGATGTCATAATTTTATTACAATATTGGGCATACGAGTACATACTATTACTTGTCCATTAGGCCTATTATGGGGTATTGACTAGATAGATGATGGTTTTATGAGATGGTGGCATGACAATGGATGGGGCAGAAGAAGAAGAGAGCTACCTTTTACAGAGACTTGTTATCTAGGCTATAGGTAGGGGATGTTATTTGGAGGCCCTATTTATATTTTCATGATTGTCCCAGTTGTGAGCATGAGTTAATAGGTATGCAGTAGGATACATGAGTCTAGAATCATAAAGAAGGAGAGTATGAGTTATTACCTTTTGATCGGGTGAGGAGGTAGTTTGGATTGATTCAGGGTGTGCCCAAGGATCCCATTCAGTATAGACAGGAGGATGGAAATATAGATACCCCGAGGGTAGTTGTGGTGGGGTCTATGATCATTATTGAGGAGGAGGGGGCTATGAGCCCTAATGATGTTGGTGAAATTGTGTCGATTAATGATATAGGAGTTACCCCATAGTATAAAGCATGTTGGATCCATGCATTGAGAGTTTTTCATAGGAATCGAGTAGTAAAATGGTGATACGGGTTTGTACTTGAGTAGAGGGAGGAGCAAAGGAACAAGATGTCATCCAAGTTTTTGGTGATGATGAGGAGGAGGAGGATGAGGGTGATGATGATCTAGCAATAACTATTGTAGAGGTGATGACTAAGAAGGTTGTTGTGGAGGGAGAGAGAGATACCACTCAAAGAGAGAGAGAGAGAGATGATCTCATGGGGGTCATGGATTCTTTGATTGTTGAGCAAGACAATGTAGTGAATGAGAGGGATGGGATTAAGATTCAGTTGGCTCAGGCTATTACAGATAAGGATAGATACCATCAGTAGTGGGATGCACTGAAGAATGCCTTGGGGATTATAGAGTCTTTTATTTTTGGTGCAGAGTTAGCAATGATGACATAGGCTAGTGACCAGAGGGCACAAGCTAGTAGGAAGAGGGAACAAGCTAGCAGTAAGAGAGGGGAATCTCTTACTTCTGAGATGATTTATATAGCCCATTATTAGACACTACATCTAGAAACTAAATGTGGGTCACACTCCCCTTGGTCTCTTTTAATCAATTAAGCACACCATCGCCTGATTAATAATTATTATTAATATATTCACCTTCACATTATTAATTAATTTAATTATTTTAATTAAATTAATTTCACCCTGAACCCATTCTAGGGGCATTTAAATCATAGTGACTGAGTCATCACCCTCAACACTGAGTCATCACTGAGTTATAACTCCTAGTGCTGAGTCTCTAACTTGGCCTAACTAACTAAGAATTCCTCCTAAACCTAACTAGACCTTATCTAAGTACTTATTTCCTTCTCTTACGTGAACTCCACTTTCCTAAGTGGAATTTATGAGAAAGCATGCCAAATCTAGATATATCTACCTGTTTTTGGTAAACCTAGACTTTCTCGCTTTAACCAACGTCTGTTATTCCTCAACTGACTTCGGTCCCCTAACCGCCATCCATTCCTTTATATACAACTTTAGAACCTTTTACCTAGGTTGGTAATTTTCAGTTTGGGAGTTTTATTGCATTCAAGCATGAATCCAAATCCTCTCAGCATCCAGATAAAACAAAATGCTCAACCATAGTCCCAAGAAAGCATTCGGCTCTCATTCCAAGGCATTGGAATATTCACAGGAAAACTCTGGAGTATTTCTGCAACACTGAACCCAAAATATCTTCACGGATCAACTATTGTCTTCCTCCACATACCAAATCTGGAAATGCAAGTAAGTATACATGATTTTAATCATATTGTACCTTTCCTAATGCTACACTAGTTTATATTTCAATATTCTGCTTAATCTAGTTTGTTGCTAATGATTTGAGATACCTAAATCAAAGTGTTAGAAATAGGACCTTTACTTCTTGTATTTACTTTTGTTGATTTGATAAAAATAGTGGATTGACATCCATCTAGGAAGTATCACACTTTCTGGAACTAGCTATCGCTAGGCAGTCCACTACCATTGGATATTTAATATCAATTGGTGGTCTTATTTTTTTTCTCATACAGGTCGTTCCTCCTAGCTAAAGGGAAGCTCTCACATTCAGTTTGATATACTTCTACAACACACACATACCATCTACATAACCAAATTTATTACTCTTGGACCATTACCTTCTCTATTTTTTCATATATATTGAGGTGAAACATTTTGGAACACCTAGTATGGCCCATTTGGGTTCTTTTTTCATTTTTCATTCTTAGGTGAATCATTGTGTGTCTATTCCTTTTGAAATATTTCAAATTATATTTTCTCCCTTAGAACATTCTTTCTCGTCTACTGGTCTCAGTGATACTCGTATTTTGGACTAAAAGGAAAGATTATTTTTTATTTTGTATTACAATATTGAAAGACATACTCTTGTCTATTCATCATTGCTCTCATCAAATTTCATTATTGATTTGGGTCTAAAATATTTGCATATCATTTTTATGTGTTTTATATGTAGCTCATGTAAAAAATTTGGGCAACCTATATGCTGGAAGTCATGCCTAGCCGATGGTTGATGAATTGAACCATAGTGCACACTTTTTCTCTACACCAAACCAATGAAAATAAATTACTCATTTTCTTAAACAACATCTTACCTGGAAGAAGATGTCAATGATCACACGATTACATGATTGACAATGGGATAAAATATGGTTTCTCTATCTAGTTATTATCTTAGAGAAATGATCTCCCTCGCCAAAACATACCTTAAACTATCCTTAGTTGTTGGATTTTCACAGGGAACCTTTTTCAAACCAAAAACCCTACTCTATTCATAAGTCATTCCTAAATGGCATAAGACAGAACATAAAATCTACCACATAGGATTTCACATTTTGCTAGCTTTTTGCTTGATCTGTGTTTTGAGGTGTGAGTTCAATTTCTCCATTCTTCTTTCCATTCACAATCCATAATCATAGTTGGTGTATTCTAACTCTTTTTGAGTGTGTTAGGTTCAATCATTTCCATACTCAGTTTCTAGGTTGGTATTTTACTTAATCTAAATCACCAAATACATTATTTTTCCATCATTTTACAAATTTTATAGTGACCAGCATCGATCCAGCAACCATCATCAGTTTACTCATTACACCAGCATTAGTTTACTGACCGTTGTCGGTTTCATGTTATTTTTGGTCATTTTAACCAAAGTAGCATTCACCACATTGTTTTTCTTTCTGGGATTTCCTCAGCCACCTTACCATATCTCTGTGTATTTTACATCACTATCAAAATCCAATTCTAGTTCATTTTCAGAATTTATTGTCAAATTTGCAAATCCTTTATTTTCCCACAATGATCGTTATTAGTCCTTTGACTGACATCGGTTACCCTCTGTCACCAACATCGATTACCATATTGGATTTAGTCACTATGTTTTATTTTTTTAATTAAAATAATGATCAATTTTCACCTTCCAGAAGCATTTTATCCATTCCTTTTGTGATTTTGTGTCATCTACAAAGATTAGATTACTAGGTCTACTATAAGTCACTTTGTTTTGACTCATAGCCAAGTTAACTCCCTTGTATTCCCCGTTAACCTTTACCTACTCCCTCCTAGCCCATTGACACCTTCCATTCTATCATCTATGGATCCCATTAAGCCTATTACTATTAGTAGTGGTGATGAGGATTTTAAAAAACTCCTTGATCAAAACCCTGTCACTTTATAGTATTATTAGCCCATTCATCCACTCGTGAATCATCTTGGCAGCTTATATATGGCATGCATGTATCCATCCCACCTACACTTACACCCACCTCTACCTCCATAAGTACTATTATTTCCTTAGCCATTTCTACCTTACAACCTGTTGTTTCTCATCTTGACCCCACCTCATCGATATCTATTGTACCTATCGTATCTATCACACCCACGGTGTCTGTCGCCCTGATGACATCTACCATTCTTACATCCACAACCTTTAGTACAGGGTTCATTTTAAGAGAGCTCTTGGAAATCGGAGGTGGAAAAAACCTTGCGAATATCCCCGGAACCAGTTTTGCGGGAAGGTGAATTTTTTGGAGGTTGTATGAAAAAATTTCACCTAATTGTCAAGTGGTGTGACAGAAGGCTGCAGACACATGAAAAACACCCTCATTGACACGTGTCAACAGACCTCTTTGCGCATGTCAAAAAGGTTGTTGATGCATGTCAATGAGGTCTGTTGATGTGCGTCATTGCATTTTTTTGATGCGCGACAACAAATCTCCTATCGCTCATCTACAGCCTCCACCCTCTGCTTGGGCATCAAAAAAATCTCCATGTTACGCATTAAAAAACTCTTTGTCATGTGTCTGCTATGCGTCAATATCTATTGTACCTTCTTGTCACATGTCAACTATCCATCAGTGTTGTGCATCAACAAATAACCCTCATTGATGCATGTTAAAAAGGTTGTTGACGTGCATCAATGAAATCTGTTGATGTACGTCAATGATTTTTTTTTACGCACGACAGAAAATCTCCTATCACGCATCTATAGCCTCCACCCTTTGCTTGTGCATCAAAAAAATCTCCATGTCACTCATCAAAAAACTCTTTGTCATGCGTCTGCTATGCGTTAATATCTGCAGTACCTCCTTATCGCGTGTCAATAGCTCACCCCCTTATCGTGCGTCTATAATACAGGATATATCATATTGTTAACAAATTTGAAGTGGAAGTGTTCTACCTAGAGAATAATCTAGCATTATATAGGGAATATTTTTTAAGGGTAGGTGAAGCCGAACCCTAAAAAAAATTAAAGTGTAATTTTTAGGTGAATAGGTCACTGACCCGTGCATGAAAATTCACCTTTTCAAAATTTTCAAAAATGGAATATTCACCACTAAAATTTTCCTTGCTTTAGTACTGTATTTATTATCTTCCACTACCCATATACCTATTGTATCCCAGCCACCTTTGGTGTCAGCATCCCACACCCCCTTCTAAAACCTTGTTCTCTTCATCCCCTAGTATCTTCCACTAATCGCTACTAGGGTCTTTACGTCCACCCCATCTACGTATACCTATCACCAAAAACCACCTATTTCCTCTAATACTTACTTTGGGTACTTTCCCTCAACCTCCATTCCCTCTCATATCCCTTCATCACATTTTTTACGTGGTGCCACCACACACTGGGATGTCATCTATGTTATGCCAACCTTATTTACCCCCTCATACCTCAGGGGGTTCCCTGTTAGCACAACCTACCAATGGCCTAATCAAAATGATGATGGAAAAGATACAAACATTGGAAGCATCTATCTCAGGCTCGCATAACTCTCTAACATATGAAGAGATTTGCAATGAGTCCATTCACTCATCCATTCCCATTCACATGTACCCTGCGCATTGGCAAATGCTAAAGTTCAAATGATTCAATAGCAAAGAAAATCCATAACAACACTTGTGGTATTTTAAAAACATCTATTACCTGACTCCTCATGATGATGTTTCTCCTGCAGACATTTTCAGTGTCATTGACAGGAACCACTTTATATTGGTATAGTTCTCTACCTAGATATTCTATCCTCTCATTTCATTAGGTTTCTTAGGCTTTTCTTGAAAACTTTTCTATTCACATCACCAAGATAGTCACCATGATGGACTTGTATACCACACACCAGTATGAAGATGAATCTATCACAGATTTTTTCACTCGATGGCGTAATCTTATTAACCAACTCACATTCCAATTACCTTAGATAAAGTTAATATAATTGTTTATTAGGTCTTGTGCTAGAAACATCTCACCAACTCTCTAACTCCAAACCTTCCGCACCTTTGATGAGGCATTCACTATAGTTTGGAAGTTGGATATCCATGCCATTAAAGAGAAGAAGATACAATTATGTAACATAAATACTTCATTCAAATCAAATGATATCTCTTCTTCTTCCAAACCCAAAAATACTTATTCTAAAACAAAAGGGTCTGGCAATGCGGTCATTTTGAAATCCATCCCGTCTCATCCATCTTACTAATCAAAACATATGTCTAATCTCTCCCTTGTCTAGACCTTTCAGTTTAGAAGGGAGAAATGAAAATATAATCCCATAGGAGAAACCTACTCTACTATTTTTGAAAAACTCTTCAAATCTAGAGATATTAGTCTTTCAACCATCAAACCACATACATTTTTTGACCCTTCTCGTCCTGTGCATGTATGATACAAAAAAATTATTACTGCAATTACCATCGCGTTCGAGGTCACAGTGACAGTAATTGTATCAATTTCAAGAACATCGTTCAAGATATGCTAGATAAAGGAGATCTTGTCTTGGACAATCCTAATGTATCGGCTATCGAAAACCTTCATACTTTCTAGAAGTCATTCCCAAATCATACCCCATCATCCAAACAAACTAGTGATTCCTTGGTCAATGAAGGTAATATCCATGAGTTTCATGTCATTTTGACATCCTACCAGCTTCTTCCACACAATTTCCTCCCACTTCATCTATCAAGGAAATTCCTATAATAACTCCATCCACAAAGGAGTCTCCTTAATTTTCTCCCTTACCCAAGGAGGAGTCTACCATACATACCAATATAATTGTTCCACTCACCTCCCTACTTAATTAGAAACCAACAGTACTTGCTCTCCTACCCACAGAAGAGTTTGTGTTTCCTTCTCCTTCATCAAAAGAAGACCCTACCTCATCCACCTTGTCTCCTCCCCAATATGTGGGAGACTGATTGGTGGTGCCCCTTTCGATCGAAGATAGTTTTCCACTAGCCGTCAAGGATCTAGTTTATTTTATCTCATCTCTTTTACCCATAGAGTCAAAAGCTAATCACTTCCCTGTTTCACATGTACCATATTTATTTATGGGAGTCACTACAAAATCAACATTGGTTCCTTCTACTACCACACCATTCTCACATTTAGTGGACCACTTAGACTATGTAGGTCATTCCATCTTTGGTGGAACCTTAGAATGCCTATTTTAACTCAAATGTAGATGTCATCTATTGATAATTCTATCATTTACCCCAAAGTGTTTGAGATGACAAAATCTGTCATACCTAAAGTAGTTGGGGTGAAATATTTCACATCACCTTCACCCACACCTATACCTCTACCATTACTTCCACAACCACTTACACTCAAACCACCTACTCCTTTTCCAGTACCTAAAACTACCTATACCTTAGGTTTCATGCCGATGCCAAGTCTGGTCCATCCTCCTATTAAAATCGATCTAGCTACAACTTCTCAAACTGTCATCAAGACTACTCCCCCACCTAAGAGGATAACCCAAACTCTCAGACCCCATAGACCAACCTCGCCTGCTACTCCTTTGTCACCTTCGCCACTTCCATCCATATTAGACCAACACCCTTACACCTTGGTCATGTAACCCCCTATTTAAGGAATGCTAAGAGCATGTCAGCCCACTTCCTCATCACAACTACCTATTTCTCCTGACCTACCTACATGACCCCTACCTTCATCATTACCTAGGTCCTTCCCACCTCCTATAACAACACCCTTGCCAATTCCCTCATTATTACATGTGTCGATCCCTTCCATATTTCCTCCTACTACCATCTTTACCACACCTCCACTATTTACTTCTTTAACCTGTCCCCTTCCACCATATGCTTTCCCTTCTTCTTCGCACATGTTTTCTATACCTTTGCCCAAGAAGGCTCAACCCAAATCCAACATGTCCCTACCTTCCAAAAGGGTAGGGAGGCCTACACTAGCTCCCATAATCAGCTTACTAACTACACCTTTACCCAAAAAGGTGCAACCAAAAAAAAAAACATCTCATCTACCAAACGAGAGGCCAAAATATCTCCCCCACTTATGCCAACATCTAAACCTAATCTCATTTTGCATTTTGATCCAATGGTAGGATCTTACTCTAACATCATGGCTAACCTTTTGGAAACCGATGTCATAACATTACCCCCACTTAGATTATGACCTGTTAAAACCTAAACTAGGAGGGTTTGATGATTCTAAAATATGCGCCTACCATCGTATGCCAAGAAATGATGTTGAAAAATGTAAGGCTCTTAAAACTATTCTTCTTCACCTATGTCCTCTTGCAGAAAACTTTGACAATGATGATATTTTAGATGAGGACCCCATTATACCTTCACCTATCTCCACACAACCTCATTCTATACCTATTGAACAATCTCCATCTCTACCTCCACATCTCTTTTACCCTCCTCCATAATTTGAGATCAACATGGTCTACATTACTGAACTAGCCAAAACCCCACCAAAATTCTAGTGTGCCCAAATTATCTCACAAGAGCATTTTCCTTCACCATTCTATTTCCCTTCATGCCATTACATCTTCTATGACACTTCCTCTCCCTCTCTTCCTCGTATTAACATGATCCGGGTTGCCACATGTGCTTAAAAGGACAACGGAAAAGAGAAGACAGATATACCCTCCGCCACACCACTACCTAACATTCCATTGGATTTTTCACCCAAAATCATAATCCTTGGACCAGTATTCCCTATATCAAATAGAGTGGGTCATTGAACCATGCTCAGGAAACTTCAACAATCACCTTTTAAAATTTCCCTGTATGACCTTATCAAAACCTTTGAGTCCCATCGCTAGGCTCTCATTAAGATCCTTCAATCTATTGAGGTTATACCTAATGACCCAACACATGTTTCCTCCCTTATCACCCCTCATCATGTGGCCTCTCTCACCACCTAACCTTATCCATCTACCCCCTCTATTACTCACCAAGTGACCACTCTCAGTTTCTCATATGATGAGATTGTACCCATCCAATTGGATGATACAGACCCTACCCTGTTCATTTCCATGTATATTGAGAATACACATGTCCTCTATGTTATAATTGATGGGGGTGCTAGCATAAAAATCATTTATTCCCTTACATATTAATATATGTGCATCCCTTCTAATTGTATGCACCATAACCTAGTTATGCTATGTTCATTTGACGATGTAATAACTTCCACCCTCAAAAATATCATTATCCTCATTCACATGGGACCCCATACTATTCCTAAATTATTCTACGTATTGGAGGGGGAATTCCAATATAATTTTCTACTTATCTGAACCTAGATTCACACCATGCATTATGTTTCTTCTACCTTACATTGATGTCTGAAATTTGAACATGAAGGAAACAACTACACCATTCTAGCTGAACCTTCACCATTTAAAACATGTAACATACTATACTAACCTAATGATTTCCTTATACCAGTTAAGACCTCTACCACATAAACTGTTGTCACATCCAAAACCTATGATGCCTCTTCTTTAACTACTACATCATCCACTCCTTCTACTGCTACACCTCCCATAATCATCTCCACTATGCCTACTACTGTTGTGGCTTCTACCATGGATCCATCAATCATCCCATCTCCAGCACTACCAAGGAACATTTCTCATTCCCATACTTCAGGGGATTCTTATATCCCTGCCACCCAAATTCAAAATTTTAGTCCCTTGGTAGGAATTTTCCAATGCCTTACCTTGGGGGAGTATCGCCTCTATAACGTAAACATTTTCCTTACCCCACAAGAGTATGGAAGCCTCCATCGACATCCACATTACAGCCCATGGGTAGGTGAGACCTTTTCACATGGTCTACATCATATTCTTACTAATTTGACTTATGGGGGACTCAACGCTCCTTCACATACGCCTAAACAACTTACCAAAACTCTTCCATTTTCATTCTATTTTTGCTATCTAACTAATCGTCACTTCACCTACACATTTCTCCATCACTGCGCAAGGAAAGGTTTTGGGTTTGGTCTCTACAAACAAGGGTTCACACCATCATTTCCTACACTACCCATAAATACAAATATCACCATGGTTTAGGATTTTTGGAAGAGTCCTCCTCCAAGAAATCCCATGTAATCCTCATAGAGGAAGAGACACCTTGTCCACCTCATCTACCTATGCCACTGAATTAACCGATAGAGTCAATGGATCAAGAATCCATTCCTCCAAACATTTTTTTCATAAACACCATTTCCTTAGGACCTCTGACCTATCAGTGTGATGAAAACACTCCCGTGTCTATTCCCTTCCTCTATCTTGACCTGATCGATGATGATACTCCTATAAATATCATTCAATGTCAGAATGATGATTCCATTCTAACTTATTTAGGTGCAGAGGACTCTTATATCCACCGGTCATTACCTTCTGAGACACAAACCATGTTGATTGAATCGACCATAGAGATCAACATTCATACTCAGGATGGACCTCACATTCAAAAGATAGGCCAATCTTTAGATTCCACCGAGGAGGAAGATTTTACCTCTTTCATCTAAGACTATAACAATGATTTTTCTTGGTCTTATACTGATATACCTAGTATTGACACAAATATTGTGGTTCAAAATATTATAACCATCCATGATGCCAAACTCGTAAAACAGAAACTCCAAAAATTGTATCCACACATTTCCTTTCTTGAAAAAAATAACTCCAGTGCCTCCTTTCTATTTCTTTTATTTTACCCATCGATTACTCCCAATGGATTTCCAACATTAATCCTGTCACAAAAGTGACAAGGATACTCCGCATATGCATGGATTTCCATGACCTCAACATAGCCTGCCCTAAAAATGATTTTCCTCTACCAAGAATTAACTAACTCATTGATCTCACCACTAGTCACGAGATGCTATCACTCATGGATGGTTTCTCGAGTTATAACCAAATATTACTTACATGAGAAGACCAACACAAAACCAGCTTTATCAGCCCTTAGGGGACCTTCTGATATCAATTTATGCATTTCATCCTTAAGAATGTTAGTGCTACCTACTAGCAAGCTATGAACTATATCTTCCATGACATAATGCGTAACATATTGGAAGATTACATAAATGACCTCTTGGCTAAATATAAACATCAAATTGACTACCTCATGGTCCTTAAGGTCATCTTTAATCATCTACTCAAATACTGCATTCATCTTCAACCAAAGAAGTGCATTTTTTCTATTATGTTGGGTAAGCTCCTTGGCTTCATCATATCTTTGCATGGCATTAAGGTCGACTATGCTAAAATCAAGGTAATTCTCGATATACCTCCACCTACTAACCTACGTCAACTTCGTAGTTTGTGAGGAAAATTTCAATCTATTCACCATTTTATTTCCCAACTCTCTAACCATTGTCAACCTTTTCATCACCTCCTTAAAAAGGATGTTTCATTCAAATGGGATGATGACTGCCACAAATATTTTGATGCATTAAAAGGGTACCTCATCAAAACACCTATGCTCATTCCTCCTAAAGATGACACTCCCTTTTAACTTTATATTTCTACCATAGACCATTCCTTGGGGGCCATGCGTTCTTATTGTGATGACCAACATAGAGAGAAAGTGGTTTATTATATAAATTGTACCTTTCTAGACTATGAGACTAGATACACCCATGCCGAAAAACTATGCTTATCCTTAGTCTTCGTCACTACCAAACTTCACCATTAATTGCTTAACCATAAAACCTTTTTTATCACCAGCACTGGCCCCTTGTATTATATGAATATTAAACCTTACTAACATCAATGTGCTACACGTTGGCTCATGCTCCTTGTAGACCTCAATCTCGAATTTATCCACAAAAAAATCTTCAAAGGAAAATCCATTGCAGACCAACTTGCAGACACACCTCTTTCCGTAAACCAATCTTCAAACTTTGATTTTCTAGATGAATCCATTGCTACCCTTTCCGTTGATGATACAATTTATCAAATGACCTTAATCTTCGATGGTTTCAAATGTTAGTGTGGGGGAGATGTAGGAGTCATTCTCATTTCTCTAGATGGTGAGCATATGCGCTTATCTCTCAAACTCGATTTTTATTGCACTAATAACATCGATGAATACAAAGCACTTGTATTGGGTCTTAAAAGCGCCATTGATCTGAAAAATGACCAAAATGTTTCCCACGGTCACTGACCCCTATAGGCATTAAATTATTTTCTGAACTTATCCCATTAAAATCCAACTTAAATTAATGCAATAATTCAAGTACACTACACATAGGTTGATAATGGAGTTCGGCAGAATGCCTACGTCTCTGGGTTCCTTAATAGAATTGATATATTATCAACTTAAAATGATTGTAATAAATAATACAATCTAAGCATGATAATACCAAATACATAAGAACAAGAATATTTATACCAAGTAGCGACCCCAGCTGATAGATTCGATCCAATATTATCCTTTAGGAACAATGTCCTTTGGTTTGTCTATTGGTCTTTTGGATGGCTCCCCAGTAGATTCTCCAGGCTCTGCATCCTGAAGTGTGGCTCAAATGTGGCCTATTGGGTAGTTTTGTAATAACTCCCACTTACAATTTTGCCTATTAAAATAGGTCTTATTTTCTCTCCATGTTTCCTATATTCAAATAGGTTCTACATCTCCATAATGTCGCTATGATCCCCATCAAACTTCACCAGTCGTCCTTCTCAGCTTAGGCTCAGAGTATGTCTTCTCAGAGGGAATTCAGAGCTATGAAATAATATTTTACCTATTAAAATTAAAATGACTTAAAAAATAATAATAATTCCTATAATGATAGGGCTTACATATTTACATCTCTATAATAATAGGCCTTAGCTCCAAATGTGCCTATAATAATATATGACTTATTTTCTCACAAATGTGGGCCTTCACATTTTATTATGGCCACACATTATAACAACACCATATTGGCCTATTAAAATAATAATAATAGGACTTATAAGTATTTATCCAAAATATTATCCCCCTCATTTGAGCTCCAAGAAAATAGCTTAGAGTTGTGTGTGTTTACAATGTACTCGGGTCCCCTATTTATATTGATTACGAGCCCAGAATATAAGGATATTTGATAATATCCATGACTTATTTTCTAAAAGATCTCGTAATAATCCTCAACAGTTTAGGCTTAGCCAAATTATCCATGGAATAAGACTAATTTAGCCACCAAATATTTAATCCACTTCAAATAATAGCCTTCATAGGCTTTGAGCTTAGGGTTCACGATAAGGGATGAATGAACCCCTATTTTTTTCTCAGAACTAACTCTGGGTTCACTCTTTTAAACCCTAAAAAGCTTGAAAGCCCTGAGGATCGTAATATATATTGAGCGAGTTGCATAAGGGATTAGCTTTTAAACAAGCTTAAGCCATATTTTTTTAAAAAATCAACCCCATAATAATATCCTCTTCACGTCGATGGAGCAGATTTATGTGGGGAAAAATCCCACATTATATGCAAGCCTTTTTAATAGGATTTATCCACCAAAATTTATTCTCATGTAGACTTTTCCTCTCTTTTTAAATAAAAGATTATAAAACCTTTTATGTGGGTAAAAACCATAAACCCACCTTTAATACCACATATATAAATAATAAATCCACGTGGTCAAATGCAGATTTTCCATGTGTCAAATACGGATGTGTAGCTATGCCACATGTCACCATGTCATATTTCCATTTTGTGTATCCTTCAGTTATTGACTACCAATTAACCGAACTTTGATCCATTATAACTTTTGCATACGGACTCAGATTTGGTCCATTCAAAATGCATTGGAAATGTCTCGGCAAGATCTATGTAATGGTGCTAACATTAGATGATTTAAAAATTATTCATTTTTCCATTGACCAATGTTGACCATCTATTGACCAAACTTTGACCAGCCACTAGATGTGCATATAGACTCTATTTTTGACGTTTAAATAGTTGATGAAAATATCTCGGAGTCATCTTCTGCACTATAGAAATCCTTGGAGATTCAGGGAACTTATGTCCTTAGTAATTTTCTCCAGAACATCCATAACCATAAACACTAAATCCATTATATTTTTGGTGATTCTCAACTGGTGATCAATCAAGTTGATGGACTATACCAATGTCGTAATGAGATAATTCAAAAGTATAAACATAATGTCGACATTCTCTTGACTACATTTTACCATTATGAACTTCGTACTACCCCGTGTTCTAAAGAAAAAATTGTAGATACCATGGCCTATCTCACTTCTCAAATATCCACTTCAACCTTAGACTCAAAGATCTTTTTCAAAATACAAATATTGCAATCACCATCTTACTTATTTCTAGAGGTTAATTTTATCAGAGAAATGGAAATTGACCCGCGAGATATTTGGTATAATCAATTTGTTGACTACCTTTCCATTTCAATTCTTCCTCAGCATCTTACCCATAATGGGCAACGATCCTTCCTCAAAATTATCTCTCGCTATGATGTCATGGGTGGTCTACTCTATAAACGTGGATTCAATGGAATCCTCTTATGTTTCCTAACTAGTTCTGAAATACCATATACTATCAAAGAGGTTCACAAAAGAAATTTTGGAGGTCACTTCAGTGGTTTAGCTATCGCTAAGCACATTCTTCATCGTGGTTATTACTGGCCAACCTTAAACCATGATTATTGTGACTATGTCAAGTGTTGTGTGAAGTGTTAGCAACATGTTAATCTTCACCATAAACCTAGTCACGCCTTATAGGTTACACGAGACCTTTGACATTTCTCTCAATGGGGTCTAGTTCTCACTGGCGAGATTAACCCTCATTCTTTTCAACTTCATCAATGGATTATAACTACTACTAAATATTACACTAAATGGGTGGAAGATGTATCTATTATTTCTACCAAGGCTGAGAAAATATGTGAATCCATTAACGATCGCATCATCTATCACTTTGGTGTTACTCACCACCTTATCATTGATAATGGTAAACAATTCAAAAACAAAACCCTACAGAAATTGTGTGACACCTTCGACATCAAGCTTTTTTTCTCTTCACCTTACTACCCCCAAGTGAATGACGAAGCCGAATCAACCAAAAAATTGCTTAATAAAATTATTTAGAAAGTGATAGTGACAAGGATTGGCATACACACATTCCTTTCACCTTAAGGGCTTACCGTGTTAGTATTCGTACCTTGACTGCTGCCACACCCTTTTCTTTGGTTTACAATACAGAGGTTATTTTACCTCTCAAAATCCAAATTCCATCTCTTCATATCTCACTCAAAGATATGCTCACCAATGATTATTTTCACCAAGATCATTTGGCACAAATTCATTTACTAGACGAGCGTCACTTAACCTCTCTTGATCACCTCAAAATTTACCAAAAACGTATCAAACGTGCCTACGAAAAAAATGTCGAAGAATGAACGTTCGAGGTTGGTGAGCTTGTCTCGAAAGAAAATCAACATGTAGAAAAAGTGGAGAAGAGGAAATGGGGAACATTTTCTCATAATTGTCTTGGAGCTTACATATTCACTCATGCATACATATCAGTTTCTTATAGTTTGTCTTCTCTTGAAGGTAAACCCAAACCTAATCCCCTCAATGTTTTGCATCTTCAACCATTCTATTGTTGAATCAAGTGCTATATCATATTTTGTCTATTACAAACTCATTCATTAAGTACCCCTTCCTTTCATCTTCCTTTTTTTGAGGAAAAATGACTAAACAAGAATTTTATGATCACCCCATCACCTTTCAACCTTATCTTAAACATGAGTACCATGAATCTACTCATGATATGATTCTCATGGATAATTTTTTTTCATTTTAGGATGGAATCCCATGGTCATTCGTCACTTAAAACCTCTCTTGCACAACTAACCTTTTGTGTGCTACAATTTTTTCTTCATAAAAGAAGCCTATACTCCTCTATAGTCTCGTTCATGACCTAAAAGTCCAAAGAATTTCAAAAAGTAAAATGGGATTCAACTCCTTGAGTCAAACTTCTTGTAAATAGATGACTCCCTCAAAAATCACATCTACCTCTTTATCTAGATGCTATAAATAGACTTTTCCCTCAAAGGACAAATATATAGTTAGACTTGTTATACATAGTCTATCAAAAAAGAAGACTATTTCTAAACAAATAAAGATAAAAATTGTTTGAAGCTCCCTACATTGATAAGATTCAAAAAGACTTTAAGGATTCCTTATATTTATCCCATATAGACTTCCTACATCAATCAATCTATAAAAATCAAAATCAAAAGAAAAATAAAAAAGAAACATACACCATTTTTGTCATGGACTTTCCTATTTTGGTTTTGGGTGTCTCACAGAAGAGGCATGTTGTCTCACACAAGGTTACACTATAACATACCACTTCACCTCACCTTTCTTTTCCTTTTATCTCCTACCTACTTAAGGGATGTGATAAAAATATGACTTTTCATGATCTTGTAACTTCTTTCACCCTTAAAAATTTTAAGCATGAAACTCCTTTAGGATCTTACATTCATAAACTGATATTTTGGTCTAATAGACTCATAATAGTCCTTAGCAATTTGGTGGCATTCCACCTCTTTTACTGCTCACCTCTTTTCTTACCTATTAATTCTATTACATAGAACTAGACCTTCGACACCTACATCATACCTATTTCACTGAGACTCCACCATGCCTATGACCTAAACTCAACCATGCCTTAATGACCTACACTCAATCATGCCTAAATGACCTAAACTCAACCATGCCTAAATGACCTACACTCAACCATGCCTATGACCTCAAATTAACCATACACAAGTGACCTTGACTCAATCACACCTAAAACCTACTGACACATTCATCTACCTCACTATATTCTTCCCTAGATTAAGGGAGAACTAGATCAGTCTAAGGCCTCTTTTCCTGGGCTATGTAGGAAGCACTCCAAGGGCATGGGACCTTTCGAGGTTAGCTTGGTATTATTTTATATTTTTTATCTTTCCCATTCTATACCTTTTACCCCTAATCATTTTTTCCCCCTTTTATGTTCACATTCTACCCTAGTTAGTTTCCATTTACACCCAAAACTTGGAAATTAATATACCACAACAAACATTCATTGTTTCATCAAATTTACCATTTCACTACCATATCCATATTCTACCTAATTATTTTAACATTTTCCATGATATCAAACATTTGGAAGATTAAACCATAGCATACATATACATCATCATTTATTTTCCATAATACAAATAACTTGGAAATTAAATCAAACACAAAAACCATACTCAACCATGCCTATACCTGACTCCACCATGCCTAACTTATCTAACTCCACCATGCCTATATCTGACTTCACCATGCCTATGACCTCAACTCAACCATGCCTATATGACCTTGAATTAATCATGCCTAGCTCAAATATACAACCATAATACACATAATCAACAGAAATTAAAATAAGTACATCATCCATCCAATAAACATCATCAACTATATAAATGGGAGATTTTTTCTATCAATACATATATACATAGATATAAATAAATATAAGTTTCTTTAAAAATATCATATATAATCTCACATCTTCAGGGCATAGGTCGATATAGATATTAATCAAAAATCAAAATGATCACACAATGTCACATGTAGTGACCACTCACCCCCACCTGAAGCCCTCATCTCCAGTATCACCTATCTCATTCTCCTCATCACTAGTCAAATTCCTTGCCAACATCTCGCCACCCTCTACTGGTCACTGCATGGCCTCCTCCCTACCCTCTACCAAGGCTTGGTCTCCGGGAACTAGTGAGCTCACACTGGCATTGTCTCTACGGTCAACGACCCCCTGTGCTACTAGAATTGTGAGTCCTAGATCTCATCCACTCATTGGCTTCCTGCAGGGCACGGTGCTTTGCATATGAGGGAACATAAATACATTTAGTCATCAAATAATCCTAATAGTAGCAAGCCTCATTTAGGGAATCCCTGAATCTCTCCATTGACACGGTGTGAGGTGGTTTCATAGGCCTAATTTCTCCCTGTGAACTTTGACCAACTACAAGTGTCCCCTATCCTGGGGTAGGTTCTTGTACTATGGGACCCTATCCCTATGCCTGTGGGGGTACCTATGAAGTAACCTGGGCCTATAAGGCCACAACCTATGCCTGTGTTAAGGCCAATTTTCCCTTTAATCTAACCACCTATGCTTATAAAGTGGCTACCTTCCCTCCAACCCCATCTCCACCCTGTGTGGGAGCCTACCGCTATGCTACATGGGCCTATACGGCTGTCACATGTTCCTACAAAGTGGCCACCTATTCCTGTTCCCCTATCAGCTGACCCTACAACCTTGTAATATTTTCCTATAGGGTAGCCACCTACCCCTATAATGTATCCCTCTACACTATAATTATCGCTAGATCCAGCTACTCTGGCCTTGGTAGTGTCACCCGTAGCTATGCCACCCACCACTACCTATATGCATCAGTGACACCCGCATCATCAATACATCGATATCATACTTGCTCCTCATACCCTGTGGGATCACTTAGGTGTGGTGGAGACATGGGTCTCTCCATCTCATCTCTATGGTATTGTGGGAAAGGTGGGCGTACATCCTACTGTAGTCCAAACTGTCATCTGACCTTGCCAACAGGTATCATCTTGGGCTCATCGGCATGTTGCCTCTCTATCCATATCCATAGCTATAGTTCATATAGCTCCTCGTCCATGCCCCTGTATGATGGATAACCAATATATAGCCTTCACACGATATCCACTGTTGACAATCCCTTTAATAACCGCTGGTAATATGTAACAGCATATGGGGCCCTAACCACCCTCAATAGTTCCCTGAATGGTAACCATTGTCTGAAACCAAATCTGTACAAGCCACCCCCAAACCAATCATGTCATGGTAAACCAAATGGATGCACACACACAATGTTCTTGTATGCCCATCATTGTAACAAGTATGTACAATACATACCAAACCTCCGTAATCTACCATATGCCCATAACTCCCTACATAGTTGGACTAAGAAAGCCAGTGCCAAAGAAAAACATACTCACTCCTTGATCATGTCCTTTAACACCCCCATATGTGCTTGTACAAATCTACCACGCTTAGAATTTGAAAGAGTAAAACATCTCACTACCACCATCATCAGCGTAGATAGATTCCTCTTATGTGGGTAGGCCACATACATGTCTCCATAGCTAAGACTCACACTATGATATCTCAACAAGCCCATCACATAACTGAATACCACCACTATGGGCTTCATTGATGCCTTAGATGAAATCGAATACACTAGATCCCCAATAATAGAAAGCCTTAGAATCCTATAAACATCCTTCAAGGTGATGGTCATCTCACCCATCGGTAAGTGAAAGGTATTGATCATTGATTCCCATGTATCGATGAGAGTGACCATCAAGCTATGATCCCAAGCCATATGCCTATAGCATCATATTGCACTAAGTCCAACATCGTCCATGTGCTCCCACTCCTCCACTATCACTCTAGGTTGCATCTGTATCAGTAGGGGTGGTAATTTTTCCCTCATCGTTAGTTGATCTCTCACCTACATCGCCCAAAACAACATTGTCAAGTTGTGACCCTCTAAAATCACCTATTACCCAACTCTCTCACTCACCTCATATTTATCCCTTTTTTTACCACAAAATATCCCTTCCACATCAATCATACCTACCCCTCAACTAGTTTCCAATACCTACCCTTTTACCACCTTCACCTAAATACTTATTGTCTCCATTATCATACTTACCTAATATCCTATATTATTTCACCTACGTATCCATCACACATTTCCAAAATTTATCTCTCTTACCCTCTTGTGTTCTATTCATTTTACCTTTTACCCCTTCCTCTACCATTTTTGCCTTCTCCACATAACCTTCTTCACCTAGTCACTTTTAATAGTGACTGACATCAGTCTCCTTAACCGCAATCAGTCATCTTGACCGGTGTCAGTCACCTAAACCTTGATTGATCCCTGCCAAATCTAACTAATGTTGGCCAACCCATGACCAACGTCAGTCACTATCGCGGCGATACCACTAAAAACCTCCATCCCCCATTGACTAAAATAAACAAAAAAATACCCTAAACACCTACTCTAACCCACCAAAACCTATCCTACCTTCATTGCCAACCCTATTTACACTATATTTTACCTTCCCACCCCCCTTTTCATTCATTTTAACCACAATTTCTAAATTAAATTTCCACCAAAATTTAACCCGCATAAACCAAACATTTTCAATCAAATGTAGGCTCGAGAGTGTACCCTACCTCTACTTGGCACCATCTTCGTAGTGGCACATCTGATCACTATGTCGGTGGTCCACCCACTCCCTCTCCTGCCTCTGTCATGCCAAAATCCACTCCTCACCTCACAACCGATCAAATATCTCAAATTGATCTCATGGACCCACCTATCCAATGTCAATCACCTACTACATGGCTCGCTAACTCAGCCCAAGACATCGTACCATCACTTTCCAATCTTACTCTTTTCCTCTGTCATTTTCTAAAAGTGGAAAGGTTACCAATGAATCGGTCATTCTACCTATAAAGTGTCATTTTTGACCACCCTTTTTTATCCCCAAATTGACATGACCAACGTCGGTCACGTCATGCCTTAGCAAACCAATGTTGGTTAACCTCTAACCAAAATTGGTCACCCACCATAGCTGTTTGACCCATACTATGCCCATTTTTTCCTAAAAACATTATTGATTAAACAAATTTTATCCTTACCAACACCTATTACACCTTACCCACAAGCCTAAATTACCTGTATGTTTCCTTAATTACATTTAGGGACATGTTATTTACCTATAACCTGGCCCTACATGTGCCTTGACCTACATACCCTGACTTAAACCACCTTTTATGAAGTTTGAATTTTTGTACTCATTATACCTTATGATGTTGTTACCCATGTTGTTTGGCCTAATGACCTTACCTTACCTAATGGCATGATGTTTATCCTGACCATACCTTTGGTGCCATGGAACAAAACCTATTACCCATTCCTACACCTAACCTCAATGTGCTTCCAAACCATATTCTATACCTTGGATACCTGAATCGCTTTAACATCATTTGGATAAACCTATCGACCTTTGACAACATAAATTTTGCAATCTCTTCCACTTGGTACCGTATCACAATCTATATGTGTACGTACGTTTGATTGTCATTAGCCATTACCAAACCTAACCTTTACCAATTACCCATAATGCCCATATCCTTACCCATGAACCCTCACTTTCATCAATAGCCTATTTATCAAACTACTCACCAACTACATTTTCTACCTTATCTGTTCTTTGTTTGAGGGGGATCACCTTCAGCCCTACTTGGGGTAACCTAACCTCTACTTATAACTGGGAAACCAACTTCCTATTTTTTTAACATTACTTACAAATACAAAGCTACATGACAAAAAGGGGCAAAATGTAGACACCAAATTTAGGTCACACTCCCCTTGGTCCATTTTAATTAATTAAGCACACCATGGCCTGATTATTAATTATTATTAATCTATTCACCTTCACATTATTAATTAATTTAATTTAATTAATTTCACCCTCACACCTCCACCTCACTAGGACACATCACTAGGAAACCTCACCCTAGACCCATTCTAGCGGCATTTAACTCATAGTGACTGAGTCATCACCCTCAGCACTGAGTCATCACTGAGTTATAACTCCTAGTGTTGAGTCACTAACTTGACCTAACTAACTAAGAATTCTTCCTAAACCTAACTGGACCTTTTCTAAGTTCTTCTTGCCTTCTCTCACATGAACTCCACTTTCCTAAGTGGAATCAATGAGAAAGCATGGCTAATCTAAGAAGATCTGCCTATTTTTGGTAAACCTAAACTTTCCTTCCTTAACCGACACTAGTTATTCCTCAACCAATTCCGGTGACATAACCACCATTGGCTCCTTCATATACAACTTTTCAACCTTTTTCCTGGGTTGCTCATTTTCAGTTTGAGAGATTTATTACTTTCAAACACAAATTAAAATCCTCTCAGCATCAAGATAACATGAAATAGTCAACCATAGGTCCAAGCAAGCATTAGGCTCTCATTCCAAGGCATTAGATTATTCATAGGAACACTCTGGAATAATCTTGTGGCACTGAACCCAGAATCTCTTCACAAATCAATTAGTCTTCATTCACCTACCAAATCTACAAATGCAAGTAAGAAGACATGATTTTAATCATATTGTGCTTAATTAAAGTATAGATTCATTGCCTCTTTTATTATACTTTACTTCTTCTTATATTTCTTTACCTCCATCTCCTCACCAATCCATCGAACTGACCACTTGCAACCTTTTCACCTTTTTTACCCGCCCTTTATGTGTTCCCGAGTCTTCTTCGTAATTTTACAAATCTAAGAAACACCTTTTCACTCTCTATGTAATCAAAGAGAGGATTAAATACTACTTTTATCAATTTATTTCCTATTGCCCCTACTGACATCAGTCTACTTAACCATCGTTGGTTCCACCTCTTTATCAGAATCAGTCACCAGACTAATATCGGTCACTGTTTTTTCTTTTAAACTTCACCAAATTACCTCTAACATCACCTAAACTCCAACTAGACCTTACATGATACCTCTGTGACCTCTTCTCAACCAAAAAAATACCTTTCCTGATGCTAGATTAGTTTATATTTCAATATTTTTATTAATCTAGTTTGTTGATAATGCTTCGAGATACCTAAATCAAAGTGTTAGCAATAGGACCTTTACTTATTGTATTTATTTTCACTAATTTGATAAAAATAGTGGATTGACAACCATTTAGGAAGTATCAAACTTCCCAGAACTAGCTATCGCTAGGAATTTCATTCCCATTTGCTATTTAATATCATTTGGTGGTCTTCTTATGTTCTTATATAGTTCATTCCTCCTAGTCAAAGGGAAGATCTCACATTTAGTCTGATCAACTTCTATAACATGCACATACTGTCTACATAACCATAGGTATTCCTCCTAGACCATTACCTTATATGTTTTATCATGTACTTTGAGGTGAAACACTATGGGAAAAGTTAAAGTACAATGTTGACATGGTGATCTGTGATTACCCAAATGTTGTATTACATTATGATCATTTAGCCACGAAGGCAGTAGGCCATAGTGTGAGTGTAAGGAGTGTGCATCACCCATGTTAGATATCGGAGAGAGGAACCAATAGTGAGGGAGGAACCAGTGGTGATGCTGAAGTTGTTAGTTGTAAAGGGTGTCCAGGGAGGAGAGGGAAGCATTGTCCCTACTAGTGAGTTCCTTAGAGACTTACAATTTATTGGATGATGATATGTATTGAAAATAGATTTGATGTATGGCTCTTGGAATACTTAGATGTATCTGAAATTTTTATTTTGATATTTTTATATTTTGATATGACATCGATGATGATATTGGATCATGATATATTTTAGACTTTAATTATATATATGAGGATGATGTGGTTTATGGTCTATATCTCTTTTAGTTTTCACGTGTTTATGATGTTGTTATGGTATATGTTTTAATTTAAATGTGTTATAGTGTGATGGACTTATGTAAATATCTAAATGTGCTGATATAAAGTATGGTATCTTTGTATAATATTGTTGAATGTCTAAATGATTATGTATAACATGACTTAAAATGTGATTTTGAAATGGATTCTTATTAAAAATGTGACTAATAAGATAGGATAAAAATGAAATAATTAACTCATTATGGATTTGAGATGTATGTGATGTTTGGATATTTTGAAAGATCTTAAACTTTTAGCTTTAATAATGAAAGTTAAATGAGATTATCAATAGATAGTTACATGAGATATTTAGCCAAACATAGAATGAGATAAATGTACCTTCCCATATCATGAAAGGGGTTTTGTATGTGTATATCAATGTGGTAAAAAGAATTATCCTTTTCAACAGGTTCATAGGGAAATGCACCAGTTTTACATATTGAATTTTGAGCAAACTGATCAATGCGAGAAGTTTTCTATAATGGGAAAGTTGATTGATGATGGAAGCTTTCCTAGGATGATTTTGAATTTTAAGTTTGATCAATACAAGAAGCCTTTTTACATGGATATCCATCCTTTGAGGGTGCGGTCTACATTTTTAATTTTTTGTCTCAATTTTTTATAGATAGTCGTCCTTCAAGGGATCAGTCTATTGTATTTTTTATTTTTTTATAAGAATCATCCAATGACTTTTACATGCATTTTTGAGCTGCGGGAAAGACCCTAATAGACCATTTCAAGCAGGGGAGAATATGTGTATATGATCTACACACACATGCCCCATATCATGTTTTAGGTTGTCTAATGTATGTGGGTGGAATGATTAAGGGGTTCCTACAAAGGAGGAACTTGTTCATAGTGAAATATGGGATGAACAAAGCCATGGTGCTCATATTTAAAGTATATTTAGGATAATGAAGGATAACCACATGCTTTCAAATCATTACTGTGATAAGATGGATGGGTTTGATAGAGTGATAAAATATTATATGTGATTACTGCCATGATGATCAATCATGTAATAGTAGAAAGGCCGTAAGTGCAAGGCATTTAGAGTTTCCTTTTCAGGATCACCATCAAGGGAAGTGAGACAATACACTCCTGACCAATACTTGTGAGTGATGATGTATGGACTGATCCAATTAGGGGGAAATTTTCCACATTTACTCTATTATAATGTATTGACATTTTGATTTTCTTTCAATACAAGGTCACCAATTTTAAATTCACACTCTTTAGTATGTTTCTTATAAGCTCGTTTAATGTGTTCTTGATATACTTGATGATGTTTGAGGGCCATTAGATGTTTTTCATCTAATAATTCAAGTTTTGCTAATTTGTCTTGATGATACTCTTCATTAGAGATGAATTCTTTAAGGGATATATGAAGTAATGGAATTTGGACTTCGAGAGGTAGGAAAATATTGGAGCCATAGATAAGTGAATAAGGCATAGCTCCTGTAGGAGTACTAAAGCTAGTTCGATAATCCTAGAGAAAAAATAGGATTTTGAGATGCCAATCCTTGCCTGCATCGTCTACTATTTTCATAAGGATTTTGAAAAGTGTTTTGTTAGAGGATTCATCTTTTCCATTTTCTTCAGGATAATATGGTGATGAAATTCTAAGTTTGATGTTGAAGGTGTCATAGATATTTTTAAGTTATTTATTTTAAAAATATTTTCCATTATCTGTAACAAGTTTATGGGCAACACCAAAATGACATATGATGTATTGATATATGAATTTGGTGATAGGTACTAATTTATTCAAGTTTAAAGGGCTAGATTTTACCCATTTATTGAAGTACTCAGTGGCTGTGATAATGGAGTGGTGTTGTTGAGATGATTTAGGATTGATAACACCAATGATGTCTAACCCCCATTGAGAGAAAGGCCATAGGTCCTAAGCAAATTGTAATGATTTACTAGGGACATGGATAAGGTATGAATGGAGTTATAATTTAAGACATTTCTTAACATATGCACAACAATATTTAGTGATAGCAGGCCAATAGTACCCTAGTCATATGATGTGTTTAGTGATAGAATTTCCATTGAAATTTCCACGATAAATACCATCATGAAATTATTTGATATATTTGATTGATTCATGTTAGTTAAGGAACCTTAACAAGATACCATCAAAACTATGTTTGTAGAGGATACCACCTATGTTGACAAAGTGGGTGGCACGTTGAAAGAATGATATTTTAGTACTATGTGATCATTCGGATGGGATTTTAGATTTGGCAAGGTAGACATAGATTTACCAAAAATCAATTAGATCATCATCGATGGTGTTAAGATAAGGGAGTTGATTTTGATGTGAGGGGTAATCCAATTGTTGGAAAACTAGAGATACTTGAGTGTTTTATTTTGATTCTTCATTTTCTAATGGGATTAGGGATCCTAAAGAGGCCATTGTGTCTAAAAATTTATTAGAAGATCATGGGATGGTTTGAATGACATAATGATCAAAGGAACCAAAGATAAAATCAACATTGGCTTTATATTTTTGCAAAATTTCATTTTTACTTTAGTATTATCCTTTGATTTGGTTAATGACGAGTTCTGAATCTCCATAGATTTATAAGATGTGAATACCTAGGAGAATATCGGTCATAAGACCTATGATTAAAGATTCATATTCTACCATGTTATTAGTGCATTCATAGTTAAGTTTAAATGATAAAGGAATAGCAATATCACAAGGAAGTATGAGAACAACACCAGCCCCTCCCCCTTGTTGGAATTTAGAATCAGCAAAGAAGAGGGTCATTTTGATAAGGATGAATTCCAATTCGTCGATATTGTTGATAGATTCATCTGGAAATTATTTGGATGGGAGTTTATTATTGGGAAGGGGTGCATTAACCAGATGGTATGCAATATTATGGATTTTAATACATTTTTGTGATATGAATTCGAGGTCATATTCAGTCATAAGAATAAACATCAAGTTATACAACCACTATGATATGTTTTAGAATGCATGGTTTTAAGTGGATTAAAGCTAGTAACAACATAGGTCTTTTGATTAAGAAGATAATGGAAAATATTGGAAATGGAAAAGTATAAGGCAAACATTATTTTTTTAACCTCACTATAACAACTTTCATAGTCATAAAGTGTGTGACTAATATAGTATATAGCTTGTTCACAACCCTGGATATCATGGTGAGTGACCATGGCTTCGAGAGTGTGTTCTGAAGCAGATATATATAGATAAAATATATCCCCCTTGCGAGGAGGTTTGAGCATAAGAGGTGATTGGAGATATTGTTTAATTTTTTCGAAGGCTTTCTGATACTTGAAAGCCTAGTGAAAATCTACATCCTTGCAGAGAATATGATGAAACAGATGACAATTATTAGAAAATTACAATCTAAAACATCTGGTGGACTACATTTTACCTTGAAAGCTACATATTTGTTTAAGATCGGATGGAGGAGGTATTTAAATCATTTATTTAACCTTTTTTGGGTCAACTTTAATACCTCACAATAGATATGATGAATCCTAAAAGTTTTCTGGTGAGAACACCAAAAACACATTTTTCAGGATTGAGATGAAGCAAATGCTGAATGAGATGAGTAAAGATGGATTCAAGGATGTTGAGGTGATCTTTGTGTGATTTTGAATTTCCTAAGAGATCATCAACATAGTCTTTGACAGTTTTGTGGATGAGGTCATGAAAAATGTAATCCATGGCACGTTGTTAGGTAGCTCCTGCATTTTTAAGACCAAATGGCATGACACGGGTAGCAAAAGGTTCCCTAAGGAGTAATAAAGGAATTTTTATGTTGATCTTCAATGGCGGTAAGAATTTGATTATAACTAAAAAATCCATCCATAACGGAGAGCATTTCATGGGCAACTACTAGGTCAACGAGGTGATATATGTTTGGAAGAGGGAAATCATCTTTAGGACAAGCAAGATTGAGATCCCTGAAATCTATGAAGATGCATAACTTACTCGAGGCTTTGGTTACGAGAACGATGTTAGAGAACCATTGTGGATAATCAATGGGTCTGATGAAATTAGTGGATAAAATGTGTTGTATCTCTTCTTTAATAAGGAGATATATATGGGGATGCATCTTACAGAGTTTTTGTTTGACGGGTTTAGCATCAAGATATGTGACAATGTTGTGTATGACAATATTGGAATCAATTCCGTGCATATCACTATATGACCAAGGCGAAGGATTGATAATATTTTTCTAAAAACAAGGTGAAGTCATATAGTTCTTGTGAATTTAGTGATTTATCGACCTTAACTATATGCAAGGATCCTTGCGGATGTTCCTAAGTTAACGTCGATGTTGGATTCGTTAAGGGGAATTGGTGTATGTCAGATGGTAGGGATTTTTGGAGGAAGTGATCCTCAGCTCCCATATGGGAAAGAATGTCCTGATCATCATGACATTAAAGGACATCTATAGTAGGTAAATCTTCTTCAACCATTTCTGGCCAAATCAGAGGTAATGATTTGATAGAGTGACCAGATTGGTAAGTAAGCGGTCCTAAGGATATAGTATTGACTAAAAAAAGTTAGGCGGGATGGATACGGTGTCATCTATGTCCATTAGATCTTCATGATTCGTAGGTGATGACGGTTCAAGTTTAGTGATATGTATGGATGTAGTGGGTTTGGATGGGTTGGAGCTAGGTTTCTCATAACCTAGACCATATTTCTCATAAGTTTTAAGGGAGCGTTGGACAATCAAGTCATGTATTCCTTGTTCGTAATGGAAAAGGCCAAATCCTTTCCATGCACAAATAAGGCACATATAAAAATCTAGATTATCTATGGATTTTAAGTCTAATGCAAAAGGTGTGGCGTTGTGTAGATTGATAGAATGGGATGAAGGATGATTGTTTCCCCCATAAACAAGGTTTGTTTTAAGATAAGCGGGACCATAAGAGATAACATCCCCTACATTAGGCTCATACGTGGGTTTTTTTTCATGGGTGACCATAAGTCTTAGGTGAGGGTATAGAGTTGAGCATGAGGAGGTACTCCCCTAGTGTAAGGTGTTGTACAACGTCACTAAGGGAGGAATCATCTAGTAATTTGGATGAAGGGATGCAAATTCTAGTAGTTTCTTAATCAGATGATTCTAATGTGGATTTAGGCAAAAGGATGTCGTTTGGGTGATATGTCATATAAAAATCGGTGAAGGGATTTGGATATGCATGGACTGTGAATGTTTGACCTTCCTATTCATATTTAAGACATCGATGGAGTGTAGAAGGAACACACTGCATAGTGTGTATCCAGGGGCATCCTAACAACATGTTGTATTGGGACTCTCCTTCTATAATTTATAAGAGTTTACGTAAGGTGTTAACGCCGGTTTAAGTGGTAGGATAACAGTACCTAATGTGGGTACAATAGTGTCATTGAAGGATCATACTAAAACTGGAGTTTGACCAACGATTGAAGGAGATAGTTTAAGTTGATTGAAAATAAAGGATGATATACTTTTGATGTTGTGCCCCCATCAATCATGACCCTTATGATGAGGACATGATTTATTTGAACGGTGATAAAGAGTGGTAAGTCATGCTTTTCTGGTCTAAGTGAAGGGATCTCAAATGGCTCAAATGATATGGTTGTGGATGCTTTAAGGGCCCCTAAAAAGTTTGTGAAAGATGAAGGGTCATCTGAAGGTATGGATATCGACTGAAGGGCTTCGATCATGGCTTGTTTATGGGAAGGTGATGTTTGTAGCAGGTCGTAAAGTGACATTTTGATAGGATCTTGGTGTAATTTTTTAATGACGACCTTTTGCACTATGGTGGATGATAGTGGTGTGGCGAGTATTAAAACCTTAGTTTTGGGTGACATTGTTTGGTTAGACGCTTCAGGAGCTATGGAGATAGATACTGTAGGGTTATCTGATGGAGTGGCTAACTCTGGAGGTGGAGGTATGGCTATTAAAATTTTTGGCTTTCTTAGGCTCAGATGGATCTGTGTTGTAGTTTTGTGAGCAAGTGGTTATGTGTATGGTATCAACCAAATGGGAAGATATTTTAGACATGGGCTCTTTAGATTTAGATGGAGTTGATGATGATGTTGCATATGGTTTAGAAGGAAGTAAGGTTGGATTACTGAGCTTCTGAGTGATCAGGTGAAAGGTGTTACAATCATTTATTAAATTTCCTAGTGTCCTATGATAATTGTAAGAGACGTTGAAGTCATACGAGGTGGGTTTCCATCCTCAAGGTCAGATAGTTTGGGAGGTGGTAACGTTATAAGTGATTTTTGGAGGAGGTCATCTAGGATAGTTTCATAATGCCCCCTAGGTGCAGACATAGATGGTAACAAATTTTTGGGTATCTTATCCTCTAGAGGAAGTAATACTTTGATTGCAAGTTGTTGGGTTGTTTGCTACTGCAGAGTCTTAGATGGTGTGACAAATTAAGGGTGAGGGCCTGGTGTGGAGGCTTGGTAGATAGGCATTGGAATTGACATGACAGGGTGATTACTAGCTAAGGAAATGACCTTTCTAGGAGGATGTGGAAGAAAAGGCCGAGGGCCATGAAGATGGTATTGTTCAGGGAAGGTATAGTAAGGGTTTTTAAAAAATTAAACAACACCTTGTTTATGAGGTCCTTTTATGGTTTTGGATGAGATAGGTGTGGATGTAGAGGTAGGTATTGATGAAGGAAGAGGATTTTGAATGATGTGATTGATGGGATTTTTGGATTTTGGATTGGTTGGTGTAGTGATAATTGGTTTTGTATATGGGGGAGAATATGGTTCATGGTTTCTTTAGGTGGAGGTGTTTGTGTCATAAATGTTTCTAGAGGTATCATAGTTATATTTTTAAATTGAGGCATATACATAGGTTTTG
The DNA here is from genome assembly GCA_019776745.2 of Taxus chinensis. Classification (NCBI taxonomy): domain Eukaryota; kingdom Viridiplantae; phylum Streptophyta; class Pinopsida; order Cupressales; family Taxaceae; genus Taxus; species Taxus chinensis. The sequence goes on from CM034148.1 coordinate 33,785,500, forward strand.
TTATGCTAGAATATGTGATTGGTGTGGAAGAAGATTTAGTAATAACATATGAAAATGATGAGAGAATGGTTTCAATAGTGTTCCTAATAGGTGAAGACCTAGTGGATATCGATGCATATTTGGTAGATGTTAATGTTGGTTCTATAGATGTGGATTTTTATTTAATAGTTTTTGATTTGGAATCAGGAATGGGTAATGTTTTAGTGATGGTGTTGATAGTATGATGAGAATGAATGACATTTTTTTTGGTTGATCAGTGGATGGGGCATGATTTGGAAAGGGTTTTTTAAATATATAAATATTTTGATTTGGGTGTGCATTTTGATTGTCTATGTTGAGTTCACCCTTTTCAATCAAATCTTGAAGGATGTTGTAGAACTTGTGACTCCTTTAAATTTTTTATCCCTTAACCCTATTGTTATTTACATTAATCATTATCTTGATACCAAGTGGGTTTGGATACAAACATATTGATATGTTGGATGGGTGGGAGAGATGTCATGTTTGCAACAAGAAACTTTTCAAAGACTGCACTATAAGTCTCTCTTATGGGTGTGTAACTACGTTGTTGATGGGAATGCTCAGTAGTGGGATTTTTCTTAGGATCAGATTTAACTACTACAACATTAGCGGATGATTTGGATTTTTTAGGACTAGAAGATGGGTTGGATGGGAATTCAGTTTGTGGTTTCTTAGGATGAAGTTTAACTTAATTATGTTCTAGATATTTTAGTTCTAACTTATGGTCCATAGTGAAGGGTTCATCAAATTTATGGAAAGATTGGATTTGTAAAGTTTTTGAAATGCGTTTATCACATGAGCGATAAAAAAGTTCAATCAATTTAGTTTGTGGTATAGGAAGGAAAATTGATTAATTATACCCCTCCAATGGGTAACAAATTCAACAATGGGCTCATCCTCAAACTGTTTGATGGAATAGAGGTCAATGATAGTAATTTTATGGGATATGTTTATGGAGACATATTCTAGGAAAAGTTGTGTGAGTTGTGTGAATGAAAAAAGGGAGTACTGATGGATGTTATTATACCAATCTAGGGAAGGACTGGAAAGGGACATAGGGAAATTCCTCAGCATGAGATATTGATCACGGGTTATTAGATAACAGGTGTCATGGAAATCATGAATGTGTTGTTGAGGATCTTCCTTGCTATAAAATATGATAAAATTTGGAAGTTCCCAATGGGTTGGATATGATTTATATGGCATATAGGGGTGAATAGGATCATTAAAAAGTTTTTCACAAGAGAGCACATTCTTGGGTCCTAGTGAAGAGGCTTTAATGTCAGGTATGCAGTTTATGAGGGATTGAAGAGGATCAAGTTGTGTTGGTTGCTACAAGGATGAGCCATGTTGAAATGTAAACTAGCTAGGTGGTGGGTATGTCTGACACTGTTGGGGTATGTTTTGCTAGTAAGGAATGCTTTGTTGAGGAATTTTTTGTTGATAGGGAATTTTTTGTTGATAGTGAATTTTTTGTTGAGGTACATTTTTTTGATATGGAATTTTTTGTTGAGGGATGTTTTTTTGATATGGGATGTTTTGTTGATCCATAAACCTTTTTTAAGGAATGCTATGCTGAGGATTATTTTGTTGATATGGAATTTTTTATTGAGGTGGGATGATTGTAGGGATGTTATAAGTATATTGGGACACTAAAGGTTGTGACAATTGAACATATTGATAAGGATGTGGGATAGATGTGGCGGTCAAAGGTTGTGAATAAGGAGGTGGTTATTGCAGAGGCATCGAAAGATGGTGCGTGTTGTGGAATGTTCTGAATAGGAATAGATTGTGGTATGGAAATTAATGGCTGTGATGGTTTTGGAATATGTTGTGAGATAAGGGGTACAGAGGACTGAAACATGATGAGTGGTGGTGATATCACTACTATTGATTAAAGTAATGGATGCATGATTGGACATATTGATGTTTTAGATGGGATTACTGACTAGTTAAGAGTATGGTGGCTAATATATGGCAATGGAAAAATAAATAGAACTTACTGGAGGTGTCTGGATGGCTTAAAATTCTAGAGGGGTAGAAAAAGAAGTACGGGTATTGTGGTGGGGAGGTGTGGAACTAGTAGAAGGCTAAGATGAAGATGTGGGTTATTGGATAGATGTGTCTTGAGAAGAGATCATATGGAGACTAAAAAGAGGAATGGAAGACACAACACTAGAGGTTTCACGTTGATTGATAGAAATGGAAGATTCAACATTCGATGCTTCAGGTTGGATTATGGATTGATATGGATATATTTTTTGGATAATGGGTTGTTGGTTTGTATCATTAAGATATGGAATATCGAATGAAGGATTAGGGATGTGTGGTTTAGATACAAATGGTTGGATTTGGAAACCCCTAGATGTAAGATAAGCGTTAAAGGAAAGAAGGTTTAAATCAAACATGTCTTCAAAAATAAGATCTCCACTATAAAAAAAGGAGGTTCAAATGATTATGATTGAGAGCTACGATAATGGGGTTGTGATATATCTTCTATGTGGGATGTTTGACGATGAAAATTATGTGCGGAATATAAGAGAAGTCAAATTTATTTATTATGTTGTTCCTCTAATTCATCCCAGGCTCGTTGATGTTCAGATAAAAGGAGTAGATATGATTGGTTGAGTTAGTGGGATTTGATGTTATAATGGTGTAGATAATGGTATAGGTAATGATGTAGACAATGGGATAAGTTTTTGTAGTGGTATAGACATGTTTTCTGAAGTTTGATTATGGGGTTTTTGTCTAGTAAGTACCATAGTAAACAAACAAACAATTACCTACAAATGAAGATAACTACGTGGGTTGATTACAAACAACAGACAAAACAATAAAAATAAATTTTTATATTATCTTGATTTAATTAAGAAAAGTGAAATGTGAAAATGGGTGATAGATCCTAAGAAACGAAAGTTTATGACTAGTTACAAGTATGTTTATGGTTGGCATCCTCGATATACGTGAAGGTATGTGAGGCCCAAATCTATGTTGTTTTCAGTACAGAGATTTGTATTAAGGCCTACCCCCTCACTTCACATTCCCATAGCGATTAAGGAGTTGGGTGCTTGGCCAATATACCAACAAATAGTTGTTTAAGCTAAGCTAGAACACTGAGTCAGTTTCCCTATTAGGTGATGAAATCCCAATAGTTATTACATAGGAAAAAATTTTTTAAATGCGTGTTTGATGTTTGAGTGATTTGGTTATGTGTGGGGGAAAGCTAAAGTGAATGAAACCAATTAAATTTCCTAATTAAAAACTATGTAATCAAGAAGAATGTAATTGTTCATTTTAAACCCTAAATGAAATATTGATTTTGATGAGAGAAGGATAAGAAAAAATGTAGTATAGAAAAAAAAATGAATAGGAATCACCATGATAAACAATTCCTTTTTAATTTTTGAAATTTTTAGGTTTAACAATAAGCAATCCAGCAAGCAGTGCTTCTAGAGACAACAACCTGCAAAACTAGCTTAGGAGAAACAAAAAACATAGCAGGAAATAGTGATTAGCAGGAAAACTATAAAGTAATCAAAAATATCATTGGCGATTGACTGAATTACTGACAATTCACCTAATCATTGAGGATTGACAAAATCTAAACAGAAAACCAGAAAATAAAAAATATGATAATTTGAATGGATGAAACAATGAAATAAGGGACTCTATCCCACCGGGCATGCCAAGATGTTCAAAAATATTCCCACTCCTTCAAATTGAATTAACAAAGTAAGAAAATAGAAATATAGTGACCTCAGAGGATGTGTGGTATAACGATACCTATAGATGTTGATTGACAATGATCGATGTTGCAATCCATGAATGATGTGTACAGGATCCTTTCCTGTGAGGAAAAAATGCAATCAATGACACTACACAAGGTATGATTAGAAATATAGGTAAGCAAGCTTCTCAGAAAAGACCGATTCTAGGAATCCAAAGGGCTTCCTCGAAGAATGTCAACTCACTATTTAAATAATTAAGTGGATTGAAATAAATAAACGATACATGATAAATCAATATATGATAGATATATGACAGGTGATAAATTGATACAAAAGTGGATATGAGATAGATAAGAGAGGGAAGAGATATGGACTTTGGCTCCAACTAAAGCTTAAAAGGATAGTCCTATTCCTATTCTACCTCATATATAGCCTAATAAAGTTCATCTTCAATGAGGATGTAATCAAAATATATGTTCCAATAGTCTTCTACTACTTGACGGATTTTGTGAATTAAGTCAAAAATATTGTCCAATTTATCTAAAGGAGCATGATGGTTAGTGCAAAAATTCAGATCATGTAAGATATCATATTATTCCTAGTAGAACTGGTGTTGAATTATTTGCAACGAGTGGATGCTAGTGATTTCATGAGGAGGACTACCAATTTCCATCTAAAATTAATCTATACTTGACAATATATTAGTTACAAAAGACATTGTAAGACAAAAAAAGCACACTGAATGAAAGTTGATAAAAATTGTAAAAAGGTAAAATGATAGGAATCTCTGGTGATTCTAGTAATTTGTGATAGATTAAAGAATTTAAATGTTTAATGATTTAAACTTGATACACGAGATAGATAAAAGATTAAAAATGACATAAAATTGATTAATAACTAGACAAGAAACACCTGAGAAGCTGATGTGATTCTAAATGAATCTTTTGACCTTGATGAAGGATGATGTAGGTAGCTGGTGTAATCTACAGGTTAAGTGATGGAGTGATGATCCACATGAGGTTCAAACCTATTCCAAAATGCTCAATGAAGATAAATGGTGATGCCTGATGTTGATTCTTATATCCAAGTGTTGAGTGATGATGTTCAGGAGGCTCTGAACCAAATTTAAAACAATAACTCATGAACTGAAGCTGGGGGTCTTGAAGATAGGCTAGAAAACTAGCTTGGATAATCACTGGTGATTACCCGAATCACTGGAAATTTTGGGCTATTTGAGTTTTCTTTGACAAACGGTTGAAACAACTTCCAAAACAAGGATTTTTGTTTTGGATTTTGAGGTGTTAATTGATGGGTGGTTAGGGAAGTGTTATAATTGTTAAGGAGGTTTTAAAATAGGTTAGATTTGTTTTTGTTTTTTCTAAGTTGGATTTTAGAAAGGTTCCTAGGTGGTTTTGTAGGATATTTATGTACTTAGTTGGATAAGGATACGTATTTGGCTTAGGATATAGAGTAATATAAATTAATGAGGATTAGGAAAATAGGTATGGGATGTTGATTTTAATTAATAAAGATGAGAGATGACAAGGAGTGTAGATGTATTTAATTAATTAGTTGAATAATAATAATGGGTGTATGATTTAGGATACAAAATATTAATTGAATAATAATAAGGGGTGTATGATTTAGGATATGAAATATCAATGTATTTAATTAATTAATTGAATAAAGATGAGGGGTGTAGATTTTTTGTGTCTAAAGAGGTCTCTTTGGCCTGGAATTGCCAATGATTCCCACATGGAGATAATCACATTTTTTTTCTTCATTTTCTCAAGGATGTTGAATGTAGTTGGATTATCTTTTTGTAGTACCTTACTTAATACACCATTTTCTTTCACTTGGGTTGATGTGGAAGGACCATTGGGTTGACTTTGTACATTTGGGACCATGCTTGAACTACCATCTCCTTGGAGTGTTAGAGAAGGTTGAGAATGACCTACATTTTATAACTTCCCCTATTCCTTAGATATTTTATTAGATCTAGTGTTTGCAGCCACACCTTGAGGAAGAGATTGATTTATTCCACAAAAGTCATCTGCTTTCCAATTCACACAGAAGGTGTTACTTTGAGGTGCTTCTCGAGAAACCATTTGTTTCTAATTTTCCTCTTCAGTTGTTTCTTGGTAAGAAAAATCACTTTACACCATTAAATATTGCTTCAAGATATGATTAGGACATGTTTCTTGGTTATGTGGGTAACCATAAGGAAAACATCACTCATAATCTTGTACAAGATTGTTTTGGACAGGAACCAATGCTTTAGATGAAGAGGTTACATTTTAGTTATAAGGTTGTAATGGCCTGGTAGAGGGAAATATGCTTTTATTTTTATTTACATAATGGGCAGGGGGTTTATTGGGTTTATATGGAGGTTTGTTTGGTTGGTATTGAGGCTGATAACGTTTGAAATGTTGGGCTTGTTACCTCTTAATTATTACCAACTCATTCCCAAGGTTTTGCAATTGCTTCATTACTCCCTGAATCTCAATTAAGGTGATTGAGGAAGTTGATGCCTCACTAGAATTATGAATTATTATATTAGGGATAGGATCCAATTCAAGTTTTTGATTAGAATTAGGATTTCCAATCTCTAGGTAGATGGGCATTAGTGGTCTAAGAGAAAGTTTTTCAGCTTGAACTAAACAGTTTTCATCCCTAATGGTTGTTGCATAAGCATCAAGAAATTTTCCACCCCCAATAGACTGAATCATGAAAGAATATCATAATTAAGGTATTTTAAAAATTAAATAAATGCACAATACATAGTTGGTTTTATGAGGGCTGAAATTCTATCCCACCTCCATTGGAACCTGAAGTTAAAATCCACCATGAGATCATTTGGAGCTCTCTTTTATGGTTGTCAATTGTTCTAACAAAGATACATTATTTTCCCTCTCTCCAAACTAATTGCAAATGGATGTGCCCAGTGTATTCCAATTAGTGATGGATCCGGATCCTAGAATTCAAAACCATTGTAGAGCCTTTCCTTTGAATGAGGAAGCTAAAAGTTTCAAATCTATATCCTGGTCAACAATTTCATGGATAACACAAATGTTTGCAATGTATTATATGTGGCCAAATGGAGTAGTGTGTGTCTTCCCCATAAATAATGGAATACTCTTTAAAACAACTACTGGAAAATTATTTTAGGCATTGAGAATGAGGGGACTGTTGCCAGTGAAGTTAACAAACCCTGTATTTGTTTCTGCTGCTAATATGATAGGTTTGATAATTCTAGTAGATTGCAAGAAGGGACTACATGGAGGTGGTGTTAAAAGAGTTTTGTTTGGTGGAGATGGTGATATTTGAACTAGTCTTCCTCTTCTTCCTATTCTTGGTGATAATGCATGTACTCAAAAATTCCTTTTGTTGTTCTAGACCTTGTTTGGATTCTTCTCATGGACTGAGAGACTTTAACTATTTAAACTAGTAGATTTTGATGCTTAGAGTTTCCATTTGTGTTGCTGCAAATCCTCTAAAGGATCGGATTTTACCAAGATATACATCCAACCTTAATAAAACTAGAAAATTTGACTTCTGAGGTCCCACCGAGCTTGCCACAACTATTATGTCAAAACATTTGCACCCTAGGATTATCTGATGACATATCCCTATTTTTTGCTAACATGGGATCATCTCTCAAGTTGTGAGACTTGATACTTGAGATGGACCTCTAGAGAAGGTTGGTTACTCTTCCTAATATAATGCTAAAACTATTCCTAAGAAAGGAACCGTAGTTATCTACTCCTGTTCTATGATTCCAAGAGACCACAGAGAAAGGAAATTACATGAAAATGAAAAATCATAAGCTAAGGGGGTGATAACAACAAGAGAAGGGTGGTGTGGACACTTCACAATGATTGAAAATGGGAGAAAATGAAATTGGAAAGGGAAAACAAAACACCACAATTTTAGAATAACATTTACAACACCATTTCCATTAAAGCAAAACAATATTAGACCCTGCAAGGTGAAAATTATGTGTGTAGACACCCATAATTATGCCGAAGCAATTTAAAAACTTATATAGTGCTAATTATCTCCTTTCTCGTGAATTGACGACATATCATCAAAAGATCTCATATTCCATCTTATTGTTGTTAATTAATTACAATACGCTAATTGATTAGGTCACCTACCCAACTAACAACCTAATTAACGACCTTCCGTTAATTATTTACCCCTTCTATCGAGACTAATTAATTATTATTAATTAATTAGCCTTTCACTTTATTTAACTAATAAATCAATATTTAATTGATTTAATCCCCTTCTAATAGCCTAAATTGTACTAATATTCCTCTAATTAGCTTCTATAAGCTTACGTCTACCTATTAGTTAATCATCTTTGATTAATTAAAACACCCCCCAACTCCCATGACTTGCTAAGCATAAATTAAACCCTTCTAAAGTAAGGTTATATTTTATAAAACAACCTTATCCATTCCTAATCATGTTTTACCTTTATCCCACATGCAAAGGGATGAAGTGTTTCCTTTATCCATTGGGCTATATAAGGAGCCCTCCTTCTACCTTTATACCTACACCTAAACTTCTTGAGAAGATAAATACAAAGCATATAGCCAAATAGACTAAAATATTTCCTTTGTTTTCTTAAGAGTTCATCATCTTGAAGAGTTTAAGCCTCTTTCCTAAGTGCTTAGGTCATATGGGAGGTGTCAAAAGCGTCTTGTAGCCCAACTTTGACAAGCCCTCATTCCTATGTTCTTGGAACATTAAGGACAAAAAAATTTGATAGCCATGGAGCCTACCTATGTTCCTTCATTTATATATTGTTAGAGAACAGAGGATTTTTAGATGTTTAAACATTCTTAAGGTTCAAATTTTTGTATTAATGAATGTTTAGCATCTAACCCTTGTTCAATTCTGATCGTGATGGTGCTTAATATGTTGTTTGATTCTTGCTAATTAAGACTATTTAGGCATTAGTATTTTACTCACATTTAGCATTAGTTTGAAAACAACACATGCACACATTTGGCACACCCAGTGGGACACCTAGTCCCATGGCATTTTAGTTTAAGTTTCATTGTTTTGGCTAACTTTTGATATGCACATTTAGTAATTAATGTCTATTTTCTTGGAATTTTTTACTAATTTTATACGTGTAAGTTCTTGTTCATAGCCATCATTTTAATGGGTTGTTGCTATTTTTAAACTAACTTTTCAAATTTTGAGATATTGTGAGCTTTCTTGTGTTTTTTTCCATATTTTGGTTGCAGGTGTGGTGCAGGCACATTTTTAGGAGTGAAGGCATGTTTTTTGTGGCACATGAATCTCTTGGGTGGCGCAGGTGCACTTTCAAAACCTAGTTCTCTATTTATCGACCCTGGCGCATACACACTAACCCCAGCGCACATACCCTAACTAGTGTGCAAATGCACTAACCTGGGTGCAGACACATTTTCATACTATACCTTCACTGTAAATTAAAACTTGTCAGATCGGCGTGTACACCCTAAACTGAGAACACACATTGTTTTAGTGGCGCAGACATATTTTTGGTGGTGCAGGCATTCTGTCGGAAACCGGGACTATTTTACAAAGTGGTGACACATACGTCTTTCCAGTGGCCTAGGCATTCTCTCTGAATTTTCACCTATTTTTATCGCAAGTAGCGCATACACTCTTTTCGTGGCACACACGCCTCTCGGGTGGCGCAGGTGCACGGTAAGTCGAAATTACACAGAGTGGCGCACATGTCTTTTTGGTGGTGCACACGCCTCTCGGGTGGCGTAGGTGCAATGTAAATCAGAAATACACAGAGTGGTGCACACATATTTTTGGTTGCACACATTCCTTTTGGGTGGCATAGGTGTCTCTGTAAGGGGGGCACACATGCATAAAAGGGGGCGCAGGTATATCTGTTTAATTCGGTTTTGGTTACAACTTTTTAGTGTTCCTTGTTTTGATCATAACTTTTGACTCATTAACCTATTTTCAGAGTTTGAATAAGCATTGAAAATATAACAGAGTGTACTTTATGAGGGAACTTTCCAAAATTTAGATACCTTTGGTATACTATCTTCCATCACAAAACTCCCAAAATTCCCCGGAGACCTCCAAAAATGCAAATTACTAAAAACTGCTAAAAAAGTGCAAAAAATTGGATTTCTAGAATTTTTTGATTTTCTTGGTTTTTTAATTCTTGTAGGTTTTATCTAATCGTATACTTTTTTTTACAGGATGGTTTTACATGATTTTACTTGATTAAATAAACTTTTCATGTTTACTTATAAGAATAAGATCACGTATGCTCTTCCCTCGCATCCCTTGGGGTGATCTTGGGAAGCATAAATGATTCTTAAGTCCTTTTTGATGCTTTAAGGTTGTTGGGAAGATTTGAATTTGAATTGGTTAACTCGGTGTATTTGAATTAAAGTGCTTTTCCATTTTATATATTTTTGGATTTTTGAAACATCACGTATGCTCTTCTTTTGCGTCCTTGGACGATCTGGAGAATCAAAAATGGTGTTTTCTCTTTTGATGGAAAACTACTAAAAATCATCATACATGACCAAAATACCATGCTTGTCAAAGAATGGAGAAATAAAAAAAAAAGTCAAAAAATACTAATACAGTTATTCTATAGGTTACCAAAAGGTGTTTCAAGCAAACCACACCTAATTAAAATTGATAAAATGAACAACATATTTAAAACACTGTATTGCAGGTTTCGGAAAAGGGTACATCCCTCTCCGTTCAACTGGAACATAACCCCTTTTTCATAACACCTTAAGCTAACACAATGGGGGTGGTTCCAGGAACCCCAAAGTAGTCCACGTAAGAGGGAGCCTTGTGGATGAAACGGGAAGTGCTCCGCAGTACCTATCTGACTAGTGATTCCTTTGTGAGATAGCGTTACAAGTTGTTCCTACGTGACCCTTTTAAGTACACGATGGATGCATTTACTACCCACTGTGCTTGAGGGGGGTAAGGTCGAGATACTCCCAAACTAGTCAATGCAACTTTTTGGGTAAATCATCCCGCTCGTGGACAACTTTGTAACACCTAGGATGAGAGAACCACCTAGGAAAATATACTTTGGCTAGGAGCCCACTTTGACCATTCTAAAACAGTGTTGAGTTGTGAGCCATCTTTTCATCACGAAACGTGTGACACATTACTTTTTCTTAGTTTTTCACTTACCCTAAGGTAAGGTGAAACTCTACTGAAGTGAAGCCAACATTTTTCGTCCCCATTTTGATTTTCTTCCTTCACATTCTTTTGACACTTTGTTGATTAAAAGAAGGGTGACTACCTATGTGCTACCAATTGATTGTTTCTGCCACCTTTTTGTCTGTTTATGCCCACCCATGTTTGCGGATGGGTAAGTTAAACATCTAAAGTGTGCGGAGGTGTATTTATATCATTGGTAGCCTTTGTGATCTTGATACCCATGTCAAGATCATCATCATAGTTTGGATTAATTCATTAGGTTATATCCCTTTGATGTATTACCTTGTTTGCATTGTCTCGACACAATTCAGATACTTATGTCATGTTTTTCATAAACATGATCTAAGTATCCGCATTGTTGCATTATGCTGCACACATTTTAACACATCCTTAGTATACTTTGAATTCGTTTGATTTCAAACATTGTCCCAAATCTTGAAAGGTTTCGCTTACTTTGTTTTCATCATTTTGATACCACTTTGACACTAATATCTCACTTCTCCATGAAGCTTGATAGACGTGTCCAATTGGTGTGGTTACGTGGTTTACATTTGTAAACCTCACCCTTTAACATTTAGGTCTTGTTGGTTGTTGAACTTTTCGTGGTATCCTTTGATTGGGAGTCACATCTACCCTTTGTTAATATTTATGCCTTGTTCATTTTGAGCTTGATGTAAATATTGACATTGTGTTGATCATTTATTAGACTATCACTTTGCACATGCATTTTCATATGGTGTATTTCCTTGTTGATTGGATTTGTGTTTCCAAATTACATGATTGTTCCTTGTGATTATTCATTCAGAAAACTTGTTTCCTAGGACAATCCCTCTCAATCTCATTGATATTACGTCATCACCATGTCTATTTTCCTTAGAACTTCTTTGGAAAATCACGAACGCATCTTCATACTTACACAATGTCTAGTGGGTTACCATTATGTTGCCTGAATCGATAGAGAATCTTCTTCACTTTAAAGAAGTTTGATCACACTATCTAGATCTAGACATTTGTGCTTAAAACAATGCCAAAAATGACTGACTATTGTGTGGTTCCCCATACTTACAAAAATATGGAACCTAGGTTTAGTAATTCAAATCAAAATATTCCCATTACAACTAAACCTCGTTTGGTTCTTCATGTTAGAGAGCTCATACAGGTAACTCATTCCGCCACCTTCATCTCATAGTCAGATGGTATGATTTGGACATGTCTAATCCAAATTATTATTTGGGTTCCTCCCACTCTTCTTCTGATTCTAATCCAAACATTTCTTCTGATTCCAATCCAAACATTTCTTCTAATTCTTTTGATGATTCGGATCCAAACTACTATTCGGATTCATCTAATTCGACTCCTAAGTCATCTAATGTGACTCCTATGTCATGGTCCTCCCTATCTTCACAGAAACCTTTTCATCATACATTTAATATGACTCCCATGTCACAGTCCTCTCTTTCTTCGCAGGACCCCTTTTATCAGTCACCTTAACGACGTCTTCTTCCTTTGAAGATACGTGTAACTCTAAATCCCTCCAAGAAAACATATAATAAAATTTTGGAATCACGGTCCTCTCTTTCTTTGTAAGACCCTTGTTATTATTCATTTGATGTGATTCTTGAATCACGGTTCTCCCCTTCTTTGCAATACCTTCTTCATCAATCACCCCCAATAAATCTTCCTTCTTTGAAGATTCGTGTGACTCAAATTCCTTCGAGTCAAACGTCTGAATCGACCCATGTGTCGCAATCTATAGACTTTGGACTTAATCCTACTATTTTACAGATGATATACCATCGTATAGGTAGGTCAAAACAAACTTCTTCTACTCCTGAGACATCTAGCTACACATCTTCTTCATCCCCCACATCATCTTCTTCTGTCAATCGTCATCAAATATCTTCATCGTCAAACATATTCTAAGTCTTCCTCACCAAGTGAACCTATTTCTTCCAATCAACCTCTGGTGGTTGATAAAAAACTCATACTAATTGATCTCTTTCAGAATGAAGAAACAATTAGGGCATTTATAGGGGCATATGAAGATATTCCTTTAGTAGATTACAAGAGAGTATTTTCTAGACTCTGATGTATCTGCATAGTGTGAGGAAAATTTTGATTCCTTTTATCAAGAAATGGAAGAAGAACCTTAGATCATACAACTTGATCCTCCTCTTATTCTTCCATCTTCACATTCTTAATTATGTGATGAAACTCCTTGGTCTTGCATTAATCCATGACCTATCTTCTCATCACCAAATAACTCTTTTTCTATCATAAATCCTCAATCACAATCTCTTATGGGGTCAATGCCAAGTATCCCTTCATCTTCATCTAGGTGTGGGTCACCTTCTAGTAGCCATCCCTCTACTATTTGTGGGACAATTTCAAGTAGTCCACTATCTTCTATTCTTGGGGCACGTCCAGCTAGCCCTATATCTTCTATGTATGGATCACCCCCAAGTAGTCCATCATCTTCTATTCTTAGGCCACATCCTAGTAGTCCATCATCTTACATCTATGGGTCATGTCCTAGTAGCCCTTCCTCTTCTATTCTTGGGCCACATCCTAGTAGCCCTTCATCTTCTATCTATGGGTCACATCCTAGTAGCCCTTCTTCTTCTATTCTTGGGCCACATCCTAGTAGCCATTCATCTTCTATCTATGGCTCACCTCCCAATAGCCCATATTCTTCAATCCTTGGACCGTATCCTTTTCATCCATCACATTATTCTTCTACCAAAGACGGTGGCAAGCCCATGTTCATTTCTCACATCAATTCTAAACATCCACGTTCACTTTCTTATCCTTCTCAAGATCAGAAAAGTCATGTGTCAACTTATAAGAAACCCAAATAGTTTCTTAATCAAGCTTAGATCAAAACTATAAAGAGCTCTATAACTCCCAACAAATCAAACAATCTCAAAATTCTACATCAAGCACGATTCAAGAACGCACATCAACGTAACCATCAAGTATGGTGCAAAGTACATAAACCTCTAGATGGGGAATTAAATCTCCCACATATGAAATCCATGTTTCATAACAAATCACGGTCATTTATTGAGTGTGAAATCACCTCAATCATTGAGATCGAGGATAATATCACTCTCGATAAACAAACGTGCCTAGTCTCCCTTATCAAGGAAGTCGCAAACATTGTTGTTGGATCTTACCACATAGAGTGACTTTGTTAGTCCCAACCTCTTAAAACTATCAAAAATCTAAAAATAAAAAACAATTCAAAAATACAAAACACATTGAGAAAACACAACAAAATTCAAAGGTACAAATATCAAACATTGCAATCAAGTATTGTGTACACATGGATGTTTATTTCTTCCCTTCCTTTCTATTCTTCTATAAGTCTTCCTACCATTTCCATCCCTTCAGTGATATTTTGGTTAGCTTATTTGCATGCATTTTGTGATATTTATCTCTATGGTATTTGTTTGAGCTTGGTATTTTATAACCTTGGTAAATTAAAGAATGACTAACCTCATGGAGATCCTAACACATTCAACAACTAATAAACTAGTTGCGAAGAACTTTTAGACATGCTTGTTAACACTAGCCAATGTCGTCATCACAATCACTTCCACCTCCTTCCATCAAGCCATCAGTGGTTCTTAAACTCCTTTTCAAACAAGTGATCTTAAATAAGTTTTTAGAAAGTAAAAGAATCAAAATCAATCAAAAATCAAAAGCTTAAAGCTGCAAAGAAAAAAAAAATTGATATATAACTCTCTCTTGGGGCATTTCCAATAATCTCTATCAGGTCTATGGATGCCTGACTGGTAGTAGAGAAATGTTGTGATTAGAATAAAATACATCTCCATGTCAGGGCTATGGATGTCTGGCTGGTAGCAGATAAATGTACGGTTATCCTTCCACCTTCCATCCACAAAGCAGAAAATCACCTTTCAAAATCAATCATTCCTACACTTTGGCTAGGGTGTCTTCACTTGTTGTCTATTAAATATTCCCTTCAAGATGTAATTAAACTCCACGTGCACAAATTGGATCTATATGAGTAGGCAAGATTAGTATGTTACCAAGTGTCTCATTTTGGACCTTGTTCAAACTCTTACTCTAATCCATATCTTGTATCACAATTTGTGCCTTTGGCTAATCAATTCTTCCTTGTGAGGATTCTAATCTACATTCATATCATTCACATCATTCTTCTACTTCATTCAGAACATCCATGTGTATAAGATTACTTTTTTTCCATGTTTTTGGGCACCTTTGTCCCCTTTCACAAAAACAATATTCTCCTTCCTTTATATCATGTGCTTTTAGGCCAACTTACGCTGGGGGCATCCTTGCTTCTTCCCAAAATTTCATTGGTTTATGTTCATCATCATGTTGAACCTATCCATAATGGCCTTAGGTCCCACTTCTACTTATGAAGAGTTTACCTTTGAATACTCCCACCTAATCATTGGGGAAATTTTGCATCTTCACCTTTCTGGTATGCACGTGGCATTATGCCCTTGTACATCCCATCTATTGCTACACTCTTCCTCGTCTTCCTATACATAGTTTCAGAAAAATTTCAAAATCACAAAAACATTCAAATATGTTTTAAAAAGACATCAAAAACAATATAAATCATCCTACAAAACATCACTCTTTGGTTCTCACTTGTTCATGTGTGCGACTTATAGATCATCTTGATCTACCTCCATCAACAAAAGCTAGGTTGCTTACTTCGTCTATACTCTGGGGCACAATGAGTTTCCTGGTACTGTTTCATAGTGCACATTGCTTTTCCATCAGACCTAAGTGTCCTCCATTATTCCCCTTGCATGTATCCTTGCTTGGGGCACCAACAGCAACCCTTGTCATTAATTTACATAGGTCGTAACTGAAGCTTGATAATAAAAACATTATATTATGTTTATTTGTTAGTTTAGTTTGTTTACTTTCTCGTATTGCATTGCATTTTGTAGGTTGCATGGAGTTAGGCATATTTCAATTTCTCTTATTGCATTGCATTTTATATGTTGCATGGAGTTGGTGTTTTCAGCAATGGACAATTGTTCGTAGTATGGCTTTTCATGTCATTCTACTTTTGTCATATGCTTATATTTTTCAGAAGGACCAATGACGTAGCTCTTGTGGAAATATGATGACATCAAAATTGTTCCAATATACAGAGGCTAGAGGATAAGCTCTTCTCTCCCCTCCTCCATATTTCTTTTGAATCACTTTCCTCTCACCCCTAATATTCTCTCTCAACAAGGCATCCTACCCCTTCCCATTCTTCTGTCTATCTCTCATCTTTTTCAATCGTCGAACGACTTCTTTTATCACCCCATTGACACTCGAGGGGGCATCTCTCTCTCCTACTAATTTTTCTTCTATCCCTTCAAAATTTTCTTCCGTTTACTATATTTGAAGTGACATCACTTGCGCCACCCCAAAGAGGGGCAAATGTAGACACCCATAATTACGCCCAAGCAATTTAAATACTTAAATTGCGCTAATTATCTCATTTCTCACGAATTGATGACATATCATCAAAAGCACTCATATTCCCTCTTATTGTCATTAATTAATTACAATACGCTAATTAATTAGGTCGCCTACCCAACTAACAACCTAATTAATGACCTTTCGTTAATTATTTACCCCTTCTATCGAGACTAATTAATTATTATTAATTAATTAGCCTTTCACTTCATTTAACTAATAAATCAATATTTAATTGATTTAATCCCCTTCTAATAGCCTAAATTGTACTAATATTCCTCTAATTATCTTCTATAAGCTTACGTCTACCTACTAGTTAATCATCTTTGATTAATTAAAACACCCCCCAACTCCCATGACTTGCTAAGCATAAATTAAACCCTTCTAAAGTAAGGTTATCTTTTATAAAGCAACCTTATCCATTCATAATCATGTTTTATCTTTATCCCACATGCAAAGGGATGAAGTGTTTCCTTTATCCATTGGGCTATATAAGGAGCCCTCCTTATACCTTTATACCTACACCTAAAATTCTTGAGAAGACAAATGCAAATCATATAGCCAAATAGAATAAAAGATTTCCTTTGTTTTCTTAAGAGTTCATCATCTTGAAGAGTTTAAGTCTCTTTCCTAAGTTCTTAGGTCATATGGGAGGTGTCAAAAGCGTCTTGTAGCCCAACTTTGACAAGCCCTCATTCCTATGTTCTTGGAACATTAAGGACAACAATTTTTGATAGCCATAGAGCCTACCTATGTTCCTTCATTTATATATTGTTAGAGAACAGAGGATTTTTAGATGTTTAAACATTGTTAAGGTTCAAATTTTTGTATTAATGAATGTTTAGCATCTAACCCTTGTTCAATTCTGATCGTGATGGTGCTTAATATGTTGTTTTATTCTTGCTAATTAAGACTATTTAGGTGTTAGTCTTTTACTCACATTTAACATTAGTTTAAAAAAAAAACATGCACACAATGTGCATGAAAAAGTTGTAAATTTGATAGAGAGGAAAGAGAATGTAATAAAAAAAGCTATGGTAGTAAAATAACCACATAAATTGAATTTTATTACTTTATATTATTACACAGTCCATTAAATTTAGGAAAAGAGGCATGAATCCACCATACAATGTTCAAAATGAGGCTAGGAGCTAATTTACATACAAACAACACCTGAGAAGAGACCAAAATCATAACTAAAATGTCCCACCCCCTTTAAAATGAGCCCCATTTTTACCTATATAGAAGTTGAGAGAGATAAACAGAGAAAGGAAACTCAAATTTTAGGTTTCACCAAGTAATAAAAGATAGTAAATGATCTTAAAATGTTATGGATGGCCCTACAATCCCATATCTTCTTTGTACCTTTTCTTGAGGAAGAATAAACTGCTTCGTACTTCATTAATTTGGTCCAACTACTTGGGATGTGTTCTTTTGCGCTAAGAGAGTTTTCCTTATTTTTTGTCCACCAACTTTACCTACTTTCTAGTTTTTTATAATTTTTGAGTGAAGAGAATGGAAATATGAATCCAATTAGTCTAATTTAATTAGATTTGGTGCTTGGGGAGTCAAGTTATGTCAATGCAGGCTTAGGGACCTCGTTCTGCCCATTTGGAAAATTCTCGGCCTTTGGGCATAAGAAATTCCTATAGTCCACAATGGACTATGGGGTCTTCCATTTTTTTTATGTCCCATCCTTTGGTATAGAAATACATAAACCCATATGAAAAACATACCTCATGTGCCTCTGTTCCTTGCAATACCCACACGCCTTCATTATGTTTCCTCCAATGCCGTCATCTTATGCCTTGCAATATTTTTGGGTTTGTGGGGAACTAATGAGCTGACAGAACTCATTCCACTCAGGCTTCCATTCCCTAAGTTCTTCGTAATTTATCCTAGTTTTCACTACACAACCCCCACCACTCTATCCTTCACTATGGAAAATTTGGTTCTGCGGGGAACTAATGACCCTACGAAATCAATTTTTCTTTGTCATTGTGCTTCGAACTTTGCCCCAGACCACAAAACAAAGAAACGTAAACTGATTGCAGAAATTTTGACCATGCGGGGAATTGACCATGATAGAACTTTTTCCATTGGGAACACCACCTACCCTTAGTATTTCAGGATTTAGAGCAATGTAGGGAGCCTTACTTCCATCTTACCCCTCTTTTTCTACATTACACTACAAGGACACTAAATCCCTCATTTTAAAAAAAATTATTGAGTGCTTTATATTTCCATGAAAATAAATAGTTAGGAAAAGTAGAGAAATGTCCTCCAAATAAATTTTTACCATTTTTTATCTTTTGTTGGTGAGAAAATTTTTCAAGCAAAAAAACTTGTGGATTTCTTGCCAACGCTCTAGGAATCTAAGTCCCTGTACTTAACGGTGCAAACTTCCATATATGCATGTGCGAGTAAAAGAGGATTTTCTTGGTGGCCTTGTGGTCGGGGATCTAACAGGGGCACTCCACTGACCCTATGGAAAAGCTAGAAATATCTTGTTAGGGAAGACTTTGTCTGAAGAGTAGAAAAGGGGAGTGAGAAAAGAGGTATGGGTAGCTAATGTTGTAGGTAAAAAATCAGATTCCTACATACACTAGTGAGAAAGTTTATGACATGCACTAAAATTAGGAAGAAACAATACTACAAACAACAATAAGACCAATTAGAATTTAATGAACACAAGGTATCAGTAAACCCCTTAGTAAAAAAATCATCGAAACTCCTGCTTCTTGTATTGATGCTCAAACAGAAATTGTACATAGTATGAGAATGGAAGACATTGAGAATATGGGAAAAGTTTCTAACTCTTTTCACTCACAAATGAGAAAAATATCTATCATGAACTTACAAGAATACAACCAGCTAGAAGAATTTAAGAAATAGAACCCTTTGGAATGAAGAGATCATTACAATTTATAGTAACATGAATTATCCTTTCACCTCCCTCACATGAATTTTTGTTTCCATATTCCACTTATGCCCTTTCATTTTCCATGAATTAAGTATTTCTCTTATAATTTTGAGAAAATACTTTTTACAAATTTAAAATAGGTCACTTAAGTGAATAGGATGAAATACAATGATGACACATAATGAAGAATTAGAATGGAGAGAGAAAGAAGAGAGGGAAAGAGAGGAAGAGGGAAGGGATGGAGGGGAAAACACTCCTCGTGAGAAAATGCTTTGAATGCCTTGATGCAGCCATGAACTTTGAGTGAAGATTTCTACCACTGGTGATCTTCTACATTCATGAAGATTGCTCCCTTGAATAACTTTGAATCATTTTCCCAATCTAGTGATGACTGCAAGCTCTATGATGCATGAACATCCTGGACCATAGAATGAGTGTTTAGAAACACTGTTCTGATGTTTACCAATGCAATCTCGAGATGAACACATACAATGCCCACGATGACCCTCCTTGAAACTTGGTTGATGAACCCTTGACTCATTGAAATCCTTTTGATCAATTCACTTTGAGATCATCTGGTTCTTTAAGTGATGAAGATGAATTCACATGATCTGCCTTACAATGTCCCTACTTTTCTTTGAGATTTGTAAACCATTGAAAAACTAAATCTCTTCATGATGCTTCTAGGACTAACCTTTGCACTGAAATTCATAATTCCTTCCTTTTCTACTCATGAAAACACTACCCTTCATTATCCAATTTTTCCTTTCGGGAGTTCAAATGGTAGTAAGGTGAGTGAAAATCCCTTAATGTCATATGTAATTTTCCACTCCAAAATGAAAACTTTTTATTTTTAGAATATGAGCCTGTGCTCTGCTATTCTGGGGCATATCACATGTCTTGCTCCAATTTCACCTTCTGAACCATCTACCATATTCCAACCTCCTCTATTCTTGAGATATTACTATTTTTAGTACATTTCTATTTTTAGCAGGTTGTTATTTGGGGACCTTCTATTTTGGGAAGAAGTTGTTTTCTGTCTTACTTTCCATTTTACCCCTTTTCTAATTGTCTTGAGTGATCAAACTTGTAATTCAATGGGACTCATCATTTATATCATGATGAGGAAGTATAACATATGTTATTTTTAGTAAGTTGTGAAAATGACCTCTGTTTGCGATGGGAACAACTTTTTTGGATTCGGATCTTCGTCACAAACTCATGCTCTAATTTTCAACATGATTCACTTTCTAGAAAACTCATAAATGAAAAATGAAAATTTATATATAGTAAGAGCTTCGACGTATGGAGCTACCAGGGAAGAATACTAATAAAAAATCAGTCCTTCATACCTCAAGAAACTAGAAACTTCATCGTGTAAAAACTAGTTTGAGAGAAACTAGATTTTTTGGAGACCCTTCCCTCTGAATTTCAGATGATTTCACCCACTGGATCTTCGGGAATTTGAAAATTTCTTTGATGGAGGGAAGAATGATGATAAAAAACATAGACCTCCATATCCCTAAAAAATAGGTACTTCATGGTGTGAAAACTAGTTCACACGAAACTAGATTTTTCAACGATCATTTCCTCCAATTTTCGCACAATTTCACCCACTAGAACCTTGAGAAGTGGAGAGGTAGCTAGCTGATTTTTTTCCAATACTATGTGATGGCGGCCATTAATCGAGCTTGAAATTTTTAGGTTTGATTTTTTTTCATTTTTTGTGATGAAATCAATTCCACTGCCATAGGTTTTTTCTTCTTCTCTCACTAGTGAAAATTTTCTTCGATCTAATTGTTGGTTTGACGGGAATTTGAACTTTGTTCTTCGTGGAGCGAAAAGTGAAATTTCTTTGTTTTGAGCATTTATTTTGTATGAATGGGAGGTTTGGATGTGATTTTTTAATATCATTTAAGAGATAATAACTCAAAAATATATGGTTTTTCAATCCATGCACCGGTTTGGAAGATTTCTTCAAATTTTGATTTCACGGAAATGGGGATTTCTAATTTTCTTCTTCTCTGTTCTTCATTTCTTCTTCTTATCTCGATGAAATATTCTTCTGAGACCTATATATCACCATGGGGTAGAGAATTTAATTTTTTTGGTGAATCTATTTTTTGAGCTTTGGCAATGGTGGAGTGGTGGTGAGAAGTTGCAGAGAAAGTTACAGAGCAAGTTGTGCACGAAGGAGTTAGATGTTAGAAGTTAGAAGCAGGAGGAATTTTTAAAATTTAAAAATTATCCATAGAGAGCGCTAGTTGAATTTTTTTCCCTTGAATTCCCTCACCTCAAAGGGATGTGAGGGACATCAATTTCCATGGTAAGCAAGAAGAGGACACGTGGCATCGATCTGACGGAAGGGAGTGAGTGCTCCAAAATAAGCTTTAAAGCACTGAGGGGCTGGAAGTGGGTCACATGGGTGACCAAAAATATATCCTAGAGGAATGGGCACATTTTTCAAGGTTTTATGTTCCAAACCTATGAGGTACATGAGTTTGTGACATCAAATTCCATGATGGTCCTGGAGCTGACACGTGGCGAAGATCCGACGACAGGGGATTTGAGCTCCAAATTACACACGGGGGCTGAACTGGAAATCATGATGGTCACATGAGGTTCCAGAGGTCACATGGGGTCTAGGCACATTTTTCCATGGTTGATGTTCCTAACCCTTAGGGATGTTAGGGACACAAAATCCCATCAGGATCCTGGAAATGACACGTGTCCTCCTAAAATTTGGCTAACTCTTGAACTCGCTTTAAGAGGACAACTTGTGATGATGATAACTTGAGCTCCCGATGGACTTTTTTAGAAAAAATTTATATGATCCTCACTATAAATGGCCTTTTGAATCAATGGTGGGGGTATAATTTCTTTATTATTTCATTTGATCACTAAAAAGTGGATATTTGATTTGGTACTCCACCCGTGCATGAGAAAAACTTCTGGCAGACCTAATGCTCCAAAGTGTTGTGAAAAATATAATTTCACCATCATGTAGGTCTTGGAATTATATTTCTGGAAATGTTTTTTTTTCTCCTAACTCCATCTGGAGCTTCCAGAATCACCTTCTGAAGCTCAGCGGTTGTTTTGGCCTATGTACTGACTAGGCTTGTGAACCCTAATTTTGGTGAAACTACCCCAACTTCTCTGAGCCCTTCTAAAATATTCTTAAATCATTTCCATGATGTCCCAAGACTTTTAAATCACTTGCATGTCCTCTTTGACTCTTTTTATCTGCTCCATGGGGTTGCTCCATCCCTAGGAAGGCTAGTGATAGCCCTTCCTACAACTACCTGTAGTTTGCAAATTTTAATGGACTTTCCTAAATCACCTAGGGGTGAGATAACATTATTCAGGAGGTCACTTGGACTAGATGGATAGTCTTGGGGTGTCTTGTCATGATAGGAATTGAAAATATTGGCATAGGGGTATAGTTATCATGCTCGAAAATTGTTAATTTTCTTGTTGCACATTTTCTAGCTTGGGGACATGACATGGAATGAGTGTAGTGAAGACATGACATGGAGAATCCCAAAATATCAACATTTAAAAATCCATTGACTAGTGCCTTATCCATTGGGCCCTACAGAGTCATGTACAACTTACAAGAGAGAGAGAGAGAATAAAGAAGGAAACACACACACAAAACGACGGAAAGGAAACACACGACACACAAGAAAAAGGGAAACACACCAAGGAAAGGAAATTATATACAAGGGGATGGAAATTTATAGAGGCAGGAAAATGATATAAACATACCTGGCAATGGGTTGATAAAATTACATGCCATCATGAAATAACGGATTGAAGTATGACCATTGAAGCACAAAAACTATTATTTGATCAAACCATGCTTTGGTGATGGCTTTGCATGGCTTGAGAAGAAGAATGCTGATCATGATTCCATCCTTGTACTCATACTGTATTGAGAACATTCCTTAATCCATTGAAAATTTGGTTAACTTTCTTGAAACTCATGTATTTTGAAGCTCCTCTTGATGTCCCATGATTCATGATGACACCATCCCTCCATGTCTTCGAGAGTGGGAAAATTGTTGTTGTTATGAAAACATTCATCTTCTTTGAATTACAAATTCAAATTGTCTCTTATATAAGTAAAAAACTTGGAAGGAGTGAGAACAAACTGGTTTTATTCCCTTTCAATAACTTCCCTGAACATCCCACTTTGTTTCTCTAAGCAAGTGTTTTTAGACAGGGGGTTAAATCATTGAGCCAGAGATGTTCATCATCCTTAAGATATTATTTCTTCATGAGAACATGTTCAAGATGAATTGGAATTTGAAGGAAGGTGAGTCCATTCTGAGTTTGGATCATTTGGAAAGAATCACGCATGATCCCATTTGGTTGTCTAGGGAAATTGTTGCAAATATACATTCGTTCGGAGTCCATCTTGATATTATTTTCAAAGTTGCAGCTTTTGGTTTGGCCTTGTAAGCATTCTTCAGCCTTCATTGGATTTTTCCATATTAACTCTTGTTTTGCATTGATGGACCATTCCGAAATGGTGGGACAAAGTTGGTTCTGAATATACTCCAACATTGCTGCATATTTTTTCCATGTTTCAGATAACTTTCTTCAATGAAAATCAGCATCAATGCTTTCCCTGTTATCTTCTTCCATGGTGGAGGTGTTGTCTTCAAAACTAGAGATGTCCAAAAGAGATTCACAAAATTTTATTCTTTTGCACTCATGAACTTCTTCACATGATGTGGAAGAAAAAGACATGCTTTCATGTCCATTCTCATCAACCAAAGTATTAGAGAAGTCATCAAGCTTATCCAACTACTCCATCTCAACATCAAAAATTGGTGCATCAAAATAGGAAGCACAAATTGACTCATACATGTCTTGTATCTCCATGGCCTGGGTTAAGAGTTCAAGAATGAGTTGAGGATCTTCATTTTCTTCTATAGCCTTCAAGATATCTTGTATAGATAGTTCTTCTAAAATTTCCATAGGCTCATTTTTATCTTCATAGGAAGAATCTTCTTGTTGTGCCTCTAGGAGATGGTTAAAAATCTGATCCATACGGGCCCATGATTCATTTGAAACATCCTTGTTCACCTCTTCCATGTTTTGCATTTCCAAAGATTCACTTTCTTGCAAACATGGGCATACTTGATTCATGACACCTACTGAAAAAGAGAAGAGTTCCAAGCTTCGTGGGAAGGACACTCCTTCAAGCTCAAAATCCATATTATCTTCTTCTTGGTAAGATGTAACGAACCATGTTGGGGAAGTGGTATGAAAAGAATTTTCAACTACATCTTGACCATCCATTATTGAATCTTCCTACTCAGGTGAAAGATGAAAGGATATGTTTTCACCATGATGATGATTCTACTCCCTGAGTGAGTAGAGGTTGTGTTTAAATTGTTAGTTCTCCTTGGATTTGAAAAGAGAGTGGGATTCTTCCATTTGATCATCCATGATTGCATCGAGAAGAGATTTTGATTCTTTTACTTCCTCCATTTCTTCATGCAACATTTCTACATCACTTGAAGAATCAAAATAGGAGGGAATATTATCTATGACCATATTGAATTCATCATTTTTGGACCATGATGTTGGGTGATTTTCTTGCACTTCTTCACATCTCTGTATTTAATCATTAATTCAAAGATAAAAAATTGAAAAGATATCATCCATGCTTACTTTGAATTGGCCATCTTCTTCATCATTGGTGGACTCTTCAGAGAGAGCATTGGATCATCCATTATGCAGAAAGGGATCTTCCTTTATTGAATATATTATTCCCCCCATGGGCTATGACTCGATCCAAATGGAATATTTGAATGGTGATATTATCTTTGTCTCTTCTACTTCTTCCTCCATGACGTTGCTTTGGATTTCATTGGGAGGTTCCATGACAAGATCTTCTTCAAAAGCATCTAAGAATATTTTGGGAATGAAAACCTCATAGTATGGGTAGAAATCTGAGTCTTCTTCCATAGGGCATCTCATCCTCTTCCTCCATTTGATGTGGAGCTTTAAGATGTTCTTATCTTCTCTGTAGAACTAAAGCATACCTCCTAAATTTCATCAAAGACTTCAGAGGTCAGAATTTCCTTCTATTATGCTCTGAAGCCTTTCAACATATTCTCTTTTCAAAATATTCATTTCTTCATCACTGTATGCAATAAATTCATCTAGAGAATAATAAAATAAGTACAATGTTCTCAATTTTGTAGTGAGTTGTGCTAGATTTCTGAAATATTATTCAGTGTATCTTGCACCATCCATTCTTTCATCATCTTCTTGAATGTTGATTTTATCTTAATTGGAAGGCTCTAGGATAGGATTTTCTTCAATGGGATTCAAGAACCTTTCGTGTATAAAAACCCTATGGTATGAATGATCTTTAGGATCTTCCTCTATAGAAAAATTCTCCTCTTCTTCTTCCTTGCAATGGGCTACTTCAAGTTTCTCATTCATCTCTTGTCAATAATTTGACATATTCTTTAACTTCACATCTTAGCTTATGTCTCCTTTAAATCCATTCTTCTTCATTGGTGACATGATCTTTCTTCTTTCCTTTGTCAATACTAGTCTGGAACCATGGCTGATCAATGATCTTCTTTTCTGGGAAGACATCTTCTTCTTCTTCTTCTTCACTGTCACTCATTGTTACTTCACTCTAATATAGAAATTTATTTATGATGTGAGAAATAAACATGACAGGGGTTTTTTTCCTTGACGAAGTCACCTTCACAAATGATTTTCCTTTGAAATCTATATTTTTGTTTTAATCGATATTTGATTTTTTTTTGAATTTTTGGACCTTGCAGTCATATTTTGGGTGTAGATGTTGATAAATCTACCCCATAGTTGGCACCAAAAACTGTTGGTGAGAAAAATTTTCAGGTGGAAAAACTTGTTTATTTCTTTCCATTGCTCTATGAATCTAAGTCCAAATACTTACCTGGTGTAGATGACATATATGCATGTGCGAGGAAAGGTGGATTTTCCTGGTGGCCTTGTGGTCGAGGATCTAACAGGGGCACTCCACTTACCTTATGGAAAATCTAAAAATATCTTGCTAAGGAAGAATTTGTCTAAAGAGTGGGAAACGAGAGTGAGAAAAGAGGTAGGAGAACTAATGTTGCACGTATAAAATAATATTCATGCACACACTAGTTATAAATTTCATCACATGCACTAAAATTAGGAAGAAACAATACTTCAAACAAAAACAAGATGAATTAGAATTTAATGAACACAAAGTATCAGTAAACCCCTTAGTAAAAAAAGGCTCGAAACTCATTCTTCTTGTATTGATGCTCAAGAAGAAATTGTACATAGTATGAGAATGGAAGACATTGAGAATAGGGGAAAAGTGGATAACTCTTTTCACTCACAAGTGAGAAAAATCTCTCTCATGAACTTACAAGAATACAACTAGCTAGAAGAATTTCAGAATTAGAACCCCTTGGAATGAAGAGCTCATTACAATTTATAGTAACCTGAATTATCTTTTCACCTCCCTCACATGAATTTTTTGTTTCCATATTCCACTCGTGACCTTTCATTTTCCATGAATTAAGTATTTCTCTTATAATTTTGAGAAAATATTTTTTCCAAATTTAAAATAGGTCACTTAAGTGAATAGGATGAAATACAATGATGACACATAACAAAGAAGTAGAATGGGGAGAGAAAGAAGAGAGGGAAAGAGAGGAAGAGGGAAGGGATAGAGGGGAAAGCACTCCTCATGATGAAATGGTTTGAATGCCTTCATGCAGCTATGATCTTTGAGAGAATATTTCTACCACTGGTGATCTTCTACAATGATGAAGATTGCTCCCTTGAATAACTTTGAATCATTTTCCCAATCTATTGATGACTGTAAACTCTATGATGCCTGGACATCCTAGACCATAGAATGAGTGTTTAGAAAAAATGTATTGATGCTTATCACTGCAAGATCGAGATGAACACATAAAATGCCCATGATGAACTTCCTTGAAACTTTGTTGATGAACCCTTTGACTCATTGAAATCATTTTGACCAATTCACTTTGGATCACTCGGTCCTTAAGTGATGAAGATGAATTCACATGATGTTCCTTGCGATGTATTTCTTTGCTTCTGTAAACCATTGCACTTAAGATTATTATTCTAGGATCTCCATGAATTTTCATTCCTCTTTTTCAACTCATGTAATCATTTCATTATCCAAAAGGGATTCCAAAAAGCAATAAGGTGAGTGAAAACAATTTCATATGTAATTTTCCACTCTGAAATGAAAACTTTCGATTTTTAAAATATGAGCCTATGCTCTACTATTCTAGGGCATATCACTTGTCTTACTCAAATTTCACCTTCTAAACCATCTACCATATTCCAACCTCCTCTATTCCCAAGATATTTCTATTTTTAGTACATTTCTATTTTTAGTAGGTTGTTATTTGGGGACCTACTAGTTTTGGAAGAAGTCATTTTCTATCTTACTTTCCATTTTACCACTTTTTCTGATTGTCCTGAGTGATCGAACTTGTAATACAGTGGGAATCATAATTTATAGGATGTGAGGAAGTATAACATATGATATTTTTAGGAATTTCTGAAAAATACCTCTATTTGTGACGAGAACAACTTGTTTGGGATTGGCTCTTCGTTACGAACTCGTGCTCCAATTTTCGTCATGATTCACTTTCTAGAAAGCTCAGAAATGAA